>CM057339.1:914317486-915517486 GCA_030015575.1 Agapanthus africanus | reverse complement strand
CATGTCCCCGAACCCGCTTTCGGCTCGGCGCCTGGCTGGGCTTCGAGGCACGATCCGTACTCGAGCGATAGGGTGGGACAGTTGCCGGGGGAGCCGGGACCGACGTCGGACGAGAAGAGCTGGCCCCTCCAGCCTTCGATCCCTTCTTCATCTTGCGCATGGCCGCTTGAAGATGGCTCAAGTCCATGGGTTCTGCACAAGATAAGATACAATGGAGTCAGCAACACAAACAAAAATGAAAATAAACACAAGCCTAACAGAACGCCTACAAGCCCCTAACTTACCGACGAACCAAGCGGGGCTGAGCCCGACCCAACTAAGAGCCCGCTCAGAAAGCAGCATGTCAGCCCGGGGAATGGGCTCCCACTCCGCCACTCTCACCGCGTCGGGGTTGTTGGACGGGCTTCCTCGCCAGCACTTTTCCCTAGACCACTGAGTGGGCACGGGCCAGTCCTCACCTTCTGGCTGCCTAAAAAAGAAAAACTTCTTCTTCCAATCGTGGATGGAAGAAGGCAAGACGACGACTCCCGACCCGGCTGCACTCCCCCGTCATTTCCTAAAGGAGAGGTAAACCCACCTCGGGTCGCCCGCGCGAGTGCCGGGATGACCTTTGTAAATGAGAGAGGAGGCAAGGATGGACATACCGAAGGGGATCATCTGCAACTTCAAACGGACCAGGAACCCAAGGAGAATCCTCCATGAGTTCGGTACTAGCTGGCCCGGGGCCAGCCTGAAATAATTTATCGCTCTAACAATCTCGAGAGAGAAGGGCAGGCGCATTCCGACCCAAAAGGATTCCAGGTACAAAGCAATCTCTTTACCCCGTACCTGATCCGCCCTCTCTGCTTCCTCGGCCAAACGTAGGGTATAGCCGGAAGGGATATGGAAACGAGCCCGAGCGGTGGCAAGCTCGTCCCCGTACCTCACCAAGGATGGCACACCAGGGGCATCCTCCACCTCCGCTCTGGAATACGCCCCTGACGCGCGACCCCGGGAAGAGGATCTGACCCTAACTTCCCGGGAAGACTCCGACTCAGTAGAGGAATCCCTAGAACCTATCCCGATGACATCTACAGACTCCTCAAAGGAAGACATCTAACCTGATGGAGAAGTCCTCGGGAACGCAAAGATCCGACCTAAAGAGGAGAGTGCCAAGCTTACAAGTTCAAGAACGAGGAAAATATGAAGAGAGATGGGCCTTGATGCGGACCCCACCTCCATTTATAGTCACCGGCGTCCTCATCCAACGGCGACAGTCGACTCCCGCCAAAAACAACTTTTCGCATTAGACGACCACGATCGCTCCACATGTCGCACGCGCATTGGCCGTATCCCATCAGAAACCAGCGGTCTGCGGCCCGTCGCGTCAGCCAACCAACGCTTGACACGTGGTCTGTCGCTTCCGCGAAAGTACGCACGATCCGGCGCACCCTTTTTAATGCAAATATCTCGCCCTGATTCGCTGTCATCATCCAGAAAATACAAAAGATCACCCGGGGACACGCCCGACGATACCTTCGGAAAGGAGCTCACCTCGGATGACTCGGCAGACCACTCTCGACCCGATCCGTCAGCTGATCGGGACGAGAGTGGAGGGCTAATGATGGTGCTCGATAACGGTGATCTCCCAGATCATGACACGTGGCAGATGACGTGTCCCAGAGCACGCAAGAAAGGACATACAGCGGCCGACCAGACCACTCTCATACCCGTCCTACAAACAAACGCTGGCTCACCTCCGGGCCCTCTGCACAATTGGCCTCCTCGGCCTCACAGCTCGTCTCCGGGCTACCGCAGAACCAAGATACCTTGGCTCTCCCGCTCGTCCGCGAGCTCTCCCGCCGAGGTCATCTTCCTCGGTCTCACCGACTCTCACAGGCGCAACCGCCGTCCCGCGAATCTCGCCATACGCGAGATATCCGCCAGTCACATCCCACGTTCCACGCCATCACGATCCCCCATTAACGAGCCTATCTCGCCATTAATGGGAGATCCCGCTGATCACGCGGGCGTGACGTCCGGAGCGTAACGGCCGGCGTGATTCTCGCGCCTGCCCTGCCTGCTGCCACTGCTATATAAACCCCTTCTTCAGACGGTTCAAGTAAGCCATTTTTACTCCACTAAGCCGTTACTCTGCTCAGATTTCCTCGCTAACTTGACTGTCGGAGGGTCCTCGGTGGTACAACCATCCTGGGACTTCCTTGTAGGTAGCTCGGCCCAACCAAGCTCAAACCCATTGAGATTCACACGCTTCAGGAGCCTGCTCCCGGATCCAATCTCAGCCGTCTATCGCCGTCATCGGCAGGCCAACGGAAGGAAACATCTTGGCGTGATCCAGATCACGTCAAGGAGGATCGAGAGAGGAGTAGACCGCTGGAAATTTTCTGTAGGAGGGATATTTGGGGATTTGGTTGTGGAAAAAGGGTAGTGGATTATTTGTTTTATTTTATTTTTTAAAAATTCCGACTTTGCCTCTACGGTTCCCATCGCAGGGGCTTCTCTTACGGCACCGCAGGGTCAGTTACAAAAGGTAATTTTTTTAATGATTTTTTTTCTTATAATGTTCTCTACAGTTCCCACCGTAGGGGCCCTACGGTGGAAACCGTATGGGCAACTTAAACATGCCTCTATGGTTTTTCCCACCCATGGGGCAAGCCTTCTTTGTACTGTTGTAGGGATGCAGTTTATATCCATACTGCTATAACCAAAGCTATATTTGCTGCAACAATATATTATTATTTAGTCCAAAAAGGGCCTATAGGGACCCTACAGACCCCTGGAATTTAATTGCAAAAAAAAAAAAAATAGGGCCTGCAGTGGTCAGGGTTAGACCATTGCAGACCTCTCAACCTCTATCAATTATCACCGATAATCAATATAAAACGGAAATTAAGTTGATAGGTACCAGCTAGTATCAACAATCTCTTCGATTCTTTATATTAGCGGGAGTGGTGTTTTCACATGTGTTATTGATAACATTCAATTAAAATAGTAAGAATTTAATTTATGTACATTTTAAATAAATTTAAAGATATATAAGAATAGTTAGAAAAAATTTAAACTTTGTTTTCATAAGTTATAAAGAATTCTCCCATATGGAATAAAATAAGAATTAATAAATATTACGAGTATATATTACCATAGTCCGTGTTTCAGGAGACCGCATTTCAAGCTCGTATTTATGTAAAATAAAGTTTTTTTTATGATAAATTACGGGCGTTTATACATGGTTAGAATTATAAAAATGGCATAACACTATCGAATTTCTAAGGATTTGAAGGTAATTAAACATCATTAAACCTATAAAAATTCCATCGAATTCTCTCTCATCACGTGAGAGGCAGGGGTGACCGCAGTTTTGTACACTAGTTGTACAACGATCTAAGCCAAATAATTGTCCCATGCAGCTATAGCTAGTGTATCCTATATATACAGTATGAGAATAACGGAGAAAAGATGCCATAGGTGGGAATATCCTTCTATGGCGTCGAAAAAAATACAGACTCGATCGTTTCGGCATCCATCAACTTCATCGTTATCATCTAAGATGTGGATACATCAAATTTCATATGATTCTACAACCTTTTCACCGTTGAAGTAGTGGGTTCAAAATTAACGGTTTACCGATAATAGAACTTTTTATATTGTTAAATCAACGGTGCAAAAGTTGTAGAATCACATGAAATTTGGTATACCCATATCTTAGATGATAACGATGAAGATGATGGATTCCGATCGTCGGAAAACACGATGTAATCTATATTTTTTCGACGCCATAAGAGGAAATTCCCTACTATGATCTCATTCCTTCATTATTCCCGTATAGTATTCTGATATTAATTTATTGTCACATAATAATAATAAAATAGCAAAAGCTAATACGCTTAAAACTATAGAGATGGTGGTGGTAACGTTGAGGAGATGGATTTTTGGAATGAGATGTTTGTCGTGGAGCCCCAGGCGTGAATGAAGTTGTCAGCCTTTGGCAGCAAAGATAGATTCTCTGTCTCCCTCCTCCTTTTAATTTCTCTCTCCTCATGTTTCGGTCACATTGTAGATTTGAATTTTTTGTTCTTTCTCTTATGATTTTTTAAATATTTTTTCACAACTTGGAAATTTAGGGAAAGATTGATTATGTACGTGTATACCATGTACATTGCATGTAATTAAAGTTGGTAGACACGAACAGGTAAAAGATAAAAAGACTTGTTAATTCTCTACCCATCCATGCGTTAATATTTTAATTTGTATTAATTTATTATATTAAAACATTTGACACGTATAAGTTTGTTATTTTGTTAAAAAATATTTTACGGAGAATTTTTCTGTGGCAAGTGTCCGCGGTACATGGTATTTCAATTAAATTAAAAGACCTAGTTCTTTGGCATCAATTAAGAGGCTGTTTGATAGCTTGTGAAATGAAGATTCATGTAACATTTGTTGTAAAAAATCTTCATTTCTTTTATTTGGTTAACAATAAATTTGAGTTAGAAATGGAAATGGAAATGAAGATGCAAAACGCATCAAATTCTTGCAATATTTGTTGCACTCATTTTGGTCGTAACAAGAGTTGCATATTTGGGAACGGTGAACATAGTAATTATTATGAGGTGCGACATAAGCTTTGTATATGCCACATATACAAATATGCAACAAATGTTGTATTTTCTTTGCATTTTTTGTTCAACCAAACAAAAAAAAATTGGATGGGAAAGCCAATTACAAAACTTAGAGATAACTAAATAATGAAATTGGGCTATTTTTTTTGCAACAAATGCCGAATGCAACATTTGTTGTATGAAACAAATGTTGCAATTTTTTTTGTTGCTGACCAAACATGCCATAAAACAACTGTAACTGGTGTTTTTGACACGTGCGTTACACGTAATTAAAAAGAATTTTGTGATAATTTTATTTTTAAATTTAAGTACGTGCATCACAATTGTTAAATAATAAAGATGTGGTAATATAATTACGTGCATCACACTTTTAAAGCAACAATTGTATTTTTTTTAAATTTCTTTGAAAAAATAAAAGATCACATCATCAATCAATTTCAAAATAAAATGACCTCCTTCCTTTAGCCCTATAATAATGAATCCAATAATTTGATCATAACTACAATATAAATAAAAGTAAGAAATGAATAATTTTAGTCGTTTAGAAAAAATAAACGGGGAACACTTTAATACCTTAGTGATTCCCCCCGGCCCCTTTGTATAAGTCTTATAACTCACACTCCTTTACTTTGCAGGTAGCTTCAATTTCGCTTGAGCTAATAATAAACAACCCGAACAGTCTATTGAAACTATCATAATTTTAACATATTGAATTACAACTAAGCTATGTATAATATATAACTACAATATCCAGGTCGGCTACATGCATGGAGATTATATTCTAACGGTAACCAAGCAGTGAAGATGGTCGTTCCTGGTCTGTGATAGCTAGATTGAAGGACAACCAAGGGTTTTTAATTAGCAAACTGCATGTGCACTTTGAGATATTCAAATGCAAGAAAAAGAATCACTACGGTATTAAAATGGATCACGAGATGAAACTTTGGAAATTATATATATAGCAATTTACCCGATACAGAATTATGTTTGTACTTTCAATTATGATATTCTTCGAAATAGATTTTTCTTTCAATAAAAGTTTACGGAATGAATTATGGAGTACTTGTTTTAATATTTTATTAATAGACATATAGATGGCTATATATATAACATGCATAGAGCTAAGGCCGATCCAATGGGAATCTACTTCACTGCTGATGGTGGGTGGTGAGTGACCCAGTGGACCCACCCAATCACGCATCCACCTTCCCCCCCCCCCCCCCTCAGATTTGACCCACCCTGCCATCTCTCCCTCAATCTATCCATGAATCCATCATGTTTTGATCTTGAAAATACATTTTAGGTTGCTACATATGCTTCATATGTACCTTGATTCACTCATATTTGATAGATAGGAACAATGGAGAGTGATCCATTGCAAATCGGTTCGTGTTTATTAAAAACGGGAACTCCAGATCCACGACATATTTCAACGATCTGATCCTTTCAAGCTGATCATCCTACTCTCAAATGCATGTGAATGAAAAATCAAAGGATTTGAAAACCTCTAACCTATGTATCGGATGAACTTTATGTCGCATTATCGAAAGACGTTCATTTTTGCATCCACCGATGCATAACCTGATAGTGCTCGATATTGGCGACCTCCAAGATCACGTGGCAGATGAAATGTCCCAAGGCTCAGAAGAAAGGGCCCACAGGGGCCGACCAGGCCACCCGGTGCCCGACCCGCAAGCGCAAATTGGCCCACCTCGGGGCCCCCTGCGAATATGCCTCCTCGGCCACTCAGCTCGCCCCGAGCTGCCACAAGACCAAGACTCCTCGGCCTCCTCGAGCCCCCTTGCGAGGCCGTCTTTCTCGGTCCTTCGACCAACTCCACCGCTCACAGGCGTAACCGCCGTTCCGCAAATCTCGCCATGCGCGGATTCTCCGCCAGCCACCTCCCACGTTCCACGCCATCACGATTCCCATTAATGGGCGATCCGCTCTTTACGCGGGCGTGGCGTCGGGAGCGTAACTGCCGGTGAGATTCTCGCGCCTGCTACTGCATGCCACCACCGCTATATAAACCCCCATCACAGAGGGGTCAAGTAAGCCATTTTTTACACTTTACGCCGTTACTCTGCCCGGATCTCATCACTAACTTAAGCGTCGGAGGGTCCTCGATGGTACCAAACCACCTCGAGACTTCTTTGCGGTACTCGGCGACAGCCTCCTCACCCAACCTTCTCCTCTCAAAACCCATTGAGACCCACACGCAACGAAGGACAATCAACCAAGTTCACCTCGAGATCAACGGAAGACAACATTTGACGGAGGCCCGAAAAGGAGCCCCATCAGTTGGCACCGTCTGTGGGAAGAATAACTCCACAAAATACAAAGTTGGACTTTCGATCTCCGCCCGCATGGCAACCGACTCCCCTAAGGATCCAAACGCCCGCTACCGCCTCCCTCACAACGGGGGTGCGGGCGGACCCTCGCCCGAGGTCGTCGGCCTCCCCGCAGGCTGCCACCCCATACGCTCCGGCGGCCGCCCGACCAAAAGAGCTAGGGGCCGGGAGCCCATCACCTTTGACGACGAGGATCTCTACGGCATATCTGTGCCCCATACGACCCACTGGTGATCGTAGCACGGATTCACCGATTTGAGGCCCACCGAATACTTATCGATTCAGGCAGCTCAGCGGACATCCTCTTCCACGACTGCTTTCTGCGGATGGGACTGACCACAGCGGACTTGAGGCCGACCTCCCACATCCTCTCGGGATTCACCAACCACTCCGTCCCGGCGCAAGGGGTGATCATCCTGCAGTTCACGATTGGGGAGCCCGGCCGCACGCGCACGCTGCCTGTAGACTTCATTGTGGCTAGGGTCCTCTCGGCCTACAACGTCCTCCTCGGTCGGCCGACTCTGAACTCCCTCCAGGCCCAGATCTCGACGTACCACCTAGCGATAAAATTCCCCCTCGACCAAGGTGGGATGGGCCGGGCCTACGGGAGCCAACGGGTCGCGGAGGTAGGTCTGGCAGAGGCATCTTCCCCCGAGCAGCACGCTGTTAGCGCCGATGCATGCGACGACATGGAAGGGTCCCTAGACACCCGGGACGAGCGGAAGGAGGTCCGTGGGGCACCGGTCGAGCCACTTACCGAGGTGCCCTTAGCGGAAGGAAACCCAGGGAAGACCGTCCAGGTCGGTTCACTCCTGAGAACCCGGCGGGATGACTGACCGAGTTCCTCCGGAGCAATTCCGACGTCTTCACCTGGGCCCCAGCCGACATACCTGGGATCGACCCCAAAATCATCTCCCACAAGCTCGGGGTTGATCCTACGGCCCAACCCGTTAGGCAGAAGAAGAGAAGCTTCGTCCCGGTCAAACAAAAGGCCATCGAGAAAGAAGTTGACCGACTCCTCGCCGCCAACTTCATCAGGAACGTGCTCTACTCGGAATGGCTGGCCAACGTGGTCCTGGTCAAGAAATCGAGTGGGAAGTGGCGTATGTGCGTTGACTTCACTGACCTCAATAAGGCCTGCCCCAAGGACAACTTCCCGCTCCCCCGCATAGACCAGCTCGTCGACAGCTCGGTCGGGCACGAGCTCCTGAGCTTCATGGACGCTTTCTCCGGCTACAACTAAATTCGCATGAACCCTGACGACGAAGACATGACCGCATTCATGACGACCGGGGGGTGTACTGTTACAGGGTGATGCCATTCGGCCTCAAGAATGCCGGGGCCACATACCAGAGGCTGGTCAACCGCATGTTCAAGTTGCAGATCGGTAGAAACATGGAGGTCTACGTCGACGACATGCTCGTCAAGTCCGTCTCGTCGGCCGACCATGTCAAGGACCTGGGCGAGGCGTTCAAGGTGCTCCGCAAGTTCAATATGAAGCTGAACCCCGCCAAGTGCGCGTTCGGAGTTACCGGAGGGAAATTCCTCGGGTTCATGGTCACACACCGCGGGATTGAAGCTAACCCGGAGAAGATCGACGCCATCCTGAACATGACCGCGCTACGGACCAACGTCGAAATCATGCGGCTCACGGGGCGGATCACCGCTCTGAGCCGTTTCAGGTCCAGTTCGGGGGAGAAGTGCCTCCCGTTCTTCAAGGCACCTTCAACCAACTGAAGAGGCACCTCGCAACGCCACCCCTACTCACCCGGCCTGTAGAAGGGGACGAGCTGTCGCTGTACTTGGCGGTATCTGACCAAGCAGCAGGGTCGGTGCTCGTCCGAGAGGCCGAGGGGGTGCAGAGGCCAGTGTATTATGTGAGCCATGTATTCAAAGACGCGGAGACGAGATACCCCGCCATAGAGAAGATCGTCCTGGCCCTCATAGTAACCTCGTGGAAGCTGCGGCACTACTTCCAAGCACACACCATCATCGTCCTCACTGAGCGCCCCTTGGGGGCTATCCTGGCATCGCCAAAATCCTCTGGCCGCCTAGAGAAATGGAGATGGGAGCTGTCTCAATTCGACATAAGGTATTGCCCGAGGCAAGCCATCAAGGCGCAGGCCCTGGCCGATTTCGTCGTCGAATGCACCATCCCCAGCAGGAAACTGGATCCCGCGCCGCCCCTCGCAGCCCGGCATCCCGACCAGGAAGACCGTAGCTCAGCCCCAGAGTGGGTCATCTACGTTGACGGGTCTTCCACTGAGGAAGGCTGCGGTGCCAGCCTCATTATCCGAGGCCCGAATGAAGCCGAGATGGAGTATTCCTTGAGGCTCGGTTTCAAAGCACCAAACAACGCGGCGGAGTACGAAGCCCTCCTAGCCGGACTACGCATGGCCGTCGGGCTGGGGCTGAAGGTCATCCGGGTCCACAGCGACTCGGCCCTGATCGTCGGCCAAGTAACCGGCCGCTTCGAGGCTCGGGAGCCCCTAATGATGAAATACCTAGACGAGGTGAGAAAGCTCCGAAAAAACTTCGACGAAGTCCAGGTGGAACAAATACCCAGACAAATGAATGCTCAAGCAGACGCCCAGAGCAAGTTGGCTTCATCATACTCGGCCAGCAACAGACGCTCGATACTCTTCGAAACCTTGGCCTGACCCAGCGGTGAAGACGAGGCGGCGACGCTCCAAGTGTACGCAACACAGGAGAATGACCCAGATTGGAGGAAGCCCCTTGTGGAATTCCTGAAAGACGGCACGCTCCCGGAAGATAGAGCATCCACCCGCCGCCTCCGGACCAGAGCCACCCACTTCGTCTGGAGCAACGCGAACCTCTACAAGAAAGCCTTCACTCAGCCCCTGCTCCGATGCGTTGACCCCCACGAGGCCGACTATGTCCTGCGGGAAATCCATGAAGGGGTGGGCAGCGCGCACCAGGGGGCTCGAACCTTGACCCAAAAGGCACTACTTCAGGGGTACTATTGGCCCACCATGCACGATGACGCCCTGAAGCTGGTCAGGAGGTGTAAGAGCTGCCAACTCCACGGCAGTATCCCCCGCCTCCCGGCTACCGAGCTAACGGCCCTGGCGTCCCCGTGGCCATTCGCCCAATGGGGATTGGATATGATCAGCTAGTTTCCCACAGGGACTGGTGGACATAAGTACGTCCTCCTCGCGGTTGACTATTTCACCAAATGGATCGAGGCCGTTCCCATCAGTAAACCGGACGCCGCCACAACCATCAAGTTCCTCCAAAACAACCTGATTCACCGGTTCGGGATCCCAAGGTGCATCATCACCGACCACGGGACGAACTTCGAAAATGAGAAAGTAAGAGACTTCTGCAAAAAATACCACATTCTCATGAAGTTTGCCGCGGTCGCGCACCCCCAATGTAACGGGCAGGCCGATGTCGCTAACCGGGACGTCCTCAGGGGCTTCCGAACCCGCCTGGAAGGGAGGCAAGGCAGTTGGGTCGAGGAACTACCCCGGGTCTTATGGGCCCTGTGCACATCAAAAAAGACTCTTACCAGGGAGACCCCTTTCAGCCTCTGCTACGGGACCGAAGCAATGGTCCCAGCAGAGATCGGGCTACCCAGCCACCGAGTCGAGCACTTTGACGATGAAGCAAACACCATGGCACTACGAACCAACCTCGACGTATTGTTGGAGGAAAGGGATCGGGCCCAGATCAGAGCCACCGCCTACCAACAGCAAACGGCCCGGTACTATAACGCTCGGGTAAAACACCGATCCTTCAAGGCCGGGGACCTAGTCCTGCGGCAGAACGAGTTCATCGACCAAGGCAGGCTTCACAAGTTCTCCCCAAAGTGGGAGGGCCCCTTCCTCGTCTACGAAGTGCTCCCCGGCGGGGCTTACCGCCTGCAAGATGTGGACGGACGGAAGCTACCTCGGCCTTACAACGCGGAGAAGCTCAAGCTATACCTATGAAGTCAAAACTAGCAAAGCGCCGTGCCCCGGCTACCGCTCAAAATCTCCCTTTGAAATGATGATGTATAGCATTGTCTAAAATTCCTATCCATACGAATAAAGAAACTTTCGAACCTTCTTTCCCGGAAGGGTTCCCCCTGTACAACGAGAAGGGTCTCCCAGAGATGGTCGGGCCCGAGGTTCCGTCGCTCGGCTATCTCCAGCGGGCAGCTCCCCTGCCACGGCGCCAGGAATCAAAAGCCCTCTCAGAGGCAGCCGAGCCCGAGGTTCCCTCGCTCGGCTATCCTCCGCGAGCAGTTTCCCTGCCACAACGCCGGGGATCGAAAAGCCCTCCCAGAGGCAGTCGAGGCCCAAGGTTCCCTCGCTCGGCTATCCCCCCCGGGCAGCTTCCCTGCCACAATGCCGGGGATCGAAAAGCCCTCCCAGAGGCAGTCGAGGCCAGAGGTCCCCTCGCTCGGCTATCTCGCGCGGGCAGCTCCCTTGCCACAATGCCGGGTATCAAAAATCCTTCCTAGAGGCAGTCGAGGCCAGAGGTTACCTCGCTCGGCTATCTTTCAGGACAAAAGCCCTCGTCACGAGGCACCGGGCAGTAACCCTGCCCGGCCAAGGGTCCTTGGTGGCTTCCTACAGCTTCATATCTTTCCTCGCGCCAAGAGCCAAAGTCTATCAGAGGCAGTCGGGTCCTTGCCCGGCTATCCCCGGCTGGTAGCTTCCTACCACAACCGACAGGGATCAAAGTCCTCGCTAAGAGGCACTGGGCAGTAACCTTGCTCGGTCCCCGTCCTGAAGGATCTGAAATCCCTCCTAGAGGCAGCCGAGCCCGAGGTTCCCTCGCCCGGCTATCCACAACGGGCAGCTTCCCAGCTGTTCCCCTCGAACGGCGGCCTGGACGTTAGGACGTCCGTGCCTGATGTTCGGGGAAGATGCTATTTGGTTTTATCCGTTTATCTCTCCGAAGATACCAAGTTGATTTATGGCACCGTGTATCGGAGGTTTAGACGGATGCGGCCGATATAGCAGACTTCGTCAGATTCCCCCTCAGGATGAGGGGTTTTTGATTATGGGGACGCTCTTCTCTGCAGGCGCAAGCCCCTGCAGTTAATTACGCTACCGCCTCACGGTAACAACTTTCTCCTTCTCCAGAATTTCACTTCGTGTCGCGTGTGTTCATTTTGTTTGTGGTTGCCCGTGGATTGTATACGGAGACTGAGTAATGCCGTCGCCCGTAGGACGTGAATTAGTCCAAATCCGTATTTACTTAGATTTGGGTTTGGTGTTTTCAGTTTAAGGATGCATTAGTCGCGTTGCGGCTAAGATCAACTTAAACGTTCGTCAAGGATACGTTAGTCCTGTTTTAGACTAAGATCAACTCAACGTAGTGATTAATTTAATGTATGGCCATCGGGACTCATCGCCTCTCTGACGTCGTTGAAGGATTACAACGGCATGTATCAAAGGGACTCGTCGCCTCTCTGACGTCGTTGAAGGATTACAACCAGAGTTGATTGGGAGTTTTATAATCCATTTGAATGTTTAAGGATACGTTAGCCGTGTTTGGGGCTAAGATCAACTTAAACGGGACCGTTTAGATCCGGCAAAAGAGCGTTTGGAGGCTCTATTGTTCCAGTTTAGAGACGTAGTGGTCCGATATTAGTTTAGGAACGTCTCGGTCCGATATTAGTTTAGGGACGTTTCGGTCCATTCTTAGTTTATGGACGTTTCGGTCCGATGTTAGTTTAGGGACGTCTCGGTCCGATGTTAGTTTAAGGACGTCTCGGTCCGATATTAGTTTAGGGACGTTTCGGTCCAATATTAGGTGTGTGGCCGTTGGGACCCGTCACCTCTTTGACGTCGTTGAGGAATTACAACGATGGATGTCAAAGGAGTTCGGAGATGTACCCTCGAACCGGATGTAGATTGATTTAGAAGAGCCATTTGCTCAGCCGATATAATTTAAGGACTTATGGCTACGATTGGGCTAAGTCCAGTAAAGAAAATGTCCAACATTGCTTTTGCATTTCCTTTTATTTTTATTTGGGCTTTGCCCATAAAAGATGCAGGGCATCAATTTGTTTTGAGCTCTGTTCTTTATGAATGATGCAGAGCATCAATTTTATTTGGGCTCAGCCCTTTTATTGCTTTGCAATTTATTTTGGCCTGCTAGGTCTTTTGATTTGGGCCTGGCCCTTCAAATAGTGCAAAGCACCAAGAATCTTTTAGATTCAAGAAAATGAGTGCAGAGCACTTTTTAATGATCTAAGTTTAGATCAAAGAAAAGAAAGAAAAGAAAATCTTTTCTTTCTTTCTATCTCAGAGAACCAGAGGTTCCCTAGCAAGTGCAAGGCACTATATTTTTTTTATTATTTTTATTTATTTATTTATTGAAGATCACTGATCTTGTCTTCTAGATCAATGATCTATTCTTTAAGATCATTTTCTCTTATCTCAAAGGTTTTTTTTACCTTCTTTTAGAGGGTCTGCAGAGTTCTCTTCTCTCTCTTTTTTTTTAGATCTTAATCCTTTTTAAAATGAGGTCCGGGGTCCTTTTTATAGTGCTCAGAAATTAGTTAAATTTGTTCAATAAATCTTCTCCTGAGTGATTTGGGGAATTTTCCCCACCGTTGGATCTTTGATCCAAAGGCCCCTGTTTTACAGAAGAAATCTTCTTGTTTAAACAAGAACAGAAAAATATCCTTAAATCTTAATTCTGTTGTTGCGCAATTCACCAGCGTGTGACACGTGTCGCGCAGTGAAGCGTTTGCGCAACAGCGCTTGCGCAACTGCGCAGACACGTGTCGCGCAGTGAAGCTCTTGCGCAAGAGCGCTTGCGCAACTGCGCAGACACGTGTCGCGCAGTGAAGCGCTTGCGCAAGAGCGCTTGCGCAACTGCGCAGACACGTGTCGCGCAGCGGTGCGCTTGCGCAACTGCACAGACACGTGTCGAGCAGCGGTGCGCTTGCGCATAGCGGTGCGCTTGCGCAGTTGTGCTTGCGCAACTGCGCAGACACGTATCGCGCAGCCGTGCGCTTGCGCAGTTGAACGTTGCTTATGTTTTTTAAAGAGTCTTGCTCTGATTGGACGTACTGCCTTGGGCGTTGTGCTGCCGTGTCAACTTCTGACACGTGGCGCGTTGCGCGCAGCGCACGGGAACTGAAGCGTTGCTTCAAAATTTGAATTTTCAAAATTCCAGCAGAGCCTTGCTCTGATTGGGGGAACAAATGCCCCCCACCGTTGCGCTCACGTGGCGCGCACGTGAGTGCAGCGGTGGCAAGACCCCAACCGTTGGATCATGGGGGTCATTTGAAAAGACGCAGGCGTCTATAAATAGGACCCTTGGTCCTTTGTAATTCTTTACCAATGTCAAGAATTTGAATTTCAGAGCCTTGCTCTTGCTTAAAAACTCTTAGAGCCTTGCTCTTGCTTCTTCCCAAGAACTTTGAAGTTCAGAACTTAGAATCGCTCTTAGGTAAAAATTTAAATTAATTTAAATTAATTTTAATTAACAGAGCCTTGCTCTTGTAGATCTTTGATCTAAAGAAAACCCCTTTGGGGTTTTTTCAACAGAGCCTTGTGTTCAGTCGATAAAACTGCACATTTGTATTACATTTTTCCTACCATTTTTATATTAAAAAAAAGGACTTTATTATAATATATTATACATATGAGGGTTTATGTGTAAAAACATTATTTTCCATGTGTTAATATATTTAATTATCATTTGGTAGGAAAATGTATGCAAATAATATTATTGGTCTAATCCTAGTAGAACAAAGTCTACTAAAATCTTATTTGAGTTGTTGTGCAGCTTATTTCCAAGTTGTTATGAAGGATTTAACAAACAAATCAATTTGTTGAAGAATACTTTCCAAATTAAAGAGCAAACTTGGAGACTAAGTCTGGAAGCAACCGAGGAAATATTTTCAGATTCTGAAGATGTTCAGGAATGCCAAATGTCACCATCAGAGAGCCCAAGAGAAACGACAGAGAGATCCATACCAATGAGCGCGGATCCGCGGCCAAACCCACCCTGGGGCCGCGGATCCGCCGCAGTTTAAAGAGTTCAGAATACAAGATTTTGGGAGATTTTCAAATGCTGAATTTTACCAACTTCTGAACAAAAAGATTCTGGGTTTTCACTATATAAAGGCACCGAGGGCATCTTGGAAAAACTATCAAGCCGAAGAGATCACGAAGCTCCCGACGCTCACGCATCCAGGCTGATCATCGACTGTTCGACTACCTCCCTAGGAAAGATCGAGAAGCAAATCAAGTTTTGTAATCATTTTCTATGGATTAAAAGTGTAGTTGAAGGAGTTGATTAATAAAGGTAGTTTTTTTAATTGTTTGTTTTCTTTTACATTATGTTTTCCATCTCTTTCTTTTCATCTTCTTCTCCCAACATGCGCGAGTAATTCTCCGCTTGTTAGGGTTCGTAGGATTAGGGTAGGTTAATGGGTGATGAAAATAATTAAACCCTTTTTAAGTCCTATAAAGTTTAGGAACTTTATCAAAATAATCATTAACATCCTAATCGGGCGCGCTAGCAATTCTTTGCTAGTTCCGACCGCGATTAGAGATTAGATTAATGATTGTTTTGGTAAAGGCTAGATATGAACGGAGTTCCGTGTCGAGATAAGGGTTAAGAGTGGGATTCCTTTTCCCTCCAGAAACCCTAATCTACACGCATCGCCGTCGTTCTAGTTCTAAATCTATTAATGGATAAAAAGGGTAACTTTAATTAATCATTCATAACTACTAAATCCTAACGAACCCTACAAGCCCTTCTTATTATAATTAATCACATCTTTAAACTATTCTAGATCTATATTTACATTCTTATTAAACGTAGATCTAGAAACCATCCTACAACCATTCTTATTTCTTTCTCCTTTTCAACACATCTAAAGTAAAATTAAAAGGTTCCACGTTTCCCAGAGGACGACCTGTACTCATCTCGGTCTAGCTACGTGCGACACCGTTATTGATTGCGGTTAAACTAAAAACACGATTTTTCACATCAATCAAATGGCGCCGTTGCCGGGGATACGTGCGTAATTTTTTATTTTTACTATTTGTGTTGAATTCTTAGACGAGCTACATCATTATTAAAACAAAACTGCAAATTGCATATTTAACGATTTGTGCGTGAATTTTGCAAGGAGATCTGGAGTTACAGAATTGAGGAAAACAGAAGACAGAGGCATTCATCGAGATCCAGAGGAGCACAGAGGGCTTGAGAAAAATTTTCAGCAATTGTTCCTTCCACCTTGCGGCGGAACCGCGGCAAAAGTACCATTCCTGCGGTGGAAACGCGGCTGCTTAGGGGAATTAGGGCTTCAATCTTCTCTGGTATTTTCTTTCAAATCCTCCTCTCTCCTCTCAAATCCAATAAAATCTATCTTCTGCAGGATTCTTTGCAAAATTGCGCCGCTCAAAAATCTTTTTGCAAAAGTTTTGTTATTGGTTTTGTTTTGCATATTTAATACGGATTTTAAGGGGCAAAGACCAAATCAAGATTAGGTGGGGATTTCATCACCCTTCCTAAGCCCCACAAATCACAAACCGAGCATATAGATCAACCCTTCATTAATTTAAAAAATATCTAGACCAGACTCTAAGGACTGTCGAGCTCAATAGGAAAAAGACTAGTATAGGCATCGGCCGTTTATCCTAACTGACATTGCGGTGTCTAGGCTAGTGGTTTTTAATTAGGCCCACTGTAGTGGTGGTTCCTTCCCACTTACCTGGCCGTACTTGTCCGTGAAGAGGCGGTTTGAGGTCTATTTCTAGCCTTAGTTAGGAGCTGTCTAGAGACTGACCTAGGTAACCTTAGTTCTAGGGTTGCTTGTGCATTTTAGGGAGATTTGTCTTGAGTCCCACTTTTTTCAAAACAAGCCAATTTTAAATCACACACACGCTGCCACTTGCACTAAACCCGCTTAGTGCATGCTCGGCTGGACACGGGATCCTAGTGCCCGTCTTGTCCGCGTTCCTTCTATCGACACCGAAGTCGGTACTTCTTCATCTTCTTTTCCCCCACCACACACCACATCGATCGTGATGGACGACACTCCATCTAATTATAACACCACGCTGCCACCGCCCGCAGGTGCACAGAATCCACCGCGCATCTCTCTCCAAGAAAGATGCTATCCTATTCGTGGTCCCCTTCCTACTTGTCTATCTCTTCCACCACCTAACGGGGATAATTTCGAAATTAAACCCCACTACATCAACCTGCTGCCCAAATTTCACGGGCTTGAGTCGGAAGACGCGTACGTTTTCATCACCAAATTCGAAAACGTATGCGCAATGATGGGTACTTCACAATTGACTTTAGATGCTATGCGCTTACGTCTTCTCCCATTCACACTGTGCGACTTGGCAGAAAAATGGCTTTATAATACTGCCGCACACTCTATCGCTAATTGGGATGAATTCGTCGTAGCATTTCTTAAGAAGTTTTACCCAAATCATAAGACTGCACATGTTAGGAGCGAGATTAACCAGTTCACCCAGCTTCCCAATGAACCATTTTGGAAGTGCTTTGAACGTTTCAAAGATCTGCTTGTCCAATGCCCCCATCACGGAATACAAAGATGGGATTTATGTCGGATTATATATGAGGGCATTAATCCAGTGACAAAGCAGATGCTTGAAACAATGTGTCAATGCAATTTCATGTCTAAAGATGACGGTGAAGCTTGGAAATATCTGGAAGACCTCGCAGAAAGCACTTTGCAGTGGGAAAGCGTAAGACCACCTTCAACTAAGGGAGGTATTCACCAACTCGATGTTTCCATCACAGTAAAAGCCGAAATGGCAGCGATGCAGAAGAAACTCGATGCTATGGAGAATAAATTCTCATCATTCTCCCTAAATCAGGTTACGCTTCCTAAGACTGTCTGTGGTTGCTGTTCGGATCCTTCACACTTAACGGAAGAATGTCCTATGAATGCATCGTTTCAAGCTAATGCTGCTTTTCAGCAGCGACCTAGAAACGACCCTTATTCTTATACGTACAATCAAGGATGGAGGAATCATCCTAACTTTGCTTGGAATCAAAACCAACAAAGCAATTATCAAAGACCTCCTCCACAGCAACCACAACCACAGAATCAGCCCCCCTTTCAGTCACAAAATTTCCAAAATCCGGCCAACATTTCTACACCACAGGTGGCCGGTATTGACAACTCACTTGCACAAACTTTGGATATGTTCATGAAACAATCCATGCAAAATTCGGCTGATATGAGGTCTTCTATTGATGCCCTAACGAAAAACTCCTCCTCCCATGGTGAGAGTATTAAATCAATAGAAAACCAAATCGCACAGTTAAATGCCGCAATGAGTGCGAGAGAGAAAGGGAAACTCCCATCTCAACCCCTACCGAATCCCGGCCATTCACAAAGTCATAATGTGAATGCCGTCACTACGTTGAGATCGGGGAGAGTGCTGAACAACCAAGTGGGTGAGCAAGTTGATGATAGTGACACATTTGATACCCCTTCTTCTTCTTCTTCCCCTAATTCGTCTAGTCTCCCACCTTCATCCGAGCCTATTCTCCGTTTTCCCTAAGGCTCAAACATTTCACCAAATCTATCTAAGTCGATTCCCACTCCAATTTTGGGATCGAATCCGTCGCCACAGTCTTCTCCACAAACGTTGGACCCAAAACTTCTTGATCGAGCTCCATTTCCAAACCGATTAAGGGCCAACCGACCTAACCCGCAAATGGAGAAGATTGTGGAAATGTTTAAGCAAGTTAGCGTGAATATTCCTCTTCTAGATGCTATTCAACAAGTCCCATCTTATGCAAGAATCCTTAAAGACTTGTGCACTAGGAAGAGAAAAACTCAAGTGCCTAAAAAGGTTTTCATGACGAGTAATGTTAGCACAGCTTTTACCCAACAAATACCAAAGAAACGTAAGGACCCCGGCTGTCCTACAATCTCTATTTCTATTGGGGGTAAAAATATAAATCGTGCTTTACTCGATCTAGGCGCTAGCGTCAACTTGCTTCCTTATTCAGTATACGAGCAGTTAGGAATTGGAGAATTAAAACCCGCCCATTGTACTCTCCAAATGGCTGATCGATCTATCACCAAACCTCGGGGCGAACTAGAGGATGTGTTAATTAAAGTCGGGGAATTCATATTTCCCGTGGACTTTATTGTTTTAGATACACAACCTGTGGCAAACCCACGCAATCAAATCCCGGTGATACTTGGTCGACCCTTCCTAGCAACTTCTAACGCTGTGATTAATTGTCGTAACGGTTCTATGAACTTATTCTTCGGGAAAATGACAATTGAGCTTAATATTTACAAGCTAGGAAGTCAGCCATCAGAACCTTCTGCTCATTTGCTGGATGTTTGTTCCATCCACGAGATAGCTCCCGAAAGCTGTATGGATGAGGAACTTTGCTTTGATGTTCTCGACAACACTAATGGGACATCGTTTGATCTTGCACCACTTTACAGTGAGTATATGTTCAATGAGTCAGACCTTGAGATTGAACCCGTTGACTCGTTGCAAAAGTCAGCAGCACTTTCCGAGTCAATATCTTATGCAAGTTTTGAACCTCTTAAAGAGTCCGAATATCATTCCGTTACCCCTCCTTCTATTGTCTCTCCGCCAATTCTTGATCTCAAACCACTACCTTCTCATCTTAAATATGCATATTTAGGAGAGAATGAGACTTTGCCAGTGATTATTTCCGCTTCTCTAGCCTTAGAGCAAGAGAATGCACTTTTGGCGGTGTTGAGATCGAATCGGGAAGCATTTGGTTGGACAATGGCCGACATCAAAGGGATTAGTCCCTTAATTGTTGAACATCACATACATTTGATGGATGAAGCCAAACCAACCCGAGACCCACAAAGACGGTTAAATCCCGTTATGAAGGAGGCGGTAAAGAAAGAAATCGTCAAGTGTCTTGATAGTGGAATAATTTACCCTATATCTGATAGTCAATGGGTAAGTCCAATTCATGTGGTCCCTAAAAAGTCTGGCATCACGGTCATCACTAACGAGGCTAATGAGTTAATCCAAACACGCACCCAAACTGGGTGGCGCGTATGTATCGATTACAGGAAACTCAATGCCGCGACGAGGAAAGATCGCTTCACTCTACCTTTCATTGACCAGATGTTAGAACGATTAGCGGGACACGAATACTACTGTTTCTTGGACGGATACTCTGGTTACAACCAGGTCCCCATCGCCGAAAAGGATCAAGATAAAACCACTTTTACTTGTCCTTTCGGAACTTTTGCTTATAGACGCATGCCCTTTGGGTTATGCAACGCTCCCGCTACATTTCAGCGGTGCATGATGGGGATATTTTCAGATATGGTGGAAAATTTTCTAGAAATTTTTATGGACGATTTCTCCATTTTTGGGGACTCCTTTGAGGACTGCCTTCGTAATCTTGACGCTGTTCTTACCCGCTGTAAGGATAAGAACTTGACTTTGAATTGGGAAAAATGTCATTTTATGGTTCAAGAAGGTATTGTACTTGGACATATAATTTCACATAAAGGCATTGAGGTCGACAGAGCTAAAATAGATGTCATTCAAAACCTCCCTCGTCCCAATTGCGTCAAAGATATACGATCCTTTCTTGGTCATGCAGGATTTTATAGGAGATTTATTAAGGACTTTAGCAAAATTGCTAGACCCTTAACCCTTCTATTGGCCAAGGACACTACATTTCACTTCGATTCGGATTGTGAGGCTGCTTTTGAATCACTTAAAGAATCACTCACTACAGCCCCCGTTCTATCATCTCCGGATTGGAACCACCCGTTCGAGCTTATGTGTGACGCATCAGATTTTGCTATTGGTGCTGTCTTGGGACAGCATATTGATAAGATGCCACATGTAATTTACTATGCAAGTAGGACCTTGAATGATGCACAAATAAATTACACAACTACCGAGAAAGAACTCTTGGCAGTTGTATTTGTATTAGAGAAATTCAGGCCCTACTTGATTGGCTCGCCTATTGTGGTTTACACAAATCACTCCGCCCTACGACATCTTTTAACGAAGAAGGATGCAAAGGCCAGGCCATCTTTCACGCATCACTTCTTCGCCAACTGTGACCGTGCCGATAAATGACTCATTTCCCTACGAACAGCTCTTGAATGTATCCTACGAACCTTGGTTCGTGGATATCGTAAACTATCTTGCGACGGGACTTATACCTAGCGATTGGTCGAAACAAGACAAACTTCGGTTTTTATCCCAAGTAAAATATTTTTACTGGGATGAACCATATCTATTCAAGTATTGTTCCGATCAAATCATTCGCAGGTGTGTCCCTAACGATGAATTCAAGAGCGTGTTATCATTTTGTCATGATCAGGCATGCGGCGGTGACTTTGGACCTCGAAAAACGGCGGAGAAAGTTTTGCAATGTGGCTTTTATTGGCCAACATTAGTTAAAGATGCATTTGAACATTGAAAAACTTGTCCGCGATGTCAACATTTGGGCCGGATTTCACGTAGGAACGAGATGCCGCTCCAACCTATATTGGTTGTGGAAATATTTGATGTTTGGGGTATTGATTTTATGGGCCCTTCTCCCAACTCCTTTGGGAATCTATATATATTGTTAGCGGTTGATTATGTCTCAAAGTGGGTGGAAGCTATACCGTGTCGCACTAATGACAACAAAGTTGTCATTAAGTTCCTTAAAGAAAATATCTTTTCGCGATTCGGACACCCTCGCGCTATCATTAGCGACAACGGGACACATTTCTGCAATAGATCTTTCGAGGCCTTGATGCGGAAATATTCAATCACTCACAAGCTTTCTACGCCCTATCACCCCCAAACAAGCGGGCAGGCTGAGATCTCAAATAGGCAGATCAAACAGATATTGGAGAAGACGGTTTCCAAAAACCGTAAGGATTGGTCAACCAAATTGACGGATGCTCTTTGGGCATTCCGCACCGCTTATAAAACCGATCTTGGTATGTCTCCATACCGTCTTGTGTTTGGGAAGGCATGCCACCTCCCTGTCGAGATTGAACATAAGGCAATGTGGGCTATTAAAGAGCTTAATTTTGATCTTGATCATGCAGGCAGCTATCGGAAGCTGCAATTGAATGAGCTAAGCGAACTCCGCGATGAAGCTTACGATAATGCGGTGATAGTAAAGAATAGGACCAAAGTGTTCCACGATAAAAATCTTTCTAGAAAAACCTTCACATCGGGGCAACAAGTCCTTCTTTACGATTTCCGTCTCCATCTTCATCCGGGTAAGCTTAAATCTCGTTGGAAAGGACCTTTTGTGGTGCGGTATGTACACCCGCACGGGGCGGTTGAAGTCGAAAATTTAAAAAACGGTTCGATTTTTAAAGTAAATGGGCATAGATTAAAACCGTATTTTTCTGCTGACCCCGCGGAGGAGCTCCTGTTTTTACAGGAGCCGCTTTATCAAAATTAAATTACCTCCGCCTCACCTCCATGTTTTGGTAACTTTTTCACATTTTAAGAATGGAGGTGAGTGAAAAAAAAATGGATTTGATTGAATATCTGTGCGTGTCAAAGAATAAGTTTGGGGGAATGTATCATTTAACTATTATTTTACCCCTTGTATCTCTCCTTTAGTATACAGGTCCATGTTCTCAAAAGGCTACATCAGTGAGGACACTGCTGAAAACAGGTTTGGGGGGGAGGTTTGTATTCACTGAATTATCTTTGACACCGGGCATTAAAATAAAAAATAAAATAAAAAAAAATTTATAACAAAAGAATAGAAAGTGAAAAATTACATCCAAAAGATAGGAATAGTTTAAGAAAACCAAGAAAATTAGAGGTTTTCTTATACGAACTAGTAATAAGTAGTTATGAGCTGTTGTCCCAAGGGTTAGTAAAATGAAGGAAGTCACTAATCTGAGGATAGAAATAAGTCTGAAAAATAGCTTCTATTCTGGAAGCCAAACATTTGAATGTTGATACCCTACAATATGCACATACACACGTCTTGAAACTCGGGATAGTAGAGGATACCTTGAAATGCTCTTGTCTAAAAGCCAAAGTACGAAGGAAATGATGAAGAAAATATAAAATGGTGAAAATAAAAAAATGAACACTGGTTTTGTATCGCCAAGGTAGCAATAAAAAAATATAGCGAGGGTGCCTCTTCACCTAGTGCCCTAAGGCCACTGGTCTGGGAGTCACTGCTAAGCCTTAGGTGGTGCAAGACAAGGAAAATATTATCACCAAATCTGCAAGCACATGAGTAATCGGTCAGTTAGTACCTCAAGAAGTATTAACGGTCACATGAAAATGTGTAAGCAATTCTAAGTATTCATCAAAGTAAAAAGTACTAAGGTAGATGGACAAGAGTATGATAGCTTGAATTGAATTCTCTGAGTGTAGGGATGTTCTTTACACACATGTGGGGTTATATGATCAATGTTTGGACAAAAGGTAGGAATGAAAAATAAAGACGATGTTTTATTGAGGGATGATGTGATTTCTAACATTTTTTCATGACTATTAAGATAGGGCTCATGACAACTGAAAAGCTAGTATAGTTGGAAACTCTTCTTTTCAAAGTATTTCTTTTATGGTTCTTATCTTTATATGTAAATTTCACCATCTTTCTTTTGTTATTGGATTTTGTGGGTATAATCCGCTGAAAACCCTCAGGAGACAACACTCCTCCTACTAGGGACACCTAGAGGTTTAACGGCTTGTTGCACGTGCTCAGTGCAATCGTGTCTGCCTACGAAAGTGTGCCTAGTTTTCTCCTTTCTTTTTTTTCCTCTTAAATAAACTAATTTGCTCGGGACGATCAAAGATAAGTTTGGGGGTATTTGTTCAGTCGATAAAACTGCACATTTGTATTACATTTTTCCTACCATTTTTATATTAAAAAAAGGACTTTATTATAATATATTATACATATGAGGGTTTATGTGTAAAAACATTATTTTCCATGTGTTAATATATTTAATTATCATTTGGTAGGAAAATGTATGCAAATAATATTATTGGTCTAATCCTAGTAGAACAAAGTCTACTAAAATCTTATTTGAGTTGTTGTGCAGATTATTTCCAAGTTGTTATGAAGGATTTAACAAACAAATCAATTTGTTGAAGAATACTTTCCAAATTAAAGAGCAAACTTGGAGACTAAGTCTGGAAGCAACCGAGGAAATATTTTCAGATTCTGAAGATGTTCAGGAATGCCAAATGTCACCATCAGAGAGCCCAAGAGAAACGACAGAGAGATCCATACCAATGAGCGCGGATCCGCGGCCAAACCCACCCTGGGGCCGCGGATCCGCCGCAGTTTAAAGAGTTCAGAATACAAGATTTTGGGAGATTTTCAAATGCTGAATTTTACCAACTTCTGAACAAAAAGATTCTGGGTTTTCACTATATAAAGGCACCGAGGGCATCTTGGAAAAACTATCAAGCCGAAGAGATCACGAAGCTCCCGACGCTCACGCATCCAGGCTGATCATCGACTGTTCGACTACCTCCCTAGGAAAGATCGAGAAGCAAATCAAGTTTTGTAATCATTTTCTATGGATTAAAAGTGTAGTTGAAGGAGTTGATTAATAAAGGTAGTTTTTTTAATTGTTTGTTTTCTTTTACATTATGTTTTCCATCTCTTTCTTTTCATCTTCTTCTCCCAACATGCGCGAGTAATTCTCCGCTTGTTAGGGTTCGTAGGATTAGGGTAGGTTAATGGGTGATGAAAATAATTAAACCCTTTTTAAGTCCTATAAAGTTTAGGAACTTTATCAAAATAATCATTAACATCCTAATCGGGCGCGCTAGCAATTCTTTGCTAGTTCCGACCGCGATTAGAGATTAGATTAATGATTGTTTTGGTAAAGGCTAGATATGAACGGAGTTCCGTGTCGAGATAAGGGTTAAGAGTGGGATTCCTTTTCCCTCCAGAAACCCTAATCTACACGCATCGCCGTCGTTCTAGTTCGAAATCTATTAATGGATAAAAAGGGTAACTTTAATTAATCATTCATAACTACTAAATCCTAACGAACCCTACAAGCCCTTCTTATTATAATTAATCACATCTTTAAACTATTCTAGATCTATATTTACATTCTTATTAAACGTAGATCTAGAAACCATCCTACAACCATTCTTATTTCTTTCTCCTTTTCAACACATCTAAAGTAAAATTAAAAGGTTCCACGTTTCCCAGAGGACGACCCGTACTCATCTCGGTCTAGCTACGTGCGACACCGTTATTGATTGCGGTTAAACTAAAAACACGATTTTTCACATCAATCACCTTGCTCTCATAGATCTTTGATCTAAAGAAAACCCCTTTGGGGTTTCATCCACAGAGCCTTGCTCTCAAAAATTTACAGAGATCTGGTTCCTGGGTTTTAACCCATGAACAGAGCCATGCTCATAGATCAAATAGAGAACTCCTAAAAGTTTTCATGGATCTTTAAGATCCCAAAAATTTTAATTCCTAGGAGTTATAATTTTTCATTACTACTACAGAGCTAGGCTCTTTTTAAGAAGTTTTATTCCTTTGAGACCAGAGTTTGACAAATGTCACTCTGTGATAGAGCTTTGCTCTAAAAAGAGGAGATTTTCTCCTTGTCTCTAGGGATCCCCTCCCAATAGGGATATTCTTTTGGGTGTCTTTTTAATTGACTGACAGTTTCATCCAATGATGGGACTGTCTTATCAAATGATGCGCCGTCATCTAGATTTTGTGGGTCCCCCTTTGGTCCCCTACTCACTGCACTGTAGTGTGATGTAGGACTTTGATATGTGAAGCATTGGAACGCTAACGGTTATATATATATATATATATTTTTTTTTTTTTACAGGGAACATGTCTGAAGATTTGTCTTTCCCTTTTGTTCGCTCAGAAGGAGGGTTCCCACACGCACCAGTGGACCGGGTGGCGTTCGCTTTGATTAAAGATCATGATCCAGAGTATAAGAGACTCCATTTGTGGGGAAGGTGGTACAGCCAAATCATCCAAGGCCGTCGCAGCTTCAGCTCCGCTTCGCCTTCTGAGCCTATAGTTACGATCCCCTATGCGGACAAGCCCCCGGTGGAGTATGCCGTGGAGGTTAAAAATTGGAATGCTGACGACCTCCTTCAGCCTGCAATCGGTGCCATTCCGGTGCAGCCGCCGCCGGCTATAGATATCTTGGGGAGGCGAATCTGTCATGGTGAAGCACGCCTTTGGGGACAGGCTTATAATATTGGACTGATCCCGCGACCGCTTGCCGGATACCTGCAATGGGCCCGGTACATCTTATCGGCGAAAAGGACTCATCTAATGAAGATTGGTTTATATTCGGCCGTCTACGTTTCGCTTTTCGAGTATCCCTCTCCTCCAACGTGGTGGATAAAGGCCTTTATTGAACAATGGAATATCCCCACCCACACCTTCTTGACAGCGGATAGGAAAGTCTCCATCTCTTTGGAAGAATTTGTCGAGATTTCAGGTCTACCAGTGAGGGGGGAGCACTACGAAGAGCTGCTTCCTCCTGATAAGTACGTCTTTGCCACCAAGCAGGTTGTATTTGACTTAACTCCGGAAAATGCCATTCAGCATCAGCATCCGGGCTTGGTGAAGGTGTTGGAGATTTATGAGGAACTCCATTTGGAATCGGGCGACCGGGGCGTCAGTTTCACGGATTTCATCGCTCGTTTTATCCGCCCGGAGTTCCTATCAGAGCAGGGCGAGAAGCTCGCTCTGCTTGCTGACCCCTTTGGTTTCGGCTTGGACCGCCGACCTTCATCGGAAAATGACCAGCGGGATTTTTATTTCCCCGGCACTGCCAGCGTCCCTTTCTCAGAGATTGCCGTTCCTGGCATGGACGAGGAGACTTTTTTGATAGGGTTCTTGGGTCTATGGCTATGCAGCTTCACGCTTCCCATGTACCCACGCCTCATGCGGTCCTCTGTCTTTTACCCGGCGCATCGAATGGCGGCTGGTTTACAGTTATCAGTAGGGATCGCCGGGCTGGCTTACCTTTACAATGGACTTAGCGTAGCGGCGGACGCTAGTGAGCCAGGGGTACAGCCTGCCAACTTTCCGATGCATTATTTTACTTCTTGGATGGAGATGCACGTGCGAGGAGTGTTTGGTGCTTACAAGACTCCCCCGCTCTTCGAGAAATACAGGCTCCCGAGAGTCATGCGGCTGGTCGGGGCTTCAATTGTGGTTCCAGCCCCGCGGGAGTCTAGAGGGTTACTCCTTCGTCCACATCTGGTCGGAGCGAAGGTTTCCTTTGTGGATAAGGTTATAACCATAGGCTCAGAGACCACCAAGTCAGTGGTGCCTCTGCGTGATGACTTCAAAGACGGGGCTTCTGTATTAAAAGCTCGGGAAATCCTCCATCTCTACTCCATCCGGCCGGGCTATCTAGTGTTTAGGCAGAATAAGACAGCCTTATTCATGAGATATAACCCGCACCGATTTGCCCGGCAGTCAAGCTACAACCAAGGGGTCCCGTTGGAAGCTTTCTTGGAAACGCCCTTGGTCGGCCCAGAGGGGATAAAGAATGCGATGCATCATTTCGTCCGGCTTAATACGGGATCCTATTTTTTTATCAGTGAGCCTAGCTGTGTTCCTAAAATAATCCATCCGTATGTAGCCTGGTATGCGCATGCTATGGGCCCAATCATTTTAATGGAGAAACGCCTGCTGGTTGACCGTAGGGGTGCGCCTCCTGGTGGTGATCGCAAGGCTCCCTTGCAGCCAAGGATCCAGGTCATCCCCCCGATAAAAGATGCCAGGGCTGACCGACCGCGCGTGCTGAGCCCCCCGCGGGGATTGCCATTGCCCCCTACGGTGGATGCACCACCGGCGCCCCGTGCTCCCACGAAGACGGTTAATGTGGTATCACCAGGGTCTAGCGGAGGGGCAGAGATCGGGACTCGCCGCCCTAAAGTGGCTGCCAAGCGCAAATCCGCTCCGGGTGGATCTAAAGCTGGTGGACAGCAGAAAAAGAAGAAGTCTGCCCTTTCCCTCGATGCGATCCTCAGCTCAAAGCCTGGGGCTCCTCCTGCCGAGGCCATATGTGAGTATGGCAGCAATGAGGGCTTTGTGGTGGACCCTGAGGACACCAATTTAGCTGCCGCCATTGCAGCTTCGGAGCGATCGGCGAGGCTTGAAGCGATGTTAAGCAAACTCGCTGAGTTCGGTAATCATCAGACGCTTTATTTGTCATTTTACTGCATTTTTATTATTATCTTTAGCTAATATTTGCTTCGTTCTCAACAGGCATTTCTACTGAAGAGGCCATTGCTGCCTCTTTAAAGACCTTCCAGGAGGAGGAGAAGAAGCGTGTCCCAGCAGGCGTTGGTATGTCCTACCCTTTTCCCTTTCATAATGAAAGTTTGTCATCTTCTCTGATGGTCAACCTAACCTTCTTTTGTTTCTTTGCAGAGGTTATATCAGTTGGCGCGGGGATCCTTCCTGAGCCTGTTACTGAAGTCCCAGCTTCATCGAAGTTGCCACAAGAGCCCCGGCTTGACAAGACGATGAGGGATGCCTTGAAGAATCTAGAGGCATCCCTATATATGGACGAGGGAGCCTCACTCAAGGAAGCCCTAGTGGCATCCGTCTCAACGGCTCGAGAGGAGCGGAAGCGGTTGAGACGCGAACCAAGGGCACGTAGAGCTGCTTTGGCCCCGGGAGCGGGCCCTAGCACTCTTCCTTGTGCCGACACTCCTTCTGAAGCAGAGGCGAGCAGAGCTGCTTTGGCCACGGGAGCGGGCCCTAGCACGATTTCTCGTGCCGACACTCCTTCTGAAGAGGCCCCTGCCGCCCTGTCTACTGCTTATAGGCAAGTGGCGCGCGCGGCTCGGAGTGCAAACGACAAGTCCTCTTCAGGTAGTACTTCTTTCAGAGCTTTGTTGTAAGAAATATAAAGCCATTGGCTCATATGCGTTTCATCTGGCAGGGCCTAGTCCGACTGAGGGGGAGGCGGAGACCGTCGACCCCATGAAACGGCGGAAGCGGCGCCTACCGAACCTGAGCCGACCGTGAGGCGCGTCATCGGGACCATGGGATCTGTTACAGAGGTTGAGGAGTCCGCCGCCGAGAGGGTCATTGATACCGCTCCTGACGCGGCGGTAGATGAGATGATTGTCTTAACCGAGGCGAAGGCGGTAGAAGGCGAAGCGCTCAAGGCTGGAGACCTCGCGGTGACGGTGGATGAGACAACCGTGACCGCAGGATCCGTAGGAGTAGCGGCTGAGGTCGCCACGATTCCTGAGGACGAGCCAGCTGCTCTTTCTCAGGAATCTGGCAACGCTCCAATCATGACCCTCTCCGCCTATATTCCCCCGCCTTCTCTAGGGCCTGCAAGTGTAACAACGGTCCCTATTGAGTCGGGTGACGAGGCTACGGGTGGTGGCCTGATGTCAATGGAGGAAGGAGTTGCCTCAGTCTCGGCTGGCAGTTCGTCAGGTAAGTTTCGGGTTACTATCGTTTCCCCCCCTTTTTTATATATCTTGCGATCTCTTCTAATAAGCTGGTCTTTGCAGGTGCGGCCAGTGCCGACGCTCCATTGCTTGAAGGAGCACCGTCAACTATTGCTTTGGCGGTGGTCACTTCCCCGTCTTCCCTCGTGCCATCGCGGATGTTGGAAGGTATGGATTTGCGACTCACAAGTTAATCTTTTAAACGTGTAGTTCATGGACTAACGCCATACCACCGCATCTTTTCAGGAGTGCTCTTTGATCATCTATATCAAGTGTTGCTCCCACACTTCTCCTTCCCATTCGAACTTGCTTCTCTCTCTAGTGGCGCTGGTGAGTGTACGTTCACTACAATATCTTTGTTCATCCCCTTTTTTCTGAATGATTTCTGACTTTTCCCTTTCTTTATTGCAGTGCCACAAATTGAAGAAGGGGATGCAAGACCTGCCGCGCTACCGGCTCTTCCGGCTTTGCCGTCTGTTGCTGCTGGTATAGCAAATTCCTTTTTTGGTAACCCTTAAACATCTCTTGAACCATCGTTTAACTATGTTTTGTTTTGCAGCTATTGTTCCGGCTTCGGTCCCTTTTGATTCTCGCGTCCTTCCACCGGCAGGCCCTTTCTTGAAACGCCCGTCTTCAAAGGGTGCTGTGATGAGTTTGGGCATGCTGAGCGGGTACATCGAAGAGCTCAACATGGACGCTCTCCCTTCTGCCGTAGATTTCGCTGTGGAGGTTAATCCAATGTTGGCGGCGCTCGTAAATTTTCATAACGAAGGCGTCGTCGGATCTTGGGTTAATCACTGCAGGGAGATCGAGGCCTGTCTATACCGGCTGGAGTCGACGCGCCCTTCTTCCGAAGTTTTAGCCCTGAGCACCCAACGTACAGCTTGGCTTGAGCAAAGCACTTCGCACTCCCGCCACTTGGAGCAAGAAGCAGCTTTAAGACTAAGGGAATGCCAGAAGACCTCGAACGAAATGGCCCATCTGCGCGCTGAGGTTGAGGCAAATGCTGCCCAAGTGAAGACTATCTTTGAGGGTCTCTTGGAGCGCATCTCCCACGGGATAAACTTGAAACGGAAGCTTGACGTAGCTGAGCGCAATATCCCAAGTCGGGAAGCTGCCTATCAGGTCGTCAGGGAGCAGCTTGCGTCGGTCTTGCAGCAACGAGCCCAAGTGGAGGCAGAGCTGGCGGTGATAGCTGACCAAGAGAAGGCATGGAAGGACATATGCGAGCAATTGCTACACCTATGCAAGACGCTTCCTTCCCAATAATTCTCCTTGTACCATTTGTCTTTGTAAAGAATATGTATATATATTTTTATTCTTTAGCACAATGTATCCTGTACTCGCTCAATATTTATGAATAAAAGATGTACATTTTTGTAATGTCTTGTGTCATTTCGCCGTCTTTTCTTTCTTTTATTATCAGTATGCCACCTTAGTAATCATGATTGATGGATGATTAGGACGAGTATCCCTGACCTTCTCAGGAAATAGCGATGGCTTAGGCCGCAGGTTCAGGTCTACTGCCTAAGACTTTTTAATTCTATGAGCCGTGAGGGTCTCATAGAGGGTTTTCTCCCTACGGATCGAGAGGATCTCATAGGTGGATTTTATCCTTAGGAATCGTGAGGATTCCTAAGTGTGGTTTTCTCTTATAAGTCGTAAGGATCTTATAAGAGAATTTTCCCTCTTACGAGTCGAGAGGATTCGTAAGTGGTTGTTTCCCTCCTCATCGAAATTCGACTTCGGAGAGTGAGACCCGTGAATAGTATGCAAGAGACCAGTTTGGATTGACTTGCAGGGCCCCATTGTTCAGGAAGCAAGTTCTCCTACCTCTGATGCCTGAGGCTTCATCTTGTAGATTAAGAAGCAAGTTCAATTTGTTGAAGAAATCCCTTTTCTGAAAGATTTGGCGGGATTTCCCCCCACCATCGGATCTTTGGTCTAGGGGCTTCTGTTTTACAGAAGATAATAACCGAAAAGATTTCTTCAGAGCCTTTTTATTTAGCGCGAATGCTCCAGGATATGACACGTGTCGCACAGCACACAGTGCAGCGCAACTGCGCTAGCACATCTACGCCGACACGTGTCATGCAGCGCACGACGCATATGCCGCTGAAGCGTTGCTTCCCTTGGTTTTGGTTGAAACAGAGCTTTACTTTGGCTGGGTGCGCTGCTTTGGGGTGCTGCGCTGATGCGTTTGCGCTGGACACGTGGCGTGTAGCGCGCAGCGCAACGCAACTGCGCTAGCGCTTCCGTGCTGAAGCGTCGCTTCTTCAAGATAGAGCTTTGCTCTAATCGGGGAAGGATGAAGCGTTGCTTCATCTTCTGTCTCGGAATTCGAACGGACATTCGCTTCAATTAGGGTAAACTGTCGTGACGACTCTTGGGAGCCGAAGAGGTACTTGAGGTCTATAAATAGGACCCTTGGTCCCCTCCAGATACTTATCATCTTCCAGATTTCCATTTTGAAGACTTCAGAGCTTTGTTCTTGCCTTTAAGAACTCCGGTGCCTTGCTCCTTTTTTTTTTAAAAGTTTTTTTTTTAGAAGAACTTCAGGTAAAATCGATTCTTAGATCAATCTTAAATAGCAGAGCTCTCGTCTAGTGGGTCTCATCTTTGAACACAGTTTTGCTCTCTAGGAATTTAGTCATCCATGTATATTATTGCTTTTCTATTGTTGATCTTCCTGTAATATTTTCTCCAGGCATAATGGCGGCGGTGCATCTATACAGTCTGCACGAGTTCATTACCTACGATGATATCCGCGCTCAAGGTCGTCAACAAAACCAGGAGTTTACAGATGCCGAATGTGCAGAAGTTATGGGTCGTCTGAACGCAAGCGGTGGTTGGCTGTTGCCTCGGCGTTCGGCTCTTTTGAAAGTCGTGCTGGGAGCAATAAGGAGGGCACTTCCGGGTCTCCACGAGGCCCCACCACTCAATGCGCTGGATGATGCCGAGGACAAGGTGCATTCAGTGCACCTGACAGGGCTGATCTCAAAGAAGCGACGGGACGACCTCGTTGACATCTTGCATCAAGTGTTTCAACAGACGACGATTGTTGCTGCTTATCAAAGGCCGGAAGGGCTTGCCGATGATATCAACACCGAGGAGCGCGAAAGACTGCACATAAGAATAATTAGAAAGGCCAGAAGGACTCTGGATAGCCTTACTTTTGATTTCCTCAATCCGTGCCCCGGATCCGAGGTTATACCGTTGTAATATTTTGAACAATGTTTCTTATGCATTATTCTTATGCTTGTAAAAACTTTTAGTGATATGAATGAAAACCTTCCTCTTTTCTATTTCAGCTTGTCTTATTTCTCGTCCTGAGTCTTCTGTAGATGCATGGTCGATGGATGTCTAAAACGAGTATTCCGACTTCCTCAGGAAATAGCGATGGCTTAGGCCGCAAGTTCAGATTTACCGCCTAAGACTTTTCAATTCTATGAGCCGTGAGGGTCTCATAGAGGCTTTTCTCCCTACGGATCGAGAGGATCTCATAGGTGGATTTTCTCCTTAGGAATCGTGAGGATTCCTAAGTGTGGTTTTCTCTTATAAGTCGTAAGGATCCTATAAGTAAATTTTTCCCTCTTACGAGTCGAGAGGATTCGTAAGCGGTTGTTTCCCTCCTCGTCGAAATTCGACTTTGGAGAGGGAGACCCGTGAATAGTATGCAAGAGACCAGTTTGGATTGACTTGCAGGGCCCCATTGCTCAAAAGGCAAGCTTTTCAATCCTTGCTGTCTGAGACTTCTTCTTACAAATCGAGACGTATCGGGGATCTGTCTGCGGTTGTAGCGGAACAGTTGACATGAGTTAAGAAGCTCTCGTCACGGAGTGTTTGTATCCGTGAGTCGAGGAGTTTGCTAAGGATTATTTGTCTCCCAAGCGCCAAGGATTATTTGTTTCCTTGGGGTTTGAAACGAGTCGATGATTCCCACGGGGGCACTGGTGGCTCTGCGGGTCGACGCGGATCAGGAGGCTCTCGTCAAGGAGTGTTTGTATCCGTGAGTCGAGGAATTTGCTGGGATTATTTGTTTCCCAAGCGCCAAGGATTATTTGTTTCCTTGGGGTTTGAAACGAGTCGAGGATTCCCACGGGGGCACTGGTGGCTCTGCGGGTCGACGCGGATCAGGAAGCTCTCGTCAAGGAGTGTTTGTATCCGTGAGTCGAGGAATTTGCTGGGATTATTTGTTTCCCAAGCGCCAAGGATTATTTGTTTCCTTGGGGTTTGAAACGAGTCGAGGGTTCCCACGGGGGCTCTGGTGGCTCCGCGGGTCGACGCGGATCAGGAAGCTCTCGTCAAGGAGTGTTTGTATCCGTGAGTCGAGGAATTTGCTGGGATTATTTGTTTCCCAAGCGCCAAGGATTATTTGTTTCCTTGGGGTTTGAAACGAGTCGAGGGTTCCCATAGAGGCTCTGGTGGCTCTGCAGGTCGACGCGGATCAGAAGTCTCTCGTCAAGGAGTGTTTGTATCCGTGAGTTGAGGGATTTGATGAAGATATTGATTTCTTCGGAGTTGGACTGAACTGTCGAGATTTGGCTTCGTCTTCTGGCGGAGCCTGTTGGGAAAGTATGGTTCCCTTCTTTGTTTACGCCCTTGGGTTGTATACAGGGATCGATGTGATCTTAACTGTAGGGCCAAAGTTTTATCGTCATTTTTTTTTATTTTATTTCCGCGATGCTCTATCATTTCCGCTTTTATATCGCGAAGGTCGCGATTGCCCAATCATTTCGGCTATTTCTCGCGGTGCCCAATCATTTCGGCTATTTATTTCATTTTTACTCGCTGCTTTTTATTGCGAGTCGCCCAATCATTTCGGCTATTTTACATGCATACATTTTACTTGCTGCTTTTTATTGCAAGTTGCCCTATCATTTCGGCTATTTCGTATGCATGGGCGGCCTACTGGCTTTCGCCGTAAACCTGAAATTGGACACCGATTTCGGCATCAGCACCGCTGCAACTGGGATATTACCAGGAGCGAATCATCATTTGCCTCTGTCGTTGTCGAACAAAGGAGGCTTAGCGACCAGGGTTAGGGTCCTGTCGGCTAGGGCTTTTGACTTCATGAGCCGTAAGGGTCTCGTGAAGGTATTTCTCCCTACAAGTCGTGGGGATCTTGTAGGTGTATTTTCTCCTTAGGAGTCGTGAGGATCCCTAAGTGTTTGTTTCTCTATAAGTCGTAAGGATCCTACAGGAAGGCTTTCTCCCCGTAAGTCGAGAGGATTTACAAGGGTTGTTTACCATGCAAACATATCCCTAGTTTCAGATGGGACTTAGTTAGGGAAATGTTTATTCGCGCCCGTGGATTGTATACAAGGGTCAATATTAAACCACTTGTAGGGCAATATTGGAAGTTTGTGGGGGTTTGCTTAAGCACAGGTTTAGGTCTCTGTGACTTAAGACTTTCAAATCCTATGAGCCGTGAGGGTCCTATAAGAGCGTTCTCCTTACGAGTCGTGAGGATCTCGCAAGTGTATTTTCTCCTTAGGAATCGTGGGGATCCCTAAGTGTGTTGCTCCTTTGTGAGTCGTAAGGATCTCACGCAGATGGTTTCTCCTTACAGGGTCGAGAGGACTCCATAAAGGTTCTTTAACGAAGTTGCGCCCTTTCGGGTTTTCACAAACATTCGCCGGTAGTCCTGCTGCTTTTTACTCACGGAGTCTTTTCGGGTTTTCATCCGTGCCCATTTTGCTTATGGACATACCGTTTTTTTATTTTCTTTTTATTTTCTTTTTCTCCCTTTTTTTTATGAGGCCGCGCCCTTTCGGGTTTTCACGAACACTCGCCGGTAGCCCTGCTATTTTTACTCACGGAGCCCTTTCAGGTTTTCATCCGTGCCCTCTTTTGCTTATGGACATAGCTTTTTTATTTTTTATTTTTTATCTCGTCAGCCTAAGGATGCTGCGGTAGTAGTTTTAAGACGTTTCGGTCTGCTATTAGTTTAAGGACATTTCGGTCCGCTGTTGAGAAGCTGGCTACTGCTTATAAAGTTTGAGCTTAGGAAGATAGCGAGCGGACATAGTCGTCGTCTATCGTTGACCTAGGCTGTGGCTCATTAAGCGTAGTATTTCTTTAGGAAGCGACCGTTTATTGGTCTGAAAGGCCTTTCACCATGCATGTCCATGAGTAGATAGGCCCCACCCTGGTAAACTTTATCTATGATGTACGGGCCTTCATAGTTCGGCTCGAATTTTCCCCGCTTGGCGCGATTGGGGATCATAGGCCTTTTAACCACTAGCACGAGTTCGCCTTGGTGGAATGCCCTCGGTCGGGTCAATCTTTCGTATGAGCGCATCATCTTTGCTTTATAAGCTTCCAGATTTTGTTGCGCTATGAGCCTAGTTTCATCAAGGGCGTCAAGCTCCTCAAGCCGAAGGTGAGCATTTTCTTCGTCCGTTAGCTCGTGGTGAACTGCCACTCGTAGAGAGGATAACTCTATCTCGAAAGGGAGTACTGCTTCCGTACCGAACACCAACGCATATGGCGTTGTGTTTGTGGCTGTCTTGAACGTAGTTCGATACGCCCAAAGAGCTTCTTGCAGTCTCTCATGCCAGTCTTTCTTATTTCGGGACACTGTTTTCTTTATAATTTTCGTCAAGGTCTTGTTGAAGGCCTCGGCGAGACCGTTAGCTCGTGGATTATAGACTGAGGAATATCTCCAGTCTATGTTATGCTGCTGTGCGAAGCGGATGATTTTATGACTTCGGTAAGCTGGCCCGTTATCGGAGATGATCCGCCTCGGAGTTCCAAACCGATATATGACGTGCGTTTTGAAGAAATGGAGGATATTCTCCGTCTTCACTTCTCTCAATGGTACTGCTTCTGCCCACTTAGAGAAGTAGTCAGTCGTCGCTAGGATGAAACGATGTCCTTTAGACGATGCTGGCTCGATGGGGCCGACTATATCAGTCCCCCACATTTCGAATGGCCAGCTAGCTACCGTTGGATGCAGCGGATTTGGGTGCTGGTGGATGAAGTTCCCATGAATCTGGCATGAGTGACATTGCTTCGCATATTCGATGCAATCTTGAATCATCGTGGGCCAGTAATAGCCCATCCGTTTGATCTTCAACTTCATCTTTGGACCTGCTTGGTGAGAACCGCAGATTCCGTCATGAATTTCCTGAACGACTCTTTCCGATTCGTCCGGTCCTAAGCATCTCAGCCACAGAGAATCGAATGACCTCTTGTAGAGAGTATCATTGACAAAGGCGAAAGACAGAGCTCGTTTTATGAGTTGATGTCTTGCGGACGCATCTTCGGGCATTTGGTGGGACTTGAAGTAATCTATAAAAACTTCCCTCCAATTCTCAACCTTCTCATGTTCTTTTATTTGCAAGGTCGCTTGTTCAGTCACTCCCTTCTCTTCGGGTGATTCCGAAGGTATTTCTGCGGGGGCGAGCACCTGACGACTTTGTACCATGATTCTAATGTCATCGAGGTTCTCGTCAGCCATTTCTTTAGCAAGTTTGGCCAACGCGTCCGCTTTGCTATTATCCGCGCGTGGTATGCTCTCCAAAGTATAGGAGGGAATTTGGGTTAGCAGTTGTTGCACCTTTTCACCGTATTTTACCAATTCCGGTTTGCATGTTTGGTAATCGCCGTTTACTTGACTAACGACCAGTTGCGAATCTCCGTATATGAGGAGGTTTTCAATTCCCATGTCAATGGCGATCTCGAGGCCTGCTATCAGAGCTTCATATTCAGCTTCGTTGTTTGTCCTCGGTTCCGTTAGGGAGAACGCGTAGCGCATTATTCCTCCTTGTGGAGTTATAAAGATGAGTCCTACCCCCGATTTGATTATAGGGGTACTTTGTTTGCGCTTCTTCACGGAAGATGCTCCGTCAAAATAAAGCTTCCATCGAGTATTATCACCATCGATCGCATCAAACGCATGTTCGTCCGGAAGATCGCAGTTTAAAGGAGAGTCGGCTGGTATCGGGTGCTCAGCAAGGAAGTCGGCGATGGCCTGACCTTTCACTGCCTTGAGGGGTCGATATGTTATCGAGAACTCCATTAAGAGCAGAGCCCATTTAGCGAGTCGTCCTGTCAAGATGGCCTTTGACATTAAATATTTGAGAGGGTCCACTTTTGAAATGAGATGGACTTCGTGCGCTAATGCGTAATGTCTAAGCTTTGTTATTGCGAAGATCAACGTCAGGCAGTGTTTTTCAATGGGGGAGTAATTGCTTTCTGCCCCCAGCAGAACCCGACTTAAGTAGTAGAGTGCTCTTTCTTTCCCTTGGTCATTCTTTTGTGCCCATAATGCTCCTAAAGAACCCTCAAGGGCGGTTGTATAAAGAATGAGAGGCTTCCCCTTAACCGGAGCAGCCAACACCGGCGGGTTCTGCAGGTATTGCTTGATCTCATCCAGTGCGCCTTGGCATTTTTGATCCCAAACGAATGGGGTTCCCTTCTTCATCAGGTGACTATAAGGACGGCACTTTCCTGAAAGGTTGGCTATAAATCGCCGTATGTATGCGAGTTTCCCTTGGAGAGACCGCAGCTGTTTGAGAGTCCTCGGCGGAGGCATTTCCATGATCGCTTTAATCTTTGACGGATCTATTTCAATACCTCGGTGTCGAACAACGAATCCCAGGAATTTGCCCGAGGAAACCCCGAACGCAGAACGCACATTTAAGAGGATTCATCTTCAGGTTGTATTGCCGAAGGCGTTGAAATACAGTCTTCAGATGCTTGAGATGTTCCTCGTATGATTTGCTTTTAACCACGAGATCGTCGATATAGCATTCAACGATTTCGTGTATAAGGTCGTCGAAGATCTTTGTCATGGCCCTCTGATAAGTAGCACCGGCGTTCTTCAAACCGAAGGGCATCACTTTATAACAAAATATACCAAGAGGAGTCCTGAAGGCTGTGTGCTTCTGGTCTTCTGGATGCATTTTTATCTGGTTATACCCCAATGAGCCGTCCATGAAGGAGAAAACTTCATGAGTGGATGTATTGTCTATCATCAGTTCAGTGACTGGCACTGGGAAATCATCCTTCGGGCAAGCTTTATTAAGATCCCGGAAGTCTACGCATATGCGCACTGTCCCATTTTTCTTCATCACTGGGACGATGTTGGCGATCCATTCAGGGTATTGAACCTCTTGGATAAAGCCGGAGTCTATCAGCTTTTTGACTTCCGCGTTGATGCTCATTTCGAGCTCAAGCCGCATTCTTCTCGGCGCCTGTTTGACTGGCTTGATGTTCGGGGATATTGCTAGTCTATGTACAGCGACTTCTGGATCTAGTCCTGGCATCTCGGAATAGTTCCATGCGAAGCAATCTTTATGCTGCACAAGGACGTCTTTTAACGCTGCCACCCTCTCTTCAGACAGCAGCTCGCTGACGAATGTCGGTCGCGGATCATTTACCGTCCCCAACTCGATTTTCCTGAGGTTATCTGCAGTAGTATGTATTCCATCCTCTAGTTCTTTTGGAGCTGGGGGAAATTCTGAGATTACCTCATTGCTGCTGTTTTCAAAGCACCGAGGAAGGCTGTTCATGTCCTCGGACTCTTCTTTTAATATTGTTATCACGTGGCAAGTGCGAATTTTCTGCCAATCCCAATGCGGAGTTGGTTCTATCCTGGTGTTTTCGGGTTCGTGCTTTTGCGGCGGCGCTACCCTCCAGTTGTCAGACAACGCGAATTTGCCAAGCTGATATTAGTCCTCAACCCAATTCTTAAAGGTGAAACAATCTTCAAGCGGATGCCCTACTACTCGATGGTAAGAGCAATAATTTGGGTTGGAGACTTCGCCTGCTTGCTCAGGGTGTTTAGACTCTGGCAGTGTAAGCATTTGATGTTTTAGAGCAAGATCAAGTATTTTCCTTGTTTTGCTCCGAGGAAACGAGTATGCTCGACCCATTTTCTTCATGAGGGCTAGGTCAATAACGCTCGACCCTCGGATGCGTGGCTTCTTAGCTCTGCTTTGTGGTTGTTGAGCGTCTTTCTTTCCTTTCGACTTGTTTTTGCCTCCGCGTCGAGCCCTTTTTGTATCAGGTTGGTACGGGGCAGCATCTTCATTCTTTACTGCCTGTTGAAGGAGGCGCTGTGTCTTGGCTTTCTCATAGATTTCCATTTCACGATTGTGATCATCTCGGGCTTTTTGACTCGCATCCCTTATAAGTTTGCTCACCTGGTCTTCAAATGATGGACTGGGCGGTTTTGTATCAGGAACTTTTGCTGGTTCAGGATTAGCGTCCTCCCATTGAGCGTCCGCTTCTTCATCGAAGTCATACATGACATAACAGCTGTCTACTGGCTCCCTTTTCTTTGACCGGATGTACCCGAGCCCTTTTGTTTCTATTCTCCCATTAGGCAATTTGCATTGAGTCCCGGGAACGTTCCATACTTTGTCATAGAATTTGGCCTTTCTAACGGTTTGTTCGAAAGGTATTCCCTGGCGTTTTAGCAGTTTCCTCAAACCTTTGGTATAATATCTGGGAAGACGGATGGGCTGAAGCCTGTCGAGCGTGGGATCCGCGCCATGCCAAACTTCTTTTTCCACCTTGTTTTCTTCAGAACGGTAGAATAGGATTGCCTTCTCGCCTTTTCGTCCGGGAGGAATATAGAATGTGTGCAATTCTTCTACGCTGTTGGCGTTGAGTGCATCCAGTTCTTTATAATGTTCAAGCGGCACCATGGTTATCTGCAGACTTCGCTCTTCATCAGCAGAAGCTCGTATTGACAGCCGAGCAGGGAATACAGCGTGAACTTCATCCTCTGAATCACTGCCGAAGATTAATGAAGGAACGGATGGTCCTGGCCTGGTGGACTGGGATGGACCTGAGTAAATTATATCCTCCTCCTCCTCGGTGTCACTGCCGAAGACAGGGATGGTGGCGTTAGTTTTGTTCTCCGGTTTGTGACACCTTTCCGTGTCTTCGAAATTCGGTAAGAAGTACTTGGCATCTTCATACTTGCGAACTTCGTTTATGGAAAACGGATTCAACTCTCCCGCCACAGTGTACTCAAGGCCATCCCTAGAATACTTCATGCACTGATGCTGTGTAGAAGGGATGATATTGTACTCGTGTAGCCATGGTCGGCCGAGTAGAGCATTGTAGCACGTCTTGGCGTCTATAACATGGAATTTGATGTCTGTGACAAGCAACCCGAAGCGTAGCGTCAATATCACAGATCCAAGTGTTTTTGATGATTGAGAGTCGAATCCGGAGATAGTGATTTTGTCTCGGGTGAGGTGTTGGACACTCATGCAAATCTCCTTTAACACTCGCACATTGAGTAAATTGACAGACGATCCGTTATCGACCAAGATTTTGCCTATCTTTATATCATGGCAGTATCCTGAGACATAAAGGGGGCGATTGTGTTCACACGTCCCGAGGAGAAGGTCTTCATCACCAAAAGCAACGTCAGCTGTGTGCACTTCCTCTAATTCGTCTTTCATCTTTTCTTCGGCTAGGAAGGCTTGGAACTGGTCCGGCTCTTGTAAGGCCTTAATTAAAGAATCCCTCGCCTCTTTTGATAGTAATAGGGCATCGAGAATGCTGAGCTGTGAGGGTAGCTTCCTCAGATGCGCTAAGACATTGTAATCTACTCTATTCCTCTTTGGGGGATTCTTGGCGGTTAACTCTTCCGCGACTCGGTCATCCAAGGAGATATCTTCAGAGACCTTCTCTTTCCCTTTGTCTTTCCTGTTCAAGGGTCCGAGATTCTTTTCGGGTAATGTTCGATTGCGCAGCTGTATATTCTCGCAGGCCTTCGGTTCTTCTTCTTTTCCCGAAGTGGATTCTTTGAAGAGGGGGCCAAGTTCTAGTTCCTCATCAGAGTCGCTCCCAAATATAGGCACTTGTGACCCGGCAGTGTTAACCATGTGACAATTGCCGGCAGTTCTTTCAAGTTCTTCAGTCGTATTTCTTTGCTCTCGGCGAATTTTACGTTTTTCCCATTTAAAGTGTTGTCGATTAGCGACGTATCCTTGCCACCATCCATTGAAAGCCTTGCACTCTTGGGTAGGATGCGAGACCTTCTGATGATATAAGCAATAAGAGGGGTGCATTTCTACCACACCAGTAATTTTTCCTTCAGAGGATGGTAGCTTCATGCCCATTGATATGGCCTTAGCAAACCTCTTTTTTATCTTGAATTGGCTTTTGTCAGCGGTGGAGGCATCTTGCTCCAGCGGGATCGTCTCAGCTCTTTCATCAAGTCGCTGGCGCTTGGCCCTTTCGAATATAGCCGTCTCGCGTTCTCGATCAGCTTTACTTTTCAATTGAGCTTCATTAAGAAACGCACCAATCATCTCAACTGATAACCCTGGAGCTCTTGATTCGGCATTTGCCCCCAGCGTTTCAGTGCCAGAGGTCTCTTCATCATTTGTGACCGAATGAGAGATCATATGACAGCTCGCCACATACTCCTCGGATTCGTCCGATGAACTTTCTCCCTCATCTTCCTTTTGAAAGACGTGATCAAGGAAATCTTGGAGAGTAATGGGAGTCCGCGCCTTTTGGTTATATTCATCCAGCGCGTCGATCTGCTTTTGTAGGTCCGTGCGCTTGTCGCCAGGCTTCACGGGCTTCTTAGATTTCTTCTTCTTCTTCTTTTTCGAAGATTTTGACGGCCGGCTATGAACGCTTGAACTACCACCATCGGTCTTCGGAGTCGGTCGTGGCTTCAACATCCCCTCAATAACCTGCGGTTCCAAGGGGTTCTTCCACCTGACAGCTGGACAGGTCTGAAGATCGTTTAGCATCCTCTTTGTCTTGGCTGACAATACGACCTCCCAAGGGGCTTCCTCAATGACGGAGCATGTTGCCCCCGGCGTGTTCGTCCCTTTAGAGGTGTGGGGCTGCAGGAGATTCACCTTCCATTTGTCAGATAGCGCAAATTTGCCCTGACGGTATTGGTTCTCAAGCCAATTCTTGAAAACGACGCAATCCTCGATGGGGTGGCCTAGCACTCGATGGTAAGGGCAGTAATTGGGCTCGTTGACGTCGTTCGGTTGCAACGGACGTTTTGGATCTGGCAGATTTATGAGTCTGTTGCGCAACGCCAGCTCGAATAGCATCCTCGTTTTATCGCGGGGGAAGGAGTAAGGACGTCCCATCCTGTCCTCAAGGGGTACGTATGGGCGCGTATTGTTTGGACGAGCAACCGGTTTCGAGTTGCTCGGTTGTTGTTGGGCATTAGCGACAATGATCGCTTTTCCCTTTCCTTTGTCGTTTCGGGAGTCCGGCTTCGGGAGAGGGGGTTTATGGCCCATCTGATCCATCTGCGCTAGTTTGTCGATCAAAGCCTGGAAGGTAGTCGGCTTGAAGAACATCATGAACTGCGAGATGGTTGCCTGTGGATCAAGCGTTCCAACAAACATTCCCACCGCTGGAGCTTCTTCTATGCGCTGTTCGCACTTCGACCATAAATTTCGCCACCGTATAGCGTACTGATCCCATGTCTCGCCGGGTTTTACCCTGGCATTGATCAGTGCCGTCATCGGGGTACGCTCACTGGCACTTGCAAAACGTTGGGTGAAGAGCAGCTCCATCTCCGCAAAGGTTTTAATAGATTCGTTGGGAAGCTCAGAATACCATTCAAACGCCGTGTCTGATAAGCTTCCAACAAACGGCGAAGCAACAACTTGTCGTCGCCGTCGGTATTACCGCAAAGTGCCCTGAACTGGGCAACATGTTGATGGGGATTGCCGGTCCCTTTGTAAACATGAAACTTGGGAATCGTGTAACCCGGCGGGTACTTGATTTGGTCATACCAGCCTGGATACGGTCGCCCCATTTTTACGACGTGGCCGGCTGCTTCGGCCGCGTGATGAACCTTTATTTGCTGGGCTATATATTCGTCCAGATCAGTCTTAGAGATTGTATCCTCTTTAGCCGTTGATAGAACGGGCTGAGGGTTTGATGTCTCTCCCCTATCATCCTCAAGGACAATCGGGGGTTCTTCAGTCGGGGGATCTTGTTGTATCATCATCCCTATCATGTCCTGGAAGAGGAGGCCCATACGCTGTATATTGGCTGCTTGTTCAGCAGCCTCTTTGTCTCTCTTTTCCAGTACTCGGCGGAGGAACTCGGCGTCGGTCTCTTCCTCTTGGCGTTCATCTAAGGACATCTCAGGATTCACTTTTGGCTCCGTGAGTGTAGCCATTGTAGTCATCATCTCCTGGAGCTTTTGTTGCTGCTCCTGAGCCTTGGTCACTGATCGGGTAAGTGGTCGGTGACCCGTAGAAGTACGACTTTCTTCCTTTCCAGAAACCATATAAACCGTATGAACTGTTATGCCCCCTGACTTGGGGCGTTTAGGTTCACCGCTTTTAAACTTTGTCAGTGTCACAGGAGCTTTCTCTGGCCTTTTTCTTTTGTGGACCATTGAGGTTGAAGGAGCCGTTGAAGTGGGCATCCTAGCATTTGTTGCCCCATGCTATTTAATGGGGCGGTTTTTGTCCTTTTCCACCTTTGCCTTTTTCTGGCGACGAAATTGGTCTGAGTCAATCACGGAGTCTTGAACCCTCCGCCAAACTTTATAAATTTTTGACGACAGCCGTTTAGAGGGCTGTTCCTGCTTTGTCTTCGGATCTTTTTCCATAGGCGGAGGAGATCTTTTCAATGTAACAATTGGAGAGTTCTTTCTCACCTTCCTCAGCAATTCAAAGCTGTTCCCAGTTGGAACAGCAGCGTTGACCTCCACCACTGGAGCAGGTGGGGTTAGCCCTGAGGGGGAGTTGCCCCCTGCTTTCCTTATTCGTTGCCAATGGCGACGTCGCGCACGACGAGCCGTTGGAACTGGCTCGGAAATCGAGATGGTTTCTTGTTGCCCCCTGTTTGAGTGTGAGGTAACTGCCGATGTCAGCCTATCGAAAACTGATGCCTTTTGACCAGCTGGGGGAGGAGTGGGAACCGTCAATCTTGTGAAGACCGACTCTCTGATGGGAGAAGCCGCTTTAACGACTTCCAAAGCAGCGGCCGTTGCCCTCTTTGGGACGGCCACTTTATAGTTCTGACCTAGCCTGGTGAAAACGGAGGCTGTCGGTTTAGCAGCGGGCGACCCGTTGACAGGGGTCGTGGTAGTAGTGAGCCGGTCGAACACCGACTTCTTGTTCGCTTCCGGTGCAAGTATTGGTGCAGAAAAGCTTGCAGGTGGGATCATAGTCCCGAAGAACAAACCGGTGGTGGTTTGGGTCACCTGGTCTACCGGCAGAGTAAGGAAGGAAGCCGCTTGGGGCCCATATGCTACACCTCCTGGTGAGGTGGAGCGTCCGTTGCAGCGGCATTTCGGGCAGGTACAGCTAGAGGCCATTGAATCTTGAATTCTGCGCCAGGTAAAAGACCAAATCTTAGTAACTTGAAATCCAAAGACAACCATTTAATGAACCGCGATTGGTTCGCGAAGACGACACACGAAGTGTGGAGTGGAAAGAGAAAGAGGTCCCACCGGGCGTGCCAGAATCTGTTCCCCTCCGAACGGCGGCCTGGACGTTAGGACGTCCGTGCCTGATGTTCGGGGCAGATGCTATTTGGTTTTATCCGTTTATCTCTCCGAAGATACCAAGTTGATTTATGGCACCGTGTATCGGAGGTTTAAACTGATGCGGCCGATGTAGCAGACTTCGTCAGATTCCCCCTCAGGATGAGGGGTTTTTGATTATGGGGACGCTCTTCCCTGCAGGCGCAAGCCCCTGCAGTTAATTACGCTACCGCCTCGCGGTAACAACTTTCTCCTTCTCCAGAATTTCACTTCGTGTCGCGTGTGTTCATTTTGTTTGTGGTTGCTCGTGGATTGTATACGGAGACTGAGTAATGCCGTCGCCCGTAGGACGTGGATTAGTCCAAATCCGTATTTACTTAGATTTGGGTTTGGTGTTTTCAGTTAAAGGATGCATTAGTCGCGTTGCGGCTAAGATCAACTTAAACGTTCGTCAAGGATACGTTAGTCCTGTTTTAGACTAAGATCAACTCAACGTAGTGATTAATTTAATGTATGGCCATCGGGACTCGTCGCCTCTCTGACGTCGTTGAAGGATTACAACGGCATGTATCAAAGGAGCTCGGAGATGTACCCTCAAACCAGAGTTGATTGGGAGTTTTATAATCCATTTGAATGTTTAAGGATACGTTAGCCGTGTTTGGGGCTAAGATCGACTTAAACGGGACCGTTTAGATCCGACAAAAGAGCGTTTAGAGGCTCTATTGTTCCAGTTTAGGGACGTAGTGGTCCGATATTAGTTTAGGGACATCTCGGTCCGATATTAGTTTAGGGACGTTTCGGTCCATTCTTAGTTTATGGACGTTTCGGTCCGATGTTAGTTTAGGGACGTTTCGGTCCATTATTAGTTTAGGGACGTTTCGGTCCGATGTTAGTTTAGGGACGTTTCGGTCCGATATTAGTTTAAGGACGTCTCGGTCCGATATTAGTTTAGGGACGTTTCGGTCCAATATTAGGTGTGTGGCCGTTGGGACCCGTCACCTCTTTGACGTCGTTGAGGAATTACAACGATGGATGTCAAAGGAGTTCGGAGATGTACTCTCGAACCGGATGTAGATTGATTTAGAAGAGCCATTTGCTCAGCCAATTTAATTTAAGGACTTATGGCCACGATTGGGCTAAGTCCAGTAAAGAAAATGTCCAACATTGCTTTTGCATTTCCTTTTATTTTTATTTGGGCTTTGCCCAGAAAAGATGCAGGGCATCAATTTGTTTTGAGCTCTGTTCTTTATGAATGATGCAGAGCATCAATTTTATTTGGGCTCAGCTCTTTTATTGCTTTGCAATTTATTTTGGCCTGCTAAGTCTTTTGATTTGGGCCTGACCCTTCAAATAGTGCAAAGCACCAAGAATCTTTTAGATTCAAGAAAATGAGGGCAGAGCACTTTTTAATGATCTAAGTTTAGATCAAAGAAAAGAAAGAAAAGAAAATCTTTTCTTTCTTTCTATCTCAGAGAACCAGAGGTTCCCTAGCAAGTGCAAGGCACTATATTTTTTTTTTATTTTTATTTATTTATTTATTGAAGATCACTGATCTTGTCTTCTAGATCAATGATCTATTCTTTAAGATCATTTTCTCTTATCTCAAAGGTTTTTTTTACCTTCTTTTAGAGGGTCTGCAGAGTTCTCTTCTCTCTTTTTTTTTAGATCTTGATCCTTTTTAAAATGAGGTCCGGGGTCCTTTTTATAGTGCTCAGAAATTAGTTAAATTTGTTCAATAAATCTTCTCCTGAATGATTTGGGGAATTTTCCCCACCGTTGGATATTTGATCCAAAGGCCCCTGTTTTACAGAAGAAATCTTCTTGTTTAAACAAGAACAGAAAAATATCCTTAAATCTTAATTCTGTTGTTGCGCAATTCACCAGCGTGTGACACGTGTCGCGCAGTGAAGCGTTTGCGCAAGAGCGCTTGCGCAACTGCGCAGACACGTGTCGCGCAGCGGTGCGCTTGCGCAACTGCGCAGACACGTGTCGCGCTGCCGTGCGCTTGCGCAGTTGAACGTTGCTTATGTTTTTTAAAGAGCCTTGCTCTGATTGGACGTACTGCCTTGGGCGTTGTACTGCCGTGTCAACTTCTGACACGTGGCGCGTTGCGCACAGCGCACGGGAACTGAAGCGTTGCTTCAAAATTTGAATTTTCAAAATTCCAGCAGAGTCTTGCTCTGATTGGGGGAACACCAGCCACACGCCGAGGATCAAAATTCCTCCCCGAAGCGGTCGGGTCCTTGCCTAACCATCGATGGCTGGTAGCTTCCTACCACTGTTCTGAGGGATCAAAGCCCCTTGCGAGAGGCAACCGAGCAGCTACCCTGCTCGTCAAAAACTCCGGCTGGTAGTTGCCTACCCATGACGCCAGAGAGCAGATCCTTCACCAAGCGGCAACCAAACGACGGTCCGGCGGCTGCCCTGTGGCCGCGCTTAAGGATCTGAGACACCCGGAAGGACGGCTGGTTCATCCAAATCTGAACGATCTCCCCATGGACCTAGAGGGTGCACGAGGATACCTCCACGGCAGCGCTTGGCACCCTCGCCGGCTGGCAAACTCGACAGGAGATCGCCGGACATATGGACGATCTTACATGGAAGCACAACAATACAAATAAGGACGTCCTACGAACGTCCTTTGCACAAAAAGAGAAGGGAAAAACACAAACTGACGAATCAAGGGTTCTTTCTTTTCTTTTATTGCCAAAATCAAGATCTTTACAAAGGGTACTCTGGGGCCCCCGAGCCCTACAAACTGCCCGAAGGCTTACTTCGGCCACTTCATCGCGGGCGTCACGGCCCAAGGCCCTACCACCGAAGACTTCGCCACCAAGGGCGCGCCCGGCTTCCCTCGTCATCCCTCGCCGGAGACCTCGTCGCCGGAAGCGCAACCCGAGCTCGGAGTTCACCATCATCGAACTCGGGAAGCTGTTCCTTCACGGCGTCCAAAGCCTTATTCCACGCAACGGCAGAATACTCCCCGAGCTCGGTGTAAAACTGCTCCGATGCCTTGTACTCGGCCACAGCTTTCTTAGCCCGAGCCTCGGCAACCTGGGCCTTCAGCAGCGCCGCCTCAGCATCCCCGTACTCACGTCCCTCTCCTTCTCCAGTGCCGCAAAGCGTCCGGCCAGGTTCGCCAGCTTTCTATCGGCGACCCGGAGAAACGCGTTCAGACGGCGAAGGGCACCCCGAGTCGCCGAGTTGGCGAGCTCCGCAGCTTCCGCCCGGCCAGCCACAACGTCGGCCTTGTCCCTCTCCCGGCGCAGGTCGTGTTGCAAGATCTCGACCTCCGAAGGAAACGCCTCCACTGGCCTCGGGGCGTGGAACGCCCCCTTGGCCTCCATGCGAACGGCGAGGGCGCAGAGCTGAAGAACCTGACAGAAAGCCGATGAGAAACCAGGAAGCATCCGAACCAAGGAAAGGCATACCAAGGCAAATGCGCGTAGAAGGATTCATACCTGGACCGCCCCTTGGGCCACGGCCTCCAATTGGTCCCTCAAGGAGCCACACGGGAGCTTTCCCCCAGCCGATTCCTCCATCCCGGCGAGCAAACCAGTGGCAACGGAAAGCCCAGACGGAACAGTAAAGACGGAGCCCCCTTCCCGCACGGGAATCCCTTCAGGGGCCTTCGACGGCGGTGCACGAGAAACCGTCATTTTCCTCTTAGGAAGGGGCCGGCCCTCGCCCTTCCTCCCGTCTCCAGTCTGGGACTTGGGTGACGGCTGACGACTCTGGCCACCGCCAGAGAAGCTCCTAGATGCCGCCGACGAGATGGACGGCCCTGCAGTCGGTGGAGAATCAGGCGGAGGGCGCAAGTTAGCCGGGGGCTCGGCTACGCCACTAGCTTCCCCCCGGCGTGAGCCGCCCGAAAAATGGGAGCGAACCATGTCTCACGAAGGAGGAAGAACGCCGAGCGATAGCAACTCGAGGAAGAAAGGAGATGAAAGGTTGGGTGCCCTAGGGCGGGCCCCGCCACCATTTTATCACCGCATCCAACGGCGCCCATCAACTCCCGCCGAAACTGTAAGTCGACGTGCAACACCCCACGAGTTTCGGGGAGGCGGAAATATGAAAAACGATCTTGTTCTATAAGCATACATCGACTAACCGAAGATCTTTGCTAAACGATAATTAACAACAACCATATAAGTTCTTAGCTACTATGTAAAAAGATTATACCTAGTGAATCGAGTCCTTCGTCTTTTCGATCTCTACGTCCTCCTCGGCCTCTTCTAAGTGATAGATGATCCACCCGAGAACCCTAATCCAAGCTTCATTTCCAAACTTGAGGTAACTAAGTTTCTCTAGTTGCTAATCAAAGAAACTTAGATCATATAGAGTTAGGTTATGGAGTGTTTAGTCTATTCTAATCCTTGATCTTAACTCATGAGTGGTAGGATTAGAGTTTGAAGAGAGAGTGAGCTTGAGGAGAAAGAAGGTGAAGATTATATTGATCATGATATTGTTTCTCACTTGATATATGAAGCATAATGAATAAATGAATAAATGAATAAAATGAGATTATTCATCATGCTACATTAATGCATTATGAGTGATTCACTATGTGAGTCATTAAGCATTTAATAATGCATTAATGACATGATGAATCATACATAATGAGTCACAATATCATTTAATGATAATGCCACCTAAACCCTCAAGTCACCATGCTTCTAGAAGCTTCCTGTATAATTACGAGAACGCCCCTCCTATTCGTGAAAACACGGAAAAACTTTAGATAGTATAATTCCAATAACCTGATACTAGAATCTGGCTTAAACCAAAGCCGTCTAGTAAAAACTGTCCGAATGTCGTACGTGCGTTTAAATACATATTCGTCCGAACCCTTTGTCGTAAAACCATACGACCTCTATATCGTTTCGCCTGGAGTTGGGAAATCTCTGTGTGGGACTCTAAAGACTCGACTACTACGCTGGCAGTGGGTTTAACCACAGACCGCAAGCGGCACTAGCTGTACATAACGGTCCCCAGATAGATGTCGATAAGAAGGCCTATGAGGAAACCCATCCGAACTCCTACTGAGCCTGTCCGTGACAATATCCACGCAGTCCGGTCTATTCGTATAAGAGTATCGCATGTATGGTCTAGGGGGTGGTGAAAGTCAGACCCCTAATAACCGTACAAGTCGTGCCGGCATGGCTCAAGGCCATCCGAGAATCTACCGATCAGTCTATCAGTAATTCTCAATCAGCCCTGGCCAGGTACTTATGGTAATGACCAACCGATCACGGTGCGATATCAACTCCCTAGACCGGGAGAGATGAATCCCTAACAGTCGCTCACTGCCTCCACGTGGCTCGGGACTGTGCCCAACTAAAACCTGTTTGCACGACTACTTTGAGCTGTGGTAGGGTAATAATCAAAGCACAGTGGGAACTCACACGAGACAAATAATGACTTTAAGTCAACAGACTATCTGCACACTTGTCACCTGAGACGTTAGGTATAATACCATCCAGTCAGTTCTCGGCGAGTCCTGTTCGGTGTACTCACATGAAGTGATCATCTATATACAATCTTAGGTGCACATCACCAATGGCTGCAGGACCAATCCATCGCCCCTCGTCAGGGTCTAGATATGTATACACTAGTCTACTCTGGAGTATCGATGCCATGTCTTGATACTCCTGTGACTAGGGACTTTTAAGGATGTGCCTATTGACTATCCAGCTCCCACAAGTATGACTGCCATCACAACGCCGGTAGTCAGGCAAACACCCTATGGGCTTTATTAACATGTTTATAAATACAAAGTAAAATATATCACACGTTTAAGATAAAGTCAAACCAAATAGCGTACTATCATTAGCAAGATTGTTATGTACATACATATCCCTAACTGCCTATACAATGAAGGCCTCTAGGGCATATATATATCCAACAATCTCTCACTTGCACTAAGGTCTATAATTGGCGCAATGAGTACCCACTGTCTGTACTAGATCCGGTTGTTGGCGTACCGCATGCCCAACATCTCAAACAGCCTCTTGATCTGGACTTGAGGAACGGCCTTGGTGAATGGATCTGCCGTGTTGTCTTTTGTGTCCACTCTCCGTACCTCGATCTCCTGACGATCCACGATCTCCCTGATCAGGTGATACCGCCTTAAGATATGCCTAGATTTCTGATGGGACCTTGGTTCCTTCGCTAATGCTATAGCCCCATTGTTATCACAATACAAAGGTATTGAATTGGCAATGGACGGAACCATCTGAAGTTCAGAGATGAACTTCTTCATCCAGATAGCTTCTTTTGCGGCTTCACTAGCAGCTATATACTCAGCCTCCATAGTTGAGTCTGCTACGGTATCCTGTTTGGAACTCCTCCAAGATACTGCCCCTCCATTCAGGGTAAACATAAAACCCGAAATGGACTTAGAGCCATCTTTGTCACTTTGGAATCCGGAGTCGGTAAAAGCCTCAACCTGGAGGTCACCATTACCGTAAATCAAGAACATCTCCTTAGTCCTTCTCAGGTACTTGAGAATGTTCTTTACCGCTATCCAATGCTTCTCACCTGGGTCAGACTGATACCTGCTTACCACACTAAGTGCGTAAGCTACATCTGGTCTGGTACATAACATTGCATACATTATAGATCCTACTGCCGAAGCGTAGGGTATAATGCCCATGCGAGCCCTCTCTTCATCAGTCTTTGGAGACATCTCTTTAGATAGGGTGATCCCGTGACAAGCGGGTATATTACCGCGCTTGGAATCTTCCATACTAAATCTCTTTAGTATAGTGTCAATATACCTGGACTGTGAAAGTCCCAACATTCTATTAGATCTATCATGATAGATCTTAATGCCCAGAATATATGATGCATCTCCCAAGTCTTTCATAGAGAATTTCTGTGACAAGAAGAGCTTTACTGATTGTAGCATAGGGACATTATTCCCTATCAGTAGTATGTCGTCCACATATAAAACGAGGAAGACTACTGCTCCTTCTACAATCTTTCTATAAATACATGGTTCATCTACATTTTTGATAAAGTCAAATTCCTTGACCGTCTCATCAAAGCAGATGTTCCAACTCTGTGATCCTTGCTTTAATCCATAAATGGATTTAAGCAATTTGCGCACCTTTCCGCTGCGCCCACTGTCTAAGAAACCTTCTGGTTGATCCATGTAAACAGTTTCTTCTAAATGTCCATTTAGAAAATCTGTTTTTACGTCCATCTGCCATTTCATAGTCATGGAAGGCAGCAATGACAAGCAGGATCTGAATGGATTTAAGCATAGCTACGGATGAAAAGGTTTCATCATAGTCCAATCCTGGTCTTTAGCGAAAACCTTTTGCAACGAGTCTAACTTTGTAGGTTTCCACTTGTCCAAATGTACCAATCTTCTTTTTGAAGATCCATTTGCATCCAACTGGTTTCACCCCAGGAGGAGCAATTTCTAAAGTCCAAACTTTATTGGTATACATGGATTCCATTTCGGATATCATAGCATCCAGCCACTTCACTGAGTCGCTACTCGTGATAGCCTTCTGAAAAATGGTAGGCTCATCATTATCGATGATGCAATCCTCTCGATCCCCATCCAGAAGAAAACCATAGTACCTTTCAGGAGGATGAGAAAGTCTACTAGATCTGCGGAGTGGCGTTGGTTCGTCATGTTCTATTGAAATCTGAGGTTCTACTAAGTCCTCGGTAGTAGTTTGAGGTTCTGGAATTTCTTCCAGCTCTACTGCGCTCCCACTAATTTCTTTTGCAAGAAATTCGCTCTCTAAGAAGACAATGTGGCGAGCGACAAACACCTTTTGTTCTTCAGTGTGGTAGACCATATACCCTCTTGAATGCTTGGGGTATCCTACAAACTTGCACAAAACCGATCGTGCCTCGAGCTTGTCCGGATTATGCTTTTTAACATATGCCGAACACCCCCATATCTTGATATATTTGAGATATGGTCTCTTCTCGCTCCACATTTCATATGGAGTGGTAGGCACAGACTTAGTCGGAACTCTATTCAATAGGTATGCTGCTGATTCTAGAACAAAATCCCAGAAGGAAAGTGGCAACTCAGCACCATTCATCATTGAACGCACCATATCTAATAGCGCGCGATTCCTCCTTTCTGATACACCATTATGATGAGGTGTATAAGGCGGAGTAAGCTGAGAGAGAATTCCATTCTCTTTTAAGCATTCAAGGAAACTAGTACTTAAGTATTCTCCACCTCAATCAGATCGAAGTGTCTTGTTGCTTTTACCAGTCTGTTTCTCTACTTCATTCTTATACTCCTTAAACTTCTCAAAGGCCTCGGATTTATGCTTCATTAAGAACACATGTCCATACCTAGAGAAGTCATCAGTAAAAGTGATGAAGTAGGAGTGACCGCTTCATGCATGTGTAGACATTGGACCTCATACATCACCGTGTACAAGTCCCAAGAGTTCTGTGGCTCTTTCTCCGTGTCCGGTGAACGGAGATTTGGTCATTTTTCCTTTGATACATGATTGACAAGTTTCATATGATGAATATTCAAACGGATCTAAATATCCATCTTTATGTAACTTAGTCAACCTTGTTTCGTTTATATGACCAAGTCTACAATGCCATAGGAAGGCTTGGTTTGAATCTGGAGCCTTTCTTTTAGGCGTGTTTTGAATATTGAAAACTTGAGCTTGATTAAGTATGTATATGTCGTTTTCCAGTGTGCCAAAACCAATCATTTCTTGATTTAGGAAAACGTCCATGACATTTCTTTCAAGCGCGAAATTATATCCTTTATTAGACAATAAAGATACTGATATAATATTACACAGCATACTGGGAATACAAAAACAGTTATACAATAGCAAAATGTTCCCACTAGTCAACCCTAGGTGATATTCTCCTATTGCAACAGCATTTATGTGCATTCCATTGCCCATTCGGAGAGTCATATCACCTGTCTCCAGTACTTTACTATTTCTCAGATCCTGCAAAGAATTACAGATGTGAGAACCAGAACCGGTATCAAGTACCCATGATGTAGAGTTTACTGAAAGACAATTTTCGATTACAAACACACCTGAAGCAGAAGCAACAGCCTGCTTCGTGTCCTTTGCCTTGAAGGCCATACAGTCCTTCTTCCAGTGCCCTTGCTTGTGACAATAATAGCATTCGTTCTTATCCGCCTTCACCCTTCCTGCCTTGTTTGTTCCCTGCACCTTCTTGACCCCGCCTTTCGGTTTGGTAGCTTTCATCTTCTTCTTCCCTTTAGCTTTCACTTTAGATTTAGAAAAGGAAGATTGGCCAACATACAGAACATGGGTCTTCTCCTTTTTCAAGGAGGTCTCTGCTACCCTCAACATGTTGAGGAGCTTTGGAAGATCAGCTTCCATTTCGTGCATATTGAAGTTCAGCACGAACTGAGAGAAGGTGTGGAGAAGGGACTGCAAAATCAAGTCGATGTACAAATCATTCTCTAGCACGCATATCAGGTTTGCGAGTTCCTCAACGAGACTGATCATTTTGAGGACGTGCTCTCTTACTGGTGATCCTGGAGCTAACCTCATCTGGAAGAGTTTCCTTGAGGTCTCGTACCTCACGATACAGGAGTGCACCCCATACAATTCCTTGCAATGGAGAAAGATGGATACAATATCCATACTCTCGTGCTGTTTCTGGAGTTCATTGTTCATGGACGCCAGCACGATACACTTAGCTTTCTCACAGTCTAGATCCCAGGTTTTGCGAACTTCTTTGTCCGCAACTGAGGAATCTAGTCCTGGGATAAGGGGAGGAACAGCGGTGGTAACATATGCTACTTTTTCATAAGTCAGTGCAATGTTGACGTTCCTTAGCCAATCTTTATAGTTCTATCTGGTCAGTATATATTTTTCAAGTAATAGTTTTAGTCCTGTCATGGTAGCTGCCAGAGAGAGAGAAAATAAACACTCAGCATATGCTTTTGCAAGTTTAGATTGGTTTGTTAATTTATCTAAACAGGATGGCTCCCACTGTTTCCTCAAATCCTTCTTCAAAACCTAAAAGAAGAACTAGTCAGGATTTAATCACACGTCACAATACTTGCTTAACCTTTCAGCCAGGCCAGTATTGGTATTTCGAGGGAGGTTTTCCAACGCTTTCGCGAACTTCCTTAATTAAATAACCTCTTTTCCCAGGAGGCGTAGCCCCTCTAACACTTTTCTGGACACCTACTTGGTTTATAGTATTGATTGTTAAGTGAGAAAATTTCCCGAGAGTACTCCTACTCATCAGTGGGATCGGGATCCAACTATCATTGTATGATGCCCTAGATGGAAGCCACTCTAGTCACCATACTCCAGAAGGTCTGCTAAATCTGCAAGTTTCATTTTTTGAAACTCCCGATGTGATTTTTACCCCAAGCTCTTATGACATTGACGTAAGCCAACAAATCATAAGATGCAAGTCAAGTTCTACCTGTCGTTGTCCTGATTAATTTAGGTCCATCGTACATGCCCTTGACGTAGGCCAACAAGGCTGTACGTCTGTCCTAAACTAATGCATCTATCTATGCAATAAAAAAACAACACATTGCTACCATCCACTATGCCTTGACGTAGGCCAACAAACATAGCATGAATACGATGTGCTGTTTTATTTGAAACGACGAAGGGTTACGATTGGTTTTTGGCAAAAAAACCGTTAACGTAGTGAACTTTATATGATCGAAGGAACCAAGATAGCTGTTTTTTTAAAAGGAGTGGTTTAAGCTCCGTATTTTTTTAAAATTGCCTTTTTGAAGAAAACCGAGTGGTTTTGAAATTGTTCTAACGATTAAGTTTAGGTTTTATTTTCTTTGCATTAATAATAATGCGTCCCATCATTAACCTATCATTACAGATAACAACGAAAATACAACGTCCTCTTATGCCATCCGCATTCGCCACGGGGTCCCGTCATCACCCGTTAGGTTACTTAACTAACGGCAGAGCGGGGGCTGGGCTAGCGCGGGTGTAAAACATAAGCGATGTCTAAATAGCTATCATATATAGATATTGTACATTCGTCAGACGCAATAATAGGCATTCCAGATCACAGATGAATATTATTGGATTATGCAAGCAATCCGCATTTCTTTTAAGCCTGCAACGAAAGACGGATTACACAGTTGTGATGAATAACCATTACCCCACCCCAGACCCCTACGGGTACGGCAAACTACCCGCCAAGTACCCGAAGTGAAGCGGTCTCCCTCAACAACGTGAGTAGGCCACTAAACACTTCGAAATACCCGGTAGTTTGTGCACCCCACCGTGGGTCTATCCTAAGAGCAAAAACAGTAAAAAGAAATAATACAACGGTGGCTACAACCGCAACCTGGATCTGCCCCGCAAAATAATATTACAACTTATTACAATTATATCGAATGAATTAATACAATAACCCATCACAAAACCCCGGCTAATCATCACAACAATCCAATACAGTTCATAATCACAAACAGTTAAAATATTACAGATATGTGCAACCCCCTGCCAACCGACATACTAGCAGTTAGGGGGGGTTTACGAACACATAATACAGTTCACAGATATAATCAAGAAAGCAAACATCGTATAATTTCGATCGATCAAACACTTTTGATTCTACTCCAAAACTTCTCTGTAAACCTGAGACCTGAGCAAAAAATAAACATTTCAGAAAAGACAAAATATTCACAGAAGAGTTACTGGGGAGATTTGGGGTGAATCGGGCTCAACTCGGCCGCGGATCCGCGGCGGATCGGTGGGATCGGCCGCGGTTCCACGGTGAGTTGGCCGATTCATGCACCCAAATTTCTCCAGTGTTCTTAGGTTTCCCTGTAGGTTATTCTGAAGGTCCTTGAAAAATTTTTGGACCTCAATTTAAAATCGACAGAAACTATGTGAATACGATATATTTTCCGGTTCGTTTTGCGTTCGAAATTCATACGACTTTGCAAATGCGATAATTATTGCTTAGTGAGGCTCTGATACCACTGTAAGTCGATGTGCAACACCCCACGAGTTGCGGGGAGGCGGAAATATGAAAAACGATCTTGTTCTATAAGCATACATCGACTAACCGAAGATCTTTGCTAAACGATAATTAACAACAACCATAGAAGTTCTTAGCTACTATATAAAGAGATTATACCTAGTGAATCGAGTCCTTCGTCTTTTCGATCTCTACGTCCTCCTCGGCCTCCTCTAAGTGATAGATGATCCACCCGAGAACCCTAATCCAAGCTTCACCTCCAAACTTGAGGTAACTAAGTTTCTCTAGTTGCTAATCAAAGGAACTTAGATCATATAGAGTTAGGTTATGGAGTGTTTAGTCTATTCTAATCCTTGATCTCAACTCATGAGTGGTAGGATTAGAGTTTGAAGAGAGAGTGAGCTTGAGGAGAGAGAAGGTGAAGATTATATTGATCATGATATTGTTTCTCACTTGATATATGAAGCATAATAAATAAATGAATAAAATAAGATTATTCATTATGCTACATTAATGCATTATGAGTGATTCACTATGTGAGTCGTTAAGCATTTAATAATGCATTAATGACATGATGAATCATACATAATGAGTCACAATATCATTTAATGATAATGCCACCTAAACCCTCAAGTCACCATGCTTCTAGAAGCTTCCCGTATAATTACGAGAACGCCCCTCCTATCCTTGAAAACACGGAAAAACTTTAGACAGTATAAATCCAATAACCTGATACTAGAATCTGGCTTAAACCAAAGCCGTCTAGTAAAAACTGTTCGAATGTCGTACGTGCGTTTAAACACGTATTCGTCCGAACCCTTCGTCGTAAAACCATACGAGCTCTATATCGTTTCGCCTGGAGTTGGGAAATCTCTGTGTGGGACTCTAAAGACTCGACTACTACGCTGGCAGTGGGTTTAACCACAGACCGCAAGCGGCACTAGCTGTACATAACGGTTCCCAGGTAGATGTCGATAAGAAGGCCGATGAGGAAACCCATCCGAACTCCTACTGAGCCTGTCCGTGACAATATCCGCGCAGTCCGGTCTGTTCGTCTAAGAGTATCGCATATATGGTCTAGGAGAGTGGTGAAAGTCAGACCCCTAATAACCGTACAAGTCGTGCCGGCATGGCTCAAGACCATCCGAGAATCTACCGATCAGTCTATCAGTAATTCTCAATCAGCCCTGGTCAGGGACTTATGGTAATGACCAACCGATCACAGTGCGATATCAACTGCCTAGACCGGGAGAGACGAATCCCTAACAGTCGCTCACTGCCTCCATGTGGCTCGGGACTGTGTCCAACTAAAACCTGTTTGCACGACTCTTTTGAGCCGTGGTAGGGTAATAATCAAAGCACAGTGGGAACTCACACGAGACAAATGATGACTTTAAGTTAACAGACTATCTGCACACATGTCACCTGAGAACTGCTATCTGACATTAGGTATAATACCATCCAGTCAGTTCTCGGCGAGTCCTGTCCGGTGTACTCACATGAAGTGAGCATCTGTATAGAATGTTAGGTGCACATCACCAATGGCTGCGGGACCAATCCATCGTCCCTCGTCAGGGTCTAGATATGTATACACTAGTATACTCTGGAGTATCGATGCCCTGTCTTGATACTCTTGCGACTAGGGACTTTTAAGGATGTGCCTATTGACTATCCAGCTCCCACAAGTATGACTGCCATCACAACGCCGGTAGTCAGGCAAACACCCTATGGGCTTTATCAACATGTTTATAAATACAAAGTAAAATATATCACACGTTTAAGATAAAGTCAAACCAAATCGCGTACTATCATTAGCAAGATTGTTATGTACATACATATCCCTAACTGTCTATACAATGAAGGCCTCTAGGGCATATATATATCCAACAGAAACGACTCCTCACGACCAGCGGTTCCAATCGCTCCACATGTCAGTCCTGTACTGGATGGCGCCCAATCGGGCGCTGTAGGCTCACGTACGTTGCACCGGCCAGCCGCCCCTTGACACGTGGACCATTGCTTCAGTTACATAGTGCTCGAACCGGCACACCCCATTTAAGGTGCAGAGTCCTCGCCTTGGTTCGCTAGCAGAAAAGACGACCAATGAACCGAGGGCTCGCCCCGACGAAACTGTAGAGGGGATCTCGCCTCAGGAGGCCCGGCAGTCCACTACTGATCCGACCACTTGCGGGTCGGGACAAGAATGGGGGGCTAATGATAGTGCTCAATATTGGCGACCTCCAAGATCAGGACACGTGGCAGATGACATGTCCCAAGGCTCAGAAGAAAGGGCCGACCAGGCCACCCGGTGCCCGACCCGCAAGCGCAAATTGGCCCACCTCGGGGCTCCCTGCGAATATGCCTCCTCGGCCACTCAGCTCGCCCCTAACTGCCACAAGACCAAGACTCCTCGGCCTCCTCGAGCCCCCTGCCGAGGCCATCTTCCTCGGTCCTCCGACCAGCTCCACCGCTCACAGGCGTAACCGCCGTTCCGCAAATCTCGCCATGCGCGGATTCTCCGCCAGCCGCCTCCCACGTTCCACGCCATCACGATCCCTATTAATGGGCGATCCGCTCTTTACGCGGGCGTGACGTTGGGAGCGTAACTGCCGGCGAGATTCTCGTGCCTGCTGCTGCATGCCACCACCGCTATATAAACCCTCATCATAGAGGGGTCAAGTAAGCCATTTTTTACACTTTACGCCGTTACTCTGCTCGGATCTCATCACTAACTTGAGCGTCGGAGGATCCTCGGTGGTCCCAAACCACCTCGGGAGTTCTTTGCAGGTATTCGGCGACAGCCTCCTCACCCATCCTTCTCCTCTTAAAACCCATTGAGACCCACACGCAACGAAAGACAATCAACCAAGTACACCTCGAGATCAACGGAAGAGAACATCTGACGGAGGCCCAAAAAGGAGCCTCATCATAACCGGTTTGCAATGGAGCACCCCTAGAAACAATAGGGTTGTTGTTCGCATGACCCAATCCTATAAATGTCCCATATTAAACCGCATGACTCATCCGAGACCGTCATGTATTTGTAAATTGATCTATTCAGTGAATGTACGACTTATTCTTAGAAAAACTCTCTTCTTGCGATGGCTAATTTTTTCCCTAAACTAATATCAAAAGATTTTAGTGGAACAGCCACATTCCTAATTGAACACATATGTTTTCCCTTTTTAATTCTGAAAATAGCCTATAGAAATCTACTAGAAAGCATTCTAATGCAAATGGAGAGGATCCGAATTCCTATTAAAGGCTGGCAAAGTAAATTTATAGCTTACTCCGGGCCTTCTTTTCATTTTGATGTGAATATATATTGATAGTATCATTGACGAAAAGAATCAACAAGGCAATTTTTCAAATGCTATAAGCCACACATATATACATATGAATTATGATATATACTTGTTTTATTTGATTAAAAGTATAACATCAGTTATGACTATGCCTTACATTTGACGGTATTCTGATAATAGAATTTTTTTTATAATTTTATATCATAAAATCAATGGTGAATAGAGGTTAGAATCACATGAAATTTGGTGTATCCACATATTAGACTATGAAAATGAAGATGGTGGATGCCGATCAAAAAATTGGTGGTGGATTGACTTTTTTGGATACCGTCTTAGAAAATTTCCTCCTATAAGCCTTGAGATTCCGTTTTCTCTTTAAGCAAATATATCTTATCAAGACCTTAAACCTCCATCTAAATTTACTTAACTATAAGAAGTTGAACGCATTTGATTTCATCTTTCTTGTAGGGAAAAAAGATTAGACAAGTACAAATTCTTCCGCTGCCAATCAAAGACCCTCATGGCGAATGGGATCTAGAAGAAAAAAAGCTTCTTTTATTTATACCAACACTTTATATATCAAATATCTTTGTGACGGATGAAAATAATGATTGCACACCATTCAAATTAATTTGGTGCCCTCGTTAACAATTAACTTCATGTTTATTAGATTAGTCGGATAATATAATACTTTCTCTATCCACTTTGATGGAGCTTCTTTTCGGGCCTCCGTCAGATGTTGTCTTCCGTTGATCTCGAGATGAACTGGGTTGATTGTCCTTCGTTGCGTGTGGGTCTTAATGGGTTTTGAGAGGAGAAGGTTGAATGAGGTGGCTGTCGCCGAGTACCTGCAAAGAAGTCCTGAGGTGGTTTGGTACCACCGAGAACCCTCCGACGCTCAAGTTAGTGATGAGATCCGAGCAGAGTAACGGCATAAAGTCTAAAGAATGGCTTACTTGATCCCTCTGTGATGGGGGATTATATAGCGGTGGCGGCACGCAGCGCCAAGCGCGAGAATCTCGCCGGCAGTTACGCCTCCCGACGTCACGCCCATGTAGAAAGTGGATCGCCCATTAATGGAGATCGCGATGGCGTGGAACGTGGGATGGTGTTGGCGTAGAATCTGCGCATGGCGAGATTCGCGGAGCGGCGGTTACGTCTGTGAGCGGTGACCTTGGTCGGAGGGCCGAGGGAGACGACCTCGACAGGGAGCTCGGGGACGGGCGAGGAGGCCGAGGAGTCCTGGTCTTGCGGCAGCTCGGCGTGAGCTAAAGGGCCGAGGAGGTCAATTTGCAGGGGGTTCTAAGGTGAGCCAGCTTTGTGCTTGCAGGTCGGGTACATGGTGGCCTGGTCGGCCCCCTGCGGGCCCTTTCTTCTGAGTTCTGGGACACGTCACACGCCACGTGTCATGATCTTGGAGGTGACTTATATCGAGTATTATCATTAGCCCCCCACTCTTGTCCCGACCAGATAGTGGTCGGGTCAGGAGTGGACTGCCGGGCCTCCCGAGGTGAGATCCCTTCTAGGGTTTCGTCGGGACGAGTCCTCAGGTCATCGGTTGTCTTTTTCGGCAGCGAATCAAGACGAGATCTTTGCATTTAAAGAAGGTGCGCCGGTTCGTGCGCTCTGCAGTCGAAGCGACAGTCCACGTGTCGAGCGTCAATTAGCCGATGCGACGCGTGCAGGCCTGCGGCGCTTGAAGGGACACGGCCAAAAGCTGGGCTGCCACGTGGAACGATCGGAGCCGCTGGGCGCGAGGGTCGTTTCGGCGGGAGACGATGGGCGTCGTTGGATGAGGCCGTATGCGGCGATAAATTTGGGTGGGGCCCGCCCTAGAGCCCTTACTCTTCATATTTTCCTCTCTCAGGCCCCAGCTGCTCGGCGCTCGTCTCCTCTCTTTCGCTTCAGCCCCTGAAGAATTTCTTTTCCAAGGTTAGATGTCTTTCTCTTCTGTAGAATCAGTAGACGTTGCAGGAGTAGATGCTAGGGCTCCTTTAGCTGTATCTGAGTCTCCTCGGGGGGCAGGGGCCGGTCCCTCCCCCAGGGCCGTGAGGCGGGGGCCGCCTCCAGGGAGGAGGTGGCAGACATGGCCCCCAGCACCCCGTGCTGGATGAGGCATGAGGACCAGCTCGTCAACGCTGTGGCTCGCTTCCACGTTCCCCCACGCTACACGCTTCGCCTGGCCAAGGAAGGAGAGAGGGCCAATCAGGTGCGGGGCACGGAGATTGCCCTGTACTTGGAAGCTTTTTGGGGCGGAATGCGCCTGCCCTTCTCTCCTGAGGTCATCTCCGCTCTAAACTTCTTCGGTTTGGCCCCTGGCCAGCTAGTACCGAACTCATGGAGGATTCTTCTTGGGTTCTTGACCCGCCTGAGGCTGCAGGCGGTTCCTTTCAGTCTTTCCCTTCTCGATTCCTTCCTTGCATTCAAGAGTTACCCCGGCGGTCGAGCTAGCGACCCCAGGTAGGTGTATTTTTCCTTTAGGAAGCGGCCCGGGGTTGCTGCCGGGTCCGGTGTCATGGCCTTGCCCTCTTCCATTCATGATTGGAAAAAGAAGTTTTTCTTCGTTTCCCTTTCCGAGAGCGAGGACTGGCCAGTGCCCACCAAATGGTCAAGGGAGAAGTGCCTGCCGGGGAGCCTATCCAACGACCCCGCTGCGGTGAGAGTGTCGTCATGGGAGCCCATCCCCCGACATGACGTGCTGCTGTCCGAGAGGGTCTTGAGCTGGGCCGGGCTTAGCCCTGTCGAGTTCATTGGTAAGTTAGGCTTGCTTTCTGGGTTTATGTTTTACTCGCGTTACTGATAAGTGGGGTATTTGTTTCGTGCAGGATCCATGGACTTCGAAGCTCTCAGGGATGTTATACGCCAGCCGAGGCAGCCTACCAGGGCCGGGGGTGCCAGCTCTTCCCGGGTGCAGCCTGCCCCGGCCCGTAACGCCCCGGTGGCGTCGCCCCGAGGACGATCGGCGGCGGATCCCGCCCCGGGCCCCAGCTGAGCATCGGGTCGGAAGCGCGCCCTGATTGTGGAGGACACTGCCTCGGAAGGGGAGATCAGTTCCCCCTCGGAGCCGCTCAAGAGGAGTTCCTGGAGACCTTCCGGGGGTCGGTCCTCGCCGACCGTGGTAGAGAAAGGGGGCGCCGGTTCGCGGTGCCGTCCGGGCTGTCAATCGCGGATAGCCTCCTCCACGAGATAGAGACCTCGGCCGGGGGTCAGGTTCCTGGTGGGACCCTTAAAGCTCAGCTGGCGTCGATCGCCCAGGAAGCCGTGCAGGTAAGCCCCCATTGCGCGGTGAGACTTAGTGATTTCTTTTATGTTTCTGATCTTTCTTCTTTTTGCTCCTTCCCAGACTCTCTAGCACGTGGCCCTCGCCCTCCGCATGGAGACCGAGGTAGTAGCCCCGGCGGTGGAGGCCGTGGGCCAACTCGCCGCGTTGCAAGAAAGCTCCAGGAGGGAGCAGGAGGCGATGTCGGCGAGGATCGCTGCCCTGGAGGGCGAGGTATCAGCCGGGAAAAGGGAGGCCGCCCGGCATCGCGAGGCTGCCGCGATCGCCGAGGGCAAGCTCGATGACTCCCAGGTGCTCGCCGGCAAGCTGAAGAAGACGGTGAAGACCCTCCGGAAGGAGCTGGGGCGTCGGCCGAGGCCTTCAAGTCGGCTGGATCAAAGGTCGTGGCGAGCAATAAGAGGTCGAGGGATTTTTACGACAACCTGACCGTGGCCACGACCTGCATCTGGCACGACGCCCTTGATGCCGTGAAGTCCAAGATGCCGGAATTCGACGATGCGGATCTCCGAGCCGAGTTCCCCCTCATGGGCGCGGACGAGCAAGGGGGAGAGGTTCCCGGCGAGGTAGGGGCCGAGGACCCGGCGCCCCCAGTGGTGGAGGTTGAGGACCTCGAGGTCGTGCCCGGCCCGAGGTGTAGAGCCTCCGCTCCACTATCTTCATTTTTTCTTTCTTTTGAATTTTTGTAAGGCTGAGGAGCCAGAAAATACCTTTTGTAAACAAAAACTGTTTTTGTTGGTAGTGATAAAGTTTTTCCTTAGCTCCCACGTTCTGTCTGTTTGTGAAGAATGTTATTTCTCTTGCCTGCACTGTTGTGTTTGTATTTTAATGTTAGGTTGGCTCTCTGTCTAACGATCGCCCGTCGGGTTGACTGCAATCGCTTGCCGACGAGCGTTTTCGAGGAGGTACTCACTGGGCCCCGGAGTCGAGGGGAGATCGTTTAGGCTTGGACAGACCTGATGTCTCTTGTTGGGTAGGAAGCTACTCACCGGGATGCGCCGAGTAGGAAGGAACTCGGCAGCCTTGTGACGAGGGCTCTGACCTTTAGTGTTGGAAGGGCCGGGAGAGGCCTGCGAAGGATGGTCGAGCAGGGTAGTTGCTTGGTGCCTCTTGGCGAGGGCCTTGATCCTTGACGCCGGAGGGGCTGTGAGAGGCCTGCAAAGGATGACCGGGCAGTGAAGCTGCGCGGTTGCCTCTTGGCGAGGGCTTTTATCTCTGACGTCTTGGGCAGGCAAATACCAGCCGGAGATGACCGAGCAGGGTAGCTGCTTGGTTTGCCTTGCGAGGGCTTTTGATCCTTCAGGACGAGGACCGAATAGGGTTACCGCCCGGTGCCTCTTGGCGAGGACTTTGATCCCTATCGGTTGTGGTAGGAAGCTACCGGCCGGGAATAGCCGGGCAAAGACCCGACTGCCTCTGGGAGGACTTTGGTCCCTGGCGCGAGAAAAAGCTATAGGGTTGTAAGAAGCCTACCAAGGACCCTTGGCCGGGTAGGGTTGCTGCCCGGTGCCTCTTGGCGAGGGCTTTTGTCCTGAAGGATAGCCGAGTGAGGGAACCTCGGGTCTCGACTGCTTCTGGGAGGGCTTCTTTGATCCCAGCGTTGTGGCAGTGAAGCTGCCCGCAGGGGGTAGCCGAGCAAGGGAACCTCGAGATCGACTTCCTCTGGGAGGGCTTTTTGATCCCCAGCGTTGAGGCAGGGAAGTTGCCCGCTGGGGATAGCCGAGCGAAGGAAGCTCGGGCTCGACTGCCTCCGAGAGGGTTTTTCGATCCCCGGCATTGTGGCAGGGAAGCTGCCCGTTGGAGATAGCCGAGCGAGAGAACCTCGGGCTCGACTGCCTCTGAGAGGGCTTTTCGATCCCCGGCGTTGAGGCAGGGAAGCTGCCCGCTGGGGATAGCCGAGCGAGGGAAGCTCGGGCTCGACTGCCTCTGGGAGGGATTTTTGGTCCCCAGCGTCGTGGCAGGGAAACTGCCCGCTGGGGACGACCGAGCAGGGTAGCTGCTGGGTTGAATCTTTGACGAGGTGCAGCCCGCTCGTCCAGCTATAGGCGCGGGTAATGGGAACGATCGTAGCCAGCGCATTGAATGCGGGGGGGGGGGGAGGCGAAGCACTATGGGCGCGTCGCTTCGACTCACCGGAGAAGGCTCGATGGCTTCCACGTGGCGGCGTCCTCTTGGGTGAAAGCAGGCGACTGTTGGGCCGCACAGGGGGCTATATAAGGCTGAGGGAGCACTGGTCCTTCATCCTTCATAAACAGGCCGCCGAGAATGGAGGACTTCCCCTTTACCATTCACGACATTGTCCATTTTTAGGACGTCTGTCTTTACGACCCGCACTGCATCGAGGATACAGTGCAGTTGGTCTACGGGAGCACTGAGGACCATTTCGGCCGGCTGCTTCCCAGACGTTCCTTCCTGCTGCAGCTGCTGATGTACTCCATCTGAGGGCATCGCTGGGGCTTTACAACCCCCTGTCCGAGCTGCTCTTTGATGAGGCCGCAGGCAAGTTGCGGTCTTTGAGGCGTTTCGGCTTGATCTCCGCTAATCGACTGGCCCGCTCAGAGGCGCTGGTCCGCGAATGCTACGAGCTGAGGCTCAGGGTCGATGCCCGTGGAGGGAACCGGGAACAGAGGCTGAAACTTGCGAGGCCCGGTTGGTGCAGATTTTTACCGAGTACGCCACGAGCAGTGCTCGCTGCACCCCGTTCCCCCAGTATTGTAATTTTTTTTTTGGATGTAAGGCTGAAGAGCCCACAATACCCTTTGAAGAGGGAAAAAAAAAGCTTTTCTTTCTCTTTCGCAATGCTCCATTGATTTTTATTAAATTAACAATAGATCCTAGGAAGAATTTACATTGCCCTAAAAGAAAGGTACAGGCTAATAGATGACTTTACTGGCTTGGGCCGAGCTTCGGGTAGGGCCGTCGGCCCCCACGCTCGGCATAGGGCATGGGGCCCCCTAAGCCTCGGGCTGGCCGTCCGCCAAGACAAGCATGATTTGGCCGATGGTTAGGTCGGCGGGTGGGTGATGCTGCCCTTGCTCACGGTCGGTTTGCCGTTTGTCCCTCAGGTAGGCGGCGAGGTGCCCAGACCGAATGAGCTCTTCGATATAGTCCCTCAGTTGTTTGCAGTCCTCCGTGGCATGTCCCAGTACTCGGTGGAAAGCGTAGTAGGGGCCCTGGGTTCGCTTTGCGGCCTGACGCGGGCCCGGAGGGAACTTGAAGAACCCCTCGTTCTGGGCTTCCTCTAGCAACACTGCGAGGGAGACATTGAGGGGGGTATACTCCTAGAACTTCGGGTGGTAGGGCTGCTGACGCTCCGGCCTCTCCTCCTGAGCCCTCTTCTTCTGGTCGGTCCTTTCTGCCCGGGGAAGGTTAGCATTCACCTCGGATTCCAGCTGGACCTCGCGCTCGGTCCACGCCTTAACCTCGGCCATGGTCTTAGGTTACGCCAGCGCGAAGGAGCGTAACCATTCCTTGTACCTCAGGCCAGATCTGAGCGCCGTTATGACAGTTTCGTCCCGGTGCTCGGGTACCTCGAGAAGGGCGTTGTAGAAACGGGCGATGTAGGTCTTGAACGTTTCCTTGTCCCTACTCTTAACCGTGAAGAGGTAGTCGACCGTGCGCTTCTGTCGACGGTTTCCCACGAAATGGCCGAAGAACTGAGTAGCCAGCTCGTCGAAGGTTGAGATCGAGCGGGGATCGAGCTCCCGGAACCAGTCCCGACCTGCGCGGATAAGGGTGGCCAGGAAGGCCCTGCACTGGGCGGCGTCGGAGTGATCCTGGAAGCTCATCCCCGCGGTGAAAGCGTCCAAGTGGTCCTTCGGGTCGGTTTTCCCGTCGAACAGAGAGACCTTTGGGGGCTTGTTACGCGAGGAGACGCGCACAGCGAGCAGTTCCTCGGTGAACAGCTTCGTGAGCGAGTCGGAGGCGTACTTAGCCCCATCGCTCGAAAGGTGAGCTTCTCGGCGCATGCCCTCGATCTTCTTCTCAAGGGCATCGAGCCGACCGTGGTACCTTGAGGAATTAGCGCCTCGGGGTTCCTGGGCCCCGCTGCGGGTGGACTGCGTCTGGGAGCGGCCCCGGTTCCTCTCGGTATGGTGCCTCAGGTCCCGGGATGGAGTAGCTCTTGAGCCGCCGGGGTGGACCCCTTCTGTGCGTTCCCGCCGACCATGGTGGGGTCTGCCACGCTCGTGGATAGGGGAGGTGATCGACATTTCCTCAGGGGGGTAAGGGTCGCGAGGAGGCTCGTGGCAAGGCTCCCTGGCCGCGGATCTCGGCGTGGAGCCCTGGGGCGCCCAGCGGGCCTCAGGGTGCACCGGTTCGAGGGACCGGTGGCGAGGGGATGCGGCTTGCTGGTGGTTGGCCGTCCAAACAGGGACAGAGTCTTCTGGTGGCGGAGGAGCAGTGATCTGGGGCCCGGGCGCGGTCGTTTGGACGCGGACGATGGCCTCTACGAGGGATTGCAGGCGATCTATCCTGCCTGCGAGGGCGTTGATGACGGTCATGGGGGGAGATTCATCCCCGCCATCGGTGAACGGAAGGCGGCGGCTGGTACTGGGATCCCCACGATGGTCGTCTGCCATGAGAGAGGAGACAGGAAGGTCAACTTTGTATTTTGTGGAACTTAACATTTCCCACAGACGGCGCCAACTGATGGAGCTCCTTTTCGGGTCTCAGTCAGATGTTGTCTTCCGTTGATCTCGAGGTGAACTGGGTTGATTGTCCTTCGTTGCGTGTGGGTCTCAATGGGTTTTGAGAGGAGAAGGTTGGGTGAGGTGGCTGTCGCCGAGTACCTGCAAAGAAGTCCCGAGATGGTTTGGTACCACCGAGGACCCTCCGATGCTCAAGTTAGTGATGAGATCCGAGCAGAGTAACGGCGTAAAGTCTAAAGAATGGCTTACTTGACCCCTCTGTGATGAGGGATTATATAGCGGTGGTGGCACGCAGCGGCAGGCGCGAGAATCTCGCCGGCAGTTACGCCTCCTGACGTCACGCCCGCGTAGAAAGTGGATCGCCCATTAATGAGGATAGCTATGGCGTGGAACGTGGGACGGTGTTGGCGTAGAATCTGCGCATGGCGAGATTCGCGGAGCGGCGGTTACGCCTGTGAGCGGTGACCTTGGTCGGAGGGCCGAGGGAGACGACCTCGACAGGGAGCTCGGGGACGGGCGAGGAGGCCGAGGAGTCTTGGTCTTGCGGCGGCTCGGCATGAGCTAAAGGGCCGAGGAGGTCAATTTGCAAAGGGCTCTAAGGTGAGCCAGCTTTATGCTTGCAGGTCGGGTACAGGGTGGCCTGATCGGCCCCCTGCGGGCCTTTTCTTCTAAGTTCTGGGACACGTCACATGCCACGTGTCATGATCTTGGAGGTGACTTATATCGAGTATTATCACACTTGGTATACAGTGTCCACACGATCTATCAATCTTGTTATTGCCGGTGAATTGACCGTGATGCGATCCACACTAATTTTGTCTAAAATGACAAAATGGATAGATGATGCCCCTTTTAACCATAGTAAAAGTATTATGATATCCAACTAAAAATGTAAGTAATACTATTTTGAATGGCCTAGATAATTATTTATCTATAACAACACATGTTGTGATTGAGAGACAAGAAGAAGATGGGTCGGATTTGCTTTAGTTGATGGGAAGAATAATCGTGGGGGGTGTGATCAAGATGAGATCCCTCGAAGAACTACAAGCATCCATTTGTTCCCTACAAGAAGAGAATAAGAGCAGGGGAAAAAAATTCGGAAGAGAGAAGTTGTGTAGAGCTTAGCTGCCCACATGGTTGTGGTGCCCATCCATTTGCATGTCCTTTGCAAAGCACTGACACTCCCTGACCTTAACGGTTTTACCAAACCCCAATTTGAGTGCGGAGTGACCACCCCCCCCCCCCCCCCCCGGCTTGTGTTGTCCCAATCCTATGAGAATTTTTTTTCTGAATTTTAAGGAGGGAGGGGGCGGGGGGGCATGGGGGGCTTGGGGGGGGGGGGGGGCTAACTTAGCCCAATGCTTGATGCCCTCAAGGGTCTCATAGGGAACAACTACACAAGAACAAAAGCAAAAGGATTCTCCTCTCTCTCTCTCTCTCTCTCTCTCAATTCTTCCCACTTATATCTCATCAAGCCACCCATCGCTCATCCACCACAAACAAACACTTCATCATCATCAACAACAACATCATCTCCTCATTCAAACGATTATTCTTACACTGTCCTTTCTCACAAACAAATTAAAATGATGTGTGATAATGCTAATCAACAAATGGGCAATAAACAGGTACCCCACTCTCTATCACTGTCACTCTAAATAATTCTGCATGCCTCATTTTGTATCCTATCCCTTGTCCAAAGAACCTTCCATTATTATGCCATCACCACCCATTTCTAATAATCTCTCTCTTTTCCTTTCCTCTTCTTTTTCTTCTTCTTTTTCTTCAATTCTTCTGTAGAGCCACCAGATGATCATGTCTATCAATATTACAAATTCTCCCAACGGCGCTGCTGCAATTGCTGAATCAACTGCTAAATCCGTCATGGAACAACAGCAGCAGAAGCGGGATCAGCTCAAGTGCCCGAGGTGCGATTCGTCCAACACGAAATTCTGCTACTACAACAATTACAGCCTGTCGCAGCCGCGCCACTTCTGCAAGGCCTGCAAGCGGTACTGGACGCGCGGCGGCACCCTGCGCAACGTGCCGGTTGGCGGCGGCTGCAGGAAGAACAAGCGCGTCAAGAAGCAGCACAACGGGTCTGGTTCATCCGCCGGCACCGCCGCCGTCAAGACTGCAGCAAATCCAAACCCTAACCCTAACCCCAACCCCAACCCCAACCCTAACCCTAGTTCTCAGAGTATCGATCCATCTTTCTTGTATTCAAATATGAATCTTGCTACCTTTTCGAGCACCGTTCATCAGCCTCAGTTGAGTACTGGCCTTGGTTCCTTTTCGCCCCTTCCGTCTCAATTTCTCAATGGCAATCTCCCCGATCTTCGACTATCGGCTAATTTCTTGAATGGTAACAATCAGTATCCGGTTAGTTTCGGATCTCAAGCGGCGTCGCTTCTTGTTTCGAGCATGAAACAGCCCAAGAACAAGGAGTACCAGTCCTTGCTGCCTCTTGAAAATGTGAATTTAGCCGACAACAACAATTTGATGGGGAATAACAATCTTGGTTCAATAGATCAATGGCAAACAGGCAACTACCCATTTGAATCTTTGAGCGCCGCTGCTTCTTCCATCAATATTAGTGGTGCAAGTGATTCATCCTATCTTTATTGGCCTGATGCTGCAAATTCGTCGGTCGCACCTCTATTCTAGCTAGTACTCCATATCATCATTTCTTCTTACCCAAAAACACTCTTTGACTTAATTTTTCTCTGTTCGCCTTTTCTTTTGATTTCTTTTATGCATGTTAATCTAGATATGATCTCATTGCTTAAACTATGGGGGGACACGGGCGGGCGGTATACAGGAGGAATGTGGATCGGAGAGTTCATGTCGGTTGCAAAGTCATTGGTCATTGCTTCGAGAGGAACCTCGGATCTCCTTTAGGGTTTGTAGCCTCTTTCAAATTACAAAAGAAGGATATGCATGACAAGGAGCTGAGAGGAGTACATGAGTAAGTCATAGTTTTCTTATATATGTATATAGGTATCACAATACCTTAAGCTTTTCTAATGCATTTTTTTTTCAATAAGTGCTTAGCCTCTTTCTTGAATTTTTATTTTTTCAATTTTCTTGTGTTCTTATGGTTAGGGGAATTGATGGTATAGTGATCAAGAGTGGGATTTCATTTCAATAATTAATGTGTTTTTAAGGTGTTATTAGTAACAATGCAATAAAGTTTTAACCTTCGTTTTTCTTTCCATATTGAACTGCATTATTGTTAGGGAAAAATGGATTCAAGTCCTTAACTTTGAAAAGCAATAGTTTTTTCTGGTCCAAAAGTTGTGAAAAACCCCTTAAACTTAAAGATTCATATGTTTTTATTTGATATAGTATATTTACTATTCTTTATTCCAACACCGACTTTTCAGATAAACTACTGTTTTTACCTTTTTAAATTACTATACTTTTTTTTAAAGTACTATATTAATTTTCTAAAGTGCTATATTTATATCGAAATATGTCAAATGTAATAGATATAGTGATTTTACAAAAATAATGTAACAGTTTCATATCAAGTGTAGTATTTTAATACAAATGTAGTACTTTATAACATAAATATAGTACTTTGAAAAATAATTATTGTATTTTAAAAATTAAATGTAGTGGTTTACCTGAGAGGGCAGTGTTGGTATAAAATAATAGTAAATATGCTATAGAAACTAAAAGATAAGAATCTTTAAATTTATGAAGTTTTTCACAACCTTTTTGGGCCAAATACCTAAACCTAATGCTTTTCAAATCTAGGGATTTAAAACCATTTCCCCCTTACTGTTAATGGGCTTAATTGTGTAATTTTTCTGTCTCATTTTGGTTTCTTTGAGATTTAAACTTGAAAGGACCATCTGTGCAAGTGAGAGCATAAGCACTTTATTCCGATTCTCTGAAAGGGTTTGTCCTCTCTTTCATGTAACATTACTGTTATTTGCTTTGTTGGGTTGCCAAACGCATTAGAAAATGTGTCAAAGTTTGAGAGAAAAGATAAAAATGGAGACAAATGATTCATTCTCATGTGTCAGGTTAATATATTGAAATTGCAACTTAATTAGAGTATGTAATGGAGGCTAGTGCGTATGTTGTTATGTGCTTGAAACTCTCACTGATTCACTGCATTAAGGGATTATAGTGCTACCTAGCTAATCTTAGGCATCACAGATGATACTGATGCAAACAATATTGGATCTGTTTTATGATGATATTGATGTACACATTAATTACTGATATATATGTAGGATTAATAATTAATTAGAAAATATAGTATGAGTAAAATCAGAATTTGATTTCTATTTTAAATTAGTTTGATATAATTTGTTTTTGAATTATTCTGATAGGATTTGCACGTCAAAATATTTTGATAGGGTTTGAGTTTGGAATTATTCTTTAGAGAATTTGATCTCAAATTTGATCTTATTTTTTATTCACATTCATAGCCCTCTTTTTCCTTTATCTTTTATCCCCTTTCTTTTTTCGAAGGCCCTCTATTATAAATATACAGAAGTCTTTATAAAATTCAAAACTTATATTTTGCTGCTTAATACCCGATTACAATGCAATGCTCTGAACATGAAAGTTTGCAGTTCAGCCGCCTCCCCAATAAAGTTTCTTAAGAACCTCCCGATCTTCTCTAAAATCCTGAAAAAAACTACTCTATAAGGACATGCATGGTGCAAGCCCCTCTAGAGCCCTTGGATAGGCTTCCCTTGCATGTGGGGGAAGCCCATTCAAGGACCATGCAAAGATGCAAGCATCCAAAATCCTTGTGTGTGTGTGTGTGTTTTGCCATTTCTATTTTTCAGAGATGCAAGGTGTCATTCTCTTGTTATATACATGGTATAATAATAATAGCATAGTACACAAAGATTCTTTAAAATGGAAGCTATAAGCTTCAAACTCCTATTTATATATGAAAATTGCAAATATGCTATATAACTTCTAAATACAGAAAAGAAAAGCAGTGCTAATATGCTATATAACTTCTAATTGGTTCATTTTTTAACTTAATTTTTCTTCTGTATGCAAATGCAAAGTTTCCCAAGCCTTTGAAAGTTTGACATCAATTTTCTGAAGATTAAAGAAAAAAACTTATATATGTTGATTACACTTGCTTCAATCCTAATAACATATATTTAACTTTTAACAGTCTCATTGACAACATTGTTATCTAGATACTATGCTAGCTAAAGGTAGCTGCTGAATATAGAATATTAACCCACATGATTCATTATATTTTCATTTATATAATCTGAAACAGGATATATAATTGAACTGAATTATTTCCAAATGATTATTAGCTGCCATATATACAACATTCAAATTATATGTAACATGAGATATATATATCAATTAATTTATTTGTCTTTAGTTAGCTAGCTAGGTATAATTGAATTCAATAACAGATAATTATTAGGTGCCATATATATATGCAACATTCAAATTATATGCAACATAAAGAACTACTGTTTTCTTGTATTTTTTTTATTATTAGGAAACTATTTTCTTGTATTAATAATTCTGGAAGTTTTCATTATAAACAGGTTGCATATACCAATCATTAATCTATTTTCCAATTGAAATAATTGATTGCTCCATAATTCACAACACTACATTAATGTGTTATTATATATAGGATGCTATGTTGACAGGAAAAATGAACAATAGTATTTGATTAATTGATGCTTTCTTCGAAGAAAAGAAAAGGAGACTTTGCCAAATATTTTTTTATATATAATACGATTTAATTGCATTATAGTGCACAACAATAACAATTTTCCTTGGTTTAATATATAACATTATCCTAGGTAGTTTCATCATGATCGATGATAAATAATTGATTAAAAATAACAAAGCCAAGCATTATGTGTGTGTGTGTGTGTTTTGGAAATACATTGAATGATATTGTATCTACTAATTTTAACGACCATAGGTAGATTTTATCAATTTTTTTCTTCTCATTATTAACCAATAAGTTCTTCATAGTTCAAAATTAAATTCTCATTTCAGTTCCAGAGTAGAATATGAGAATTTTCTAGGTTAATCAACTATAAATATTATTGTCACATATATAACTAGTTTTTTTTGTCTCCTGCTAGGCATGCACAACTGAAATTTACAGTTTGATAAGTTTAGTCATGTTACATGTTTTTAATTTGATTTTCTTATATTTGAAGGTCTTCTCTCTATAAGAAGTATATAGATCAAGGGCTTGGACATACCTTTAATGTGTGGTGGCCATTTTTATTCCAAATAAAATGATTATATGGTGTGTGTGTGTGAGAGAGAGAGAGAGAGACTTTTCTTAGTGTTCAACCATTTTACAACTAAAAGAAGACCACTATATTTTGCATACTAAACACATTATATTATTTTGTTGTTTTTAAGGTTAAAGTTAAATTTCCATTTAGGGCTTGTTTGGTTGTTCGGAAGTAATATTGAAATAGCTTTCAAAAAAAATTGTCATGAAATTAGACCAAAATCTTACTTCTTGTGATTGTTTGTATGTTTTTAAAAAAAAGGTAGGTAAAAAATGAAGTAATTTACAACGTTTTCTTTTATAAGAAAAACAAACAAAATAGCAATTTTTTAATAGTACTATATCATTACTTTATAGAGGTAATAAAGAGAATTATTAAATAACTAATGTTTTTTCTTGTTCTTTGTGCTCCATGGGTATTTCCTATCCAAAATAAGAGAAAGAAAATCTTGGAAGTAACCATAGCACGTAGGATTCATCTCATCACCATAAAATAACTTTCAAATCCTACTTTCGTCAAAACAAACACGTGAAGTACATAAAATAAGCTTACTTCCGTGCAAACAAACACGCCCTTGGATGGTTGTTGTAAAAGAAAAAAGTGCTGACCTTATTGGCATGATTATATCTATTTCTGATCCTTATGCTGTATGTAAGAAATATAGCCGAGGCTCTTTCAGACATCTCGATTTGGCCAGCATCGATCTCAGATTTTGGAATATTTCTTTTAATTATTTGTGAAACAACTTATTTGTTGCAAGATTTGCTTCATATATATATCCTATATCAAACCCATTATAAATCTCCAATCTTGGACTTCTTCCGGCCAACAAGAATTTGGAATGGTAATTACAGTTCTCTTCTCGATCTCTCTTTTTTATTTATATGCACGCCCTGCGTAATTATAAAAGAAAGAAAGTTGTACTTGATTATTATCTTCTACGTACTGCCCTTGTATATCCTAGTAACTCCTAAATATGGATACATACGTATAAATAACTCCAAAATGCTACAAAGTTATTTAGATCAAATTTCTGAGAATTGTTAATCACTTTATTGATCATCTTCATTGTAAAATTCGAGACGATCGACGTTAATTTGAGAAGTTTATATATTCCTCTTTGCAAAAACATGGCTAAAATGCTGTATATTTCTGTAATTTATCCAGGGATGCCTTAATCTACATTGAATAAAAAAAAAATGTTAGCTATCATGCAGGAATAAGCAAAAAAAATTAGTCTTCTTTTCGGTCATTAGTTATGTTTTTAATATATGGTATTTTTTTTTGAGATAATGGGTGGAATAAATTAGTCACTCCTCAAAAATGGAAGATCTAGGCTTGATCCCGGATCTTCCCAATGGGCTACTCCAAACCCTTTTTATTATATGGTGGTGGTGTTGTTATTTACTGCTCATTACATGTGGACTTCAAAAAGCTTGCATTGTACATCCTTGAATTCTTTTCGTTAGAGTGTGTATTAGGGTTGCTAAACGAGCTGGGCTCGAGCGAGCCAGAGTCAACTCAGCTTCGGTTCATTTAACTTTTGCCCGGCTCAGGATCGGCTCGAATTCAACTTGAGCTGGGATTAGCCCGCTCAAGTTAGTTTGTGTGGTTTAACCCCAGCTTGAGCTCGCTTTCACTAACAGCTTGTTAGCTAGACAAGATGAGCTCTTAAGGAGCCGATGAGCGCTGGCGAGCTCGATAGCTCGTTTGTGAGGACAGCGGCTCATTTGGATTTTTGGGTTATTACTTATTGGGTTATTGGGTTTGGACTTAAACGGGTCTATTTATATTGGGTACTTTTATTAGCGGGTTCGAGTATACGGTTTAAAACATATATATTGCTAAATGAGCCAAACTCGAGCTGATAACAGGCGAGCTTAGTTAAGCTCGAGTTCGACTAGTTAACAAAGTGGGTTGGGTTTAATTTTAGTCCAAGTTCGATTCATAAGTAACCGAATTGAACTCGAACGACCCGGATCCGAGCCAACTTAGTTCGTTTAGTAGCCCTAAATGTGTAGACAATTTTGATGCAGTTCATTGTGAAATTACAATTATAAATAATATCAATTTTTATCTGAAATGATAAATATATTCTTCTATTTATATAACGTAGGTAAAATAAAAAGACTCTTCTGATTGAGCTACTTTCATCCATTGCTATGCATTCATTTATCCCTTGTTTTAATAGCTTTTATGGACCTTTTGGTGTTTAATATGCCTGTGTGTGTGTGTGAGAGAGAGAGAGAACTAGAAGATATCAATATAAAAAAATTGACAATTGATTATGTCGACTGGCAACATGTAAACTAATTGGTATATATTGGGCTCAATGCATCAGGGCAGCAAAAGAGAGAAGAGAGAGAGAGTCGTCCGGACTTTTTAATCATTTTGAGGCAACTTGATGGGACTCTCGTGATACTTCTGTTTCTTTATCTCTTATGACACGACACATATGACTCACATAATGAAATAAATCCTCAAATGGAACCACTTTTGAAAGGATTTTCTCCGTTTCATAGATTCTTTCCATCAAACTTGAGGCCTCTCACATCTCCTCGAAAATACAATGTTAGGCTCAAAGATATTTGCATTACATGTACAAAGATGATCCATATATTACTATTATTGATATTTTAAACATATTTTAATTTTAACTATCTTATTTCATATTTTCATTTTCTTGTTTATTTATTTTACCTAATTTCTTGTAAAAATATTCAGAAACGGCCCTTTTGAACATTTCTGACTTGTGACGTCTCTCACTTTCAAGAGAATTCATATTGCATAATCTAAACCAACTGGTTAATTTTCTGGTCATGATAATGTTTAGACTTCAACTGGTTCATCAATCTACGATATCGTGTATGCTCATCCCTATATTTCATTATTTTTTAGCGTTGCTTTCGATCACTTGGGGAAAATGGCATCTTAAACATACACATTAAGTTATATTATAAATTCATATGAGAAAAGAAAAATCCTTATGCGCTCTATCATGAAATGTGTAAGGAGAGAAATTAACAAGAAAGCGGAACAAAGGCAAAACAAACACTTTATTACCAAACTATTACAATTACAAAACACTCACATTTCCTCTCTACCAACACACTTTTCACCTTATTACACTCGCGACACTCCTCACATCACAAAGATTTGAAACTCTCACTACAGTAAGGTTCTTAATTTTTTATTAAAAAAAACTTAATTAAGCACACACAGTCTCGAACCTTTTGCCACTATGCCATCTCTAAGCAGTGAAATGAAGGGAATAAAAACTCTAGAAATGAAAATTTGTAGAGAAAGAACAAGGGAAAATAAGATGAGTGAAATTCTCTGGACACTGCTACAATAATGGGTTGCTCCTACGGATTTAGCCGTATGAGCAAATCACTGCCCCTACAGAGATATCCATAGAGACATAAAACTCCACCGTAGGTCCAAAAGCCTGCAAATCTTCGTCCTGAACATGCCGCTACGGAGTAATAATTGCCTCTACGGCATTTATCCCTAAGGATTACCCGTAGGGATATAATCTTTATTTAATTTATTAGTTTATAAAATAAAATACTTGTCCCTACGTAGTAGTCCGTATGACCTGATAGATGCCCCTACGAATTTATTCGTAGGGCCTGATAAATGACCCTACGGATTAATTCGTAGGGACAAGTTTTACCCCTGTTACTGAGTCCATAGAGACAAAATATCAGGTATTCTGATATTTTGTCCATACGGCTAACTGTGCAGGGAAAAACATTACACCTACGGATTAATCCGTAGGTGCAACAAAGGGCCCTACGGATTAATCCGTAGAGACAAAATATCATGTTTTTTTTATAAAAATGGGCTTCCTGTTTTTTCTCCGTCATGTGCACAATAATATATACATCATACAACCAAATATATAAATATTCATAATCAACATCTCACGCATAATATATAAAAGAAATAAACAAACAGAATACGATATCAATTTTAATCATCGTGAACAAGCAAACAACCACCAATATTGTCCAAAATATATACAATATGTATCATATAAGTACATACGTCCTCAAAAATATAAAAAAAAGCTACCCTAGCTCGGTCCAGCTCCTCCACCTCTGATAATCGCCGTAATCTAGCGTATCTGCTCCTCGGTGCAACCCTGAGTCGTCAAAAACTCGACTAATGAAGGAGCGGATTGTGCGGGAGTCTGAACGGGCTGTGGAGTTGCAGGAGTGGTCCGCGCAACCGGAGCCGAAATAGTGGCTTGCGGAGCCACAGCCGTAGGAGATGCATGTAGAGCCTCAACTGAAGCAGCATGTCGCATCTGTTAAATTTTGTGTGTAATAAACGAGTAAGAACGGTGTATTAGATTATAGTCGAATTCATATCGTTATCAGGTTATTGCGAAACTCTAATCTAAGAATACTTTGGGGCTTAGGCCTCGTTTGGGTATCTAGTTTGGAAAACCGTAGTTTATTTTATTTAGATAGTTTTATGCAAGTATGATTAATCAAAACTAAGTCTACAACCAAATAAGCTCAAGCTACTAATATTGCATATGTTACTATCTATAATGTGATATAATATTTTACTATTAAGTAATATACATACCAACATTTCCTTCGACTCCCTGACGATGGTCTTCAAGATGGCAACATCATAGTCCAGACATCGCTCACGGGGGGTAGGGGAAGTAACCGCCGAAGTGGAGACCAACCTCATATGGGCCTTACCATGACTCAGTCCCTGGCCTCTTTCCCAACCTCCGTGGTGCCCTTCGTGTGCGGCGTCTACGACAGGGGTCAGTAGCATCGGATCGGTCTGTCTACTAAAATCGATCCCCGATGCCTCCACCTGCTCCACCACCCGCTCTTACACCTACATTAACCATTAAAATATAAGTATATCATTTAAATTTGAACTTATCAAAGCAAAAATTTCATTCGAATTAGAATAAATATTAACATTTACGCAATACTCCTGGGTAGCGGTGTCGAGGAATCGAAACTCGCCCGTGGCGGGATCTGTCGAGATGCTGTGGACGTCAAGAAACGCGGTCAGCACACTCGGTGTACCACCCTGCGCCAGGGTCTGAGCTCTCTGCAATTCACAAAAATTTACATATATTATAAAAATAACTCTTAATATTATATTATATCAAAATATATCTATTGTAATTTACCGATACCTCCATGGCACGCGTAATGTTCTTCGAGCCATCTGTATAAATGGGGCGACCCCTCTTCGCCGACTTCCTATTCTCCTTAATTTGATCGGCCTGTTTCTGCACAACACATTCAGATTTAGTTTTCTAATTAAGCAAAACAAAAAAATAAATTATATACTAAATAATGAATTATATATAAAGTACAAACATGTTTGCGCTAAGAGTCGTAATATTGGCACAAGAGAGGCCATGTATCTATGTCGGCTCTCGTAAAGACCGGAGTATGTAGGAGAGCCGCTCTCTCTGCGTCAGGGGTCACCAACCATACCAAATAGTAGTCGATCTTCAGCTCGTTCCTATTGTATCGGACCTTTGATTGCATGTTCTTCATTAGGCCCACGTGCAGAGCATGAAGATCGAGCTCTCTCTCTGGATGATAAGGGCCGAGTACAGGCTGAAAGTCGTAATCCAACTCTAAATACAAAAAAATAATGTAGTTAGCCCGTAAGAGTTAAATAATCATAAATATATTGGATAAGTCAAATGAGAAAATATATTAATACCCGAGCCTAATCCCAGAAAATGGCAAATGAGTGCCGGTGCTGATCGCCCCACTCAACGTGAAGTGGATACTTCTTTTGGATGCGGCTCTCATCCTCCATATACCGGCCGAATCTCTCGGCATAATCGTCAGTATAGTGATAATCGGGGATAAAGAAGAGGGGAATGGTGCCTCCCCCTAGCTCTATCAGGCCTCGGCCTGTGGGACTGATTCGGCCATCGAGCCCCTCTCTCTGGATGGAGTTGTCATGCATCTACAAGAAATATTAAGACAAGTAATATTAAAACAAGGTGGTATTAAGAATTTAAGGATTAACGAAAATTGAAACGCGATATTTACCTCCAGCGACAGCAGCACGAGCTTGGGCCCGGGCAGTAGCACGAGCGGGACGATAGTTCCTCCGGTGAGGAATAGCCGGTGACCCGGACGTGGTCGCATCCCCTCCAACTAGAAAATAAATATTGACGATAAAATTACATGAAGTTCATTTTTATTCTTAGAAGATATGTGAAATGAATAAATATTTTATATTTATTCATACCAACCTTCAGACTGAGCGAAGGATACGGAAATGACGGGAGTGGCCTCTACGCCAGATGTGGATGCACCACCTATAATTAAACAATTAAAAATACATTATATAAGTAATTGCAAAAAGAATGTGTATATCAATAATATAACATTCTAAATCAATATTATGCAATATAGAATATGTAAACATATCCGTAGGTGCGGTGGTGGCCTCTGCCAGCTAGACAATCAAAAAATGATTATTTAAGTAAGAGCAAAAAGAATGTGTGTATATTTATGATATAATATTCTAAATCAATATGCATACACTATAGGATATATAAATATACCTGCAGGTGCAGTAGTGGCCTCTGCCTCTGATGTAGACGCACCACTAACAGCTAGACAATTAAATATTGACTATATAAATAATTTTGAAATAAATATGCGTGTATATCTATAATATTACATTCAAAATGAATATGCGTGCAATATATCTGGAGGTGTGGCAAAGTCCACACGGAAGGAGTCATCCAAAAGGGATACCGATCGGGGTGCAAGACCGGCTTTTTGAAGCTCCCTACTCAGCTCTCCGGACGGCGGAACCGCTCTGCCTCTGCTGCAGCTGGTGCTCCTGTTTCCCTTCGCTGCTCCGGTCGTCGTCATCAAACTTAGATAAGAGTACAATCATTACATATGCATGCAATATATATAGATCGTAGAAATGTGAGGTAATAATATAACATTACTGATAACCTTTTTCGTTTCGTGGACGCATTAGACATATCTACTTGAATTTTATCATCGATATCATTTCTAACCCACGTAACTTCATGATCAGCCGAAGACAACCCGTCTTTTGAAACAGACGGTCGGAGCACTCTAAGTTTTCTTTCCTCTTCATCCTCATCGTTGTCCTCCATACGATTCTCGAATTCTGAGACATCGTAAACATCCCTGAGTTTCCAACGGCATACGACACTCCATCCCGGATGCTTCAAGCACTGTGAGTAGTATACTTGGAACGCTTGGTTCGGAAAGATAAATGGATCGTCCTGACTGTAAAATCGAAGTGTGTTCACACTAGTCAATCCATATTCATCTTTCCAAGTCACGAGATTGTTTCTCCATTTATCCGTATCGGTCCGTGTATCGTACGAAATACACTAAAATATATAAAACGGTTCCGATCGTCCGGGATATTGGATGCCAAGTATGCAATTTGAGTATCCATAATAAATCACACCATTCGATCCTACCGTCGCAATCCCACTATTCTGAGTGGTTCGAAATGTTTCTATATCTTTAATTTCAAATTTGTATTCAAGGACACCGAATCATTTATAATATGCAACCTCCATATTAGGAAACTTTGCTAAATATCTTGAATCTCTCTCTAATGATGCAAACAAGTTCGGATCGTGGATCTGACAAAACAAATTTTATGGCAAATACATAACGATATAAGTTTAGATTAAGACTGGTAGCAATAACATGTTATTCGAATAATTTACATGATCTGCAACCTAATCGAAAAAATTATCCTGATGATATTTTTCCAATCGTTCATCATACCAATCAGGATACTCCTTACGTACATCATTAATATGAATTCTGTTCTCAACAATAAATTATGATATTAATATTATATCATTTCGTACACACACAAACAAAAATATAACAATTAATCCAAAAAAACTTACTCTTTAATTTCTTCAAGACATACACTGTAACGACCCTGAATTTTCTGTAAAAAAATTTTCTTCTTAAAGTACATAAAGGAGTTTGCAAATCTGAGCACAATTTAAAAATAATACTTGTTTAAGAAAAGTAAGAAAACACTTGTAGCTCATTGGTAAACCCTTACACTGCTGTGACATAGTCCCTGTGTTCAAACCCTATCAGCCACATATAATTTTTACTGATTTTTCTTTTAAACTTTTTGGAAGCCCAAAAGTTTATACGTGCAATACACGTAAAAATGAAAAGTCAGAGAAATCTAACATGTGCAAAATGTTGTATGAACTGAGTAGGACACGTGGCTTCAATCCAACCCCCAAACTCAAACAAATGACCGGTGAGATCAAGCTTGGGGCCGGTTCCGACGGGTGAACCATGGGGAAAAGTCCCCGTGTTTTGCACACAAAACATTTTGGCCTACCCCATTACCCCGCACTATTTGTTTTCTCTGCAAATTTGACAGAGAATTCAATTTCACTTTTAATCCAATTTTAAATGTATTTTAATTCATTCTTTCAATTCCAAAACCCTATTCCACACTATAAATACAATCCCGTACCCTAACCCCTCTTCATTCTGAAAATTCTAGTCAAAAATATCAAAATTTCCTAAGTATAAGTGGAGTTAGCCTAAGAACGACTTTCGGCGAAGATCTGCACAAGTTCCGGCGACCCCACGATACCACGACGACCTAAACCTCTTTCCCCCTCTCTTCTTAACAAAACCATAAAGTAAGTCACATCTCCTTCTTCTCTTTCTACAATAAAAGTTTTCTTTTTCAAAATATGTCGGTAAATGGAGTTATACCGACATTTAATTGTAAAATCTTTGAAACTACAATTCTTCATAAGAATCACTCATTCATGTTTCTATACCTTGCTTGTTAATCATTAAACTAATATTTAGAAACAATTTTCACTATAAAAATCCATGTTAAATAATTTTAATTAAACTTTTATATTTAAATACAATAAATTTTATATACGTCAACTTTTAAACATTTTGCTTAGCATACCTTTAGAAAACTTCACGGGATAATAACCTACCCTTTACATACACACATATTGACATAGCATGATTCCGTTTGAAATATATTTTCGTGGAAAATACAATATGCTGGGGTAAAAATTTACACCCCGGTTGACCAAATCAAAATCAAAGTCAATCCCAAGCCAGGTGGGCCCAAGCTCAGGTCAAGTGGGCCAAAACCCGGGTCAAGCCCGAACATGAAGCGGCCGGCCTCCCCCCCATGCCAAAATAAAAATTTTGTAATAAATAATTTTGTTGTATTTCTTTTATTTTATTTTATGAATAAATGTAAGAAAAGGGGCATAAAGCCAAATTTTTGTAAAGCTCATGGCTTATGTGCAAAAAGAAATAGCACATGAGGAATGGGATGAGCAAATGCCATTTTTGTAAAGCCTAAGGGGCTATATGTAAAGTGTATAGCTTATAAAGGCAAAGATAATGAAAATATCTCAACAACTTTTTCTCTCTCCTAAAAAGCATCAAGATATGTGATATTCTCCTTCCTCAAGATTCTAAAACGTTCTTCTTTCTTTTGAATTAAATCAAGAGTTTTACTCTTCTTTTTCCAAAAGTAAATAGTTTTTCACCACAAAATCCACAAAGGGGAGCTTGGATCTTCCATCAGATCTTAAAAAGGGGAGATTTTTAAAATCATCAGGTGAAGGTTAAAAAGTCTGATATTCCGAAGACGGCATTCAGGACTCGCTATGGTCATTATGAGTTTCTCGTGATGCCATTTGGTATGACCAATGCACCAGCTATTTTTATGAATTTGATGAACCAAGTTTTCCGAGAATACCTAGACAGGTTCGTTGTTATTTTCATCGACGATATCCTGGTGTATTCAAAGAATCGGAAAGAGCACGCTGAACATTTGCGGATTGTCCTGGAGACATTGCAAAAGCATCAACTTTATGCCAAGTACAGTAAGTGTGAATTTTGGCTAGATCAAGTCGGATTTCTCGGACACATTGTTTCGGGTGAAGGAATCTCTGTGGTTCTAGCTAAAGTATCAGCAGTAAGCGAATGGCTGACACCAAAGACAATGAAGGACATTCGAAGTTTCTTGGGTTTAGCAAGATACTACCGAAAATTTATAGAAGGCTTTTCGAAGATTGCAACATTCCTGACCAAGCTCACACGTAAAGATGAAGCATTCATGTGGTCAAAAGCATGTGAACAAGCTTTTTTAGAACTCAAGTCAAGATTAACATCAGCTCCTATTCTCGTAATACCAGACCAATCTGGAGGTTTCTTTGTGCATTGCGATGCGTCCAGTAAGGCATTAAGATGTGTTCTACATCAGCATGGAAAAGTAATAGCCTTTGCATCAAGACAATTGAAGATTCATGAGCGCAACTATCCAACACATGATTTGGAGTTGGCGGCCGTTATTTTTGCACTTAAGATTTGGTGTCATTATCTGCTTGGAGAACGAGTGGATATATACACGGACCACAAAAGTCTGAAGTATGTGTTTACTCAGAAGGAACTGAATATGTGGCAGAGAAAATGGCTAGAACTTATGGCGGACTTCGACATCAACCTACAATATCATCCAGGGAAGGCGAATGTAGTTCCTGATGCACTTAGTCGCCAGCCGTTATCTATGAATTTCACCGCTCAGTGGAACCTTCTGCAGGAATTGTACAGGATGGAGATAGAAGTAGTTATGCCAGGTAACACTTCGTACTTGATGAACTTACAAGTTCAATCTACTATTGTCAATCAAATCAAAGCATCTCAAGCAAGTGATGCCAAGCTGCAAAAGATCTGAGAACAAGTAGAAAGTGGACTTCGAACAGACTTCATTATCCACGAAGACGGATCTTTGAGATATGGCAGTAGATTGTGTGTACTGCAAGGTCTTGTTCGGAAAGAGTTGATGAAAGATGCCCACAGCTCTTCTTACTCGGTACACCCTGGTGATACAAAGATGTACAAAGATCTACGACAACATTACCGGTGGCATGGAATGAAGTGTGAAGTAGCCAGAAGCATAGCCAAGTGCTTGGTGTGTCAGCAAGTAAAGGCTGAACATCACAGAACTGCTGGTTTATTTCAACCATTACCTATCCCAGAATGGAAATGGCAGCACATCACCATGGACTTCATGACCGCTCTTCTTCGCAGCATGAAAGGTAACGATGCAGTATGAGTTATTGTTGATCGACTCACCAAGTCGGCTCATTTCTTCCTATTTCGAGCTGGCCATCTACCGAGACTTTAGCAAAGAAGTACATGGAGGTAAGTCTGAATCTAAGTAAGATTTAACTCCTCATACCCATGAACTCATGTAGGAGATCATGAGATTACATGGAGTACCAGTTTGCATTGTCTCCGATCGTGACACCGGATTCCGTTCGCAGTTTTGGCAGTGTCTGCAAGCTAGCCTGGGAACGAGTCTGAACTTCAACACAGCTTATCATCCACGAATAGATGGACAGTCTGAGCGAACGATTCAGATCCTTGAAGACATTCTAAGAGCTTGTATGCTAGATTTCGAAGGATCGTGGGAAGATCACCTATATCTTGTGGAGTTTTCATACAACAACAGCTACCAGGCCAGTATTGGAATAGCACCTTTTGCAGCGCTCTATTGAAGAAAGTGTCGATCACCACTAAGTTGGGACAACATCAGAGATATGGAACTTCCTGGACCAGAAATGATCATGGCAACTGTGGACGTAGTTCGCAAGATCAGGGAAAGAATGCGCATAGCCAAAGACAGACAGAAGCACTGGGCTGATGCAAAGCGACGTCATCTGGAGTTCCAACCGGGAGATTATATATTCTTGAAGATCTTTCCAAACCGTGGAGTAATTCTATTTGGCAAGAGGGGTAAGCTCAGTCCCAGATATATTGGACCGTTCGACATACTCGAACGAGTCAGAGAAGTGGCATATCGTTTGGCACTACCACCCTCATTGGAAGGAGTGCATAACGTGTTCTACATAACCCAGCTTCGAAGATATGTGAGTGACCCCAGCCATATTCTTGATCACTCTGAGCTCACTGTACAGACAGACCTATCCTGTGAGCAACAACCCGTTGAGATCCTGGACAGGAAAGTAAAGACACTACGGAACAAGGAAGTAAACTTAATCCGAGTGATGTGGAGAAAAGATTCACCAGGAGAATCAACGTGGGAACGTGATGACGAAATGTGTGCAAGATACCCTTACTTTTTTGTAAATTAGTCCTTATATAATTGTAAATTTCGAGGACGAAATTTTTGTAAGGAGGGTAGAATGCAACGACTCAAATTTTACTGTACAAAATTTTTCAAGTTAATGTACATAATGGAGTTTGCAAGCCTAAGTATATTTTAAATGTTGTTTTTATTTAAGAACGGTAAGAAAAAACTTGTACCTCATTGGTAAAGCCTTGCACTGCTGTGACGTAGCCCCTGTGTTCGAATCCCATTAGCCACACATATTTTTACTGATTTTTTCTTTTAAACTTTTTGGAAGCCTAAAATTTTACACGTGCAATACATGTAAAATGAAAAGTCACAGAAAATCAAACATGTGCAAATTAGAGTTAACACCAGCTAGGACACGTGGCAAGAATCCAAGCACCGAACGCTTCAGTTCGACCGGCGAGATCGTCCCCCAGACCGGCACCGTTAGGCCTCCCGTAGGGGATGAGTTCCGTGTTTTGCCCACTGAACCACTTGGACTACCCCACTATCCATGTTCTGTTTATTTTCCCTGCAATTATTCAGAGAATTAAAATTTAGCTTTAAATCCCATTTTTAATGCATTTTTAATTCTTTCTTCAATTCCAAAACCCTAATTTTACCCTACTAATACAACACCATACCCTAGCCCTCCTTATTCTGAAATCTATTATCAAAATTCTTAAAAAATTTCTAAGTCTAAGAAGAGTACAAGTGGAGTTAGCCCTAGGTCAATTTCTGGCGAGGATTCGAGACGTTTTTGGCGACCCCACGACTACACGAAGGCTACCCTTCTCTTCCTCTACCTCCCCTCTATTCTTTTAGTAAGTAGCTCCCATATTTATTCTTCTCTTTCTACTATAAAACTTCTCTTTTTCAAAACATATCGGTAAGTAAAGTTATACCGACATTTGTTTCTAAACCTTTAAAAACCACAATTATTCTTAAAAATCACTTGTACTCATATAAATACCTTACTTGTAATCATTTAACTAATGTTTAGAAACCAATTTCACTCTAAAACTTCTTGTTAAATAACTTTAGTTAAGCTTTTACGTTTAAATACCATGAAGTTTACATACGGCATCTTTTAATTGTTTTGCTTAGCATACCTTTAGAAAACCTCACGATATAATGACCTATCTCTCACATACACACATCTTGATATAGCGTGATTCTCTTGAACAATATTTTTGTAGCAAAATACGACTATTCATCAAAATGCCTTAACCTATTAAAAACCCGGATTTTTTAAAATTGTGTTGCTTAATTCTTTGTGATTGTGTCTCTACAACCCATTTTGGGGAACTCGCTATTGGATGGGGCGGATTATCCCACATCCTTGGGACTATTAGAGCGAGATGCAGACCTCCTTACGGAGCATACGATCTTGATGAAATTTTAATACAATTTTTATGAAAATCGAGAATTTCTATTTAATAATAAAAAGTTATTTTTAATAATTATATAAATATTATCAAACCACATATTTTTAATATAATATTAAATTCCATGTTTTCTAAACAAAATAAAAAAATTACAAGTTTCACGAAAATACTATCAAGAATCAATACAAGTCAAACTATACACTAAAATACCTTGAACTATTCAAGCTATGAATATTTTCACTAATATATCTCATTCTCTAAAATTCACATTCATGACAATTATAAATAACATAAATAAATACTTGAGGTTTATTTTGAAAGTATATAGAAATATTTTTTCATAAAACCCCTCAAGTTATATTAAATTACAATAAGGACCCTAGTAAATATAGGTTTAAGCGGGACCAATTCTCTTGAGCCTCAGGGAGCCGGAGAAAGTGGGTGCTTGCCTATTTAATATAGAAAACTAAAACGGGGTTATCAATGGTAATTGTCTTGGAAAAAGACATAAATTCTGTCGTCCATATCCAGCAGTTACCGATAATTCCTAAACCTAATTCATGATCCAATTCTTTTTAAAGTGTCTGACTCAATCTGAATCTCAATCTAATCTGAATACACTCCAAACATGAATCCAATCATAACTCAAATTCAACATGAACCAATATATCAAATATGAACACTTGAACTTAAACATGCATACCAGAACAATATCAACATGACTTAACATGACCGAACTATGGCTACATCTTGAACTTTACTACATGACTACCGTTTACATCCTGAATCAGTTTACATGAACAACTTATACCATGGTTGTAGGGTGTTTTTCGTCACCCCATTGAGATGGGAATACGTGCTCTTATCAGGCGCATTACAGATCCCCCTGCCTAGGGTAGGCTGGGGTTTACTGATTATGTGGATCCGAATCTCCGGCAGCCGCGGACTAAGCTGTCGTTAATTACCCCTCGCATTTGGAGCGAAAGAACCTCCGATTGACGGGTTAAATTGGTCATGCGAACTCAATGTGTAGTGCGTTGGGGTGTGTGTGTGTTTTTGTTTTGTTCTATTTGTTAAAAAAAGATATATATATTTTTCTATATAAAAAACAAAAATAAATAAGTAAATAAATATTTAGAATTTTTTTAATTTATTATTATTTTTTTTAATTTTAAAATATTATTTATACTTTATTTTTATTTATTTAATATTTATTTATTTTATTTAATAAAAAAGGGTTAAATAAAGAAAACAAGAAAAAAAAGAAAAAAAGAATTTAAAAAAAGGGGGAGAACCTGGGCTCCCATTTAATGGGAGCCTCCCATCACATGCTACCATATGAGGGTGGTCACATGCTAGCATGTGACATGGAGGGTCACATGCTAGCATGTGACCCCTCACTTGCTAGCATGTGAGGGGGGTCACATGCTAGCATGTGACCCCTCACATGCTGAGGGTAAAAGGGCTCCGGATTTTTATTTATTTATTATTATTTTTAAATAGAGTTCAACTCCAAAAGATTTTAAATGGAGTTTAACTCTAAAAAGAGTTTTAAATACCGAAAAGATTTTTATTGCGGAGTTAAATTCCAAAAGAATTTTATTTGTGGAGTTAAACTCTGGAAGAATTTAAATGGAGTAAAACTCCTAAAGAACTTTAAATGGAGTTTAACTCCGAAAAAGATTTTTATTGCGGAGTTAAACTCCAAAAGAATTTTAAATGGAGTTCAACCCCAAAAAGATTTTTAAATGGAGTTTTAACTCCAAAAAAATATTTTTATTGTGGAATTAAACTCCAAAAGAATTTAAATGGAGTTGAACTCCGATAGAATTTTTATTGTGGAGTTGAACTCCGAAAGAATTTTGTATGGAGTTAAACTCCTGAAAAAGATTTAATGTGGAGTTAAACTCCAAAAAAAAGGATTTTTACTGTGGAGTTAAACTCCAAAAGAATTTTTGTAGTGGAGTTAAACTCCAAAAGAATTTTTGTAGTCGAGTTAAACTCCAAAATAGCATGTGAGGGTCACATGCTACCATGTGAGGGTCACATGCTAGCATGTGACTAGCATGTGAAGGTCACATGCTAGCATGTGAAGGTCACATGCTACCCCTCACATGCTACCATGTGAGGGGGGCCAAAAGGGCTCCCATTAAATGGAAGCTCTCACACTCACATGCTAGCATGTGATGGGGGCAAAAAGGGTTCCGAAAATTAATTTTTTTAATTAATTAATTAAATATTTTTTAATATTTTTTTTTACATGGAGTTCAACTCCCAAAGAAACTTTTTTGGTGTCCGAAGTGGGAGTTAAACTCCAAAAAAAAGATTTTTATTTTGGAGTTAAACTCCAAAAGAACTTTTGTTTGTGGAGTTAAACTCTTAAAGAATTTAAATGGCGTTGAACTCCGAAAGAATTTTTATTGTGGAGTTAAACTCCGAAAGAATTTAAAATGTGGAGTTAAACTCCCCAAAAAAAGATTTTTACTGTGGAGTTAAACTCCAAAAGAATTTTTGTAGTGGAGTTAAACTCCAAAATAATTTTTCTGGTGGTAGAGTTAAACTCCAAAATAATTTTATTTGTGAAGTTAAATTTCAAAAGATTTTCTCCTTTCTCTTTTGAGAAGAAACCCAAAATGGGTTCTCTTGAAACTCCAAGATCTAGATCTTGGATGATAAAAAAAGAGATCATTTTTCTTCTCTTGATGGAGTCTTGGGAGGTGGGTTTAGGGTAAAACTTTGTTTAGTTTAAAAAAAGAGAGCTAAGCTCTTGATTTATTTGGAAAATGAAAATGAAGAGGAAGAACTTGAAAAAGAGAGAGTAGAGGCACAAACCCTAGTTTTTTTAGGGAATGAAAAGTGTCCCTTTATTCATTATCATGTTGCCTTATATAGGCTTACACATTTACATATAGCCCCTTAGGCTTTACAAAATGGCATTTTGCCCATCCTATATCTCATGTGCTATTTCTTTTTGCACATAAGCCATGGGCTTTACAAAAATTTGTCTTTATGCCCATTCATGTATAAAAATTACATAAAAATTTATTTATTACATGATTTTTTATTTCAGCATGGAGGTGGCCGGCAGCTTCATGTTCGGGCTTGACCTGGGCATGGGCCCACTTGATCGGGGCCGGGGCTTGGGCCTACTTGGCTTGGGGTTGACCTTGACTTTGACTTGGTCAACCGGGGCGCAATTTTCGACCCCAACAAAGTGCCCCCCATCAATAAATGCACACCACATAAGTGGGTCGTGTGCATGAGATTGATGGATCTTCTTTCACGTGGAGGCGACTTGCTTTAGTTCCCACTTTTTGGGATGCACTGCCCTTTTTACGACATGGACGGTCGACGCTTGACGCGTCTCCGAGATGGAGTGTCTGTGATAGACGTTTCTATGGCCCGGAGCGATTTGCTTTCCGCTTTGTAGGAAGCCTGCACTGCCCTTTTTGCGACATGGATGGTTGACGCTCTGATCCGGAGCGATTTGGTTCCCGATTTGTGGGAAGCCTGCACTGCCATTTTTGCGATATGGACGGTCGACGCTCTGATCCGGAGCGATTTGGTTCCCGATTTGCGGGAAGCCCGCACTGCCCTTTTTGCGATATGGACGGTTGACGCTCTGATCCGGAACGATTTGGTTCCCGATTTGTGAGAAGCTGCACTGCCCTTTTTGCGACATGAACGGTCGACGCTTGACGCATCTCCGAGACGGAGTGTCCGTGGTAGACTTTTCCCTGGCCCGGAGTGATTTAGTTCCCGATTTGTGGGAAGCCTGCACTGCCCTTTTTACGACATGGACGATCGACGCTTGACGCGTCTCCGAGGCGGAGTGTCCGTGGTAGATTTTTCCCTGTTCCGGAGTGGTCTGGTTCCTGCTTTGTAGGAAGCCTGCACTGCCCTTTTTGCGACATGGACGGTCGACGCTCTGACCCGGAGCGATTTGCTTCCCGATTTGTGGGAATCCTGTACTGCCCTTTTTACGACATGGACGGTCGATGCTCTGATCCAGAGCGATTTGATTCCTGAATTGTGGGAAGCCTGCACTGCCCTTTTTGCGACATGAACGGTCGACGCTCTGATCCGGAGCGATTTGGTTTTCGATTTGCGGGAAGCCTGCACTGCCCTTTTTACGACATGGACGGTTGACGAACTGATCCGGAGCGATTTGGTTCCCGATTTGTGAGAAGCCTGCACTGCCCTTTTTGCGACATGGACGGTCGACGCTTGACGTGTCCCCGAGACGGAGTGTCCGTGGTAGACTTTTCCCTGGCCCGGAGCGATTTGGTTCCCGATTTGTTGGAAGGCTACACTGCCCTTTTTACGATATGGACAGTCGACGCTTGACGGGTCTCCGAGGCGGAGTGTCCATGGTAGACTTTTTCCTGGCCAGGAGTGATCTGGTTCCTCCGCCCTTTTTGCGACATGGACGTTCGACGCTCAGACCCGGAGCGATTTGGTACCCGATTTGTGAGAAGCCTGCACCGCCCTTTTTGCGACATGGACGTTCGACGCTCAGACCCGGAGCGATTTAGTACCCGATTTGTGGGAAGCCTGCACTGCCCTTTTTACGACATGGATGGTCGACGCTCTGACCTGGAGCGATTTGGTTCCTAATTTGTGGGAAGTCTGCACTGCCCTTTTTGCGACATGGACGGTCGACGCTCTGACCCGAAGCGATTTGGTTCCCGATTTGTGGGAAGCCTGTACATTTTACAACAAGGACGGTCGACGCTTGACGCGTCTCCAAGACGGAGTGTCCGTGGTAGACTTTTCTCTGGCCCGAAGTGACCTGGTTCCTGCTTTGTAGGAAGACTGCACTGCCATTTTTACGACATGGACGGTCGACGCTTGACGCGTCTCCGAGACGGAGTGTCCGTGGTAGACTTTTCCCTGGCCCAGAGTGATCTGGTTCCTGCTTTGTAGGAAGCCTGCACTGCCCTTTTTACGACATGGACGGTCGATGCTTGACGCGTCTCCGAGATGGAGTGTGCGTGGTAGACTTTTCCCTGGCCTGGAGTGATCTGGTTCCCTATTTGTGGGAAGCCTTCACTGCCCTTTTTGCGACATGGACGGTCGACTCTCTATTTGACTTGCTCTGCGTCCTGCAGTGTCAGGGGTGAACTTGACTTGCTCCGCTTTTTGCGGTGTCGAGATTGGATTCTGACTTGCTTCGCTTTCTGCGGTGTCGGAGTTGAAGTTGACTTGTTGATTGCGATTTGGGTTGACATCAGCATCGCTATACTGAAATATGGTACCAGGAGCGAATCATCATCTGTCTTTGAGAGGATTTAGGGATTTTGGTTTTTGTTTGGCATCAGTATCGCTACACTGGAATATGGTACCAAGAGCGAATCATCATTTGCGCTTGCTTATTAGAAAGCGATGGCTTAGGAGACAGGTTTTAGATCCCTATCGCCTAAGACTTTTCAATTTTTGGAGCCGTAAGGGTCTCACAAAGCATTTTCTCCCTACGGGTCGTAGGGATCCCGTAGGTGTATTTTCTCCTTAGGAGTCGTGGGGACTCCCAAGTGTGTTGCTCCTTTGTGAGTCGTAAGGATCTCATGCGGGAATTTTCTCCTCACAAAGTCGAGATGACTTTGAGAGTGCATTTCATCTTTTTTTTCATGAGTTTGCGCCTTTTCGGGTTTTCACAAACTCGCCGGCAGTCCTGCTGTTTTTACTCACGGAGCCCTTTCGGGTTTCATCCGTGCCCATTTTGCTTGTGGACATACCTTTTTTTTTGAATCTTCACCGCCGGTGGGACTTTGAATGTGATCTCGCCGGTAGGACTTGGGAGAGATTGGGATCGTTTTACGCCCGTGGATTGTATACGGTTTTGCAGGATGTATGATCCAAACCGTAGGGCCGGAAAAATTTCGGGACTTTGTCGGCGTCTGCATCGCTGCACCGGAATATGGTACCAGGAGCGACTCATCATTCGCCGTTGGGGTATGGGATTTGGAATTTGGTTAGCGTCTGCATCGCTGCACTATAATATGGTAGCAGGAGCGACTCATCATTCGCCACTTGGGGTATGGGATTTGGAATTTGGTTGGCATCTGCATCGCTGCACTGGAATATGATACCAAGAGCGACTCATCATTCGCCATTGGGATTTGAATTTGGAATTTGGTTGGTATCTGCATCGCTGCACTGGAATATGGTACCAGGAGCGACTCATCATTTGCCATTGGGAATTTGAGTTTGGACGGCGTCTGCATCGCTGCACTGGAATATGGTACCAGGAGCGACTCATCATTCGCCATTAGGAATTTGAGTTTTGGACGGCGTCTGCATCGCTGCACTGGAATATGGTACCAGGAGCGACTCATCATTCGCCGTTGCCTATTGGGAAGCGATGGCTTAGGAGACAGGTTTATATCCCTATCATCCAACGCTTTGCAATTTTATGGGCCGTAAAGGTCCCATAAAAGCATTTTCTCCCTACGAGTCGTAAGGATCCCGTAGGTGCATTTTCTCCTTAGGAGTTGTGAGGACCCCCAAGTGTGTTTTTCTTTTGTAAGTCGTGAGGACCCCACGAAGGTTTGTTCTCCTCATGCATCGTGAGGACACATGAGTGGGTCTTTCCAATGGAGCATAATTCCAATGGCGAAAACCAGTCACGTAACTGGTGATTACGGTGGGGCATGGGTATGATAAGAATTATTTGAGCCCGTGGATTGTATACGGTATTCAATTTGGGGGACTGGCCGTAGGGCTGGGAGAATTTTGGGAAATTGGATTTTGGTTGGCGTCTGCATCGCTGCACTGGAATATGATACCAGGAGCGACTCATCACTTGCCGGTTTTTTTTTACCGCGATTGCTCTATCATTTTATCTTTTCTTATCGCGAAGGTCGTGATTGCCCCATCATTTTGGCTATTTATTCGCGATTGTCCCATTATTTCGGCTTTATTTTCATTTTTATTTTTACTCGCTGATTTTTATTGCGAGTTGCCCCATCATTTCGGCTTTTTATTTATATATATATACATATATTTTTATTTACACATTTTTGCATCCCCGGTTTAACGACTTAGAGGTCGATTATTCCCAATTTAATGACATGATGGTCAGCGGTTCCCAGTTTAAAGACTTAGAGGTCTATCATTCCCAGTTTAACGACGTGGTGGTCAGTTGGTGTTCCCAGTTTAACAACGTGGTGGTCCTCTTTGCTTATCTCAGCTCCTTGAATTTTGATCTTGGCGAAGCTGTGTTGATGATCGTAGCTCTGTGGCTTGCCGATTCATCCGAGGGCTGTGAGGTTTTTCCAAGCTTGTATTGGCCCTCTGCCCAATCTTTGAAAACACAACAGTCTTCAATGGTATGACTCACCATCCTATGGTATGGGCAATATACGGGATTGCCGGTCATATTCATTTCATGTGGCCTTTTCGGAATAGGCAATTGCCGACCGTTGTTCAAGGCTTCCTCGAATGTATTGCGGACCTCATCCCTCCTGAAGGAGTACACCTTCTTCTTTCTTTCCATCAGAGTATGTGCCCTTACTGATACTAGCCCTTGAGGCCGATCAGTCTTTGGTTCGCCCTTTTTCAGATAATGGCACATGTCTGAGAGGATTAGGTTCCCGAAAGGCTTCGGTCTCCATTTGTATGAAATCGGCGGTCGTAGCTTGACCGTTTGCTAACACGCCTTTAGACAGTTCTATCTCTCCCGTTTTGTACTGCCTTTTGACCCAATCTTTGAAGACGAAGCAGTCCTCAATGGCATGACATATCACTCTGTGATAGGGGCAGTATTTGGGGTCGTTGGTCATATTCACTTCCTGCGGTCCTTTTGACTCTGGCAGTTGGAGATCGTTTCTTAGGGCGTCCCTGAATATCTTATGGACTTTGTCCCTTTTGAAGGAATAGACTTTTTCCAGCTTCTCTTTCAGAGGCGATTCCCCTTCGGTGTATGCATCGAAGGGACTGGAGGCTGATCGTGGCCGTTTTTCGTGAAGGCGCTCCGCTCTTAGGTTGAAGTGGGTATCAGTTGGCTTCCTCCGGGTATCAGTCCCTGGCTCATGAACTAAAATTTGATTTTTCTGTAATTGCAATCGGGCAACTTGGGTCGCGAGATCTGCCGCGACGTTTGCCAATTCGTCGACCTTAGACTGTACCTCAGCTAACTTCTCATTCCTGTCCTGAAGCTGCCTCTGAAGCCATTGGAATAATGCTTGTTCTGCAGTCCCAGTTATGACAACCGGGTTATCCTTATTGCCTGAGCTCGATTCCGCAGGAACCCCGGGCTCCTTTGGCTCATCAGCCTGAGCGAGCCCTTCATCATTTAGACCGAGTCGACATTGGGTAGCGTCCACTATATCATCACCATGGCTGTGAGGTATAGGAGGGTTCGTTTCTTCATGTCCGACCATGTAGACAGTGTGGACCATATATCCAGCCGTCTCTTTATCTTTGGCGGAGTAACCCCGTTCTTGGAGCCTCATGAAGCTCAGCCTAGTATGAGCCCGAGCTCTTTTGTTGGCTCTGTATCTGAGCATTTTCTGCTTTAGCTTCTTGATTTTGAAGGCTTGGCGGGCATCCGTTTTCTGGGAAGCCACCGTGAGTCGATTAGCAGGGAGCTTAAAGAAGACACCCGATCGAGAAGTTGTCAGGGGCACCGCCGGAGCTTGCTCGAGATGCCTGGTTGCTTTGTTAGCATTGATGGCCTTGCCCCCAGCTGAGGCCAAGGAGAGTCGTTCAAATACCGACTTGCGTTTGAGTTGGGGCGCCTTCGAGACCACCATATTTGGCCACTTGCCTTTCGAGACCGGTTTGTCTATCACCGGGGCTTGAGAAGCTGGAATGGCGTTAGCTGACACGAACAGGATAGAGCCGAATGGTAGCGGCGACTCTTCCCATTGTCGCCCGAGACTGGCCGGAAGGACCGTCCTGGCGTCCATCTTCATCGTGTAGGAGATGGGAGCTGAGTTCATCTTTAGAGACATTGTTCAGAAGTGGTTGCTTGAAAACCTGCATGAAAGAGTATTATTTTAGTATAAATATAGATATGTATATTGATTGAGTTCGCATCAACGTTTAACCCGAAATATGGGAGGAGAGATAGGTCCCACCGGACGTGCCAGAACCTGTAGGGTGTTTTTCGTCACCCCATTGAGATGGGAATACGCGCGCGCTTGTCAGGTGTATTACAGATCCCCTGCCTAGGGTAGGCTGGGGTTTATTGATTGTGGGGATCCGAATCTCCGGCAGCCGCGGACTAAACTGCCGTTAATTACCCCTCTCATTTGAAGCGAAGGAACCTCCGATTAACGGGTTAAACTGGTCATGCGAACTCAATGTGCAGTGCGTAGGTGTATTTTTTTTTGTTTTGTTCTATTTGTTAAAAAAAGATATATATATTTTTCTATATAAAGAAAACAAAAATAAATAAGTAAATAAATATTTAGAATTTTTTAAATTTATTATTATTTTTTAATTTTAAAATATTATTTATAGTTTATTTTTATTTATTTAATATTTATTTATTTTATTTTATTTTTTTAAATAAAAAAATGGTTAAATAAAGAAAAGAAGAAAAAAAAGAAAAAAAAAGAATTTAAAGAAATGGGGGAGAACGTGGGCTCCCATTAATGGGAGGCTCCCCTCACATGCTAGCATATGAGGGAAGGTCACATGCTAGCATGGGGGGGAGTCACATGCTAGCATGTGACCCCTCACATGGGGGGGTCACTAGAATGTGACCCCTCACATGCTGGGGGCAAAAAGGCTCCAGATTTTTTTTTATTTATTTTTTAAATGGTGTTCAACTCCAAAAGATTTTAAATGGAGATTAACTCTAAAAAGAGTTTTAAATAGAGTTTATTTCCGAAATTTTTTTATTGCGGAGTTAAACTCCAAAAGAATTTTATTTGTGGAGTTAAACTCCGGAAGAATTTAAATGGAGTAAAACTCCTAAAGAACTTTAAATGGAATTTAACTCCGAAAAAGATTTTTATTGCGGAGTTAAACTTCAAAAGAATTTTAAATGGAGTTCAACTCCAAAAAGATTTTTAAATGGAGTTTTAAGTCCAAAAAAAGATTTTTATTGTGGATTTAAACTCCAAAAGAATTTTTATTGTGGAGTTGAACACCAAAAGAATTTAAATGGAGTTGAACTCCGAAAGAATTTTTATTGTGGAGTTGAACTCCGAAAGAATTTTAAATATGGAGTTAAACTCCGAAAGAATTTTGTATGGAGTTAAACTTCTAAATAAAGATTTAATGTGGAGTTAAACTCCAAAAAAAAAGGATTTTTACTGTTGAGTTAAACTCCAAAAGAATTTTTGTAGTGGAGTTAAACTCCAAAATAGTATGTGAGGGTTACATGCTAGCATGTGACTAGCATGTGACCCCTCACATGCTAGCATGTGAGGGGGGCCAAAAGGGCTCCCATTAAATGTGAGATCTCCTTATCACATGCTAGCATGTGATGGGGGCAAAAAGGGTTCCGAAAATTAAAAAATTTTAAAATTAATTAATTAATTAAATTTTTTTTAATATTTTTTTTACATGGAGTTCAACTCCTAAAGAAATTTTTTTGGTGTCAGAAGTGGGAGTTAAACTCCAAAAAAAAGATTTTTATTTTGGAGTTAAACTCCAAAAAAAATTTTGTTTGTGGAGTTAAACTCCATACGAATTTAAATGGAGTTGAACTCCGAAAGAATTTTTATTGTGGAAGTGAACTCCGAAAGAATTTAAAATGTGAAGTTAAACTCCCCAAAAAAAGATTTTTACTGTGGAGTTAAACTCCAAAAGAATTTTTGTAGTGGAGTTAAACTCCAAAATAATTTTTCTGGTGGTGGAGTAAAACTCCAAAATAATTTTATTTGTGGAGTTAAACTCCAAAAGATTTTCTTCTTTCTCTTTTGAGAAGAAACACAAAATGGGTTATCTTGAAACTCCAAGATCTAGATCTTGGATGATAAAAAAAGAGATCCTTTTTCTTCTCTTGATGGATTCTTGGAAGGAGGGTTTAGGGTAAAACTTTGTTTAGTTTAAAAAAAGAGAGCTAAGCTCTTGATTTATTTGGAAAATGATAAGGAAGAGGAAGAACTTGAAAAAGAGAGAGTGGAGGAACAAATCCTAGTTTTTTGAGGGAATGAAAAGTGTCCCTTTATTCATCATCATGTTGCCTTATATAGGCTTACACATTTACATATAGCCCCTTAGGCTTTACAAAATGGCATTTTGCCCATCCCATGTCTCATGTGCTATTTCTTTTTGCATATAAACCATGGGCTTTACAAAAATTTGGCTTTATGCTCATTCATGCATAAAAATTACATCAAAATTTATTTAATACATGATTTTTTATTTCAGCATGGGGAAGGTTGGCCGCTTCATCTTCGGGCTTGACCTGGGCATGGGCCCACTTGATCCGGGCTTGGGCCCACTTCGCTTGGGGTTGACCTTGACTTTGACTTGGTCAACCGGGGTGCAATTTTCGACCCCAACAATGGTTTCGGCAAGTCTGATAACTACAAATCAATATAATATACATTACGGGGTTTAACGGGGTAGACTGATACGGAATGTGTTAAAAGTGGCACGATAATGGACACTGAAAGACACTTACATGAACATCTTGTGCCGTTGTCCCATGGGTTTTGACGGGGCCTTGTACTAACATGTTACCATAATCCACGGGATAGTTGAACTCCTTTCGTATACACTGATATATTCTGTACCAATTTACAAACAATTACGTTAGCATAACAAACAATTTACCAGTTTTATTATCTTTACTTGTCTATTCCTTTCCACCTTTTGGGACTTACCGAGCGCTAGTTCGCTGAAGACATTCCTTTCTCTTCTTTCTTTGGAATGTTCGTCAGGAAGACCCGACTTTCAGGTGACCAAGCCCAGTCAGGACGATTTGGAGCAGTTCAAAGTGGAGCCAGACTTCTAGGCTTTTACTTGTACTTATTTTTTCAGTTCATATGCCACTGTTTAGGCATCGCTTTGTATCATTGTACTTTTCTTTCAGTTGTATGTCAAGAATGGATATTAATAAAAAGTTGTTGTTTATATTACATCTCTTGTCATTCTTGTGCTTTACATTTATATTGCTTATTTACGCTTAACGTGTTTACTTTTGAGTAAATACGTAGCGGCCCGTCACGTCTCCTTTCCCGTACACTAGGAAGTACGGCGTGACAGAGAAACACGTAGAGCATATGATGATTGCATTAGTTCGAGATTGACCATAGCGGAAGCTGGTACAGATCGCTTCAAGGCCGAGCAGATGGAAGATGTTTGATTGAAGAAGTTTTAATTACCCGCTTCAATTTATTAGAGTAGTGCAGCGGAAGTGTGGTGGGCCGATAACCCATAAGTCTTAAAACAGACTTGCAAATTCGTGAAGAAGGGAGTTGTTTGTATGTGTGCCAGGAGGTGAGATTCGTGAACAAGTTGCAGATGAAGCACCGATAGTTGTTCGGGAATTTATGGATGTTTTCGTAAACATCTCAGGATTTGCCGCCAAAACGAGATGAATAGTTTGCGATCGATTTTATTCTTGGAGCAATGCCAATTTTGAAGGCTTATTATCCGATGGCACTGGTGGAGCTCAAAGAAGTGAAGAGGCAAGTTTCCGAATTATTAGAGGGCTGGATTCGCAGCAGTGGTTCACCTTGGAGAGCTCCAGTTCTATTGGTCAAGAAGAAAGATGGTACACGAAGAATGTGTTTGATTATCAAGAGCTAAATCTGGTGATCATCAAGAAAAAGTACCAAATTGTAGGGTGTTTTTCGTCACCCCATTGAGATGGGAATACGCGCGCGCTTGTCAGGCGCACTACAGATTCCCCCGGCCTAGGGTAGGCCGGGGTTTAATGATTGTGGGGATCCGAATCTCCGGCAGCCGCAGACTAAGCTGCCGTTAATTACCCCTCGCCTTTGGGGCGAGGGAACCTCCGATTAACGGGTCAAACTGGTCATGCGAACTCAATGTGCAGTGTACGTGTGTTCTGTTCTGAAAGGGGGGTTTTGGATATATCGGGAGCCACGCAGAGTTTTTACGGGGGTCCCGCTACCCGGATAGCGGGCTGGGGGTCAAGGGGGCTAGCAGCCCCCTTGCGGGGTGCGGGGCAGCGCCCCGGCCCAAAAAAATTTTGAGGAGGACAGTATTGTGGAGTATGTGTATGTATAAATTTGTATACATATGTATATATGTATTTATGTACACAAAAAGAGGGGGAAAAGGCATCCAAGGGATGCGCAGTTGTGCAAGCGCGCGCGCCACGTGTCGGCACGATGGCGACTTGCGCACTTGCGCAGTTGCGCAAGCGCGCGCGCCACGTGTCGGCACGCGGGCGACTTGCGCACTTGCGCAGTTGCGCAAGCGCGCGCGCCACGCAAGCGCGCGCGCCACGTGTCGGCACGCTGGCGACTTGCGCACTTGCGCAGGTGCGCAAGCGCGCGCGCCACGTGTCGGCACACGGGCGACTTGCGCACTTGCGCAGTTGCGCAAGCGCGCGCGCCACGTGTCGGCACGCGGGCGCCTTGCGCACACAACAGGCTTTTAGCCTAAAAAGATTTCTCTGAAGAGAAATCAAAGAGGAGTTAGACTCCTGAGTGTGTTTTTCTTCCTTTTTTTTTTGAGGGTTTAGTGAAAGATGTTCTTCTTCTTCCTCCTCTGTTAGCTGGATCTTGAAGATCAAGAGATGTGGGATTTCAAAATCTTTTCTTTTTGAGATCTGATGGAAGATCTGAGTTCCCCTTGATGGGTTTTGTGGTGAAAAACTAATTTGTTTTACAAAAATGAGAGTAGAACTCTTGATTTAATTCAAAAGAAAGAAGAAGGTTTTGGAACCTTGAAGAAGGAAGAAAGAGCTCAGCTCTAGAAATTTCTGGAGAGAGAAAAAGTTATGAGATATTTTCATTATCTTTTGCCTTTATAGGCTATACATTTTACACATAGCCCCTTGGGCTTCACAAAATGGCATTTTGCCTATCCCATGGCTCATGTGCCATTTTTTTTTTTTTTTTTTTTTTGCACATAAGCCATGGGCTTTACAAAAAATTGGCTTTATGCCTATTTTTCTTACACTTGTCCATAAAGAAATTCAACAAAATTATTTATTACAAAATTTTTATCTTGGCGTGGTGGGAGGCCGGCCGCTTCATGTTCGAGCTCGACCCGGGCGTGGACCCACTGGATCTGGGCTTAGGCCCACTTGGCTTGGGGTTGACTTTTGATTTTGACTTGGTCAACCGGGGTGTAAATTTTTACCCCAACAAATTGCCCCCCATCAATAAATGCACACCATATATGTGGGTCGTGTGCATGAAATTGATGGATCTTCTTTCACGTGGGGGCGACTTGATTCGGTTCCCACCTTTTGGGAAGCTGGCACTGCCCTTTTTACGACATGGACGGTCGATGCGGCCCTTTTTGCGACTTGGACGGTCGGTGATGCCCTTTTAGCGACGTGGACGGTCGGTTCTGCCCTTTTTGCGACTTGGACGGTCGATACTGCCCTTTTAGCGACGTGGACGGTCGATGCTGCCCTTTTAGCGACGTGGACGGTCGGTGCTGCCCTTTTAGCGACGTGGACGGTCGGTGCTGCCCTTTTAGCGACGTGGACGGTCGATGCTGCCCTTTTAGCGACGTGGACGGTCGGTGCTGCCCTTTTAGCGACTTGGACGGTCGGTGCTGCCCTTTTAGCGACTTGGACGGTCGGTGCTGCCCTTTTAGCGACGTGGACGGTCGATGCTGCCCTTTTAGCGACGTGGACGGTCGGTGCTGCCCTTTTAGCGACTTGGACGGTCGGTGCTGCCCTTTTAGCGACTTGGACGGTCGGTTCTACCCTTTTAGCGACGTGGACGGTCGATGCTGCCCTTTTAGCGACGTGGACGGTCGGTGCTGCCCTTTTAGCGACGTGGACGGTCGATGCTTGATTTGACTTCCTCTGCTTCTTGCAATGTCAGGGGTAGACTTGACTTGCTCCGCTTCTTGCGGTGTCGGAGTGGAAGTTGACTTGTTGATTTTGATTTGGGTTGACATCAGTATCGCTATACTGGAATATGGTACCAGGAGCGAATCATCATCTGTCATGGAGAGGATTTTGGGATTTTGGTTTTTGTTTGGCATCTGCATTGCTGCACTGGAATAATGCCAGGAGCAACTCATCATTTGCCCTGAGAGGATTTGGGAGAAATTGGGATTATTTTACGCCCGTGGATTGTATACGGTTTTGCAGGATGTATGATCCAGACCGTAGGGCCGGAAAAATTTTGGGACTTTGTCGGCGTCTGCATCGCTGCACTGGAATATGGTACCAGGAGCGACTCATCATTCACCATTGGGGTATGGGATTTGGAATTTGGTTGGCGTCTGCATCGCTGCACTGGAATATGGTACCCGGAGCGACTCATCATTCGCCATTGGGGGATTGGGGAGCGATGGCTTAGGAGACAGGTTTAGATCCCTATCGCCTAAGGCTTTTCAATTTTATGGGCCGTGAGGGTCCCATAAAAGCATTTCCTCCCTACGAGTCGTAAGGATCCCGCAGGTGTATTTTCTCCTTAAGAGTCGTGAGGACTCCTAAGTGTGTTTTTCCTTTATGAGTCGTAAGGATCCCACAAAGGTTTGTTCTCCTCATGTATCGTGAGGACACATGAGTGGGTCTTCTTAATGGAGCATAATTCCAAAGGCGGAGACCAGCCGCGTAATTGGTAATTGTGGTGGGGCATGGGTATGATGAGAATTATTTGAGCCCGTAGATTGTATACGCTGGTCAACTTGGGGACCCACCGTAGGGCCGGGAGAATTTTGAGAAATTGGATTTTGGTTGGCGTCTGCATCGCTGCACTGGAATGTAGTACCAGGAGCGACTCATCATTCGCCGTTTGGGGACTTGGAATTTGGATCTTGTTTGGCATCAGCATTGCTGCACTGGAATAATACCAGGAGCAACTCATCATTTGCCTTGGGAGGACTTGGGATTTGGGTTTTTGGTCGGCATCAGCACCGCTAACACTGAAGCGAAATGCCAGGAGCGACTCATCATTTGCCGTTGCCCGTTGGGGAACGATGGCTTAGGAGACAGGTTTGGGTCCCTATCACCTAAGGCTTTTCAATTTTATGGGCCGTGAGGGTCCCATAAAAGCATTTTCTCCCTACGAGTCGTAAGGATCCCGCAGGTGTATTTTCTCCTTAGGAATCGTGAGGATTCCTAAGTGTGTTGCTCCTTTGTGAGTCGTAAGGATCTCACGCAGGGGTTTTCTCCTCGCAAGGTCGAGAGGGCTTTGCGAGTGTATTTCATCTCTTTTCACGAGTTTGCGCCCTTTCGGGTTTTCACAGACTCGCCGGTAGTCCTGCTGTTTTCACTCACGGAGCCCTTTCGGGTTTTCATCCGTGCCCGTTTTGCTTGTGGACATACCGTTTTTTTTTTTTTTTTTTTTTTTTTTTTTGCTGGTGGGACTTTAAAAGTAGTCTCACCGGCAGGATTTGGAAGAAATAGGGGTCATTTACGCCCGTGGATTGTATACGGTTTTGCAGGATGTCTGATCCAGACCGTAGGGCAGATGTGCTCAATTCGCCTGCGACTTGGAGCATTCATGTGTAGTATTTCTTGAGATATCGTCCATTGATGGGTGGCATGGGCCTTTCTCCCTCGGCACTTATTAGTTGGTAGGATCCTCCGTCGAACACTTTCTCAATGACGTATGGTCCTTCCCAGTTTGGCTCGAATTTTCCCTTGGCATGTCGATTGAGGATGATCGGTCTTTTGAGGACCAACACCAATTCACCTTTCTTGAAAGCACGGAGACGAGTTATCTTATCATAGGCCCGTGACATTTGGGCTCGGTATAGCTCCAGGTTTTGCTGCACCGCGAGCCTCTTTTCTTCGAGGGCATCGAGTTCTTCAAGCCGAAGGAGCACATTTTCCTCCTCCGTCAACTCATGCTGAATGGCCATTCTTAAGCTTGGAACTTCGACTTCGAGGGGGAGGACCGCCTCCACTCCGAAGAGCAATGAGTATGGAGTGGACTGGGTTGGAGTACGGTGCGTGGTACGATATGCCCAAAGCGCCTCGTGAAGCTTGAGATTCTAGTCCCTCTTGTTGGCTGAAGCATTTTTCCTCAGGAGCTTGCATAGAGTCTTATTGAAGGCTTCGGCGAGCCCATTGGCTCTTGGATTATAGATGGAAGAATATCTCCAATCTATCTTATGCTGAGTAGCGAACCTTGAGACACTGAAGCTCTTGAAAGAAGGCCCGTTGTCAGAAATGATTCTTCTTGGTGTACCGAAGCGGTATAGAATATTATGCTGGAAGAATGTCAGAATATCCTTTGTCTTAACTTCTTTTAGCGGGACAGCTTCAGCTCATCTGGAGAAGTAGTCTGTCGCGGCCAGTATGAACCGGTGACCTTTAGATGACGGAGGATCAATCGGGCCAACAATGTCGGTGCCCCAAACTTCGAAGGGCCACGACGCCACTGTAGGATGCAATGGATTGGGATGTTTGTGAATAAAATCACCGTGAATTTGGCAGATATAACATTTCTTTGCATGCTCTCCACAATCCCGTATCATGGTAGGCCAGTAATACCCAAGCCGTTTGATTTGAAGTCGCATCTTGGGGCCAGATTGGTGAGCACCGCAAACGCCCGAGTGGACATCTTTCATGACCTTTTGGGCTTCGGCCAATGACAGACACCTGAGCCAGAGTTGGTCATATGACCTGCGGTATAACGTGTCGTTTACAAACACGTATCGGAGAGCTCTTTTCTTCAGCTGAATTCTCGCAGATTTTTCTTCGGGCAGCTTGCCGTATCGGAGGTACTCTATAAAGGGTTCTCTCCAATCGGGCTCGTCTTGGATGATCGAAGCTTCTTCCGCAGGACTGCTCTTCTGTTCCGCGCTTTCTTCTTCTCGTAGAGAGACTGGGGGTAGAATTTGCCGGCTCCTGACTGTAATCAGAATTTCGTCCATGTTAGAATCAGCCAGCTCCTTGGCTAAGCGAGCGAGTATGTCGGCTTTTCCGTTCAATGCTCTGGGGATTCTCATTAGTTCAATGTGAGTGAACCATTTCATGAGTTCCATCACTCGGCCTCTGTACCGAGCTAACTCGGGTTTGTATATCTTATAGTCGCCGCTTACTTGGTTGACGACAAGCTGGGAGTCACCGTAAACCCGTAGCCGACGGATTTTCATTTCTATGGCGAGTTCCAAACCAGCTATCAGAGCTTCATACTCAGCTTCATTGTTTGTCCGAGGCTCGGTGAGAGCAAAAGAACGCCGTAAGGTTCCCATTGATGGTGTGATGAACACCAATCCTATCCCTGCTTTTATCTCCGGGACGCTTGATTTACTGGAGGTCCTTATTGACGAGGCTCCATCGAAGTAGAGCTCCCAACATGGCTCATCTTCTTCGAGGTGCAGCACTTGTTCATCGGGTAACTCACAATTTAGCGGCGACCCTTCTGGTATGGGATGAGCAGCGAGAAAGTCTGCAAGTGCTTGCCCTTTTACTGCTTTCTGAGGGGTATAAACTATGTCAAACTCAAGTAGCATGACAGCCCATCTTGCCATTCTGCCGGCTAGGCTTGCTTTGGTCATCAAGTGTTTGAGCGGGTCGACCTTGGAGATCAGCATAACCCGATAAGCGAGCAAATAGTGCCTCAGCTTCTTCACAGCAAATATCAGAGCCAGGCATTGCTTTTCGATTGGGGAATAGTTGTGTTCCGCCCCGACTAGAGTTCGACTGAGGTAGTAGAGGGCATTTTCTTTTCCCTCCTCGTTATTCTGGGCAAGGAGCGCACCGAGTGACTCGTCCAGCACGGCAGTGTAGAGAATCAGCGGTTTATTTGGGATGGGAGCGGCCAGCACTGGAGGGTGCAACAAGTACTGTTTGATGCTTTCGAACGCTGCTTGACATTCGGCATCCCAGATAAAAGGAGCTCCTTTCTTCATGAGCTTTGAGAAGGGCCTACATCTCCCCGATAAATTTGAGATAAACCTCCGTATATAAGCCAGCTTGCCTTGAAAAGATCTTAGCTGCGTCAGACTCTTCGGAGGGGGCATCTCCATGATGGCCTTTATCTTTGATGGGTCAACTTCGATCCCTCGATGTCGGACTATGAAGCCCAGGAATTTTCCCGATGACACGCCAAAAGCGCACTTCAGAGGATTCATCTTCAGATCGTATTCCCTCAGTCTGGTGAGAACGGTCCTGAGATCTTGGATATGATCGGCCTTGGCTTTAGTCTTGACGACCAGATCATCAACATAACATTCGACGACTTTATGGATTAGGTCATCAAAGATATTAGTCATCGCCCTTTGATATGTAGCACCTGCGTTCTTCAGTCTGAATGGCATTACCTTGTAGCAATATATTCCGATCGGGGTTCGAAATGCTGTGTGTTTCTCATCCTCAGGCGACATCTTGATCTGATTATATCCAGACGAGCCGTCCATAAAGGTGAACAGTTCGTAATTTGAGGTGTCATCGACCATCATTTCCATGACCGGTAGCGGGAAGTCGTCTTTAGGACATGCCTTATTGAGGTCCCTGAAATCGACACAGACTCGGATCTGCCCATTTTTCTTCTTCACTGGGACTATGCATGCGATCCAGTCTGCATATTTCTCTTCCCTGATGAAGCCGGCATCGATGAGTTTCTTGGTTTCCTCAATGACCTTTTCTTCCAACTCCCTTCTCATTCTTCGAGGAGCTTGTTTGACTGGCTTAGCATCAGGAGATATAGCCAGCTTATGCACGGCTACCTCAGGGGAAAGGCCAGGCATTTCTTTGTACGTCCACGCGAAGCAGTCGACGAACTCACGCAGCAGGGCAATTATCTGCTCTTTCATTTCCTCCGACAAGAGTGAGCTGATGTAGGTCGGCCTTGGATTATCGGGCGTTCCTAAGTCAATCTCGGTTAGCTCATCAAAGGTTGCTTGTCCGCCATCTTCGAGCTCTTGAGGAGCTTCTTCTGGCTCGGCTATCTCGTCGTCATCATTTGATCTTTCGCTGGCCTTACCAACATGGATCATGTAGCACGCTTTGGAATCAGGTTGAATGTAGCCTATGCCCCGTCTATCTGGGATTCGTCCATCGATGAGTGCTCGGACCTGGGGCGGATGCCATAGCCCTTCGTAAAACTTTGCTTCGGACTCCGTTTGATATAACCGGCATCCGCACTTCTTAAAGTATTCCCGCATCTCGGGCGCATAGTATCTGGGATTGAGGACGGCTCTTATGCCTCTCTCATATGGAAGGCACGCGACAGACAAATCGGCCGGGTGCGCAACGGGGTTTGACCCATAAAACAAGATGCCCTTCTGTCCACTTTTCCTCCAGGGAACGTAGAAAGTTTTCAGCTGGTCCACGGTGGAGATTGATAATGCATCGAGCTCTTTGCACATTTGCTCTGGTACCCTTGTAACGGCTAGGGATCCTTCTGCAACTTCGAAGGTCTCTCGCAGTTTCGCTTGTTGCGTGGGGGTCCAATCTGCACAGCTGTTGCACGGCAGGTCCTCTTCTTCTGACTCTTCAGTGTCACTGCCAAGATGAGGGCGGACTTTGCTGCTAGACGGGCCTTCGGTAACAGATTCGTCCGTATCGCTGCCGAAACGAGGGCGAGTTTTACGGGAGGACGGGCTTCCAGCGTCGGACTCATCAGTGTCGCTGCCGAAATGCGGGCGCACTTGGGCATTTTTGCTTTTGAAAGTGACAGCCGGCGCAGATTTGCTTTTGAGCCTTGGGGCTGGTCTATCCTCAGTCAGTTGTGGCTTAGCATTTTGGTGGTTCATAAAGTACCGGGAATCTTCATATCGGACTTCATGCACACCGAATGGTTGGATGTCCCCGTCAATGCGTCTTTCTTCGCCATTTTTAGTATACTTCATGCATTGATGGAGAGTTGACGGAATGATGCCGTAATCGTGGAGCCACGGCCGCCCTAAGAGAATCTTATAAGACGTGTCAGCGTCGATCACGTATATCTTAGCTTCAGTTTGCAGATCCCCGAATTTGATTGGCAGAGCTATGGACCCCAGAACTTGCTGGCAATTTTGGTTGAAGCCTTGAATGACAATCCTTTCCCTTGACAGATGTCGGACGTCCATTGATAAACTCTTCAGAGTTCGCAAGTTCATGATGTTCACTGAGGACCCCGGATCAATCAATATGCGATTAATTCGATCTCCGTCGCTGTACCCGGTCACGTAAAGCGGCCGATTATGCTCAGCCGTTCCCAGTAGCAAGTCTTCATCCTTAAATGTGACTGCGGCGGCATGCAAAGCGTGCTGGGCTTCTTTCATATTAATTTCCGCAAAGTGGGCCTGATACCGCTCGGGGTTTTGTAGAGCGTGGATGAGAACATCTCTAAGCTCCTTAGATAGGACCAAGGCGTCGTAGATACTCAGGAGAGACGGAAGCTTCCGGAGATGTGCCAAGACATTATAGTCCACCGAGGAAGGACTTACGTTTTCATCAGCCGGTTCTCTGCCATCTTCTTCATTAGCGACTTGTTTTTCCTTCCCTTTTGGGGCGTTGCCCTGATTCGGCGGTAGAGCCCTGCCGCTTCTGAGCTGGATTTGATTGGTCGTTGTGGCGAGCTCCTCATCCTCTTCGGGAAAACAAAGATCATCCTCGGAGTCGCTGCCAAGATGGATGGCATAACAGGTCGCTACTGGGATCTCTTTATTGGAGTCTTCTCCTAACTCCCCCAGAATTTCAGCCGCTTGTACAGGGAAGAACTCCTTCAATTGAATCAATGTTCTTTCCCTTTGTTCATATTCCTCAAGGGAATCGATATATTTTTGAATGGTCGATCTCCCTGCAGACTCTTTTTCGCGCCGAGCTGCACTTTTCTTCTTCTTGAGCTTCTTGAATTTTGAGCCTGATGGAGCCGCATTGGCAGCTGGACTGGTAGGCTTCTTCTGCCCCTCCCATTCCATCCTGGGTTCTTTCTGAAGCATCTTTAGCATCTTCTTCGTCTTGTTAGATACGTGCGTACTCCATGGAGGTCGCGATGGGTCCGTTTCACTTCTCAGGGCAGCGGGTTCGGCTGTCTGCTCCCAGAAGGCTTCAGTTTCTGTCTGTATAAAGTTGGTGGTTGCAACTTGATTGTTCACCAATACACTTTTGGACAGCTCGATCTCTCCAGCCTTGTACTGCTTCTCGACCCAGTCTTTGAAGATATAGCAATCCTCGATCGCATGGCTCGCTACTCGGTGGTATGGGCAATACAGAGGATTGTCGGTCATTTTTGCTTCTTGGGGTCTTTTCGACTCCGGCAATTGTAGGCCGTTGTTCAAGGCATCTTTGAATATCTTACGGACCTTGTCCCTTCTGAAAGAGTAAACCTTGTTCTTTTTCTCCTCTAGGGAAGGCCCATCTCCTCCCAACAATGGCTTTCGAGACCGGTTAGTTTTGGATTCGGCCGCCCTTCGCTTTTCTTCATTATCGGAGGCATTGAAGACATTGGTACTGCTGGAACTCCCGCTTCTACGGTTGTCGTCCCGCTTGCTTTTCCAAGTTTTGTCTCTCTAAGAGTCTGGCGGGGACTCTTGCTTCGAGCGTTCCAGCATTTGGACTTTCTTGGTTAGCTCCTGAAATGTCTTGAGGCCCGCTGTACACAAGAATGGGACCATCCAATTGCTGAGGTTCCCAATAAGAAGGCTGACGGACTGGTCCTGCTCCAGCGGCGGTTCGCACTTGACTGTGAGATTACGCCATCGAACGATAAAGTCAGTGTTGCTTTCATTCTTCCCCGGCTTGGTCCTCACAAGGTCGGCAATGGAGATTTTATCACTGACACTCATGAACCTTTGCCGAAACAGGGACTCCATTTGGGCAAAGGTAATGACGGACCCATCCGGTATACTCGCATACCAGTCGAAGGCGACGCCGGTCAGGCTGTTGACAAACTGACGAAGAAGGAGCGCGTCATTGCCCCCTGTATTTCTGCACGATGCTTTGAAGTGGGCGACGTGCTGATTTGCATTCCCCGTTCCATCAAATCTTCCGAACTTAGGAATGACGTAGCCGCTTGGGAACTCAATCAGATCGTACTGCGCGGGGTATAGCCGCCCACTACTGCCGATTTCTTTCTGAGCTTCAGCTTCGGCCACCAATGTTTTAACCTTGCTGGTGACCAAATCCATTATCCGGTCCTGTGTTAGCGGGATAGTGCTATCTGGGGCCAAGGCGTCCCCAGAAGCGGAGTGCGGCCGGCTTTCATGCGGCTCGACCAGTCTTGGTCCTAAAGGAACAGGCATTGGCTGCCTCGGATTGTCATCACCCGGCTGATTAGTAGCGGCTTGTGCTTGGTTGGGAGGTGCTCGAGCAATTTGAGCCGTAAGCTGCATCACCACGTTCGTTAAGTCGTCAATATTCGAATAGAGCTTAGCCATCTCTTTATCTTTGCTCCTGAGCTGTTTTCGCAGCTCTTGAAGCAGCTCTTGCTCCGCAGTCCTGGGGCGGAAAGTCGGCTCCTCCTCGCTGTCCGAGCTTGACTCTTCATGGACCGAGGGGTCTTTCTGCCTATCATCCTCATCGAGAGGGTTTTCTTCATCCAGCGGGGGCGGCTGTTCTTGGGCAGCGGCAACCACATTCGGGCTAGATTGAGCTTGGGATGTGGTGGCCCCATCCTTGCTTTTGCTGCGAAGGTTGTCGCTGGGGCGTCCTCCCGCCATATAGACCGTATGGATGATGTATCCAGCCGTCTTTCTATCATTGGAAGCTGATTTCACGGATCGCTGTCTTGACTCCCTTGCTTCGGTTGCTGGTAGTCGATTGAAGGCGGCTGGCCTAACCAGGTTCTTGAATGGTGCTGCCGCTTCTTTTCTGGGTCTGCCCCGCTGCTTTCGTGCGGCACAGAGTGCTTGATAGACTCTTGAAGAGACAGTGTCAAACTTTTTCTGTTGGGGCCAGGACACGTCTCTTTGTGGCACTATTCGGACCGCTGTCTTCTTGATTCTGGCGGTCATGGCATTTTTCTGAACCCACTTCAGAGGCTCGAAGGAATTGCTGATTCTTACGTCCGACTCAGCCGTCGTCGCGGGGAAACCCTGCACTTGGAACTTCACATGATTCTATTTGGCCGAAGCCTTGGCCCTTTTGTTGGCTCGATACCTGAGCCGCTTCTGCCTTAACTTTTCTGTTCTAAGCACCTGGCAGACTTCGACATTTTGGGAAGATGCCGCAGACCGGTTGATGGAGGGCCTTGGAGATACGCCCGATTGTGCATTTGTTGGAGTCATCGCTTGAGCTCGTTCGCGACATTTGTTGTTGCCCTTCGCACCGGAAGTCTTGCCCCCAGTTAAAGCGTCAGGGAATCGTTCAGATAGCGTCTTGAGTTTCGGTTGTGGTGCCTTGGCGATCACGACATTCGGCCTCTTTCCCCTTGAGACCGGCTTGGCCACCTGTTCCGCCGGGATCTCCGCCAGATGAGCGCTTCCGGCAGGGTAAATGATGACAGAGCCGAACTGGCGGGGCGGTTCCTCCCACTGTCGACTGAGGCTTGCGGGGAGAACCACACGAGCGTTGGTCTTGACCACGTATGGAATCGGGGTCACGTTGGAAGCTGAATTCGTCTGGGGAGACATTGTCGTCGAAGGTTGATTGCTTGAAAATCTGCATGAAGAAGCATTATTTTTAGTATAAATACAGGTATGTATATTGATTGAGTTCGCATGACCGTTTAACCCGAAATATGGGAGGAGAGATTGGTCCCACCGGGCGTGCCAGAATCTGTAGGGTGTTTTTCGTCACCTCATTGAGATGGGAATACGCGCTCGCTTGTCAGGCGCACTACAGATTCCCCCGGCCTAGGGTAGGCCGGGGTTTAATGATTGTGGGGATCCGAATCTCCGGCAGCCGCAGACTAAGCTGCCGTTAATTACCCCTCGCCTTTGGGGCGAGGGAACCTCCGATTAACGGGTCAAACTGGTCATGCGAACTCAATGTGCAGTGTACGTGTGTTCTGTTCTGAAAGGGGGGTTTTGGATATATCGGGAGCCACGCAGAGTTTTTACGGGGGTCCTGCTACCCGGATAGCGGGCTGGGGGTCAAGGGGGCTAGCAGCCCCCTTGCGGGGTGCGGGGCAGCGCCCCGGCCCAAAAAAATTTTGAGGAGGACAGTATTGTGGAGTATGTGTATGTATAAATTTGTATACATATGTATATATGTATTTATGTACACAAAAAGAGGGGGAAAAGGCATCCAAGGGATGCGCAGGTGCGCAAGCGCGCGCGCCACGTGTCGGCACGCGGGCGACTTGCGCACTTGCGCAGTTGCGCAAGCGCGCGCGCCACGTGTCGGCACGCTGGCGACTTGCGCACTTGCGCAGTTGCGCAAGCGCGCGGGCCACGCAAGCGCGCGCGCCACGTGTCGGCACGCTGGCGACTTGCGCACTTGCGCAGGTGCGCTAGCGCGCGCGCCACGTGTCGGCACGCGGGCGACTTGCGCACTTGCGCAGTTGCGCAAGCGCGCGCGCCACGTGTCGGCACGCGGGCGCCTTGCGCACACAACAGGCTTTTAGCCTAAAAAGATTTCTCTGAAGAGAAATCAAAGAGGAGTTAGACTCCTGAGTGTGTTTTTCTTCCTTTTTTTTTTGAGGGTTTAGTGAAAGATGTTCTTCTTCTTCCTCCTCTGTTAGCTGGATCTTGAAGATCAAGAGATGTGGGATTTCAAAATCTTTTCTTTTTGAGATCTGATGGAAGATCTGAGTTCCCCTTGATGGGTTTTGTGGTGAAAAACTAATTTGTTTTACAAAAATGAGAGTAGAACTCTTGATTTAATTCAAAAGAAAGAAGAAGGTTTTGGAACCTTGAAGAAGGAAGAAAGAGCTCAGCTCTAGAAATTTCTGGAGAGAGAAAAAGTTATGAGATATTTTCATTATCTTTTGCCTTTATAGGTTATACATTTTACACATAGCCCCTTGGGCTTCACAAAATGGCATTTTGCCTATCCCATGGCTCATGTGCCATTTTTTTTTTTTTTTTTTTTTTTTGCACATAAGCCATGGGCTTTACAAAAAATTGGCTTTATGCCTATTTTTCTTACACTTGTCCATAAAGAAATTCAACAAAATTATTTATTACAAAATTTTTATCTTGGCGTGGTGGGAGGCCGGCCGCTTCATGTTCGAGCTCGACCCGGGCGTGGACCCACTGGATCTGGGCTTAGGCCCACTTGGCTTGGGGTTGACTTTTGATTTTGACTTGGTCAACCGGGGTGTAAATTTTTACCCCAACACAAATTCCTTGCATAGGCGAATTATTTGATCAATTCTGTGACGTGAGTATTTTTGGAAGTTGGGTTTGCGATCGGGTTATTACCAAGTTCGGATAAAGACAGAAGACATTTGCAAGATGGCATTTCGAACTTGATATGGACATTATGGGTATTTAGTGATGCCGTTTGGTGTTACTAATGCAGCGGCGATATTTATGGATTTAATGAACCAAATCTTTTCACTATATCTGGATCAGTTCTTGGTGGTATTCATCGATGGCATTCTGGTTCACTCGAGGAGAAAAGAGCAGCATGAAGGACATTTGACGATCGTACTGCAGATATTGAGGCAAGAGAAACTATATGCTAAGATGAGTAAGTGCAAGTTTTGGCTCGATGAAGTGAAGTTCGTGGGTCATATTATATCCGGAGATGGAATCACAGCTAACTTGGAAAGGATAGCAGTTGTTCGCGATTGGCTGACTCTAAAGGCTGTAGCGGAAATTGGAAGCCTTCTTGGTTTGCTTGTTATTATTGAAGGTTTGTAGAGCACGAAAGAAGATACCATTTGCTTGGTCCGATAAGTGTTAGCAAGCTTTTAGGGCGTTAAAAAAAAAGTTGACAACCTCTCCTATTTTAACTTTGCCAGATAGTTCTGTAGGTTTAGTTATTCACATTGACACATCAGGAAAAGATTTGGGATATATGTTGATGCAACATGGAAAAATGGTAGCTTATACGTCAAGACATTTGAAGGCTCATGAAAGAACTATCTAACCCATGACTTGGAGTCAGTGGAGTGATAATTGCGTTGAAAATTTGGAGACACTATTTATTAGTCGAGAAGGTCAAAATATTCTCCGATCATAAGAGCTTAAAGTACGTGTTTACGAAGAAAGAGCTTAACATGAGGGAGCGAAGATTGTAACAACTCCAATTTTTGTATACATAAAATTAATTTAAATTTGAAGTATACTTGGGGTGTTTAATATTGCTGTTACCATTTTAAGTATTTATTTTCCCACAATAATTACAAGAAGGAGCTTGTAGCTAATTGGTAACACCTTGCACTGCTGAACCAAGCCACCCGAGTTCAAATCCCCTGCCCCACATTATTTTTATATTATTTTTGTTTTAAATTCTTTGGAAGTCCAACAGTCCACACGCCATAACTCCCAAAACTTGAACTGAACTTTAAAAATTAAATATACCAGTGCTTACCCTACGAGACCCCCCACCCCCGGCACCCCGACTCGGCCGGTGGACCGGCCAACTCGGGCCGGCGCCGCCGGCCGGACTCGGCCGGACGGCCGAGTCCCCAACATGAAAGTTAGGGCTCTTCGCCTTCCTAACCCCCCTGCACACTTTAAATTAATGGATCGGTTGCAGAATACCCATTAACACCTAATTACTCAAATTTTAATGAATTTACTATAATTTTTACATTTTTTTATTAAAAACCCTTCACCTACCTTATCCTTATCCTACCCTATAAATACACCCCCTACCCTCTACCCTCTCATCCCAAAATCCTGAGCTCACTCTCTCAAAATCTTCTCAAGAGTTGTGTACTTTGAAAATAAGTTCGCGGCGAAGCTCCGGTGAAATTCCGGCGGAAATTCCGGCGACGAAGCAACACATCGGCAACCCCTTTAGTCCCCCCTCACTCCTTTGTATAAATCAAAACCCGTAAGTCCCATTCTATCTCTCTTTCTTATTCTCTAAAATACGAAATTACAAAACCGACGGAATCGGAACAAATCCGATTTCCGATTCGGTTTTCTATAAAAATTCACTTCTCACCAATTCAATCATGCTTAAACATCTTATTGTTGACTATTAAACATTTAACAAATAATTTGAACAAGTTTCATCACATGAAATGATAGCCTTTCCAATTTATCGTATTTTTCACTTAAATACCACAATATTTCGATTTCACATTTAACCCCCTTAACCTTACTATACATTTAAAGTAGAGCACGAAGTAATGACCTACCTCCTCACACACGCATATACAACCTAAAACGATATCATCAAAAACTTAGAATACGATAAAACAATACTTTCATTTAAATACCACATCCTTAATAAAACCATTTCTAAAAGTTTTAGCCTTGATACACTTTTAAAATAAATATCTCTTATTAGGAAAACACGATAAGTTGTGAACATCGGTCGTTTATCTAAACCTGACTTTGTGCTTTCTAGGTTAGGCAAGTGAGAAAGGTAACTTTAAAAGGCCCATCTCACGGTGATTCGTGAGCGGATCCCTCCTTTCCTCACTTGTACTTACCTGGCCACAATTGGCGGTGAAGAGGCGATTTGAGACATCTAACAACTTGTCATTTAGACCATTTAGAAATAGGCTAGTCGACTTAGGAAACCCTAGAATCTAAAATACGGAAAATTTACATTTTACAAATAAATACCTTTTACTTTATAAAACCGTTTTCTAAAGGATTTAGTATTTTACAATCTTTGCAAAGTGCCGCTACAACCCATTTTTTTTGGGGAACCCGTTCGGGATGGTGCGGATTATCGCACGTTCTCAGGCTTAGTAGTGCGAGATTCAGACCTCCGCAAGGAGCATTCGGTCTCGAAAGATTTAAAATACGATATCTTAAGAAAATGAGATTTTTAGAATATAAAATATTTATTAAAACTACTTTTGTATAATTATATGTATATTTATCATTTAAATATTTATTTTATTATGATATAAATATTCCACTTTTTCTAAAAATCACAAGAATAAATTTTACACTAAAATACCATGAACTTCAAATAAATCAATATTACAGATAAATAACTTTATTTATAAAACTAGAATATTTTCACTAGGAATGACACAATATAAAATCCACATTAATTACAACTCTAAAGATGAATAATGAATACTTAAGGTGTATTTTGAAAAGTATATAAAAAATATTTTTACATAAAACCCCCTCAAGTTTTATAAATTACCCTAAGGACCCTAGTAAACATAGGTTTAAGAAATAATCAATACTTCGATTTACATTTCTAATTGTCTGACTCGGATTTGAGTCTGATTATATCTGACTTGAATATGATTCAAGTACAATCTACAATATTCCAATTCAATATGAACACATGAATCCGTGAATCCAGTTATCAATCTATATAACTTGGTTGAATCAAACCATGGATATATATCCATTATCCAGTTATTCCATTTACATGATTATGCAGTTACATCCGTTTACTGATATCATGGTTTTGGTCAGTCATCCAATTATACAATTCAATTTACAAGACAATACAATGTAATACAGTACTATCAATAATATAACTACACGGGGTATTGGGGTAGTTCATCCGTGAATCCATTATAATCTTAAGAGTCCCCCTAGATCATGAATCCATATCTACTAACACAAGCAAGCAATCATGAAAGCTCGTGTTTCCATGCTCCTGGACTGTGTCTGTTGAGTTTGGAATATTTCGGCGACGGTCGAAGTCCCGCTACTAACATATCATTTGGGCCCATGGTTCCCTACCCCTGGATTACAGCCTGTTGGGTTTGAGAACACTCTTGAGATTAGTTGACATTCACCCTTAAACTTGCGATAATAACAGCATTAACACTAAAACAATATAATACAACTGTAAAAGCTACTCTCTCTCTATCTTACTCTCTGTCTATTCTCCTCTTATCTTTGGGACTTACCGAGCGACTTGTTCGCTGACGACATTCTATTTCTTTCTTCTTTGAATGTCGTCAGGTGATTTGGACCCGGCAGAGATCGAGCCATCTTAAGAAGACTTGGAGCAGTTTGCCGAATACCCTACACTTTAGTTTCATTGTACACTTTTCCTTTCTGTACTTTTCATTTCCTGTTATGCCACTGTTTAGGTATCTTTTTATTTCAGTTGTATTTCCTTTTCATGCATTGTACAAAAGAATGTTAATAAATAAAAGTAGCTGTTTTATTATACCTTGTCTCTTGTGTGTTTTCTTTTATATTGCTTAGTTACGCTTAGCATATTTACTTCTGAGTAAATACGTAGCGGGTCTCGCCGCGTCCCCTTCTCCGTACACTGGGAAGCGGGGCGTGACAAAGATGATTAGAACTGATGGCCGACTACTATTTGTTAGTTCGTCGAGGTTAGGTTCGCAACATTTGTAACCGCGGCGGAATAATAAAATCATAATTTTAAGCATGCTTAGCCTCAACAAACACCCAATTAATCATTTCATGCACTAAATTGCTTTAAAAAAAAAAGAGAGCAAAATGAGAGCTACAAACTTTATAGTGTATTCGGCTAATTACAAAAGACCCCATCTATGCTCCTACGCCATCCAAGACGCGTTTTCAAGCCGGTTTCCATGCCGAAGATGATCCACTTCAAGGAAACCCCACTTCAAGTTTCAACTTCATAATTAGACAAACCTAGTGAAGAAACTTGATCAAGTGGGATGCTAATCCACTTGATCAAGTGATGTAATTGCTCACTTAATTATTTCCTCTTATTTGTTACCTTTTTAAGAACTCAAGATAGCTACAAATGAAAATGAAGAAGAAGAAGAGAATAAATTTTTCTTTTGAATGAATAGTTGTGTAGAGAATGGATATGTATCAATTTAATAAAAACTTCTCTCTTTTTAAAAATAGCAACCATACTTCCACACTATTCATGCAAGACACATAATCTCATTCTTTTCCTTTTTCCTAAAAACAAAAATGAGGTGTATGTTTCTAGAAGTTTAGTTATTTATTATATAAAAAGTAAAACATCTAAAATACATCAAGCACATGTATCCAATACATATACCCATATTTGTATCAAATACAAATACCAAATGAGAGAAAAATATAATGTGAACATAATATATATATATATATATATATATATATATATATATATATATATATATATATATATATATATATAAAGAGAGAGAGAGAGGTGTTAATGGAGGAAAGAGACCATAGGAGGGAATTTCCTCCTATAGCATCGAAAAAATACACAATTCCTCAATTTTTTCGACGATCGGCACCCACCGTCTTCATCATTATCATCTAAGATGTGGGTATACCAAATTTCATGTGATTCTACAACCTTTTCACCGTTGATTTAGTGGATTCAAAATTAACGGTTTACCGACAATAGAACTTTTTACATTGCTAAATCAACGGTGAAAAGGTTGTAGAATCACATAAAATTTGATGTACCCACATCTTAAATTATAACGATGAAGATGATGGATGCCGATTAGCGGAAAAAATAAGAAAGGGTGTATTTTTTCGACGCCATAGGAGGAAATTCCCTCCTACGCCATATTTCTTCCATTATTCTCATATATATATATATATATATATATATATATATATATATATATAAAAGAATAATGGAGGAAAGGTGCCATAGGAGGGAATTTCCTCCTATGCCAAATGGCACTTATACCACCCCATGCCTTATGTGCTTATTTCTTTTTGCACATAAGCCATGGGGTTTACAAAATTTTGGTTTTCTATCCATTTTTTCATACATTTATTTCTATATATAAAAGAAGAATTATATTAAACCAATTTATGGCTTCATTTTTTTGTCATGGGTCCGGTCCTTTCCATACTCGGTCTTGACCTGGGCTTGGGCCCATTTGGCTTGGGGTTGACTTTGATTTTGATTTGGTCAACCGGAATGTAATTTTTAACCTCAACACTCGGGCCGTTGTCCCGTGGTTTATGACGGGACCTTATACTACTTGTTACCATAGTCCACGGGGTAAGATAGACTCCTCTCGTATACATGAATACCTTTTTTACCAAAGTACAAACAACCACATTATAATAAATATTATATACCAGTAATCGGTTATATACAACTGTACCTATTCATTTCACTTTATATGCTATCTTCTCTTTCTTCATTTGGGACTTACCGAGCGTTAGTTCGCTGACAATATTCTTTTCTGTTTCTTTGTTTTGAATGTTCGTCAGAAAGACCGGACTCTGAGGTGATAGAGCCGAGCCACGAGGATTTGGACCAGTTTACCGGTCAACCTAGCTACCAGTTCCGTTGCATTTACTTTCAGTATGCCACTGTTGTTGGGGTTAAAATTTACACCCCGGTTGACCAAGTCAAAATCAAAGTCAACCCCAAGCCAAGTGGGCCAATATCCGGGTCGAGCCCGAACATGAAGCGGCCGACCTCCTCCCATGCCAAAATAAAAAATTTTTAATAAATAATTTTGGATGTATTTCTTTAATTTTAATTTTTTTTAAATGTAAGAAAATGGGCATAAAACCAAATTTTTGTAAAGCTCATGGCTTATGTGCAAAAAGAAATAGCACATGAGGCATGGGATGGGAAAATGCCATTTTTGTAAAGCCTAAGGGGCTATATATAAAGCGTATAGCCTATAAAGGTAAAGATAATGAAAATATCTCAACAACTTTTTTCTCTCTCCCAAAAGGAATCAAGATCTGTGATCTTCTCCTTTCTCAAGCTTTTAAAACCTTCTTCTTTCTTTTGAATTAAAGAAAGAGTTTTACTCTTTCTTTTCCAAAACTAAATAGTTTTTCACCACAAAACCTATAAAGGGGAGCTTGGATCTTCCATCAGATCTTAAAAAGGAGAGATTTTTAAAATCACCCCCTTTTCATCCAAGATCCGGCCAACCGAGGGAAAGAAGAAGGAGACCCATCTCCCAAAAATCCCACTTTGGGAAGATCCAGAGCTCAAGGGAGAAGCCCCTTTCATCATCTCCAAAAACATCTTAGGAGTTTAACTCCACTCTAAATCCTCTTTCGGGAGTTTAAATCCTATTTCTGGGGCTAAAAGCCCCTTTTTCTTGCCGGCGCCCAAGCGCCCGAGCGTCTAGCGCTCCAGCGCTCAGCGCCCACGTGCCGGGCACGTGAAGCGCCTTGGGCTCAAGCGCCTACGTGTCGGGCATGTGATGCGCTAGCGCTCGAGCGCCTGACGTTCAAGCGCACGAGCGCCCAGCGCCCACGTGCCGGGCAAGTGATGCGCTAGCGCCTAGCGCACAGCGCTCAAGCGCCCAGTGCTCGCGTACTAGGAATGTGAGGCGCTAGCTCCACGCGTCCTTTGGGCGCTTTCCCCCCTTTTTATATACATATATACATATACATACAAACACACACACACAAACGCTCCACAACACTGTCCTTCCCTTAAAAATGTTTTCACCGGGGCGCTGCCCCGCACCCCGCAAGGGGGCTGCTAGCCCCCTTAACCCTCAGCCCTCTATCCGGGTAGCGGGACCCCCATAAAAACTCTACGGGTCCCCCAATATATCCAAAACCCCTTCAAAACACAAAACTGCACATTGAGTTCGCATGACCAGTTTAACCCATCAATCGGAGGTTCTCCCATTCCAAATGCGAGGGGTAATTAACGGCAGCTTAGTCCGCGGCCGTTGGAGATTCGGATCCCCATAATCAATAAATCCCAGCCTATCCTACGCAGAGGGAATCTGTAATGCTCCTGACCAGCGCACGCATATTCCCATCTCAATGGGGTGACGAAAAATACCCTACAGATTCTGGCACGCTCAGCAAAATCAGAAAGGGGTTAGCTTGATACCGGTGGGACCTTTCTCTCCTCCCATATCTCGGGTTAAACGTTCATGCGAACTCAATCATATACATATCGATTGCCTGTACTGAAATGATATTTTTTTTTCGTGCAACAATCAACTTTCAACGACAATGTCTCCCAAGATGAATTCAGCTTCCGACGTGACCCCGATCTCGTACGTGGTCAAGGTCAATGCTCCTGTGGTTCTCCTCGCAAGCCTCAGTCGACAGTGGGAGGAACTGCCCCGCCAGTTTGGCTCCTTCATCATCTAACCAGCCGGAAGCGCTCATCTGGCAGAAATCCAGGCAAAACAGGTGGCCAAGCCGGTCTCAAGGGGCAAGAGGCCAAATGTTGTGATCGCCAAGGCACCACAACCGAAACTTAAGACGGTGTCTGAACGACTCTCTGGTGCTCCAGCTGGGGGCAAGACTTCCGGTATAAAGGGCAACATCAAACGTTGCGAGCGGGCTCAGGAGATGACTCCAACAAATGCCCGATCGGGCATCTCCACTGGCCTTTCTATCAATCGGTCTACGGCGTCTTCCCGAAGAGCCGAAGTCTTCCGAGTGCTTAAAACAGAAAAGTTAAGGCAGAAGCGGCTCAGGTATCGAGCCAACAAAAGGGCCAGAGCTCCGGCCGGGCGGAATCGTATGAGATTCCAAGAGCAGAGTCATCCTGCAACGACGACTGAATCGGCCTAAAAAATCAGCAATTCCTTCGAACTTCTGAAGTGGGTTTAGAAAAATGCTATGACCGCCAGGATCAAGAAGACAGCGGTCCGAATGTTACTATAAAGAGACGTGTCCCGGCCCCAACAGAAAAAATGTGACACTGTCTTTTCAAGAGTCTATCAGGCGCTCCGTGCCGCACGAAAAAGGAAGCGTCAGCACCATTCAAGAATCCGGCCAGGCCAGCCGCCTTCAGTCGACTGCCCGTTACCAAAACAGGAGGGTCAAGACAGCGATCCGAGAAATCAGTCGTCGATAATAAAAAGACGGCTGGATATGTTATCCATACGATCTATATAACAGGTGGGCGCCCCAGCGACAACCTTCGCAGCAAAAGCAAGGATGGGGACACCACATCCCAAGCCCAATCTGGCTTGAATGTTGTTGCCGCTTCCCAAGAACAGCCGCCTCCGCTGGATGATGAAAACCCTCTCGATGAGGACGATAGGCAGAAGGACCCTTCGTTCCAAGCAGAGTCAAGCTTGGACAGCGAGGAAGAGCCGACTTTCCGCCCCAGGACCGCAGAGCAAGAGCTGCTTCAAGAGCTTCGAAAATAGCTCAAGAGCAAAGATAAAGAGATGTCCAAGCTCTATTCAAAAATTGATGACCTAACGAACGTTGTGATGCAGCTTACGGCTAAAATTGCTCGAGCGCCTCCCAATCAAGCACAAGTCGCTACTCATGAGCCGGACGATGACAATCCAAAGCGGCCGATGCCTGTCCCTTTGGGTCCAAGATTCGTCGAGCCGCACGAAAGCCGGCTACAATCCACTTCTGGGGTCGCCTTGGCCCCAGATAACACCATCCCGCTAACACAAGATCGGATAATGGATTTGGTCACCAGCAAGATTAAAACATTGGTGGCCGAAGCTGAAGCTCAGAAAGAAATTGGCAGTAGTGGGCGGCCATATCCCGCACAGTACGATCTAATCGAGTTCCCGAGCGGCTACGTCATTCCTAATTTCGGAAGATTTGACGGAACGGGAAATGCAAATCAGCATGTTGCCCACTTCAAAGCATCGTGCGGAAATACAGGGGGCAATGATGCGCTCCTTCTTCGTCAGTTTGTCAACAGCCTGACCGGTGTCGTTTTTGACTGGTACGCGAGTATACCAGACGGGTCCGTCATTACCTTTGCCCAAATGGAGTCTCTGTTTCGGCAAAGGTTCATGAGTGTCAGTGATAAAATCTCCATTGCCGACCTTGTGAGGACCAAGCAGGGAAGAATGAAAGCAACACTGAATTTATCGCCTGATGGCGTAATCTCACAGTCAAGTGCGAACCGCCGCTGGAGCAGTACCAGTCCGTCAGCCTTCTCATTGGGAACCTCAGCAATTAGATGGTCCTATTCTTTTGTACAGCAGGCTTCAAGACGTTTCAAGAGCTAACCAAGAAAGTCCAAATGCTGGAACGCTCGAAGCAAGAGTCCACCCCGGACTCTCAGAGAGACAAGATTTGGAAAAGCAAGCGGGACGACAACCGTAGAAGCTGGAGTTCCAGCAGTACCAATGTCTTTAATACGTCCAACAATGAAGACAAGCGAAGGGCGGGCGAATCCAAAACCAACCGGTCTCGAAAGCCTGTGCTGGGTGGAGAAAGGCCTTCCCTAGAGGAGAAAAGAACAAGGTTTACTCTTTCATAAGGGAAAATGTCCGGAAGATATTTAAAGATGCTTTGAACAACGGTCTGCAATTGCTAGAGTCGAAAAGACCTCAAGAAGCAAAAATGACTGATAATCCTCTGTATTGCCCATACCACCGAGTAGTGAGCCATGCGATCGAGGATAGCTATATCTTCAAAGACTGGGTCGAGAAGCAGTACAATGCTGGAGAGATCGAGCTGTCCAAAAGTGTGTTGGTGAACAATTAAGTTGCAACCACCAACTTTATACAGACAGAAGCTGAATCCTTCTGGGAGCAGACAGCCGAACCCGATGCCCTGAGAAATGAAACCGACTCACAGCAACCTCCTTGGAGTAAGCACGTATCTAATAAGACGAAGAAGATGCTAAAGCTACTTCGGAAAGAGCCCAGAACGGAATGGGAAGGGCAGAAGAAGCCTACCGTACCAGCTGCCAATTCGGCTCCATCAGACTCAAAATCCAAAAAGCTCAAGAAGAAGAGAAGTGCAGCTCAACGCGAAAAAGAGTCTGCAGGAAGATCGACCATTCAAAAATGTATTGATTCCCTCGAAGACTATGAACAGAAGGAAATAACACTAATTCAATTGAAAGAGTTCTTCCCTGTAGAAGCGGCTGAGATTCTGGAGGAATTAGAAGAAGACTCCAATAAAGAGATCTCTATAGTAAACTGCTACGCCATCCACCTGGGCAGCGACTCTGAGGAGGAGCTCTGTTTTCCCGAAGAGGACGAAGAGCTCGCCACTAAGGCCAATCAAATCCAGCTCAGAAGCGGCAGGGCTCTACCGCCAAATCGGGGAAATGCCCCAAAAGGAAAGGAAAAACAGGTGGTTAATGAGGAAGATGGAAGAGAGCCGGCTAATGAAAACTCAAGTCCTATCTCAGTGGACGACAATGTCTTGGCTCATCTCCGAAAGCTTCCGTCTCTCCTTAGCATCTACGATACCTTGGTTCTATCTAAAGAGCTTAGAGATGTTCTCATTCATGCTCTACAAAACCCTGAGCGGTATCAGGCTTGCTTTGCGGAAATTAATATGAAAGAAGCCCAGTACGCTCTGCATGCCGCCGCAGTCATGTTTAAGGACGAAGACTTGCTACTGGGAACAGCTGAGCATAATCGGCCGCTTTACGTGTCCGGGTACAACGACGGAGATCGGATTAATCGCATATTAATTGATCCGGGGTCCTCAGTGAACATCATGAACTTGCGGACTCTGAAGAGTTTGTCAATGGACATCCGACACCTGTCAAGAAAAAGGATTGTCATTCAAGGCTTCAATCAAAACTGCCAGCAAGTTCTGGGGTCTATAGCTTTGCTAATCAAATTTGGGGATCTGCAAACCGAAGCTAAGGTATACGTGATCGACGCTGACACGTCTTATAAAATTCTCTTGGGACAGCCGTGGCTCCACGATTACGGCATCATTCCGTCAACTCTCCATCAATGCATGAAGTATACTAAAAATGGCGAAGAAAGACGCATTGACGGAGACATCTAGCCATTCGGTGTGCATGAAGTCCGATATGAAGATTCTCGGTACTTCATGAACCACCAAAATGCTAAGCCACAACTGACTGGGGATAGAGCGGCCTCAAGACTCAAAAGCAAATCTGAGTCGGCTGTCACTTTCAAAAGCAAAAACGCCTAAGTGCGCCCGCATTTCGGTAGCGACACTGATGAGTCCGACGCTGGAAGTCCGTCCATCCATAAAACTCGCCCTCGTTTTGGTAGCTATACGGACGAATCCGATACCGAAAGCCCATCTAGAAGCAAAGTCCGCCCCATCTTGGCAGTGACACCGAAGAGTCGGAGGAAGAGGACCTGCCGTGCAACAGCTGTGCAGATTGGACCCCCATGTAGCAAGCGAAACTACGCGAGACCTTCGAAATTGCAGAAGGGTCCCTGGCCATCATAAGGGTACCGGAACGGATGTGCAAAGAGCTTGATGCATTGTCAGTCTCTACCGTGGACTAGCTGAAAACTTTCTACGTTTCCGGGAGGAAAAGTGGACAGAAGGGCATCCTGTTTTATGGGCCAAACCCCGTTGTACACCCGGACGATTTGTCTGTCGCGTGCCTTCCCTATGAGAGAGGCATAAGGGCCGTCCTCAATCCCGGATACTATGCACCCGAGATGCGGGAATATTTCAAAAGGTGCAGATGCCGGTTATATCAAACGGAGTCCGAAGCAAAGTTTTATGAAGGGCTATGGTATCCGCCCCAGGTCCGAGCACTCATCGATGGACGAATTCCAGATAGACGGGGCATAGGCTTCATTCAACCTGATTCCAAAGCTTGCTATATGATCCATGTTGGTGAAGCCAGCGAAAGATCAAATGATGATGATGAGATAGCTAAGCCAGAAGAAGCTCCTCAAGAGCTCGAAGATGGCGGATAAGCAACCTTTGACGAGCTAACCGAGATTGACTTAGGAACGCCCGATAATCTAAGGCTGACCTACATCAGCTCACTCTTGTCAGAGGAAATGAAAGAGAAGATAATTGTCCTGCTGCATGAGTTCGTTGACTGCTTCGCGTGGACATACAAAGAAATGCCTGGCCTTTCCCCTGAAGTGGCCGTGCATAAACTGGCTATATCTCCTGATGCTAAGCTAGTCAAACAATCTCCTCGAAGAATGAGAAGGAAACTAGAAGAAAAGGTCATCGAGGAAACTAAGAAGCTCATCGATGCCGGCTTCATTAGGGAAGAGAAATATGTGGACCGGATCGCATGCATAGTCCCAGTGAAGAAGAAAAATGGGCAGATCCGAGTTTGTGTCGATTTCAGAGACCTCAACAAGGCATGTCCTAAAGACGACTTCCCGCTACCAGTCATGGAAATGATGGTCGATGACACTTCAAATTACGAGCTGTTCACCTTTATGGATGGCTCATCTGGATATAATCAGATCAAGATTTCGCCTGAGGATGAGAAGCACACAGTATTTCGAATCCCGATCGGAATATACTGCTACAAAGTGATGCCATTCGGACTGAAGAACGCTGGTGCTACATACCAAAGGGCAATGACCAATATCTTTGATGACCTAATTCATAAGGTCGTCGAATGTTATGTTGATGATCTGGTCGTCAAGACTAAAGCCATGGCCGATCACATCCAAGATCTTAGGACCGTTCTCACCAGACTGAGAGAGTACGATCTGAAAATGAATCCTTTGAAGTGCGCTTTTGGCGTGTCATCGGGAAAATTCCTGGGCTTCATAGTTCGACATCGAGGGATTGAAGTTGACTCATCTAAGATAAAGTCCATCATGGAGATGCCCCCTTCGAAGAATCTGACGCAGCTAAGATCTTTTCAGGCAAGCTTGCTTATATATGAAGGTTTATCTCAAATTTATCGGGGAGATGTAGGCCCTTCTCAAAGCTCATAAAGAAAGGATCTCCTTTTGTCTGGGATGCTGATTGTCAAGAAGCATTCAAAAGCATCAAGTTGTACTTGTTGCACCTTCCAGTGCTGGCCGCTCCCATTCCAAATAAACCGTCGCGCTAGATGAGTCACTCGGTGCACTCCTTGCCCAGAACAACGAGGAGGGAAAGGAGAATGCCCTCTACTATCTCAGTCGAACTTTAGTCGGGGCGGAACAAAACTATTCCTCGATCGAAAAGCAATGCCTGGATCTGATATTCACTGTGAAGAAGCTGAGGCACTATCTGCTTGCTCATCAGGTTATGCTGATCTCCAAGGTCGACCCGTTCAAACACTTAATGACCAAGGCAAGCCTAGCCGGCAGAATGGCAAGATGGGCTGTCATGCTGCTTGAGTTTGACATAGTTTATACTCCTCAGAAAGCAATAAAAGGAAAAGCCCTCACCAATTTCCTCGCTGCTCATCCTATACCAGAAAGGTCGCCGCTAAATTGTGAATTACCTGATGAACAAATATTGCTCCTCGAGGAAGATGAGCCATCTTGGGAGCTCTACTTCGATGGAGCCTCATCAATAAGGACTTCCACAAATCAAGCATCCTGGAGATAAAAGCAGGGATAGGATTGGTGTTCATCACGCCATCGATGGGAACCCTACGGCGTTCTTTTGCTCTCGCCGAGCCTCGCACAAACAACGAGGCCGAGTACGAGGCTCTTGATAGCTGGTCTGGAGCTCGCCATAGAAATGGAAGTCCTTCGGCTATGGGTTTATGGTGACTCCCAGCTTGTCGTCAACCAAGTAAGAGGTGACTATAAGATATACAAACCCGAGTTAGCTCGGTACAGAGGCCGAGTGGTGGAACTTATGAAACGGTTCACTCACATTGAACTAATGAGAGTCCCAAGAGCGTTGAATGGAAAGGATGACGTACTCGCTTGCTTAGCTAAGGAGCTGGCTGATCCTGACATGGACGAAATTCTGATCACAGTCAGGAGCCGGAAAATTCTACCCCCAGTTTCTCTGCGAGAAGAGGAAAGCGCGGAACAGAAGAGCAGTCCTGCCGAAGAAGCTTCGATCATCCAAGACGAGCCCGATTGGAGAGAAACCTTTATAGCGTACCTCCGATACGACAAGCTGCCCGAAGGAAAATCTGCAAGAATTCAGCTGAAGAAGAGAGCTCTCCGATACGTGTTTGTAAATGACACGCTATACCGCAGATCATATGACCAACTCTGGCTCAGATGTCTATCATCGGCCGAAGCCCAGAAAGTCATGAAAGAAGTTCACTCGGGTGTTTGCGGTGCTCACCAATCTGGCCCCAAGATGCGACTTCAAATTAAACGGCTTGGGTATTATTGGCCTACCATGATACGAGATTGCGGAGAGCATGCAAAGAAATGTCATATCTGCCAAATTCACGATGATTTCATTCACAAGCATCCCAATCCGTTGCATCCTACGGTGGCGTCGTGGCCCTTCGAAGTCTGAGGCACCGACATAGTTGGCCCAATTGATCCTCCGTCATCCAGAGGCCACCGTTTCATATTGGCCGCAACTGACTATTTCTCTAGATGAGCTAAAGCTGTCCCGCTAAAAGAAGTCAAGACAGAAAATATTCTTACGTTCTTCTAGCATAATATTTTATACCGCTTCGGTACACCAAGAATAATCTTTTCTGACAACGGGCCTTCTTTCAAGAACTTTAAAGTCTCAAATTCGCTACTCAACACAAAATAGAATGGAGATATTTCTCCATCTATAATCCAAGAGCCAATGGGCTAGCCGAAGCCTTCAATAAGACTCTATGCAAGTCCCTGAGGAAAAATGCTTCAGCCAACAAGAGAGACTGGAATCTCAAGCTTCACGAGGCGTTGCGGGCATATCGTACCACGCACCGTACTCCAATTCAGTCCACTCCGTACTCAATTCTTCGGAGTGGAGGCGGTCCTCCCCCTCGAAGTCGAAGTTACAAGCTTAAGAATGGTCGTTCAGCGTGAATTGAAGGAGGAGGAAAACATGCTCCTTCGGCTGGAAGAGCTTGACGCCCTCGAAGAAAAGAGGCTCGCGGTGCAGCAAACACGGGCCTATAATAAGATGACCTGTCTCCGCGCTTTCAAGAAAGGTGAATTGGTGTTGGTCCTCAGAAGACCGATCATCCCCAATCGACATGCCAAGGGAAAATTCGAGCCAAACTGGGAAGGACCATACGTCATCGAGAAAGTATTCGACGGAGGATCCTACCAACTAATAAGTATCGAGGGGGAAAGACCCATGCCACCCATCAATGGCCGATATCTCAAGAAATACTACGCATGAATGCTCCAAGTCGCAGGCGAATTGAGCACACAGGCCCTACGGTCTAGATCATACATCCTGTAAAACCATATACAATCCACGGGCGTAAACGATCTCTATCTCTCCCAAGTCCTGCTAGTGAGACTACTTTTAAAGTCCCACCAGCGAAGTGAAAAAAACGGTATGTCCACAAGCAAAACGGGCACGGATGAAAACCTGAAAGGGCTCCATGAGTAAAAACAGCAGGACCGCCGACGAGAACCCGAAAGGGCGCAAACTCATGAAAAGAGATAAAATACACTCGCAAAGTCCTCTCGACCTTGTGAGGAGAAAATCCCTGTGTGAGATCCTTACGACTTACAAAGGAGCAACACACTTAGGAATCCTCACGATTCCTAAGGAGAACATACACCTGCGAGATCCTCTCGACTCGTAGGGAGAAAATGTTTTTATGAGACCCTTATGGCTCATAAAATTGAAAAGTCTTAGGTGATAAGGACCTAAACCTGCCTCCTAAGCCATCGCTCCCCAACGAGAAATGGCAAATGATGAGTCGCTCCTGGCGTTACGCTTCAGTGTTAGCGGTGCTGATGCCGACCCAAAAACCAAATCCCAGGTCATCCCGGGGAAAATGATGAGTTGCTCCTGGCATTATTCCAGTGCAGCAATACTGATGCCAAACAAGATCCAAATTCCGAGTCTCTAAACGGCGAATGATGAGTCGCTCCTGGTACCATATTCCAGTGCAGCGATGCAGACGCCAACCAAACTCTGAATGCCCCGATCGTGAATGTTGAGTCGCTCCTGGTACCATATTCCATTGCAGCGATACAGACGCCAACCAAAGTCCAATTTTCCAAAATTCCCCCGGCCCTACGGTTGGTCCCCAAACTGGCTACCGTATACAATCCACGGGCTCAAATAATTCTCGTCATACCCATGCCCCATTGCAATCACCCGACCAGCGGCCGGTCTCCGCCCTTGGAATTATGCTCCATTTGGGAAGACCCACTCATGCGTCCTCACGATGCATGAGGAGAACAAACCTTACGGGATCCTCACGACTTGTAAGAAAACACCTTCGTGGGATCCTTACGACTTACAAAGGAAAAGCACACTTAGGAGTCCTCACGACTCCTAAGGAGAAAGTACACCTATGAGATCCTTTCGACTCATTGGGAGAAAATGCTTTTATGGGACCCTTACGGCTCATAAAATTGAAAAGCCTTAGGTGATAGGGACCTAAACCTTTCTCCTAAGCCATCGCCCCTAATAGGAAAAGGCAAATGATGAATTGCTCCTGGCACATGTGCTTCAGTATTAGCAACGCTGATGCCTACCCTAACCCTAAAATTCCAAACTCCAATGTAAACGACCCCTAAGTCTTTAAACTGGGAATATATGACCTCTAAGTCGTTAAACTGGGAATGGATGACCCCTAAGTCGTTAAACTGGGAATGGAGGAAATCAAGTCATTGATCGTCCAAGTCGCTAAAAGGGCAGCATCGACCGTCCAAGTCGCTAAAAGGGCTAAGAAGGCAGTACCGACCGTCCACGTCGCTAAAATGGCAGCACCGACCGTCCACGTCGCAAAAATGGCAGTATCGACCGTCCAAGTCACTAAAAGGGCAGAATCGACCGTCCAAGTCGGTAAAAGGGCAGCATCGACCGTCCAAGTCGGTAAAAGGGCAGCATCGACCGTCCAAGTCGCTAAAAGGGCAGCACCGACCATCCACGTCACTAAAATGGCAGAACCGACCGTCCACGTCGCAAAAAGGGCAGCATCGACCGTCTAAGTCGCTAAAAGGGCAGCATCGACCGTCCACGTCGCTAAATGGCAGCACCGACCGTCCACGTCGCAAAAAGGGCAGCAACGATCGTCCAAGTCGCTAAAAGGGCAGCACCGGCAGTCCGCGTCGCTAAAATGGCAGCACCAACCGTCCACGTCGCAAAAAGAGCAGCACCGACCGTCCAAGTCGCTAAAAGGGCAGCACCGACCGTCCAAATCGCAAAAAGGGAAGAACCGACCGTCCAAGCCGCGAAAAAGGCCAGAACCGACTTTCCACGTCACAAAAAGGGCAGCATCGACTGTCCAAGTAGCTAAAAGGGCAGAATCGACCATCCAAGTCGCTAAAAGGGCAACAACGACCATCCAAGTCGCTAAAAGGGCAGCACCGACCGTACACGTCGCTAAAATGGCAGCGCCGACCGTCCACATCGCAAAAAGGGCACCATCGACCGTCCAAGTCGCTAAAAGGGAAGCATCGACTGTCTATGTCGTAAAAAGGGCAGTACCAGCTTTCCAAAAAGCGGGAACCGAATCAAGTCGCCTCCACGTAAAAGAAGATCCATCAATTTCATGCACACGACCCACATGTGTGGTGTGTATTTATTGATGGGGGCAATTTGTTGGGGTAAAAATTTACACCCCGGTTGACCAAGTCAAAATCAAAGTCAACCCCAAGCCAAGTGGGCCCAAGCCCAGGTCAAGTGGGCCAATGCCCGAGTCGAGCCCGAACATGAAGCGGCCGGCCTCCCCCCATGCCAAAATAAAAATTTCTAATAAATAATTTTGGGTGTATTTCTTTCATTTTTTTTAAATGTAAGAAAATGGGCATAAAGCCAAATTTTTATAAAGCCCATAGCTTATGTGCAAAACGAAAAGCACATGAGGCATGGGATGGGCAAATGCCATTTTTGTAAAGCCTAAGAGGCTATATGTAAAGCGTATAGCCTATAAAGGCAAAGATAATGAAAATATCTCAACAACTTTTTTCTCTCTCCCAAAAAAAATCAAGATCTTTAATCTTCTCCTTTCTCAAGATTCTAAAACGTTCTTCTTTCTTTTGAATTAAATCAAGAGTTTTACTCTTCCTTTTCCAAAACTAAATAGTTTTTCACCACAAAACCCACAAAGGGGAGCTTGGATCTTCCATCAGATCTTAAAAGGGAGAGATTTTTAAAATCACCCCCTTTCATCCAAGATCCGGCCAACCGAGGGAAAGAAGAAGGAGACCCATCTTCCCAAAATCCCACTTTGAGAAGATCCAGAGCTCAAGGGAGAAGCCCCTTTCATCATCTCCAAAAACATCTTAGGAGTTTAACTCCACTCTAAATCCTCTTTCGGGAGTTTAAATCCTATTACTGGGGCTAAAAGCCCGTTTTTCTCATCGGCGCCCAAGCGCCCGAGCGTCTAGCGCCCAAGTGCTCGAGCGCTCAGCACCCACGTGCCGGGCACGTGAAGCGCTAGCGCTCGAGCGCCTTGCGCTCAAGCGCCCAGCGCCCAAACGCCCAGCGCCCATGTGTCGGGCACGTGATGCGCTCGCGCTCGAGCGCCCAGCGCATACGTGCCGGGCAAGTGATGCGCTAGCGCTTGAGTGCCTTGCGTTCAAGCGCCCGAGCGCCCAGCGCTCAAGCGCCCAGCGTCTACGTGCCGGGCACGTGATGCACTAGCGCTCAAGAGCCCAGTGCTCGCGTGCTAGGCACGTGAGGCGCTGGCCCCACGCGTCCTTTGGGCGCTTTTCCCCCTTTTAATATACATACATATATATATATGTACACACACACACACAACACTGTCCCTCCCTTAAAAAAGTTTTCACCGAGGTGCTGCCCCGCACCTCGCAAAGGGGCTGCTAGCCCCCTTGACCCCCAGCCCGCTATCCGGGTAGCAGGACCCCCGTAAAAACTCTGCAGGGCCCCCGATATATCCAAAACCCCTTCAAAACACAAAACTGCACATTGAGTTCGCATGACCAGTTTAACCTGTCAATCGGAGGTTCTCCCGTTCCAAATGCGAGGGGTAATTTACGGCAGCTTAGTCCGTGGCTGTCGGAGATTCGGATCCCCATAATTAATAAACCCCAGCCTACCCTAGGCAGGGGGAATCTGTAATGCGCCTGACCAATGCGCGCGTATTCCCATCTCAATAGGGTGACGAAAAACACCCTATAACTGTTTAGGCATTTGTTTTTTTATTATTGTATCTTTTATTTCAAACAGTTATATGTAAAGTTGAATGTAAATAAATTTGCCGTTTCATTTTATTCTCTTGTCATTCTTGTTCATTTTTATATATTGTTTAATCACGCTTAACGTATTTATTTCCTAGTAAATATGTTGCGGCATGCCACATCACCATTTCCATCTACTGGGAAGCGGGGCAAGACAGGTTTTGTTGGCGACCCATGCAGGTCAGTTCTGCATGAATTCTTAAGCAATATATCATAAGAATTATAAGAATCGGTAACTATACATTCCTTACATTTCTAATTTCTTGAATCTATCCTAATCATTCCTTTTCTATCAAGGTAATGGATTCTCCGAATAACACCAGCACGAATGTCAACGGCAATACTCCACCGCTTACTCTACCACCACCACCTACCGTTGCATCTCCTATCAATGAGCAAACAGTACTGCTTGAGGCTATCAAGATCCTATTGGAGGGTCAGCAACAGTAGACTGCTATTCTCATGCACCGTCCCGAAGCCGAGGCACCCGGAGTCAAGCAATTTCGGGCACTGCACCCAAAACACTTCTCGAGAAAAGAGAGCTCACTTGAGGTAGAAGAATGGGCTCAAGCTATCGAAGATGACCTGGCAGCAGTTCAAGTACCAGATATTGCCTGGGTGAGAGTTGCTAAGCTGCAACTGACAAACAATGCATGAATCTGGTGGAAGGCCGAGGAAAGTTGACTCACATATTCAATTGAGTGGAAGACGTTTCGCGATCTGTTCAATGCGAAGTTCTTTCCCGAAACTGCTTGATTTAAAATGGAGCAACAGTTCATCCACCTACAATAAGGTTCTATGTGGGTAAAATCGGTGGATGAATATGATGCCGAATTGATCATGCTTAGCAGGTAAGAATTCGAATCAAATACTGTTCCGTTAAAACACATCACTATCCTAACATAATATCTTATCAGGTTTGCGGCGCATTTGATCCCGACCGATGAGATTTGGGATAGACGATTTCAAAAAGTTTTAGACCCGGAGATTCAGGTGGCGTTAGCCACAAGCGACTACCTGACTCATGAACTCATCCAGAAGACAGCTCGCTGTTATGAAGCTGTGGTGAAGAAGAAGGGTAAGCCCCAAACAGCTGGAATCAAACGTCCTGCTACACAGATGTCAGGAGGAGCCTCTTCTAGGCCGACCTTTGTATCTAGGAGACCTGGAAGATCATTTAACCGGTCCAGTCCATATTTCTGCTTCTACTACAAGAGGACTAGACACCTGGCGAAGGACTGCAGGCGTACAAATGGCCTGTGTTTAGTTTGTGGCGCATCCACTCACGCTATAGGAAAGTGTCCATATCGTTTCAACATAGCACCGGCACCCAGACCTGCAATCACAGTCCCGCAGCGGCCAGCCATTCAGGCTCTTGTACCTCGCCTAGCTCTCCCTGCACCAGCTCCACATCGACCACCTGCACAGCCTCAACGTCAATTCCACTAGGCACAGAGAAACTTGTCTCAGGGGCAAAGACACGTGCCCCAAGGACATAGGAATGTGCCTCCAGCAAGGAGGAAGGTACCAAGACGTTAGGCTTTTACAATGACGGTCGAAGAGGCCGAAGCCACAGGACAAGTCATGACTGGTAATTCCCTAATCCTTTCAATTTTTCAATCCTTATGTATCTGTAACATTTTGGAAAATTATAAATATTAATTTATAATTTTAAATATGAATTTAAATAAAGTTTGCAAAGTGATATCATATACGACTTTTGGTATCAGAATTATATCCGTAAAATTGTAATTATTTTGGTAAATATGAAGAAAAGTTGTGATATCATAAATATGATATTTTAATGATTCTAAACATGATATGAGATGTCATTATAATATAATGGTATTTAAGTGTTAAGATAAGTATTTCATTCTTTTTGCATTTCATTTTAGATTTTACATAAAAGGTTTTTAATTATTGTATGGTTGGTTATATCTTAACCTAAGTCTAAACCCTCACCCTCAACACACCCTCACCCTTGCTTAACTCCCTCCACCTCCTCCTTCTTCACTTTACACCTCCTCCTTCCTCTATACCACCTCCACCTCTCAACCTCCACCTCATGCTTTCTCTACACAACACAACACCTAGGGAGTCCCTTAGTTTTCTCAACTGAACACAACACATTCTTCAGCTCCCAACTAAAATTCCTAAGTGTTCATCAATCCAAATGAAGAAGATCTTAACCCCTTCATCAATTTGTGCATACTATCAACCTAGAAACCACTACAAACCCCTAGATGATTCCACAAGCCCTTCATGAGCTGGTGTTCTATTGTACACAATCTCTATAGGTATATTTCCTCTCTCTTCACTTAATCATTTCTGTTCAATATCAGTTTTTGTGTGCAGTATTACAAAAAACAGTTTGTTTTGTGATATTTAGCTATTGTAATTGAATCTGGAACCAAGAGGTGTAACCACTAGAAAAACTAATATACCATAAGTATCATTAGACAACTAGGAGACTGCACTTAAAGCCCGAGCCCATAACTCCATGATTGATCCGGCGACATTCAACAAATTTCCAGCGACGCCGGCCTCCCTAGGCTTTTGGTGTTGGTTTTTCTCCTATAGCTTTGTTTTGGTATTTTATAAGCTATGGTGTTGTTTAATTTGTTCCAGTATTCTTACAGAGAAATCTGGAAGTGATTAGTTAAGGTTTATCAAGTTTTCCGATATTCCGATACGGATTTTCCGTATTTTGTCCCGCGACTAAAACACCGACGTTTGTACGTTGATTTCAGTTGCATTTGTCATTTTTTGGGTTAAGTATACTGTAGGTTCTAACCTATGGATGCTTATCTCGTTGTTTTGAGTTTTGATATGATATTTACGTCGATATGATATAACTACGATTATAGGTACGATCGCGAAAGTTTTCGAGACGGAGTTGGCGGACACAGCAGCGTGGATTTCAGCGAGCTCAATACGTGGTGAGTAAATTTACATCTACGGGGGAAGTCGGGTGGATGGCATATAGCACCCCCGCAACTCTATAATAGGATAGTTATGATATCTAGTTAGTTAGTAGTATTTATTCAAGCTAATGATATTGAAGTCATGTTGCATTTAGTGTATCTTTATGTGCATAAAGTGTTATTAATGGTTTGGTGGATTGGTACGAGAAATCATACCGTACTTGTGATAATGGGATTTGTATGCCGAATAACGGCCAAGTTTCCTTTAGATTCGTAGAGTCACGTTTTATTTCGTTTTAGCATGTAATACTTGAATGAGCTATACTCTTTTAAAAACTAACGATTCGTTTCCCTTTTTAATGATAAAAGATAAGGATGCGATGCTAATTTCCAAAACGAATATTTTAACCTAAAGCAGCTTCCTTATTTCAAAACCAACATTTCGTTTCATTTCCAAAGATAATGGTATAGCTCATAGCAAGTAATTACAATTAATAGTTACACTTAGATTACTTCATATGTTCGCGTTATATTATCAATGTTATACGTTTCCGTCATAAGAACACTCTGATAGAACACTGCAAAACTACCAATGAGTACTATGTTGCACAGGCACGTACACATATGTTACACTATACCTCATTGGTACTGCCATGTCACTGTAGAACCGTTATGTTATGTAATGCGTATATTGATATTGATATGAGTAGGCTATTACACCTTTAGAACGCTTGCACAAATACTAATGATTGCCATGCTGCACGAGCACAGACGCGTATGCTATACTACATATCATTAGTAGTGCCATGACACAGTAGAATTGCTATCTTTGTGCATGTATGATAAATTTACGCAGTTTTCCTTTATTACCTGTTGCGTATTGCGAATACCAGTACTATGGATGTTTATATTTGATTCTTATGAATTTTCTGGATGTTTTACTTTTGATGATATATATCAGTGGTATGGGACACTGTTATATACGTATATATATAATATATCATCAGAATAATCTATGAAAGTATTCTCATTATTTACTTGATATTTATGGATATGATGAGTTGACGTCCACCATGAGTTTGATATTTTCTGATTGTTTTATTCCGAACCGAGTGGGGGTAGATATACGGTTTCGGACTTGTTCTTATCCGGACTAAGTGAGGGAGCTATACAGTCGGATACATGGTGGACCCGGGTCGAGACCGAGGGGCAGGATAGCCGCAGTTGAGGCGGGGAGCCTAGCAAGGATACTCGATACCGGAGATAGAAATGAGCACGGCAGATATCCGGAGGATACTGACCAGGGTTTGATTGGGCACGACGGATATCCAGGGGATACCAACCGGGGCCAGGGATATCGGGTGGCGATCATCTGTTGAGATGGTGTCGACGGTATCTGCATTTGCGTGTCGGTGATGGACACGAGAGATTTGAGGATTTGCGTGTCGGTGATGGACACGAGGGATTTCTGATTTCGGGTGTCGATGCTGGACATCCGTATATATTGATATGTTGATATCATGAGGTACCCAGTTATATTATAGTTATTATACCCGACCAGGACTGATCCAGAGGATAGTACCTGCATATCTCTTTACTGGTAATTTCATACATTAAAAAGGAATTCAAATCGAGCTATAGTCTCATTATTTTGACATGTCTGGTATGACATTGAAATCTTTGAAATCGTAAACCTCTTAACACTATTCATTAAAACAGCAGGACCTATATCTTAAATAAGATACCTATTTGATTTCATACTATCACGTCTGCTTTTATACCGTGACATATTTATTCCGTGGATATTTTAAAGAAGAGGTTTATATATATAAATTCGGCTACCTTTGGGGTTATACCTTGATGCAAGTCATTTGCATTTGATATGTTCTATATTGGGATCGCATGATAGATAGTGTTGCATTTATGATACATACACATATCATATATTATATTAGTACATGATATGATAGAAGTATAATTATGATCTAGGTATCGTTGTGCATTTCGATTTCTACCTTGTGATATACTTTTATTCACTGAGTTGGCAACTCGTCCCCGTTGTGCCACAGTTTCTTGCAGGTGTTACTGCTTGGATCATCAGCGGCTTGGGGCACACATTTATTTCGGTGATTGCTTTGGCAGGTGGGTTACTGTTTTATCGTACTCACATTCGTTTATTCTTATCTTTTTGTATCTAGTAAAAACTCCATCAACATAGAATGGGTATATTGTGGACTAAGAAGCGAGACTTAGAGTTGTATTGTGATGTCGCACTCATTGGAGTCAACCATCTTATATTGTTGATTTTGTTTCGCTTTTCTTTTCTTCACCATTGTGCGTCGTATATTGTTTGCTTGGTTGCTCCGCCGTTTAAGACGCAGACGTTAGCTCCCGTTGGGATGCTATATGTGTTTTATGTTGTAGCGAGTTTATTCAAATTCCAAATGAGGTGCTGTCGAATTTTAAAACGTCATAAATGCTTTTCAAACATACTTAGCTAAACTTAAATTTTTATTTTAAATTGATTCCATCAGATGACTATTTAAACTACACCTCCAATATTTTCAAAAAGGGTTTAGATTCCGGGTTTCGGGTTACTTGAACTGCGTCGACGTCTTTAGACGTCACGTGATTTAAGTGCTGGTCACGTGCCACATTTGGGTTGTGACAGTATCACTATAACTTTTCCTATATCTAAACCCAACCTCACACAACTTAGGTACTATACTAGTAACCAACTTTTCTGCACTCGCAATTTTCGATACTGGAGCTTCATACTGCTTCATGTCCCAACGATTTGTGAGAACGCATGCAATTCCCGTTAAGCCACTCATTTCAAGCTGGAATGTCACTTTAGGGAATGGAGTCTTGAAAGCAACTGTGGAGTTTGATCAGTTTCCATTTGTAGTTTGTGGACGAGAATTATACGCAAATTTTAAAGTACTAGATATACCAAATTTCGATGTTGTGTTGGGAAAGGATTGGCTGAGATTATTCTATGCTACTATTGACTGCCATCAAAGGAGGGTAGTATTTGAGATACCAGATCACCCAGTTTTCTATTTCAAAAGTGGAGATAGACTTTGGAGCCAGGAAGATACCGTGCTAAACCAAAGAATGCAGAAGTGTTCTCCCTACCGGCAGAAGAAGAAAAACCTGAAATAGTTCGAGAGTTCGAGGATGTATTCCCTGAAGATATATCAAGTTTGCCTCCCGATCGAGCTCTTGAGTTTAGTATTGATTTACAACCTGGTGCACAACCTGTAATCAAAACTCCGTACCGGTTAAGTCCAGAAGGATTGAAGAAGATCCACATCCAGTTGGACGAACTCCTGAAGAAAGGTTGGATTCGTCTAAGTACTTCAAGCTGGGGATCTCCGGTATTATTCGTGAAGAAGAAAGAAGGTTCATACAGGATGTGTGTGGATTATCGATCTTTGAACGAAGTGACAATTAAGAAGAAGTATCCACTATCGCGCGTCGATGATCTTTTCGATCAGTTAAGTGGGTCATGTGTATTTTCAAAGCTAGATCTTCGTTCGGGTTATCATCAGGTGAAGGTCAAAGAGTTCGACATTCTGAAGACGGCGTTTGGGACTCGCTATGGTCATTATGAATATCTCGTAATGCCATTTGGAGTGACCAATGCACCTGCCATCTTTATGAACCTAAAGAACCAAGTTTTCCGAGAGTACTTAGACAGGTTCGTTGTCATCTTCATCGACGATATCCTGGTGTATTTAAAGAATCGAAAAGAACACGTCAAGCATTTAAGAATTGTCCTGGAGACATTATGTAAGAACCCTAGACTTTCTGTACAACCTTATGTACAAATTTTTCAAAAAATATAGAAAGGGGTACTTTTGTCTGAGCACAAGATATAAGTTTGTTTTGCTTTTTAATAGCAAGAAGAAGCTTGTAGCTCATTGGTAAGACCTTGCACTGCTGTTACAAAGCACCAGAGTTCAAATCCCATCACCCACATTATTTTTAATATTGTTTTCTTTAAAATTTTTAGAAGTTCAAGGGTTTACACGTGCATAACTCGTAAAAATCCCTACTACACATATAAAAAAAATTGACGCAGAAAAGCAAAGAAATATAGGACACGTGGCAGTGAGCCCCGGCCCGACTCGGCCGACTCGGGCCGGCGACTCGGTCGACTCGGCCCGCCTCCGCCGGCCGAGTTGAGCCGGATCGCCGAGTTGTCAACAGGAAAAGTGTGTCTTTGGCCTCCCCATTACCCCTGTACACTTTAAATTTCCTGAAATTTAACAGAACTCTTTAAAACCCCATTAAAACATATTTTTAATACAATTTTTAATACATTTTCAATTCAACCTTTCACCTACCCTAACCCTAATTTTACCCTATAAATACTACCCCTAAACACACACCCTTCACTCATAATTCTGTCCAAACTCTCAAGAAATTTCTCTAGAAATTTTGTGTACACGTGGAGTTAGCGAAGGGTGAATTTCCGACGACGATCCTAGGAGCTTCCGGCGATGAAACGACGCACCGGCTCCTCCTACCGTTCCCTCTTCCTCTCCTCTAATCTGAAAACCCGTAAGTCCCACCTCCCTCTTCTCTATTCTTTTCTAAAAACTCATATTACTAAAACCCGACGGAATCGGAGTTAATCCGATTTCCGATTCGGTTCTTCCTAAAATTCCAACATTTTCTTAAATAGAAACATACCAAACCCTTACATGTTGACTATTAATTATTAACAGACATGTTGAGCAAGTTTCATGGCAATATATTTCATTTTGTAAGTTTTACCGCTCTTTTTTCACTAAAATACCATGTAGTTTACTTTCTACTTTAAAACATCATTAAATTTGCTATACCTTTAGATAGATCACGAGGTAATGACCTACCTCCTCACACACTCATATGCAACATAGCATAATACCTTTCGGGAACATAGAATACGGGAAAACGAAACTTGACATATAAATACCACATACTATTTAAAACCATTTTCTACAAGATTACGTATTTTTATAAATCTTTGCAAAGCGCCGCTACAACACATTTTGGGGAACCCGACTGGGATGGTGCGGATTATCGCACATCCCTGGGCTTAGTAGTGCGAGATGCAGACCTCCGCAAGGAGCATTCGGTTTTGAGAGATTTAAAATACAAATATCTTAAGAAAAGACTCCTCTCGTATACACTGGCATCCTTCTGTACCAAGCTACAAACAACATCGTTAACACTAAATACAACATTATAACAATACAATACAACTTTAAAAGTTACACACACACTCTCTCTCTTTCTGTCTTTTCTACTTCTTCCTTATCTTTGGGACTTACCGAGCGATTTGTTCTCTAACGATATTCTCTTTCTTTCTTTTTTGAATATCGTCAGGTGTTTCAGACCTTCCAGAGATCGAGCCTAGCACTGAAGACTTGGACCAGTTTATTGAAGATCCCGAACTGTAGCCACTTGTACCTATTTCATTTCAGTACTTTCCATTTCTGTTATGCCACTGTTTAGGCATTGCTTTCATTCAGATGTATTTATTTTTCCATGTATTGTACAAAAAAATGTTAATAAATAAAGTTGTTGTTCATTACATTTTTGTCTCTTGTGTATATTCCTTTTATATTGTTTAGATACGCTTGGCGTATTTACTTCAGAGTAAATACATAGCGGGCTTGTCGCGTCCCCTCCGCCGTACACCGGGAAGCGGGGTGTGACAGGTTTTGTTGGTGGCCCATGCAGGTCAGAGCTGTATAGAACACTACCATGCAGTTCTGTTCTGCGTGAACAACCTAAGCAATATAACACAAGAACCAGCAACTAAAATATTCTTTACAATTCATGTTCCTTGAATCTTATCATTTCATATACTTTGAATCTGTCCTAACCTAAATTTTCTTTCAAGGTTATGGATTCCCCAAACAACACCAGCACCAACTTCAACAACACTCCACCTCCACTACCAATCACACCTGCTGTCCCTGCTCCGCTCAACGAGCAGACAGTTCTGCTTGAGGAAATCCGCAGCCTCCTCGAGGGACAGCAGCAGCAGACTGCTTTTTTAATGAACCGTCCTGAGACAGAAGCACCTGGGGTGAAGCAATTCAGGGTTTTGCACCCCCAACAGTTCTCAGGAAAGGAGAGCCCACTGGAAGCTGAGGAATGGGCTCAGAATATCGAAGATGATCTGGCAGCAGCACAAGTGCCAGAGGTCTTTTGGGTTCGAGTTACAAAGCTACAGCTCACTGACAATGCACGGGTCTGGTGGAAGGCGGAAAAAAGTCGTCTTGATCAACCCATCGAATGGAAGACTTTCCGTGACATGTTCGACGCAAAGTACTTCCCTGAGAATGCCCGCTTTGATATGGAACAACAGTTTATCCATCTGCAACAAGATTCAATGTGGACCAAATCAGTAGATGAGTATGACGCTGAGTTCACCATGCTCAGTTGGTAAGAAATGTCTCAATAAATTCGATTTTCAAAATATCACATACTACACAGCTAACACAAGACCGTAACAGGTTTGCGGCCTATCTCATACCATCTGCTGAGATCAGAGCTAGAAGATTTCAGTAAGGGTTGGACTCGGAAATCCAAGCTGACTTAGTTACAGGGGGTTTCCCAACCCATGATATGGCTTTAAAAGCTGCCCGAAGATACGAGGCAGTAGTAAAGAGAAAGGGCAGACCTCAATCTGTCGGAGTGAAGTGCCCTGCCAATCAGATGGCAGGAGAAGCCTCTACAAGACCAACCGTTGAACCGAGGAGACTGGAAGTAACAGATAACCAGCCAAGGCCCGATTTTTGCTTTTATTGCAAGAGGGAAGGACACTTGTGGAAGGACTGTAGGCGCGCAAAAGGCTTGTGCCTAGTTTGTGGCGCATCCAATCACGGCATTAGAAACTGTCCTTATAAACGCAACTCAGCTCCCACACACCAACCACCCACAGCGACCAGCTATCCAGGCTTCTGCAACTCGTCCTGCACTCCCAGCACCACCTCCACGTGGACCTCCTGCACAGCCAAATCGCCAATTCCATCAGGCACCGAGGAATATATCTCGAGGACAGAGGAATGTGCCTCCAGCTAGGTGGAACGTGCCACGGCGACATGCTTACAACTTAGTAGCCGTAGAAGCCGAGACAGTTGACCGAGATAACACTAGTAAGTCTCTTTCAATTTTTAAAACCCTTGTATCACTTTGTTATTTTTCATACATAATCAGAACTTTAGTCACCAAACTTTTCTTGAATCTGTTACACTTTCCTTTTTCAAATTTTGAGGACGAAATTTTTATAAAGAGGGTAGAATGTAACAACCCTAGACTTTCTGTACAACTTTCTGTACAAATTTTTCAAAAAATATAGAAAGGGGTACTTTTGCCTGAGCACAAGATATAAGTTTATTTTGCTTTTTAATAACAAGAAGGAGCTTGTAGCTCAATGGTAAGACCTTGCACTGCTATTACAAAGCACCAGAATTCAAATCCCATCACCCACATTATTTTTAATATTGTTTTCTTTTAAATATTTAGAAGTCCAAGGGTTTACACGTGCATAACTCGTACAAAACCCCACTACACATATAAAACAAACTGACCCAGGGGCTACACCATACGACATAGGACACATGGCAGTGAACCCTGGCCCGACTCGGGCCGACGACTCGGTTGACTCGGCCCGCCTCCGCCGGCCGAGTTGAGCCGGATCGCCGAGTTGTCAACAGAAAAAGTGTGTCTTTTGGCCTCCCCATTACCCCTGTACACTTTAAATTTCCTGCAATTTAACAGAGCTCTTTAAAACCCCATTAAACCATATTTTTAAATACAATTTCAATTCAACCTTTCACCTACCCTAACCCTTGTTTTACCCTATAAATACTACCCCTAAACACACACACCCTCACTCACAATTCTGTCCAAACTCTCAAGAAAGTCCTCTAAAAATTTTGTGTACAAGTGGAGTTAGCGAAGGGCGAATTCCGACGACGACCTTAGGAGCTCCCGGCGACGAAACGATACACCGACGTTTCCTACCGTTCCCTCTTCCTCTTCTCTAATATGAAAACCCATAAGTCCCACCTCCTTCTTCTCTATTCTTTTCTAAAAACTCATATTACTAAAACCCGGCGGAATCAGACTTAATCCGATTTCCGATTCGGTTCTTCCTAAAAATCCAACATTTTCTTAAATACAAACATACTAAACCCTTACATGTTGACTATTAATCATTAACAAACATGTTGAGCAAGTTTCATGGCAATATATTTCATTTTGTAGCTTTTACCGCTCTTTTTTCACTAAAATACCATGTAGTTTACTTTCTATTTTAAAACATCATTAAATTTGCTATACCTTTAGATAGATCACGAGGTAATGACCTACGTCCTCACACACTCATATACAATATAGCATAATACCTTTCGGGAACATAGAATACGGGAAAACGAAACTTGACATATAAATACCACAAACTATTTAAAACCGTTTTCTACAAGATTACGTATTTTTATAAATCTTTGCAAAGCGCCGGTACAACCCATTTTGGGGAACTCGACTGGGATGGTGCGGATTATCGTACATCCCTGGGCTTAGCAGTGCGAGATGCAGACTTCCGCAAGGAGCATTCGGTCTCGAGAGATTTAAAATACAAATATCTTAAGAAAATGAGATTTCTAGAAATATTATATATATTAAATTTATTTTTATATAAATAAATATATATATATATATATATGTATCATTAAAATATCTATTTTTGTGATAATATAAATATTCCTAACTTTTTTCTAAAATCACAAGAATCACTTTACATTAAAATACCATGAATTTCATACAAATTCAATATTACAATTAAATACCCTATGTTATGAAATTAGGTTATCTTCACTAGAAATATCACAAATATAAAATCTACATTTATGATAACTCTAAAGACGATAATTAAATACTTGGTGTATTTTGAAAATTATACAAAAGTATTTTTACATATAACCCCCTCAAGTTATATAAATTACCTTAAGGACCCTAGTAAATATAGGTTTAAGCGGGACCAATATCTTGAGCCTCAAGGAGCCGGAGAAGTGGGTGCTTTCCTATTTAAGGTAGACAACTTAATAACGGTGTTATCAACACGGTAATCATCTTTGAAAAAGACACAAATTCTGCCGCCCATGTGCAGCGGTTACCGATAACATCAAAACCTAATTCAGGATTCAATTTCTTTTCTAATTGTTCTGACTCAGACTGAGTCTCATTATAATAATCTGACTTGAATATGATTCAAGTATAATTTACAATATAACAATTCAATATGAATCCATATATTCAATCTATATTAACCGAACCGAACCCTGGATATACTTCCATTTACATGGTTCTCTAGTTACATCTATGATTTTCCAGTTACATCCATTTACTGCTATCATAGTTTCGGCAAGTCATCCAATTATACAATCTATATTACAAGATATTACAAGTTATAATACAATACAAATAATACAACCAAGACATCGCAGGGTTTAAGGGGTAGATTGGTACGGAAGGTGTTAGAAGTGGCACGAGACAGCAACCATAAGACGTAATTATATCCATGCCGTTGTTCTGTGGTATTATCGACGGAGCCTTTTGCTTCCATTTGCATTAGTCTCTGTCATATAGAGACTCCTCTCGTATACACTGGCATCCTTCTGTACCAAACTACAAACAACAGCGTTAACACTAAATACAACATTATTGCAGGGTTACTAGGCACTCTTACAAAGGTCTATAAGGTATCAACCATGCCCGATTTAAAATTTTAGACGTGCCAAACAACCTTAACCAAGATCTTAAACTATAGATTAGGCAAAACAAAGCAAGTAAACAACTTTACTTCTAAGAGTTTGGGATTACAACCTTTGTAGTCCGGTCCTTCACTTCTAAAGCTCCGTGTTGAGGTCCTTTCGCTGCGATCATCGAGTATCCGGACTCTAGAGAGGCTCCACAAAAGAAAGATGCAAGCTTGCTTCCGATCTTCGATAACAAAGATGATCTACCTTGAAGAAACTCAAGCCCAAGATTTTGCTTCACTAATAAAGTATTAGCAAAGCAAACACCCTAATCTAAGTGGCTAGAATAGATTAGGATGATGAAGTAGGAATTTATCTCTCATTTATTTTCTTAATCTCACTCATTTTCATCACTAAACTCAGAGCTAGAAAGCTTTGCAAGGAGGAAGAAGAAGATGAACTCATTTGTGATGAATAATGAAAAGTAATCCTCATTACAAATGCAACCCATGGTTAAAGATGAAGAGGCTAACCATTGTAGAGAGTTTACTAGGGTTGAGGGTTTGGGTTGGGTTAAAGAATATCTCACAAAATATCAACACAAATATCTTTGCAAGAAAACAAAACAAAAGCTTCTAGAAGCTTCTAGAAAATTAACCCAAATCAAACCCTAACCATGTTTAATCTCCACTAATCATATTGCATTAGTAATCATAACTTGTTACAATATTATATATCACATATACAATATTTATTGTAACAAAATAAAATAATACAATTAACATATATCACATATATATATCAACGTATTACCCGAGTGAGAAAAATATCTTTTAGTGGGCTTATATTAGTTAATATAATTTAATATATCAAATATATAATTATACATTAAATTATCAAATCAACACTTGATCCGATAATCCGGCTATTTCATAAATAACCGACTAATATAATCTGTATCAGCTCATCGAATCAACACTTGATCCAATGACCCGGCTATATCACATATACCCGGTCGATATCACATATCGCGAGAATCTAATACGGTATCACCTACACGTATTGTTCTCGGTCCCGCACATATCATATATGTGCTCCTACTCCGTTTTGCCCGAGCCAAGAAACCTCTGTGTAGGACTCTAAAGAATCGTCAATACGCCGGCAGTAGGTGATGATCATATCAAACACCCACAAGCTGCAAGCGGTCAGCTAAACGTAATAGCCATCCAGGTATTGAGCGATCAGAAGATCAACAAGAAAGCCTGTACATTCTCCTGCGAATCCAATCAGTAACACTCCCGTACAGTCCGGTCTCTTCGTCTGATATGTCGCATATCTCGCCTAGGGGTGGTAAACGTCAGACCCCAGCAGCTTGATAAGTCGTGTCGATATGAGGTCCATAACAGTTCGAGAAACTATCGATAACACTTACCAGTAAATCTCAGCAACTCTGGCTAGGGATTTCCAGTTATAGCCAATCGAACACAGCGCAACATCAACTCTCTATACCGGAAGAGACGAAACCCCTCCAATCGCTCATTGCTTCCATGTGATTCGGGACTATACCCAAAAGCCACATTTTTTCATGCCCTCTTGGACGTGGTATGATGGAAATCAAAGTACAGTGGGAATCACACAAGACTCCATGACGATCTCGGGTCTACAGACTAAGCTGTACCAGTGTCACCAGAGAACTGCCATCTGACGTGAGGTATAATACCATATGGGAGTTCTCGGCGAGTCCGTCCAGTGTACCCAGTCTCCACTGAGCACCCGTATATCTTCTCTGATGTCAAACACCAATGGATATGGGATCATCCATCGCCCATCATATGGGTCAAGAAGCGCATACGCTAGTCTACTATGGAGTATCGATGCCCTGTCTCGGTACTCCCACGACTAGGAACATTTGAAGGATGTACTTGGCGACTACACTGTCCCCACTAGTATGATCTGCATCATAGTTCTGGTAGTCAAGTACTCATCCTAAGGGCTTTATCAACATGTGACATAGAGACAATCAGAGTACATGTTAAGATAAAGAGTAACCAGATAGCATACTATCATGTCGAGCAAGAAAGTCCTCCCTATATATGTCCAAGCATCCAGTAATGGCCTCTAGGGCATAAATATAACTAACAATCTCCCACTTGCACCGGGGCCATCTGTTGTGGTATCGCATACCCAACAATTAGCTGTGGTTGAAGTATCTCATACTCAACCATCCCATAAAAGTCTCTACTGGGAATTAAGCCTTTATGAGTGGATCCGTGCTGTTGTCCTCTGTGTCTACTCTCCTAACCTCGATCTACCTGGAGATCAACCATCTCCATGATCAGGTGATACTGCCTAAGAATATATCTGGATCTCTGATGTGACGGGGATTCCTTGGCATAAGCCACAACTCCATTGTCACACAATGGCAGGAACGAAGTTCATCTCATGAACTTATATATATCCAGACTGCCTCTTTGGTAGCATCCTTGGTAACGATGTATCTTGCCTTTAATCGTTTAGTATGTCACGGTATCTAGCTTGGAACTCTTCCAACATACCGTCCCTCCACTGAGGGTAAAGACAATGCCTACGACTGACATTCAGTCGTTCTTATCACCCTGGAACCTTTTCCAGTGATTCTCCCCAGGATCGATTGATACCATCTCACTACAACTAGTGAGAATCCTAACATCCAATTAGATCTATCTCATAGATCCATAACTCAGGATTTAGGAGGTATCACCTTGATCCTATTGGAGAATCTTTGTGATAAGAGGAGATTGACCGAGCGTAGCATAGGAAACTCCTTTCCTATCAAGAGTATGTCATCTACGTACTATACATGGATCACCACCATACTCCCTACTACCTTTTTGTATATACAAGGTTCATCTACCATTTTGATAAAGTCAAACTCTTTGACTACTACATCAAAACAGACGTTCCAACTCCGCGATGCCTGATTTATCACATAAAACAACTTGTACATGTTTCTGCTGCTCTCACTGTCTACGAAGCCCTCTGGCTGTGTACTTATAGACGCTCTCTTCTAAATCATCATTTAGAAAAGCAGTCATGATACCCAACCGCCAGATATCGTAGTCATGGTATGTAGCAGTGGCAAGTAGCATCTGGATGGACTTAAGCATAGCTTTGAAAGTCTCAACTTTTCCCTGTACACCAAGTAATCTTCTCAAGATATACTTGCTCCTGATGGGGATTTAACCCTTCAGATAAAGCAACCAAAGTCCATACTTTGTTGGTGTATAAGGATTCCATCTCAGATCGCTAAGCATCCAGCCATTCTCATAGAGTCCTCACTCCGATGGCCTGCTCGAAACTAGTTGGGTCATCATCTCATGATGCAATCTTCGCTCCCACTGTCATAAAGAAACCGAAGTATCTCTCAGGTGGATGAGGAACTCTACCAGATCGGCGGAGAGGCTGAGGTTCATCGGAAATTATTGAATCCGATGGTTCTACCAAATCATCAGCTGCAGTTTGTATAGCTGGAACTCCTTCCAGTTCTACCTCATAACCACTAATTTCTTCACAAGAAATTCCCTTTCACAAAGGTGGCATGCTGAGAAACAAAAACACCTTTTGTTCCCCAGTTTGGTAGAAGATATTCCCTTGCGAATGCTTGGGATATCCAACAAACTTCCACAGAACTGACCTTGCCTCGAGCTTGTCCGGATTTTGCTTTTGACATAGGCCGGACAACCCTAAATCTTAACATCTTTAAGAGATGGGCTCTTCCCATACCATATCACAAATGGAGTGGTAGGCATCTGATTTGGTTGGAACCCTATTCAATAGGTATGCAACTTCTCAAGTGCATAACCCTAAAAGAAAATAGGCTACTCGGTAGTACTCATCATAGAGCACACCATATCACATAGGGTGCGATTGCTCCGCCCCGATACACCGATGTGCCGTGGTGTATACGAAGGAGTAATGCTGAGAGAGAATCTCATTCTCCTTTAAAATATTCCAGGAATTCCTTGCTCAAGTATTCTCCTCCTTGATCTCATCAAAGGACATAATACTTTTACCCGTTTTTGGTTCTCTACTTCTAACTTATATTCTGTGATTATCTTAAAAGTTTCAGACTTGTGTTTCAACATGAACATATATCTGAATCTTGAGAGATCATCAGTGAATGTAATGAAGTGCAAAAAACCGGTCCTGGCATATGTAGACAGGGGACTTTCATACATCGACATGTATCAATCCCAAGAGTTCACTAACTCTTTCTCTGTTTTCAATAAACGGAGCTGTGGTCATCTTATCTTTGTGACATGACTGGCAAGTTTTACAAGATGTAAATCCAAACTAATTTAAATATGCATCTTTATGTAACTTCAGCTAGTCGGGTCGCATTGATATGACCTAGTCTACAATGTCTCAAGAAGGATCCGTTCATTTCTGAACTCTTCCTCTTGTATGTGTTCTATACGTTAAGAACTTTAGTTTTATTTAGAACGTCTATGTTTTTAGATAACGTGCCTGAACTGATCAACTCTTGATATAGGAAATGTTCAAAAAATCATCCAACGATACAAAATTATATCCTTTTTTACTAATGAAGAGATTGATATGATGTTGTATATCAGGTTCGGTATCTAATAACATTCGTTCAGAATCAATGTATTCTGGTAATACATGGTGATGACTGCCAACAGACTTGGCTGCAACACTTGCATCATTTCCAATTCTTGAAACTTATCACCCGTTCTCAGTTCTCTAGCTTTCTGTAGCCCATGTAACATATCACATTTGCGGATCCTGATCCGGTATCTCATACCTAGGACGTAAAGGATACTGAGAAATAGTTCTTGGTAATGAACACACCCGAATATGATGCATCGGCATGCACTTTATTCGTTTGGGCGGCACGGGAATTCTGGTAATCCCCTATTTCCTGCTCTGTCTTATAACAATTATAAGTTCGAGCGGGACCAACGTTCCCTAGCGTAGTATAACAAGCGGGTTCGATCAATACATCCATATTATTATCTTGATTTAAGGCGTGACATAGTCGCTACCAGGAGAGAGATAGAAGAAAATACTCAGCGTATGCTCTTGCAAGATTAGATTGGTTATTAATATATCTAATCAGGACGTCTCCCATTGTTTTAGTCAAATCTTCCTTCAAACCCTAAAAGGAAAGACTAGCCGGGATTAATTTACACTCTACAAGTTTTCCAATCTTTCAGCCAGGCCAGTGCCGGTACTTTGAGGGAGGTTCCTCGTGATTTCGCACGGACCTAATTAAAGTAAATCTTGTTTTCCCAGAGGCTTAACCCCGTTGACACCTTTCTAGACACCTACTTGATCGGCTAATTGTAATGTGTAAAACTCTCCCAGGAGTAACTCTTACTCGTAGCGGGTATCGGGATCCAACTATCTCATAGAAGGTATGCAATCTCATTGCAAATTTCAACTCTTGAAATTCTCAATAATATTTTGCCCCGAGCAATCTATGACCTTGACAAGGTCAACAAACCATAGACCGCAAGTCAAGTTCAACCCGTCATTTGCCGATTGAATTAAACCCACCCGCATGACCCTTGACAAGGTCAACAAAGTCACACGACTACCCTAACTCAATCGCATCATATGCTTTTGCAAATAAGCATAAATAGCTACCGCACACTACGCCTTGACAGGGTCAACAAACGCAGTACGAATACTATGAAGTACTTATCTGAAATGACGGAGGGCTACGACAGGTTTTTAAGAAAACCCTTTGCGTAATGAACTTGATATCATTGTAGAATCGAGGGATTTTAAATAGAGTGTTTTTTAGGCTTTTCTAGTTTTGCTAAAGAGGTCACTCCCGGTGAAGAGATCGTCGGTTCTTTCCTTATCGAATAAGGTGCAGGATATTTCACAAATACCTCTATGCAAAGCAAAAACTATAGAAGCAATCAAAAGACAAACCGAGTGTGTAGCATCTGCCGGTTTCGCTAAAGAGGTCACTCCCGGTGAAGGGATCTCGGCTCTTTCCTTATCGAATAAGGTGCTGGATATTCTACAAGGAATACCGCTATGCAAAGCAAGAACTAGAGCTACCAGTTTTTAAGCAAGTTTCTACAATATCTTTAGGTTTCTTTTAGTTTCATTAATCTCATTAATGAAGTCCCATTTTATTATGCTCTACAAGCATCACATTTGAAACGAAATCAACAATATACAATATATATCTCATATATATAATATAAACATTCGTCTCAGGAAGTAATATGATCTCATCACAGAACATTGCAGCAGAAGAACATATATGAAATATTGGATATACTAGGAAGTCCGTGTTTTAATACTAGCCTGTATAAAACATGGATTCCACGGTCGCGATGAATAGCCAAACCCACATCCCTAGACCCCTACGAGAGCGGCAAGCAACACTGCCAATTCTAGGGTTAGAAGACCCGGTCTCGACTCCTCGAGATGGTCTCCCTCTGGACCCTAGAATCCGGTTACTTGTGCTCCCCGCCTTGGGTCTACCTAATGCAGAAAAGTATATAATATACAATGGTGACATCATCCTCAGCCCGGAAGTGCCCCAATAAATGAATATTACATACAAATGAATTTTACATGAATGAAAAATAAAAACTCTCATCTCACATAAAACCCCCGGCTATTCAGAACACGACGATCCAATATAACATATCACAGCAACACATAATATCTCATATCATCAACGTAAGCAAGTATGCGTATCCCGATTGTCGTTGATGTATAGCAACGAAGCCGGTGATACACTACATACTACGCTTACGGTCACAAAAAAGAAAGTGTAAAACTACAACAGTTGGAATCCGCAACCTCATTAGACATCGCATGCCTAACCAAATGAATTCCTTAGACATCGCATGCCTAACAATTATAAACCCCGCATTTTAGTCTCGATCTTGAAAACACTTTTCAATATCTAGTCGGGCAATTCAACAAGATTCCCGACATCCTGATTGAATGCTCATCGCAAACTTTAGTAGACGGCTGCACCCCCGGATGCCGTCGACGAAGTGCACTAAGGCGGAATACCGCTGCCGCGAGCATCCGAACGGATGCTTTTGGCGACGGGGTCCTCTTACAGTCACTTGGTTGGGGCTATGGGGCGTGGCTATCTATTAAGTTTACCCGGCGAGTATTCGCGTACGCTACGTGATTGCGACGGACTTTTGATCACATCAAAATCCCGTGGCAACCGATCAAATGAGACTAAACTACTAGATTTATAACATTCAAATTAGTTATCTCATAACTACTTGTGGATTCCAAATATTGCATCACAATCCAGATAAATAGACAATGTTAAACTTTCCGATCGAATGATCAAACACCCAAGATTTCCTAAATAGCTCAACACTTGAGCGGAGTTCAAAAAGGTATCCATCATATGCCAAAGTACCAAGGGTCCAGCCGTAGAAGGGTCAAACCAACGCCTCACATGTGGAAACGCCGTACTGCCCCAAACCCTAAGGTTTAGAGGCGGTTCAGATGGTCACATAATCGAGTTAAGGTTTGTGTTCTTCTAGAGGGTCCACCGCGTTACTTGCACGTCTTAGAACGTTCTTTAATTAAGGAAAAATCCAACACTTGGAAATTTTCCGGGTCGGGGAAAAAGTGAGTTATTGATATCCGTTCGAACTTTTTAACACTTTCTAAATTACCCAGAAAAACTTAAACGAAGTTAAACTTTCCGATCGAATCAACGAGTTCCCAATACATCCCAGAAAACTCAACACTTGAGTAATATCAAAAAGTTCCCAGAAGCATCAGGAAATACATACGGATATTTCTGTAGAAAAATGAAGCCCTGGTTCCCAATTCGGCCGCGGAACCGCCGCGCAAGGCATGGTCTTACCGCGGTTCCACGGTGGCTTGAGGGGATTAAGGGGTCATTTTTCACAGAAAGCCTTATAATTCCCTGCTTAATTTTCTGAGTATTTTTAATACAGAAAAAATCAACATTTTAAAAAAATTCCAGAACTAGGTTTTATCGGGTATTCGGAGTTCGATCGGACTTTAAACTTCGCCTAAAGCTCTAGCTTGGCTTTGATACCACTGCAGGGTTACTAGGCACTCTCACAAGGGTCTATAAGGCATCAACCATGCCCGAATTAAAATTTTAGACGTGCCGAACAACCCTAACCAAGATCTTAAACTATAGATTAGGCGAAACAAAGCAAGTAAACAACTTTACTTCTAAGAGTTTGGGATTACAACCTTTGTAGTCCGGTCCTTCACTTCTAAAGCCCCGTGTTGAGGTCCCTTCGCTGCGATCATCGAGTATCTGGACTCTAGAGAGGCTCCACAAAAGAAAGATGCAAGTTTGCTTCCGATCTTCGATAACAAAGATGATCTACCTTGAAGAAACTCAAGCCCAAGCTTTTGCTTCACTAATCAAGTATTAGCAAAGCAAACATCCTAATCTAAGTGGCTAGAATAGATTAGGATGATGAATTAGGAATTTAACTCTCATTTATTTTCTTAATTTCACTCATTTTCATCACTAAACTCAAAACTAGAAAGCTTTGCAAAGAGGAAGAAGAAGATGAACTCATTTATGATGAATAATGAAAAGTAATCCTCATTACAAATGCAACCCATGGTTAAAGATGAAGAGGCTAACCATTGTAGAGAGTTTACTAGGGTTAAGGGTTTGGGTTGGGTTAAAGAATATCTCACAAAATATCAACACAAATATCTTTGTAAGAAAACAAAACAAAAGCTTCTAGAAGCTTCTAGAAAAATTAACCCAAATCAAACCCTAACCATATTTAATCTCCACTAATCGTGTTACATTAGTAATCATAACTTGTTAAAATATTATATATCACATATACAATATTTATTGTAACAAAATAAAATAATACAATTAACATATATCACATATATATATCAATGTTTTACCCGAGTGAGAAAAAGAATCTTTTAGTGAGCTTATATTTGTTAATGTAATTTAATATATCAAATATATAATTATACATTAAATTATCAAATCAACACTTGATCCGATAATCCGTCTATTTCATAAATAACCGACTAATATAATCTATAGCAGTTCATCGAATCAACACTTGATCCGATGACCCGGCTATATCACATATACCCGGCCGATATCACATATCGCGAGAATCTAATACGGTATCACATACAAGTATTGTTCTCGGTCCTGCACATATCATATATGTGCTCCTACTTCATTTTGCCCGAGCTAAGAAACCTCTGTGTAGGACTCTAAAGAATCGTCAATACGCCGGCAGTAGGTGATGATCATATCAAACACCCTCAAGCTGCAAGCGGTCAGCTAAACGTAACAGCCACCCAGGTATTGAGCGATCAGAAGATCAACAAGAAAGCCTGTACATTCTCCTGCGAATCCAATCAGTAACACTCCCGTACAGTCTGGTCTCTTCGTCTGATATGTCGCATATCTCGCCTAGGGGTGGTAAATGTCAGACCCCAGCAGCTTGATAAGTCGTGTCGATATGAAGTCCATAACAGTTCGAGAAACTATCGATAACACTTACCAGTAAATCTCAGCAACCCTGGCCAGGGATTTCCAGTTATAGCCAATCAAACACAGCGCAACATCAACTCCCTATACCGGGAGAGACGAAACCCCTCCTATCCCTCATTGCCTCCATGTGATTCGGGACTGTACCCAAAAGCCAACTTTTTGCACGCCCTCTTGGACGTGGTATGATGGAAATCAAAGCACAGTGGGAATCACACAAGACTCCATGACGATCTCAGGTCTACAGACTAACCTGTACCAGTGTCACCAGAGATCTGCCATCTGACGTGAGGTATAATACCATCTGGGAGTTCTCGGCGAGTCCGTCCAGTGTACCCAGTCTCCACTGAGCACCCGTATATCTTCTATGATGTCAAACACCAATGGATATGGGATCATCCATCGCCCATCATATGGGTCAAGAAGCGCATACGCTAGTCTACTCTGGAGTATCGATGCCCTGTCTCGGTACTCCCACGACTAGGAACATTTGAAGGATGTACTTGGCGACTACACTGTCCCCAATAGTATGATCTGCATCATAGTCCTGGTAGTCAAGTACTCATCCTAAGGGCTTTATCAACATGTTACATAGAGACAATCAGAGTACATGTTAAGATAAAGAGTAACCAGATAGCATACTATCATGTCGAGCAAGAAAGTCCTCCCTATATATGTCTAAGCATCCACTACAATATACAACGTATGTACAGTAATGGCCTCTAGGGCATACATATAACTAACAATTATAACAATATAATACAACTTTAAAAGTTACACTCTCTCTCTCTCTCTCTCTTTCTGTCTTTTCTACTTCTTCCTTATCTTTTGGACTTACCGAGCGATTTGTTCGCTGACGATATTCTCTTTCTTTCTTCTTTGAATGTCGTCAGGTGTTTCGGACCTTTCAGAGATCGAGCCTAGCACTGAAGACTTGGAACAGTTTATTGAAGATCCCGAGCTGTAGCCACTTGTACCTATTTCATTTCAGTACTTTCCATTTCTGTTATGCCACTGTTTAGGCATTGCATTCATTCAGATGTATTTACTTTTCCATGCATTGTACAAAAGAATATTAATAAATAAAGTTGTTGTTCATTACATTTTTGTCTCCTATGTATATTCCTTTATATTGCTTAGATACGCTTAGCGTATTTACTTCAGAGTAAATACATAGCGGCCTCGTTGCGTCCCCTTCGCCGTACACCGGGAAGCGGGGCGTGACACATTACGACAACATCAGCTCTATGCCAAGTACAGTAAGTGTGAATTTTGGCTAGATCAAGTCGAATTTCTCGGACATATCATTTCAGGCGAAAGAATCTAAGTTGATCCAGCTAAGGTGTCAGCTGTCAGCGAGTGGTCGACACCAAAAACGGTGAAAAATATACGAAGTTTTTTGGGATTAGCAGGATACTACCGATAATTCATTGAAGGATTCTTAAAAATTGCAGCACCCCTGACCAAGCTCACACGTAAATATGAAGCATTCGTGTGGTTAGAAGCATGTGAAAAAACTTTTGTAGAACTCAAATCAAGATTAACCTCTGCTCCTATCCTTATAATACCGGATCAATCTGGAGGATTCGTTGTGCATTGTGATGCATCCGATAAATGATTAGGATGTGTTCTACACCAGCATGGAAAAGTTGTGGCTTTTGCATCAAGACAACTAAAGGTTCATGAGCACAACTATCCAACACATGATCAGGAGTTGGCAGCAGTCATCTTCGCACTTAAGATTTGGCGCCACTATCTTCTGAGAGAATGAGTGGATATATACACTGATCATAAGAGTCTAAAGTATGTATTTACTCAGAAGGAATTAAACATGTGGCAGAGAAGATGGCTAGAACTCATGGTGGACTTCAACATCAACCTACAGTGTCATCCTGGGAAGGTGAACGTAGTTCCTGATGCACTTAGCTGCCAGCCATTAGCAATGAACCTCACCGCTCAGTAGAAGCTACAGCAAGAATTGCACGGATTGGCGATCGAAGTAGTTGTGCTAGGTAACACTTTATATTTGATGAACTTACAAGTCCAGTCCATTCTTGTCAATTAGATCAAGGCAGCCCAAGCAAATGATGTCAAGCTACAAAAGATCCGAGAACAAGTAGAAAGTGGATTTCAAACTGACTTCATCATCCATGAAGATGAATCCTTGGAATATGGAAGTCGATTATGTGTGCGAATCGGCCCTGTTCGAGAAGAGTTGATGAAAAAAGCTCACAACTCTCCTTATTCTGTACACCCTGGTGGCACGAAGATGTATAAGGATCTACGGCAACACTACCGGTGGTACGGAATGAAGCGAGAAGTAGTTAGAAGCGTAGCCAAGTGTTTGGTGTGTCAGCAAGTGAAGGCTGAACATCACAGAGCTGCTGGTCTATTTCAGCCGTTACCAATCCCAGAATGGAAATGACAGCACATTACCATGGAATTTGTGACTGCCCTTCCTCACAGCACGAAGGGTAACAATGCAATATGGGTTATTTTGGATCGACTCACCAAGTAAGCTCACTTTATTCCATTTCGAGTTAGCCAGTCAACCGAGACGTTAGTAAAGAAATACATGGAGGTATGTATAAATCTAAAGTAAGATTTAAACCTTCAAAATGTACCATATTTGATATCCATGAACTCATGCAGGAGATCGTGAGATTACATGGAGTACCTGTTTGCATCGTCTCCGATCGTGATACAAGATTTCGATCATAATTTTGGCAGCGTCTGCAACCTAGCCTGGGAACGAGTCTGAATTTTAACACAGCTTACCACCCACAAACGGACGGACAGTCAGAACGAACAATTCAGATTCTGGAAGACATGCTAAGAGCCTATATGTTAGACTTGTAATTCTACGGTAGCGCCCCGGCCGTCTTTCGGACGCCAAATGCGGAACAAAAACTTTTTAAACTGGCGCTATCACATACTATAACCCGGATCTGCCATTAACGCTAAACTAACAAACTACAAAGAGGGTAGAAAGGTTATACCTAACGATCTGAGTCCTTCGTTCTTTAACCATCATCCCACGCTCCGTTGCGGCTGCTCCGATCTCCTGGCTCCTCGTCGAGGTGGCACCACATCTACGGATCTTTAAACGGGCTCCCGTCTCTGAACCGAGGCAACTCGGTCATCAAGTTTGCTAAAAGAGATGACCAAGATTGATGTAGAGAATGAGTAGAACACTTTGTCTCACTTCATCCAAAGCCATGGACGAACGGTTAATGAAGTTGCCTTTTGGAATCGGGTGATGGAAAAATGAGCTATATGAAGTTACATGAAGTAAAACTATCATAATCTTTTTCCCAAAATCAATCATCTTTTTTCCTTAGCCACCAAATGATTTGGCCGGCCACTATCTATAGAAGGAGGGAGGTGAGTGTAGGAGAGGGGAGGGTAACCTTAAGCTATGATACTTATCATAACATTTAATGAAAGAATGAATCGTCAAAAAACATTAAATGCAATCCATGAATCATTAACCTAGTCACCATAACACATCATCGCTCAATTAATGCTAACTATAAATCATCAAATCTAGAACCTTCTAGAACCATGACTCACCCAATGATGAAAAGATAAATCCGTATTAAACCTAATGTTTAATACGGGTGATAGAAAACAGGAAACTGGCAACTTCCAAAAGCGATCCCGAAACGAATTTCAGGATAACCCCGTAACAGTATAAACATACCCGCATTTGTATTACGACCGAATAAAAATGCAACTGAGACAAAGATATTATATCTACACAGTATAATACTCGGATCCGGCTTAAACCAAAGCCCACCAGTATTATCTGCCAGAAATATGACACGTGCGTAAACGCACGTGCATTTTCCGAACCCTGCCATAAAACCATACGGTCTCTACAAGTTTCGCCCGAACTTGGGAAACTATCTGTGGGGGACTCTAATAACTCGTCAGTACCTTGGCAGTGGGTTTAACCACAAGCCGTCAGCGGCACTAGCTGTGCGTAACGGCTGCCCATGTACTGACCTCATGGGAGGCCGATGAGCGAACTCATCCGGAAACCCTACCGAGCCTAACAGTGACAATGTATATACAGTCCGGTCCGTTCTCCTATGAGTATCGCATATCGGGCCTAGGGGCTGGTAACGTCAGACCCCCAATAGCGGTATAAGTCATGTCGGAGACAAGCCCTGAACACCCTGAGAAACTACCGGAGTACCTACCAGTAATTCTCACCTGCCTTGGCTAAGGACTTGGTGTAATGGCTTTCCTAGACACAGCGCGATCTCCACCCCCAATACCGGGAAAGACGAATCCCCTGCCGATCCGCTCACTTGCCTCTATGTGACTCGGGACTGTACCCAAAAACTACCTGTTTGCACAACTCCTTTGAGCCGTGGTAGGGTAGAAATCAAAGCACAGTGGAAACTCACACGAGACAAATGACGACCTCAGGTCGATGAACTAACCTGTATACATGTCACCAGGGAACTGCTATCTGACGATAGGTATAATACCAACTAGCAGGTTTCCGGCGAGTCCAGTCCGGTGTACTCATAACCTAATGAGCACTGTTCATATCAGATTTTTGCATTTTTATACCGCCCAATTTTTATCATATTGCTTATCGGTGGGTACTCTTAAGCCGTGTTTGCTAGTTAATTGATGGATACAGGTTCTCAGCTCTAAACAGTGAAATTCATGGAAAAGCACGACAAATTCCGGATTACTGCCAACCACAGATAAAACACGGGTGTACGCTCTCTATCCGTATGTTGCCGCACACCAGTTTAAGGGACAAAATGGCAAATCGATGTCATTTTCATGCACAAAGCTCAATGTCAACACAAGATCCAACATATCTACGCGGAGCTCGAGGAAATCATGGCAAAAGATCCACATCACATCACCTTTTGATCTACTGAAATTCTGGAAGAAATGTGAAGAGCTTCTGAGAAACAACATATACCACATTGAAGGGTACTGCAAACCAAGGAAAATAACCAAAATTGAAGGCCTAAGTCTCCTAAATGGCCGCGGTTCCGCGGCATAAGCACGCTTAGGCCGCGGAACTGCGGCCACGCTGGCTCGTCAGATAGAAACTTTTCAGAGGCTGTTTTGTCTTTTCATGATGATCCAGAATGTTGCCCTAGGTTCTCTGTTTCCTGCCTATAAATAGTCCAGAACTTGTCAAAGCCAAGGGTGTTTATTCTTGTTTTTAGATTTTAGGATATATGTTATTGTTCTTCTTCCTCTTCTCATCTCTTCTCCATAAAAAACCTTATAGTGAGCTTTTGTGAGTGAAGTGATGAATGAAAGAGTTCTTGTTGTTACCATGCTTGTCTTGTTATGTTGCTAATGATAATTGCTTGTATTTTTCATTTGCTAATCTAGTTGTTGTTATTTGTTGTTTGTTTCTTTCTTGTTCTCTTTTTCTTTATCCTTAACAACAATGATGCTTAAGCTTGATCCTTGCCAAGGTTAGGTCTCAAATAGCTAGTTGTAATCTTCCAACCTCTTTCTTTCTATCTTCCCCCTTTGTTTTATTTTCCTTTTTCTTGTAATGGGTGAGTGGTTTTCTCACTTGTTAGGGTAGGATAAGGAAAGTTTGAGAGAAGGAAATCTTTCTCACTCTTTTCTTGCCCAACATCTTAATTCGGACTCCCGTTAATTGAACCACAATCCGCTCCCTACGGCACCCTATCCTACATGATAGCAGTGATTCCTTAGTGAGACCGGTTGTGGTTGAATTAACCGGAGGTTAAGGCTAAGAGCCAAGAACGGACGGACAAGCACCAAAAGGAAGAACTTAAGCGTTGGAAAGCCTAGCTTATACTCGCAAGTTCCTTCCTAGTCGTGCTAATCCCGTTGTTGCCGATTACCGTAACACCGATATTAAGAGTGGCAACGAAAGAAGTGAGTGACTCCTAACTCAAACTAACCTAATCCTAACCCTAACAAGCTCTCTTTATATATCATTTTAGCACATAGTTAATCTAAAAACAAACCTGGACATTTTGACTTAACTCGTTAAAGCACATAGAAAAAGATTCCCATCTCCCTGCGGACGATCTGTACTCAACCGGCTCGCTACAAGCGAAACCGTCTTGATTGCGGTAATTAACTAAGCATGCAAAAAAATCTACCAATCAAGCACCTGTATACATCTTAGGTGATCCAACTGACACCAGTGGCTTGTGAGATCGGCCACCGCCCCTCGTCGGGGTCTCGACTGTATACACCAGTCTACTCCGGAGTATCAATGCCCTGTCTCGAAACTCCCACGAGTAGGGACAACTTTTAAGGATGTGCTTATGGACCACCCAACTCTCACGTATATGATCGCCATCATACTGTTGGTAGTCAAGCAAAATCCTAAGGGCTCTATCAACGTGTAACAGTGATCAGTCACCTGAACCTGTACACGACTGATAAAGGCAAACCAGATAGCATACTATCATCTCGAGTAAGACTGTCCTACCGGTATAGGTCCTCCGCAATCATTGCAATCATGTGCCTGCGATCCAATCATTGACTTTGAGGGCACTATATCCAACAAGACTTCGAAGGTTCATGGGAAGATCACCTACACCTTATGGAGTTTTTATACAACAACAGCAGGCAAGCATTGGAATGGCACCATTCGCAGCACTCTACGAATGGAAGTGTCGTTCACCATTAAGTTGGGACGACGTCGGAAATCGTGAACTCCTTGGACCAGAGATGATCGTGGAAACCGTGGACTGTTTACCGCCGAACACAGAGACGCGACCGCACAGGTCCGCCTTTCCTGAAATTCGGGGCAAATGCTAATAGGTGCTATCGTCCACATCTCCGAAAATGGCAAGTTGATTTATGGCACCATGTATCGAAGGTTTAAACGGATGCGGCCGATGTAGCAGACTTCGTCAGATTCCCCCTCGTTTGAGGGGTTTTTGATTGTGGGGACGCTCTTTTCTACAGGTGTAAGCCCCAGCAGTTAATTACGCTACCGCATCGCGGTAACAACTTTCTCCTTCTCCAGATGGTCACTTCGTGTCGTGTGTGTTTATTTTGTTTTTTGGTTGCCCGTGGATTGTATACGGAGACTAATTTATGTTGTCGCCAGTAGGGCGTGGATTAGTCTAAATCCGTATTTTCTTAGATTTGAGTTTTGGTTTGAGTTTAAGGATACGTTAGTCTCAATTGAGATTAAGATCAACTTAAACGTTTGTTAAGGATACGTTAGTCTAATTTTAGACTAAGATCAACTTAACGGGATCGTTTAGATCCAACAACAGAGCATTTGGACTCTATTGTTTAGTTTATAGACATTGCGGTCGATTACCAGTTTAAGGACATGGTGGTCCACCGTTAATTTAAAGACATCGCGGTCGAGGTTAAGGACATCATAATCCGTGGGTTTAAGGACCCCACAGTCCGTTGTTAATTTTAAGACATCACGGTCGAGGTTAAGGACATCATAGTCCATGAGTTTAAGGACTCCACAGTCCGTTGTTAGTTTTAAGACATCGCGGTCAAGATTAAGGACATCATAGTCCATGAGTTTAAGGACCCCGCAGTCCGTAAAATGTGTGGTTGTTGGGACCCGTCACCTTTTTGAAGACGTTGAGGAATTACAACGACGAATATCAAAGAGTGAAGAGATGTACCCTTGAACCAAGGTGAGTTGGTTGAAAGAGCAGATGTTTTCAATTCGAGATAAGTTGAGGACTTATGGCCAGAATTGGGCTAAGTCCAATTAAAAATGTTTAACATTTTATTTTTGTTCTGTCCATTAAGCCTTTATTTGGGCTTGGCCCTTTTAATAATGCTAAGCATTGAATTCTGACATCTTTTGTCTTCATCAGAACAGATTGTGTTCTGACAATATGCCACGTGGCGCGCCAGGCACTTTGCGCCAGCTAAAAAGCGCATTGCGCTTCTGTCAGGTAGCGCACACGAAGAGGACACGTGTCGCACTTAGTGCAGAGCGTTAGCTTATTAGCGCATTGTGCTTTTAATTTATGAGCGCTCTGCGCTGATTTAGGGGCGCACCAGTGAGTGACACGTGGCGCGTTTGGCGCTGAGCACCAGTCCATCAACGAGGTGCTCTGTTTTAAAAGCGCAAAGCGCAAGTGGTATCTATGGTTGACATGTGGCGCGTTTTGGCGCTGAGCGCCGGTCAAAAGAGCGCAAAAGCGCAGTTCAAGAGTGCAAGGCACTTTCCAATAACGCAAGGCGCATTTGATCAAATTTATGATCAGAGAACAAGTCTATATTCTTTTTAAAGGGGGTTTTGCCTCAAGATTCAAGAACAAAAGTTCTTATTTATAAAAGGGCTCTGACTTTGTAGATCAAGGATCTGTGAATGAAGTAAATACTTCTTTTATTTTTATGATTAGATCTTTTGATATTTTTATGAGAGACCTTGGTCTTTTTTAGATCTATGATCTTTTTTAGAAGATAGTTATTCTTTTCAGGAGATGATTTCATCTCTGTGCTCAAGAATCATGTTCTTTACCTTGAAGAATTAATCTTCTTTTTCTAAAAGCTTGCTCTTCTTTTTTTGAGTTTTCTCAAAATTTGTAGGGGATTTCTCTCTCTCAGACTTGAAGTCTTGGGGCTTTAATATAGGGCAAATTGATTTGTTAAATCAGTTAAAGAGATCTTTCTCTGATTGATTTGGGGACATTTCCCACCGTTGGATCTTTGATCCTAGGGCTTCTGTTTTACAGAAGGCAATCTTCTTATTTTTAATAAGATTGAGAAAACCTTTCCATAACAGAATTTTAATTCTGATTAATTAATTTATTATCATTATTATTAGATCTTTTGATCTGACGGTTGGTGAGCTTTTAGGTTCCAGCACTGGCGCAAACTTCACGGGGTAACGACCTATTCTATACGTACACTTTAGTTTCCTCGCATGATATCTATTTGTATGTATTTTTGTTTCGAAGAATAATCTTTACAATAAAATACCACATACTACAAAACCGGGTTTTTTCAAAAACTGTATTTTGTATTCCTTTATAATTATGCATCTATAACTCTCGTTAGGAGACCCGCTAATGAATGGTGCGGATTATCACACATCTTGGGGATAGTAGAATGAAATACAGCACTCCTCACGTAGTGTTTGATCTCGAAAGGATATAAATACGGTTTTTAATAAAAACGAATTTTCTAAAATAAAACTAAAATTTTAAAATTAAAATTATATAAAATTATAGGTCCATATTTTCATTATATTATGAAACTATATGTAACAACCCTAAACTTTCTGTACAATTTTTTTAAAAAAAATACAGAAAGGGGTACTTTTGCCTGAGCAAAAGTTATAAATTTGTTTTTCTTTTGAACAGCAAGAAGAAACTTATAGCTCATTGGTAAGACCTTACACTGCTGCACCAAACCACCAGAGTTCAAATCACATCAACCACATTATTTTTAATTAGTTTTTTTTAAATCTTTTTAGAAGCCCAAGAGTCTACACGTGCATAATCCGTAAACCCAAAGGTCATACTAAAAACAAACGAGTCCACTGCAGTAGGCGAACCGACGAGGACACGTTGCGGCGAGACGGGCCCCGACTCGGCCCGACTTGGCCGGCGCCGCCAGCCGAACTCGCTCCAACTCCGTTTTTTTTTTGTTGTCATCTGTGTCTCTTGGCCTCCCCATAACTCCTACACTGTTTAAATTCCGTGCATTATTCCAGAGACTTAAAAATCCAATTAAAACCCAATTTAAATCTTTTTAATACATATTTTTAATGCATTTTTTTATCAAACCCTAACCCTAATTTTTCCTATAAATACTACTCCATTTCACACCCCCTCACTCACAAACTCTGTCCAAACTCTCAAGAAAAATCCCAAGAACTTTTTTGTACAAGTGGAGTTAGCGAAGGGCGAAACTTCGACGAACTTCCGACGACGACCCTGAGAGCTCCCGGCGACGAAACGACGCACACCTCTTACCACTCTCTCTTCCTCTTCTCTAATCTAAAATCCAGTAAGTCCTTCCTCTCTCTTTTTTCTAATCTAAAAACTTTTATTTCTAAAACCCGACGGAAGCGGAGTTAATCCGATATCCGATTCGGTTTTCTTTAAAAAGTTCCAATTTTCTTAAATTCAACAGTACCAAACTTGTACATCATGACCATTAAACATTAACAAAACATATTGATAAGTTTCATATCAAAAGAATTTATATTTCAATTTTTATAGCACTTTTACAGAAAAATACCATATAATTTAGTTTCGACATAAAACATCATTACCCCATGCTATACCTTTAGATAGTTCATGAGATAATGACCTACCTCCTCACAACACTCATATGTAATATAGCACGATGATCTTTGGGAATATAGTTGTCACGCCCCGCTTCCCAGAGTACGCAAGATTGGGCACGTGACATAGCCAACCATGCTACCTGTGGGTAGGAAGTATCCGTCCACAGTCACATTACGGCTGTAGAGATATCAAGAACAAAATAAAACTATCTAAAACATGTCCACAATCCAGAATAACAAGAGTCAATGATAAATAAATGCGGAAGCAAATGATCCAATACAATAATAGAAAGGTATGTCCCATAATGCGGGCTCACATCTGGAAATAAGAATGCAGGAAATAAAACTAACCACTACAGAACTCACAAATCAGCCTGCTGGCTGAAGTACTCCTGCTCGGACAGCGACAGCGGTAAAGAATCTGGGCCATACAAAACCCAGACGTCAGCGCGTCATGTCAACCAATAATACAGTATGCACAGTGTAATAGGCAATGCAGAAATAAACATGAATAAAGCAATAGTAGGAAACAAGCAGTGCAGGGTAGTGTGCAGTGGGTAACTAAACTGTTCTAACAGGTTTTCTATTCTAAAGTCTTTGAAATCAATTTGGGTAATCCTCCATGTAACTCAAAGGATATGTCCCGTTACCCCCCGGGACCACGGATCAGGAAGATGGGAACCAATAGTGGTTCTGTCCCGTTGCCCCCCGGGACCACGGATCAAGAAAATGTAAGAGTCACGAATGGCTCTGTCCCGTTACCCCCCGGGACCACGGATCAAGTAATACCCTTTTAAGTTACACTTTAGTTTACCCTTTTGATTTCCCCATACCCCCAAGTTATATGTGTCAGGTCAGGTATTCAGTAGTCAAGAACTAATGCTAACACAAGTTCAGGTAACAGTAGGTTTGTCTGGATAGACAACAAGATTGGTCCATGAGGACTCCATGTCAGGTTTGTTGGCATTAGGCATCAGATCAGGTAACAGGTCAGGTCATGGTACATCAGATCAAGTCAATAGTAAAAGGTACCATGTCAGGTGCATCAGTATATATCATGAGTAGCAAAGTCAGGTCAAGATGTAACAATATCGTGGGTGTGCTCACAACAGATATATACTCGAACAGGGAATTAACAGCAGGAAATAAGCGATAAATTAAACAACAATAAGCAGTTCATGCAATCACAATAGTGCATTAATATAGTGCAGCCGTTTTATCATATTAACAGGTTTTGAGCACCCTTCGCGGTGCAACAGATTAAATGATGGTGCAATACCGTTATATCAATATCCGAATGTAATAGAACTACATGTGTAAAGGCTATCATCCTTTAAACAGTAAAATGTGATTAACGGGTAAACTTAGTTATTAGGGTTAAAGTGGCAAACTGTAATTTTAGGTTAACTGTAAAATGATATATGTCATATTGCAACCAAATGAGCAAATACTATACCGAGTTAAGTTTTGCAGGTTTAATGAGTCAAAACATATATAATTGTATAGTATAGCATGTAGCAAGTGATACTTGCCTCGACGGGTTGCGAACCGGGAAAAATGGACGTAACGTCGGCGGAAAAACACGCGACGGACGCACGGTTCACGGATTGAACCCAAACAACAAACAATGGGACCACGCGGATCGGGGTACCTCGCTGGAACGTCGGATCAAGTCGTCGGTACGGCCGGATTCCGACGAGATGCAAAACAGCGACAACAAGTTCAGAAATTCTATGTACATTCAAGGATAAACCAGAGGGGAAAAAGGAAGGAGGAAGATGAAGGAATGCTTACTGGGATTGCAGAGGTTGCGACAGCGATGGGGTCGACGGCGATGGGGCGCCGGCGAGGATGCTGCAGGCGGTAGGCTGGGCTGTGGATACTGGAGAAGGAAAGAAGGTGGAGAGGGAGAGGAAGTGGTCGGGTCTGGTGCGCAGGTGAAGAGGAGGTGGTCGGCGGTGGCGCAGGTGACGACGACGAGGGTCGCCGACGGTGTTTCCGGCCAAACAGAGAAGGCACGGGTTGGCCGGAGGTCTCTGTTGCGGCGCCGAGCACACGGGGAGAAGGAGGGGACGTCGAGGTTGGAAAGAGGAGGCGGAGGCGAGGATCCCGGCGGTGCTAGCGCCGGCATCGGAGCTGCGGTGGCGGCGGGCACGGCTAGGGTTAGGGTCGCGAGGGGTTTCAGTTTCTCGCGTGGGTTCAGAGAAGAAAACTATGAGGGGAAAAGGTGATATATAAATATAGGAGCGAGAGAGCGAGAGAGTTAGAGAGAGAGAGAGAGAGAGAAATTAGAGAGAGAGAGAGAGAGAAATTAGAAAGAGAGAGACGTGAGGGATGGAGAGAGAAAGAGATAGGAGACAAAGGAGGGGGCCCACGGGGTTAAACAAACCGCCGTGATTGGCTGGCAGGGATTTAAGAGATTAGAGAATTTTAATTAAAAGATTTCCCGATTTATTTTAACAGAGGATCTTATAATATATATATAGTTTCGATTATATTATTAATTGGGGATTTTAGCGCTAAATGAAACATTTCCAAATCACGCCCGGGTTGGGTCCAAAAATTCGAAATTCAAATAATAAGATTTTAAGCGGGTTCCAAATTTTAAAATGAAATGTTTTATGATTAAAAAGCATACCCCCAAGTCGGACACTTGCACGCGCGCGTAGTCGTCCAAACTCGCCCGTTTCACCGAACGGGATGAGAACTCGACGCACGGACGCTACCACGTGGCTAGGGGTGACGAGTAGACCAAGATAGATATTTTTAATTTTGTTTTAGGTGCTAAAATTTGTTATATGCAGAAATGACTTAGCTAGTTAAAATTTTATAATAAGACCCAAACAAGCAAGATAAATGAAATGAGTAATATCTAACACTCAACCAGTAACAGAAATAGTAGTATTGGGCTCGGGTGTTACAATAGTTTTGGGAAAATGCGATTTTACACAAAACCACCTCAAACTTATAAAAACCTTTTTCTACAAGATATGTATTTTTAACAAATCTTTGCAATGTGCCGCTACAATCCATTTCGGGGAACCCGTTCGGGATGGTGAGGATTATCGCACATCCTCAGGCTCAGTAACGCGAGATGCAGACTTCCGCAAGGAGCATACGGTCTCGAAAGATTTAAAATTACAAATTTCTATAGAAAATGTGATTTCTATTATAAATAAAAATTAATTTTTTAATAAATAAATATATATGTAATTAATATCAAAATATCTATTTTTAATATTTATAATATTCCACATTTCCAAAATTTAAGAAAAACATTCATTTGCAAGAAAGTACCAAACAATTCCAATATTACAAATAAATACCATATATTATGAAAAATAGGTTTTACTCACTAGAAATGTCACAATGATAAAATATACATCAATGAAAACTTTAAAGACGATAATAAAATAATTGAGATGTATTTGAAAATTATACAAAATTATTTTTAAATAAACCCCCCTCAAGTTATATTAAATTACAATAAGGACCCTAGTAAATATAGGTTTAAGCTGGACCAGTCTCTTAAGCCTCAGGGAGCCGGAGATATGGGTGCTTTCCTATTTAAGATATACAATTTAACAAACGGTGTTATCAACACGGTAACCGTCAAGACACAAATCTTGCCGTACATGTGCAGCAGTTATCGATAACACCAAAACCTAATTCAGGATTCATTTTCTTTTCTAATTGTCTGACTCAGACTGGGTCTCAATATAATCAATCTGACTTGAATGAGATTCAAGTGTATATAACAATTCAATATGAATCCATATATTCAATCTGTTCAATCTATCAATTTATACAACTTAACCAAACCGAACCATGGATATACATATATCTACATGATTCTCCAGTTACATCCATTTACTGATATCATGGTTCCGGCAAGTCATCCATCTATACAATCTATAATACAAGACAATACAATTTACAATACAATACAAATAATACAATCAAGACATCGCGGGGTTTAAGGGGTAGATTGGTACGGAAGGTGTTAGAAGTGGCACGAGACTGTAACCATTAAGACACCTAACCTGAATTCAATAGCCGTTGTACCGTGGCTTAACGGTTCCTTGTATTCCGTTCACCATACTCTCTGGTCTACTGAGACTCCTCTCGTATACACTGGCCTCTTCTGTACCAAGCTACAAACAAAAGCATTAACACTAAGTACAACATTATAACAATATAATACTACTTTAAAAGTTACACACACACACTCTCTCTCTCTTCCTCTCTCTGTGTGTGTGTGTGTGTCTATTCTATTTCTCCCTTATTTTTGGGACTTACCGAGCGATTGTTTTCTGACGACATTCCCTCTCTTTCTTCTTTGGAATGTTGTCAGCTGATTTGGACCTTCAGAAGATCGAGCCCACCAGCGAGGACTTGGATCGGCTAGCTTTTGACCCGGAGCTCTAGATACTTGTACATTTCATTTCAGTACTTTCTATTTCTGTTATGCCAATATTTAGGCACTGCTTTTCATTCCATGTATTTATTTTTTAGGTGTATTGTAAAAAGAATGTTAATAAATAAAGTTGATGTTCAATTATATCTATTGTCTTTGTCTCTTGTGCATTTTACTTATATTGCTTAGTTACGCTTAGCGTATTTACTTCTGAGTAAATACGTAGCGGCCTCGTCGCGTCCTCTGCTCGTACACTGGGAAGCGGGGCGTGACACTGTATTTTCATAAAAAATGAAAGATTAAAAAATATCAATAAAATACCATCAAGTTACTAAAGACTAGTTTTCACTAAAACGCCATAAACTTTTGAAAACTAAATATTTATCATTAAAATACCTCAATAATTAAAACACATGCTCATGAAAACCCTAAGTAATACAAACCACTCTCGAGGTTTTATAATCTATATTAAAAATATTTTTCATAAAACCCCCTTGAGATATACAAAACAACATTTAAGGACTTTAGTAAATATAGGTTTAAGCGGGATCAATTCTCTTGAGCCCTAGGGAGCTGGAGAAAGTGAGTGCTTGCTTATTCAGGTTAGAAAACTTAACAGGAGTTATCAATAGCAATTGTCTTTAAAAAAGACACAAATCCTGCCGTCCATGTACAGCAATTGCCGGTAATTCCCGAACCCAAGAATTCAAGAGTTAAATCAGTTTACAAGTGTCTGACTCAGTCTGAGTCCAACCTCAAATCTGAATCCAAAAATCAACACAAATACTTGATAATGAAATTGAATACTCGAATTCAAACATCAATATCAAACATGTATACTTGACTTGACTTGACCGAACCATGGTTATAACTTGACTTGAACTTGATATGACTACTTGAATACATGATTACATCCTGAATATGAACCTGAACATTTTGTATCCATGGGTTCGGCCAAAACTTGTAAACATAATCTATACAATATATTACGCGGAGATAAAGGGGTAGATTGGTATGGAACGTATATCGTGGTACGAGAGGTTTCTTAAAAGAAACCTACATGAATTCTCATGCCGTTGTCCCATGGGTTATGACGGGGCCTTTTACTACATGTTACCATAGTCCACGGGGTAAGATGGACTCTTTTCGTATACATGAATACCTTCTTTACCAAACTACAAACAACCACGTTATAATAAATATCATATACCGGTAATCGGTCGTATACAACTTTACCTGTTCATTTCACTTTATATACTATCTTCTCTTTCTTCTTTTGGAACTTACCGAGTGTTAGTTCGCTGACGACATTCCTTTCTATTTCTTTCTTTGGAATGTTCGTAAGGGGGACCGGACTCTGAGGTGATAGAGCCGAATCAGGAGGACTTGGACTAGCTTACCACTCATCCTGACTACTAGTTCCTATGCACTTACTTTCAGTATACCACTGTTTAGGCATTTGCTTTTGATTATTGCATCTTTTATTTCAAACAGTTGTATGTAAAGTTGAATGAAAATAAAGTTGTTGTTTTATTTTATTCTCTTGTCATTCTTGTTCATTTTTATATATTGCTTAATTACGCTTAACGTATTTATTTCCTGATAAATACGTTGTGGCCTGCCACGTCACCATTTCCGTCTACTGGGAAGCGGGGCGTGACAAGAATGGCGTTACAGTCATCCACCTGCTAGATCTTATAGTCAAGGACAACAGTATTGAAAAGTTTGGGTTATCAAAACCTCCCTGTCACCGTCTTTGGGGAAACCAAAGTTACTATCAGGTGGCTGAGATTACCCACTAAATCTGTGGACTGGCTAATGGATTATCGAATCCAATTGAATCTCCAGTTCCACTAAATTTTTAGTAACTGTTTGTGGTTCTGGAATCACTTCCAGTTCTACTATACTCTCACTTGTTTCTTTTAAAAAAAGATTCCTTTTATAAAAAGGTGGCGAGTCAAGAACAAAATAACCTTTGATCTTGCAAATGGTAAAATGTTAAACCCTTACTAAAAAGCCTGGAATAACCCATAAACTGCCATTACAGAAACGTGCTTTGAGTTTGTCCAGATTCAGCTTTTAAACAGAAACCGGATAACTCCACATTTTAACATTCTCAACATATGCAACCATTCTATGTCCATATAGAATCTAAGGCACTAATTTAGATGGAACCATATTCAATTGTTATGCAACTGTTTCCGTTGTAGCAGACTTCGTCAGATTCCCCCTCGTTTGCGAGGGGTTTTTGATTGTGGGGACGCTCTTCCCTGCAGACGCAAGCCCCTGTAGTTAATTACGTTATCGCATCGCGATAACCACTTTCTCCTGCTTCAGAAGTTCACTTCGTGTCGTATGTGTTTGTTTTATTTTTGGTTGCCCGTGGATTGTATACAGAGACTAATTTATGTTGTTGCCCGTAAGGCTTGGATTATTCCAAATCCGTATATCTTAGATTTAGGTTTGGGTTGATTTAAGGATTATTAATCTCGTTTGAGATTAAGATCAATTTAAATTTTTGTTAAGGATACTGTTCCCCTCCGAAAGACGCGGCGGAGACACGATAAACGTCTTGCCTGAAATTCGAGGCAAATGCTAATTGGTGCTATCCGTCTACCTCTCCGAAGATGCCAAGTTGATTTATGGCACCATGTATCGAAGGTTTAAACGGATGCGGTCGATGAAGCAGACTTGTTAGATTCCCCCTCATCTGAAGGGTTTTTGATGTGGGGACGCTCTTCCCTGCAGGTGCAAGCCCCTGCGGTTAATTACGCTACCGCATCGCGGTAACAACTTTCTCCTTCTCCAGATGGTCACTTCGTGTCGTGGGTGTTTGTTTTGTGTTTGGTTGCCTGTGGATTGTATATGGAGACTAAGTTATGTTGTCGCCCGTAGGGCGTGGACTAGTCCAAATCCGTATCTTTCTTAGATTTGGGTTTGGGAGGTTTGGGTTTAAGGATACGTTAGTCTCATTTGAGACTAAGATTGACTTAAACGTTCGTTAAGGATACGTTAGTCTTATTTTAGACTAAGATCAACTTAACGGGATCGTTTAGATCCGACAAGAGAGCAATTAGGCTCTATTGTTTTGTTTAGTGACATTGCGGTCGATAATTAGTTTAAGGACATTACGGTCCATCGTTAGTTTAAAGACATCGCGGTCGAGATTAAGGACATCATAGTCCATGAGTTTAAGGACCCCACAGTCCGATATTAGTTTAAAGACATCACGGTCGAGGTTAAGGACATCATAGTCCATGAGTTTAAAGACCTCACAGTCCGATATTAGTTTAAAGACGTCACGGTCGAGGTTAAGGACATCATAGTCCATGAATTTAAGGACCCCACAGTCCGATGTTAGTTTTAAGACATCACGGTCGAGGTTAAGGACATCATAGTCCGTGAGTTTAAGGACCCCATAGTCCGTAGTAATGTATGGTTTTTGGAACCCGTCACCTCTCTGACGACGTTGAAGGATTACAACAACAGATATCAGAGGAGTAACGAGATGTACCCTCGAACCAGTGTGAATTGTTTGAAAGATCTGTAGCCCAGTTTGGGACTAAGATCTGTTGAGTATTTATGAGCAGATGTGCTCAGTTCAATATAAGTTGAGGACTTAAGGCCAGAATTGGGCCAAATCCAATTAAAAATATTTAACATTTTTAGTTGCTCTGGCTATTAAGCCTTTATTTGGGCTCAGCCCTTTCAATAATGCTAGGCATTAGGCTCTGACATTTTTGTCTTGTATTGAATACATAGCATTCATCAGAAATAAAGCTTGTTCTGACAGTGCGCCACGTGGAGCGCCAGGCGCTTTGCGCCAGTCAAATAGCGCATTGCGCTTCTGTCAGGTAGCGCACATGAAGAGGACACGTGTCGCGCTTAGCGCTAAGAGCTAGTTCATTAGCGTATTGCGCTTTTTAATTTATGAGCACTTTACGCTAGTCTGTTGGCGCGCCAGTGAGTGACACGTGGCGCGTTCTGGCGCTGAGCGCCGATTCATGAGCGCAGTGCTCTGCTTTAGAAGCGCAAAGCGCAGATTGTGTCTCTGGCCGACACGTGGCAGGTTTTGGCGCTGAGCGCCGGTCTAATGAGCGCAAGGGCGCAATTCATGAGTGCAAGGCACTTTTTAATAGCGCAAAGTGTATCTGATCAACTTTAAGATCAAAGAACAAATTTGATGTTCTTCAAAGGAGGCTTTGCTTCAAGATCCAAGAACAAAAGTTCTTGTTTTCTATAAAGGCTCTGCCTTTATAGATCAAAAGATCTGTGAATGAAGTAAAATACTTCTTTTAGTCTTTTTATGATTAGATCTTTTTGATCTTTTGCTTTTAAATCAAAAATATTGGTCTTTTTATAGATCTAAGATCTTTTTAGAAGATGGTTCTTTTTTTTACGAGATAGTTTCATCTTTGTTATTCAAGAACATAGTTCTTTACCTTGAAGATGAAGAAAATCTTCTTTTTTCTAAGAGCTTGCTCTTCCTTTTCTCAAAATTTGCAGAGTGTTTTTCTCTCTCTTTTTTGTATCTCCTAGACTTGAAGTCTAGGGGCCTTTATATAGGGCCAATTAATTTGTTAAATCAGTTAAAGAGATCTTTCTCTGATTGATTTGGGAATATTTGCCACCGTTGGATCTTTGATCCTAGGGCTTCTGTTTTACAGAAGACAATCTTCTTATTTTTTAACAAGATTGAGAAAATCTTTCCATAACAGAATTTATTCTGTCTTTTGGTAATTTTTATTTACCATTGGATCATTGATCCAACGGTGCTCTGATTTACAGAGCACAATCTTGTCATTTGGAAAGATTTTGAGGAATCTTTTCTTAACAGAATTTAATTCTGATTAATTAATGATTTATCATTATTATTAGATCTTTGATCTGACGGTTGGGGAGCTTTTAGGTTCCAGCGCTGGCGCACCCGTGCTTTGCACGTGGTGCGCTGCTTAAAAGGCAGCGCACATTGCGCTTGCGCACACGTGTATGATACGTGGTGCGCTGCTTAGAGCGCAGCGCACCTAGCGCTGGCGTACAAGTGCTTTGCACGTGGTGCGCTACGACAGAGCACATTGCGCTAGCGCACACGTGTATGACACATGGTGCGCTGCTTAGATCGTATCGCACCTAGCGCTAGCGCACACGTGCTTTGCACGTGGTGCGCTACGACAGAGTCTTTGACTCTCAGCACTGAGACATTTACATTCTTTGCATGTGGAGTTTTTCCCTTTATTTTTTTATAATTTTTTTATTTTATTATTATTTTATTATTTTATTATTTATTATTATTATTTTTATTTTTATTTTTTTTATAACGGAGCAGGTTGTGAGCCAAAATTTTGGCGGGAACAAATGCCCCCCACTACTTTGCCCACGTAAGTACGTACATGGGTGAAGTAGTGCAGAGTTATGCATGACCACAGAATTGAGGACTTAGGAGACAAGTTTAGGGTCCTTGTAGCCTAAGACTTTCTTCGTCTTCATGAGCCGTAAGGGTCTCAAGAAGGTTTTTCTCCCTACAAGTCGAGAGTATTTCGTAGGTGCAAATTCTCCCTAGAAATCGTGAGGATTTCTAAGTGTTCATTACCTCCGTGAGTCATAAGGATCTCACTCGGGTATTTTTCCTTACGAATCGTGAGGATCCGTAAATAGCTTCTTCACTTCAGCGGCGAATGTGGCTTTGGCAAATGTGGCTCGTAGATGGTAGATGACATTTCATCCTGAACTCTTTATTAGGTAGCGATGGCTTAGGAGACAGGTTCAGATCTGCCACCTAAGACTTTTCAAATTTATGAGCCGTGAGGGTCTCATAAATTTTTTTTCTCTCTACGAGTCGAGAGGATCTCATCGGTGTATTTTCTCTTTAGGGATCGTGAGGATTCCTAAGTGTGTTTTCTCTTGAGAGTCGTAAGGATCTCACAAGAGAATTTTCTTCCTTACAAGTCGAGAGAACTCGTAAGTGACTGATGAGTTGACCTACTCCCGAGTCAAAGCACTGTTTCAACAGGGAGGTCGAGGGTTGACTTTAGGTTGTCTGTGCACCACCGAGTCATGGAACTGGGAACTTTGCTGCAGCTCTACTTTGCTGACATTGTATATTCCTGCAGAGACACTGATTTCTCTGCGGGTCGGCGCGAATCGAGATGTTCTCGTCAAGGACGCTGATTTCCCTGAATCGAGGTATTTGCCAAGGACACTGATTTCCCTAGGGTTGAGACGAATCGAGGTATTCCTGCAAAGACGCTCATTTCCTGCGGGTCAACGCGAATCGAGATGTTATCGTCAAGGACGCTGATTTCCCTGAATCGAGGTATTCGCCAAGGACACTGATTTCCCTGGAGTCGAAACGAATCGAGGTATTCGTGCAAAGACACTGATTTCTCTGTGGGTCGACGCGAATCGAGGTGCTTTCTTCAAGGATGCTGATTTCCCTGAATCGAGGAGATTGCCAAGGACACTGATTTCCCTGGAGTCGAAACGAATCGAGGTATTCCTGCAAAGACACCGATTTCTCTGCGGGTCGACGCGAATCGAGGTGCTCTCGTCAAGGACGCTGATTTCCCTGAATCGAGGAGGTTGCCAAGGACACTGATTTCCCTGGGGTCGAAACGAATCGAGGTATTCCTGCAAAGACACCGATTTCTCTGCGGGTCGATGCGAATCGAGGTGCTCTCGTCAAGGACGCTGATTTCCCTGAATCGAGGAGGTTGCCAAGGACACTGATTTCCCTGGAGTTGAAACGAATCGAGGTATTCCTGCAAAGACGCTGATTTCTCTGCGGGTCGACGCGAATCGAGGTGCTCTCGTCAAGGACGCTGATTTCCCTGAATCGAGGAGGTTGCCAAGAACACTGATTTCCCTGGGGTTGAGACGAATCGAGATATTCCTGCAAAGACGCTGATTTCTCTGCCGGTCGACGCGAATCGAGATGCTCTCGTCAAGGAAGCTGATTTCCCTGAATCGAGGTTTTCGCCAAGAACGCTGATTTCCTCGGGGTTGGTTGACTTGTTTCTGAGACGGAGCCATTGGATGACGTATTCCGCTTTCTGCGATGTCATGGTTGACTCTAGGTTGTCTGCGAACAGTAGAGTATTGGAACTGGGGACTTTGCCGTGGCTCCGATTGATGGTGTAGCATCTGTGTCCTGCTGGAATGAAGAGGCACACTGTTGTTGGTCTTCGGCCCGTAGATGTGGCCATTGAGATTTGGAACTAGGGACTTTGCCATGGCTCCGCTTCGTTGCGACTCTGAGGTCGGTTGTTGACGTCACGTCTGCATCTGGTTGGAATGAGGAGAAACGCCGTTGGTGATCTCTAGGTTGACTGTGAACCGTCGAGATTTGGAACCAGGGGATTTTCCATGGTTCCGTTGTTTTGACCCTGGGGTCGTTTGTTGACGTCGCATCTGCATCCTGCTGGAGTAAGGAGAAATGACGTTGGTGATCTCTAGGCTGTCCGTGAACCGTCGAGATTTAAAACTAGGGGGCTTTGCCATGGCTCCGTTTGTTGATGTTGCGTCTGCATACGATTGGAAGGAGGAAGAATGCCGGTGTTGATCTCTAAGTTGTCGATGTTGACGTCGAGACCCTGAATCTAGGGTCTTCCTTGGTTTCATTTGTTGACATTGTGTCTGCAATATTGCGACGAATGTCGAGATTGTCTCTAGGTTGTCTATGAACCGTCGAGATTTGGCTTCGTTTCGACAAAGACTGGTAGGACGATATGGTTCCCCTCTTATTTGTGCCCATGGATTGTATACAGGGGTCAATGTGACCTCACCTGCAGGGCAAAAAGTTTCATTCTTTCATTTTTTTTAATTCTTTCCGCAATGCTCTATCATTTCAGCTTTTATATCGCGAAAGTCGCGATTGCCCAATCATTTCGGTTATTTTTTTGCGGTGCCCAATCATTTCGGCTATTTGTTTTATTTACTCGCTGCTTTTTATTGCGGGTTGCCCAATCATTTCGACTATTTTGTATGCATACATTTTTACTTGCTGATTTCATTGCAAGTTGCCCCATCATTTCGGCTATTTCATATGCATTTTTGGCTCGTTGACTTTTCGCCACGAGTATGGAACTTGGAATCTGGTGCCAATCTTAGCATCAGCATCGCTGCGACTGAAATATTGCCGGGAGCGAATCATCATTTGCCATGAAAAGACTTGGAATTTGATACCGATTTAGGCATCAGCATCGCTACAACTGGGATATTTTCAGGAGCGAATCATCATTTGCCTCTGTCGATGTCGAACAAAGGTGGCTTAGCAAACAGGGTTAGGATCCCGTCGACTAAGGCTTTTGACTTCATGAGCCGTAAGGGTCTCATAAAGGTGTCTCTCCCTATGAGCCGTGAGGATCTCGTAGGTGCGTTTTCTCCTTAGGAATCGTGAGGATTCCTAAGTGTGTGTTCTCTTATAAGTCGTAAGGATCTTACAAGAGTGTTTTCTCCTTGCAAGTCGAGAGGACCTATAAGTGTTTGTTCACCGTGTGAGCATATCCCTAGTCGCTGATGGGACTCTGTTAGGGAAATGTTCATTCGTGCCTGTGGATTGTATACAAGGATCAATATTGAACCGCTTGTAGGGCAATCTGGGAAAGGTAATGGCTTAAGAACAAGTTCAGATCCCTGTAGCTTAAGACTTTTGAACACTATGAGCCGTGAGGGTCTCAAAAGGGAATTCTTCTTACGAGTCGTGAGGATCTCATAAGCGTAGTTTCTCCTTAAGAATCGTGAGGATTCCTAAGTGTATTTCTCCTTTGTGAGTCGTAAGGATCTCACGCAGGTGGTTTCTCTTTACAGGGTCGAGAGGACCTTGCAAGTGTCTTTTAACGAGATTGCGCCCTTTCGGGTTTTCACAAAACTCGCTGGTAGTCCTGCTGTTTTTACTCACGGCGCCCTTTCAGGTTTTCATCCGTGCCCATGTTGCTTGTGGACATACCTTTTTTTTTGTTTTTTTTAGTATTTTTTTTACGAGTCTGCGCCCTTTCGGATTTTCATAAATATCGCCGGTAGTCCTGCTGTTTTTACTCACGGCGCCCTTTCGGGTTTTCATCCGTGCCCATTTTGCTTGTGGACATACCTTTTTTTTTTTTACCACGTCAGCCTTGGGATGCTATGGTCCGTAGTAGTTTATAGACGTCTCGGTCAGTTGCAACTTTTAGGACATTGCGGTCATTACCAGTTTACGGACATGGGGGTCCATTGTTAGTTTAAGGACGTTTCGGTCCGTCATTAGTTTAGGGACGTTTCGGTCCATTGTAGCTTTGAGGCGAAGTTTCGCCAGATGCTTTATAAACAAGTAGGTTTCTCCTTGATAGACCTTGTCACATAATCCAAGGGTTTTGGCACTGCTCCTGCCCCCAGCTCCTCTACGTTATCTCCTAACGCCGAGTGAGCTGCTTTGTTACTTAACGACAAATGAGCGATCATGTGGCAACTTGCCACATAATCTTCAGATTCTTCTGATAAGTCGTCTCCCTCATCATTGTCGTCATCTTCGTTCTCAAGGATGTGACTGAGGAACTCTTGAAGCGTGACTGGGGTTCGCGCCCTCTGGTTGTATTCTTTCAGCACGTCAATATGCTTTTGCAGATCCGTGCACTTGTCGTTAGACAACGCGTGCTTTTTGGTCTTCTTCTTTTTCTTCGAAGACTGTGACGGCTGGGCCCGAATGTTTTGTCCACCATCACTATTAAATCCCAATGTTGGGCGTGGTTTCAGCATCCCCTCGATGATCTCCGGCTCTAGCGGGCTTTTCCACCTGGTTGCTGGACATATTTGAAGATCTTTAGGCATTCTTTTAGTTTTTGCCGAAAGAACAACTTCCCATGGAGCTTCCTCTATGAATGAGCACGATGCCCCCGGCATGTCCATCTTTTTCGGAGCAAGTGGTTGTGGCGGGTTCACCTTCCAATTTTCAAACAACGTGAACTTGCCTTGCTGGTATTGGTCTTCAACCCAATTTTTGAAGACGTAACAATCTTCGAGTGGATGGCCCAATACTCGATGGTAAGGGCAGTAATTGGGATCGTTGACGTCGCTCGGTTGCGGTGGGTGTCTCGACTCCGGTAGAGTGATGAGCCCATTGCGCACTGCCAGTTCGAACAGTCTCTTCGTTTTATCCCGCGGGAAAGAGTAAGGGCGCTTCATTTTCTCATTATAATAGCCCCGTCTCTCCTCCAATTGATCCGTTAGTCTTGGAGCACTGGGCTGTTGTTGGGTATTTGCAACGAAGGTCGCCTTTCCCTTACCTTTTTCCTTCCGCGGCTCCGGCTTCGGAGGAGACGGTTTATGACCCATTTGATCCATCTGGGCTAGCTTGTCGATTAAAGCTTAGAACGTAGTCGGTTTGAAGAACATCATGAACTGTGAAATAGTTGCATGAGGGTCTAGGGTGCCCACGAACATGCCCACCGCTGGTGCTTCTTCGATGCGCTGTTCGCACTTCGACCACAGGTTCTGCCATCGGATTGTGTACTGAACCCATGTCTCACCCGGCTTCACCCTGGCATTGATCAATGCCGTTATTGGGGTGCGTTCATTAGCACTTGCGAATCGCTGGGTAAACAACAACTCCATTTCCGCGAAAGTTTTGACAGGGTCATTTGGAAGTTCGGAGTACCACTCGAACGCCGTCTCCGATAAGCTGCCAACGAATTGGCGAAGTAAGAGCTTATCATCGGCACCAGTATTGCCACAGAGGGCCCTGAACTGAGCAACATGTTGATAGGAATTGCATGTTCCCTTGTACACATGGAATTTGGGGATCGTGTAGCCCGGCGGGTACTTTATCTGATCATACCAGCCTGGATATGGTCGCCCAGTTTTCACGACCTGGCCAGCCGCTTCATTTTCTTGGTAGACTCGTATCTGCTGAGCGATATAGTCATCTAGAGCGGCCTTAGAAATAGTTTCCTCTTTGGCTGCTGAAAGAGCCGGAGGAGGATTCGACGTCTCCGCTCTGTCGTCTTCAATGATGATCAGAGGGTCTTCAGCTGGAGAATCCGGCTGTAACATCATCCCGACCATGTCTTGGAATAGGAGGGACATTTACTTTATATTGGCTGCTTGTTCCGCAGCCTCCTTGTCCTTCTTTTCGAGTATTCTCCGAAGGAATTCAGTATCAGTCTCGTGTTCGTGACGTTGTTCCGATGACGCCACCGGGCTTTCTTTTGGCCCGGTAAGTGCGGCTATTGCAGTCAGCATCTCTTGAAGCTTCTGTTGTTGTTGTTCCTGAGCCCTTGTTATTGATCGGGAGAGCGGTCGGTGGCCCGTCGAAGTGCGGCTTTCCTCTTTTCTGAAAGCCATGTAAACAGAATGTACCACCGTGCCCCCAGACTTGGGGCGTTTGGGCTCGGTGTTTTTGTGGTCTGCCACGTTTACAGGGGATTTCTCTGGCCTCTTTTCCTTTTGAGTAGTCGACGTGGAGGGGGCCGTTGTAGCGGGCACCCAAGTGGTTGTTGTCTTTTGCGGCTTACAGGGACGGTTCCCTTTCGGCTGAACCTTCGGCTTCTTCTGTCGGCGGAGGTAGTCTTGATCGATCACTGACTTTCGGACTTGTGGCCAGATTTTGTAAACTTTAGAAGACGGTCGTTGAGGGGACTGTTCCGGCTTCACTTCTGCGACAGTCTCTACCAGTGGAGGAGATCTTTTCAGTATGGCGGTAGGCGAGTTCCTACGCACCTTGTTCAGCAGCTCAAAGCTGTTCCCGGTTGGAACAGCAGCATTAATTTCCATCGTTGGAGCCGGTGGAGTTAGCCCAGAGGGGGAGTCGCCCCCGGCCTTCCTTACTCGGCGCCAGTGGCGACGTCGAGTGTGTCGAGCTGTTGGGGCTGGTTCGGAGATGGGGATGGCTTTGTCTTGCCCCCTGTCCAGATGAGACGCCGTTGGTGCCAGGCTCTTGAAGACTGACGTCTTTTGAGTAGCGGTATCCAATCTGTCAAAGACAGACCTTCGAGCAGGAACGGGAGACGGAATAGTCAGTCTTGTAAAGACCAACCCTTTGGCAGGAGAAGCCGCCTTGACGACTTCAGGAGCAGGAGTGGCTATCTTCTTTGGGATGTCCACTTCAGGTATCATGGGCTTCTTGGCAGGCCCATCGGAGTTCAGGCTCAGTCTGGTGAAGACCGAGGAGTTGGAGCTGGACGACCCGTTGAGAGGGGCCGTGGTAGTAGCAAGCCGATCGAAGACCGACTTCTTAGAAGCTTCTGGCGTTGGCATAGGAGCGGTGAAGCTCGTTGGCGGGAGCATGGTCCCGAAAAACAATCCTGTGGTGGCTTGGGTGACCTGTTCCACCGGCATCGTGAACATGGACGCCGCCTGAGGCCCATAGGCTATGCCCCCAGTTAAGGCAGAACGTGTGTTGCAGTTTCATGTGGAACACTTCGAGCAGGTGAACGCCATTGACCTTTGCTTTCTTCACCAAGTAAAACGCCAAATCTTAGTACCTTGAAACCCAAGGGCAACCATTAGCAAACCACGATTTGTTCGCGAACACGACACACGAAGTGTGGAGTGGAAAGAGGAAAAGGTCCCACCGGGCGTGCCAGAATCTGTTCCCCTCTGACGCAGCAGAGACGCGATAAACGTCTTGCCTGAAATTCGGGGCAGATACTAATTGGTGCTATCCGTCTACCTCTCCGAAGATGCCAAGTTGATTTATGGCACCATGTATCGAAGGTTTAAACGGATGCGGCCGATATAGCAGACTTCGTCAGATTCCCCCTCATATGAGGGGTTTTTGATTGTGGGGACGCTCTTCCCTGCAGGCGCAAGCCCCTGCAGTTAATTACGCTACCGCATCGCGGTAACAACTTTCTCCTTCTCCAGATGGTCACTTCGTGCCGTAGGTGTTTGTTTTGTGTTTGGTTGCCTGTGGATTGTATACGGAGACTAAGTTATGTTGTCGCCCGTAGAGCGTGGACTAGTCCAAATCCGTATCTTTCTTAGATTTGAGTTTGGGGGGGTTGGGTTTAAGGATACGTTAGTCTCATTTGAGACTAAGATCGACTTAAACGTTCGTTAAGGATATGTTAGTCTTACTTTAGACTAAGATCAACTTAACGGGATTGTTTAGATCCGACAAGAGAACAATTAAGCTCTATTGTTTTGTTTAGTGACATTGCGGTCGATAATTAGTTTAAGGACATTACGGTCCATCGTTAGTTTAAAGACATCGCGGTCGAGGTTAAGGACATCATAGTCCATGAGTTTAAGGACCCCACAGTCCTATATTAGTTTAAAGACATCGCGGTCGAGGTTAAGGACATCATAGTCCATGAGTTTAAAGATCCCACAGTCCGATATTAGTTTAAAGACGTCACGGTCGAGATTAAGGACATCATAGTCCATGAGTTTAAGGACCCCACAGTCCGATGTTAGTTTTAAGACATCACGGTCGAGGTTAAGGACATCATAGTCCGTGAGTTTAAGGACCCCACAATCCGTAGTAATGTGTGGTTTTCGGGACCCGTCACCTCTCTGACGACGTTGAAGTATTACAGCGACAGATATCAGAGGAGTAATGAGATGTACCCTCGAACCAGTGTGAATTGTTTGAAAGATCTGTAGCCCAGTTTGGGACTAAGATCTGTTGAGTATTTATGAGCAGGTGTGCTCAGTTCAATATAAGTTGAGGACTTATGGCCAGAATTGGGCTAAGTCCAATTAAAAATGTTTAACATTTTTAGTTGCTCTGGCTATTAAGCCTTTATTTGGGCTCAGCCCTTTCAATAATGCTAGGCATCGGGCTCTGACATTTTTGTCTTGTATTGAATGCATAGCGTTCATCAGAAACAAAGCTTGTTCTGACAGTGCGCCACGTGGCACGCCAGGCGCTTTGCGCCAGTCAAATAGCGCATTGCGCTTCTGTCAGGCAGCGCACACGAAGAGGACACGTGTCGCGCTTAGCGCTAAGCGCTAGTTCATTAGCGTATTGCGCTTTTTAATTTATGAGCGCTTTGCGCTAGTCTGTTGGCGCGTCAGTGAGTGACACGTGGCGCGTTCTGGCGCTGAGAGCCGATTCATGAGCGCAGTGCTCTACTTTAGAAGCGCAAAGCGCAGATTGTGTCTCTGGCTAACACGTGGCAGGTTTTGGCGCTGAGCACCGGTCTAATTAGCGCAAGGGCGCAATTCATGAGTGCAAGGCACTTTTTAATAGCGCAAAGTGCATCTGATCAACTTTAAGATCAAAGAGCAAATTTTATGTTCTTCAAAGGAGGCTTTGCCTCAAGATCCAAGAACAAAAGTTCTTGTTTTTTTTATAAAGGCTCTGCCTTTATAGATCAAAAGATCTGTGAATGAAATAAAATACTTCTTTTAGTCTTTTTATGGTTAGATCTTTTTGATCTTTTGCTTTTAAATCAAAGATATTGGTCTTTTTATAGATCTAAGATCTTTTTAGAAGATGGTTCTTCTTTTTACAAGATGGTTTCATCTTTGTTATTCAAGAACATAGTTCTTTACCTTGAAGATGAAGAAAAATCTTCTTTTTTCTAAGAGCTTGCTCTTCTTTTTCTCAAAATTTGCAGAGGGTTTCTCTCTCTCTTTTTTTGTATCTCCTAGACTTGAAGTCTAGGGGCCTTTATATAGGGCCAATTAATTTGTTAAATCAGTTAAAGAGATCTTTCTCTGATTGATTTGGGAATATTTGCCACCATTGGATCTTTGATCCTAGGGCTTCTATTTTACAGAAGACAATCTTCTTGTCTTTTAACAAGATCGAGAAAATCTTTCCATAAAAGAATTTATTCTGTCTTTTGGTAATTTTTATTTACCATTGGATCATTGATCCAACGGTGCTCTGATTTACAGAGCACAATCTTGTCATTTGGAAAGATTTTGAGGAATCTTTCCTTAACAGAATTTAATTCTGATTAATTAATGATTTATCATTATTATTAGATCTTTGATCTGACGGTTGGGGAGCTTTTAGGTTCCAGCGCTGGCGCACCCGTGCTTTGCACATGGTGCGCTGCTTAAAAGGCAGCGCACATTGCGCTTACGCACACGTGTATGATACGTGGTGCGCTGCTTAGAGCGCAGCGCACCTAGCGCTAGCGCACACGTGCTTTGCACGTGATGCGCTACGACAGAGCACATTGCGCTAGCGCACACGTGTATGACACATGGTGCGCTGCTTAGAGCGCAGCGCACCTAGCGCTAGCGCTCACGTGCTTTGCACGTGGTGCGCTACGACAGAGTCTTTGACTCTCCGCACTGAGACATTTACATTCTTTGCATGTGGAGTTTTTCCCTTTATTTTTTTTTATTATTTTTTTATTTTATTATTTATTATTTTTTTTATAAGGGAGCAGGTTGTGAGCCAAAATTTTGGCGGGAACAGATACGTTAGTCCAATTTGAGACTAAGATCTACTTAACATGGTTTTATGATCATTCAGATCCAACAAAAGAGCATTTGGGCTCTATTGTTTTAGTTTAAGGACGTTACGGTCCGTTGTTAGTTTAAAAACGTTTCGGTCCGTAGTAGTTTGAGGACGTTACAGTCCGTAGATCACCATTTTATGCCCGTGTATTTGTTACATGACGGTATGGCGATGATGTGGGATACACCCATTTGGGGTGTGGTTTGGTTTAAGGTGTGCACGTCAGCTTGGGAAGTGCACCCGAAAGCAGTTGGTTGTCGGGACTCTCCATCTCTCTGAAGACATTAAGGAATTACAACAACCTGCGTCAGAGGTATGGAGAGATATACCCTTGAACCAATTTCCATGTCTGAGGGAAGAGATCATGGTGAACCATCTAAGAATTATTAGCCATTTTTGGGGGACTAAAATTAACTTAGGAAATGTGGGATGCACATCATTTTGGATATCATGAGTCATGTTTGGGAAACAATGAACCCATGGGCTCAGTTGATTTGAATTAGGGACCTACCCAATTTGGGCTTGACCCACTCAGTTTTCTTTTATTTGAAAGAAGTGCTAAGCACTGGTTTGGGCTCAGTCCCTTTTTCATGCAAAAAGTGCTGAGCACTTATGTGAGTTCTGACGCTCACACTTTACTCTCTCTTTTCTTTTGTCTTTATATGGAGTGCCGAGCACTCTTTATGGCGCCTACATGCGAAGCACGTGAGGCGCTAGACGCTAAACGCTGAATGATGATTGTCAAGCACTTTTATGTTCTGTGGCGCCCACGTGAGGGTCACGTGGGACGCTGGGCGCCGCACTATTGAGTGCTAAGCACTCCTTATTTTGTAGCGCCCACATGAGGGACACGTGAGGTGCTGAGCACCAGCCACTGAGTGCTAAGCACTCCTTATTTTGTAGCGCCCACGTGAGGCGCTGGGCGCTGAGCGCCAGCCACTGAGTGCTAAGCAATCCTTATTTTTTAGCGCCCACGTGTAGGGCACGTGAGGCGCTGGGCGCTAATTTTTCTTTATATATTTTATTCTGATGAGTTCAATTTCCTTATTCTTTTCTGAATCTTTGATCTCCAAGAACAAGTTCGTCCTGATGAGAATCAAATTCTCAACTTGTGGAAGACTTGTCTTGTGGATCTTAAATCCAGAGAAAGAACTAAGTTCTTCTTTTTAAAAGGTTTAAACCCTTCAGTAGGTAAACAAGATGCTTTGATCTCTCTTCTTTTTTATTTACCTAGAGTTTTTTCTCTGCGAAGGGAGATCATCTTCTTTCTATCTTTTTGAAGGTTTCTGCTTTGTTTTTTTTTCAAAGCTTATGGAGGGGTTCCTCTATTAGACTTGAAGTTTTGGGTCCTTTATATAGTAGATGCAAGTCTGTTGATTAGTTGAAGAAATCTCGCATTGAGAGATCTTAATTGATTTGGGGATTTTACCCACCGTTGGATCTTTGATCCAAGAACTTCTGTTTTACAGAACGTATTTTTCTTGTTTTTAATAAGATTAGGGAAATATTTTCCCACACATAATTTATTCTGTAGATCGGTGATTTTTTAATCACCATTGGATTTTTAATCTATCGGTACTCTGTTTTACAGAGAGTAATTTTTCTTGTTTAGACAGATTTGAGGAATATTTTCTCAACAGAATTTAATTCTTCATTCTGATGATTTATCATCTCCGTTCGATCTTTGATCCAACGGCTCTGTTTAACAGAGAATAGAATTTAATTCTACTAAGCGCTGGCGCTCACATGCTGTGCACGTGCGGTGCCAATAAGAGTTTTTAACTCTGGCGCTGGCGCCCTCATGGTAGACACGTGAGGCACTGCCTCTTGAGTTTTGTGTGCTTTGCACACGGGCGCTGCTCATATAAGAGTTTTTAACTCTGGCGCCGGTGCCCTCGTGGCAGACACGTGAGGCGCTACCTCTTGAGTTTTGAACAGAGTTTTGCTCTTTTATTGGGAGAAACACCTAGTAATGCCTCTTCCACTATCCAGATTCATGATAGTAGCCGCAAATTTCTTTGCCTTCACTGCAATCTCTTTATATGTCTTTACTTCTTACATTTTATACACCACATTTAGGCTAATTGGTTTTCTTCTTTCCCTATAATTTGGAACTAGCCTAAGGTTTGGAAGAAGATTATCCAATAAGCGTAATAGGTGTACTCTTTTAATACTAGGAGCCTTTGCAAGCTGAGAGAAGGTAAGGAGAAAAGACAATTGAATAATCATATTCAATTTCTCTCGAACCTGTAGCCATTCTTGAACTGAAACAAGTTTCTTCGAGTTCATATGTATCTATACGAAATTGCCTTTCCAAATAATATGGATCTTCGTAGTGATACAGAGTATTTTGGAGAAAAGAAAAGGGAAAATAGGAATGGCAAGGATATAGGCTATTTCGTCGTGAATCATGACAATCCAAAAACGGATGGTGAAAAGGTCGGTCAACTAGGTGTTGAATTATAGTTTAAGGTAGATCATGGTCGCAAACTAGAGAGTGAAAATAAACACTCAGCGTGCACTCTTGCTTAGATTAGATTGGTTAATCACTTTATCTAATCTTGATGGCTCGCACAGTTTTCTCGAATTCTCCTTCAAACCATAAAAGGAGAATTAGTTGTGATAACACGAGGAGTAATACCTACTCATCAGTGGGAATCGAGACCCAACTATCATTGTGTGATAATCTTGATGGAAGCTGACCAAAACTACCACACTCCAAAAGGTATGCGCAAATTTGGGAAGTTTCCTTATATTTGAAACTCTCGATATGGTTTTGGCCCTTAGGACCCAAGTGATCTTAACACAGTCAACATATCAAAGGGTCCTAGTTAAGTTCAACCCATAATTATCTTGACTGCTTTAAACACACCTGGATAATACCCTTGACACAGTCAAAATGGTTATACGACTGTCCTAACCAATCGCATCTGTAACAATCCCAAATTTCCAATACAAGTTTTTACAAAAAAAATTCAAAAATCCATAAAGGGGTATTTTAGCCTGTGCACAAGTTATAAGTAATTATTTTGCTTTTTAATTACAAGTTAAAAGATTGTAACAACTCCATTTTTAGTGTACAAAAATTTGCTTTAAAATTAATGTATACTTGAAGTATTTACATTTATTGTTATTACTTTAAGTAATTAATTATCTCCATAATTATAAGAAGGAGCTTGTAGCTAATTGGTAATACCTTGCACTGCTGAACCAAGCCACCAGAGTTCAAATCCCATACCCCATATTATTTTTAATATTGTTTTTATTTTGAACCTTTAGAATACCAAGAGTTTACACCTGCATATCTCACAAAAACCCTACTACACCCAAAGATGTAATATTGCCAGAGGGTAGATGAATTGTCGGGGGGGATCCCGGCGGCCTGACTCGGCCGGGAATCGGTCAAATCGGCCCCGACTCGGCCAACTCAGTCCTCCGACTGAGTCACGGCCGAGTCGGCCGATTCCGGCGATGACCCCAACATGAAAGTTGTGTCTTTTCATATTCCCTATGCACCTGCAAAATTTCAGTCTCAAACCATTTCCAGAGCTCTTTTAAAACCCCAATTAATCCACTTTTAATACATTTTTAATACATTTTATCACATTTTTCATTTTAACCTTTCACCTACCCTAACCCTCGACTAACCATATAAATACACCCCCTACCCTCTACCCTCTCACCCCAAAATTCTGAGCCCACTCTCTCAAAATTCCAAGAATCTTGTGCACTTTGAAAACGAGCTCGAGGCGAACCTCCGGCGAAATCTACGGCAAACTTCATTCGATCGTTTTAGGAACTACCGGCGACAACGCAACACATCGGCGATTCCTCTACTTCCCTCTCACTCTCTTGTGTGATCTAAAACCCGTAAGTCCCAATTCCTACCTATCTCTTCTATCAAAAAAATACGGTTTTACAAAACCCAACGGAATCGGAACAAATCCGATTTCCGATTCGGTTTCTTATAAAATTCCACTTCTCACTAGTACAATCATACTTAAACTTCCTCATGTTGACTATTAAACACTAATCAAACAATTTGATCAAGTTTCATCACATGAAATGATGGCTATTTCAATTTATCCTATTTTTCACTTAAAAACCATATTGTTTCAATTCTACATTTAACTCCATTAAACGTGCTATACCTTTAAAGTAGAGCACGAGGTAACGACCTATCTCCTCACACACTTACATACAACCTAACACGATACCATCGAAAACTTAGAATACGAGAAAACAAACATTTTCATTTAAATACTCTTTACTTAAGAAAAATATTTCTAAAAGATTTAGTATTGATACACTTTTAAATAAATACCACTTATTAGGAAAATAGGACAAGATTGTGGACATCAGTCGTTTATCTAAACCTAACTTTGTTGTGTCTAGACTAGGCAAGTGAGAAAGGTAACTTTAAAAGGCCCGTCTCACGGTGATTCGTGAGCGGATCCCTCCTTTCTTCACTTGTATTTATCTGGCCACAATTGGCGGTGAAGAGACGATTTAAGACATCTCACAACTTGTCGCTTTGGACCATTTAGGAATAGTCTAATTGACTTAGAAGACCCTAGAATATAGAATACGGGAAAATTTACATCTTTACAAATAAATACCATTTACTTCATAAAACCGTTTTCTAAAGGATTTAGTATTTATACAATCTTTGCAAAGCGCCGCTACAATCCATTTTGGGGAACCCGTTCGGGATGGTGCGGATTATCGCACATCCTCGGGCTTAGTAGTGCGAGATTCAGACCTCCGCAAGGAGCATTCGGTCTCGAAAGATTTAAAATACGATATCTTAAGAAAATGAGATTTTTAGAATATAAAATATATATTAAAATTATTTTTGTATAAATATATGTATATTTATCATTAAAATACCTATTTTGTTATGATATAAATATTCCACCTTTTTCTAAAAATCACAAGAATCAATTTTACACTAAAATACCATAAATTCCACACAAATCAATATTACAAATAAATACTTTTATTTATGAAATTAGGATATTTTCACTAGAAATATCACAATATAAAATCCACCTTCATTACAACTCTAAAGACGAATAATGAATACTTGAGGTGTATTTTGAAAAGTATATAAAAGTATTTTTACATAAAACCCCCTCAAGTTTTATAAATTATCCTAAGGACCCTAGCAATTCTAGGTTTAAGAAATAATCAAGACTTCGATTTACTTTGTCTGACTCGGGTTTGAGTCTGATTAATCTGACCTGAAAATAATTCAAGTACAATCTACAATCTATAATTTTCAACATGAATCCATGAATCCAATTAACAATCTATACGACTTGACTGAACCGAACCATGGATATACATTCCATTTACATGATTCTCCAGTTATTCCACTTACATGATTCTACGGTTACATCCGTTTACTGATATCATGATTTCGGTCAGACTTTCAATTATACACTCAAGTCAATTTACAGTACAAAACAATACAAATAAAACACTACGGGGTTTAAGGGGTAGATTGGTATGGAAGGTGTTAAAAGTAGCACGAGACTGTAAGACTTAATACACCTAACATGAATCCAGTTGCTGATGTACCGTGGCATAAACGGTTCCTTGTACTATACGTGCCTCTAGTCTCTGGCATATAGAGACTCCTCTCGTATACACTGGCATTCTTCTGTACCAAGCTACAAACAACAGCGTTAATACAACTTTACAACAAGACAATACAACTTTAAAAGATACCTTCTTATTCTGTCTATTCTATATCTCTTTTCTCTTTGGGGACTTACCTAACGACCTGTTCGCTGACGACATTCTATTTCTTTTTTCTTTGAATGTCGTCAGGTGATTTGGACCCGGTAGAGATCGAGCCATCTGCACAAGACTTGGAGCAGTTTGCTGAAGAACCAGAGCTCTAGTTTCATTGTACATTTTCCATTCAGTAATTTTCATTTCCTGTTATGCCATTGTTTAGGCATCGCTTTTATTTCCGTTGTATTTACTTTTCATGCATTGTACAAAAGAATGTTAATAAATAAAAGTTGATGTCTTTATTATATATTCTCTTGTGTATATACTTTTATATTGCTTAGATACGCTTAGCGTATATACTTCTGAGTATATACGTAGCAGACCAGTCGCGTTCCCTTCGCCGTATACTGGGAAGCGGGGCATGACAGTATCTAATGCTGCAGAAAAGTACTACATAGCTACCGAACACTACGTTTTGACACAGTCAACATACGCAGCACGAATACTAAGCAATACTAATCTGAAATGACGGAAGGCTACGGCTGGTTTTTGGCGAAAAACTTTTAACATAATGAACTTGATATAGTTGAAGAAAGTCAACCAGTTTTGAAAAGGGAATGGTTTAGGCTCCACATTTTAAACTAGTAAAATAAACTTTTTCTTAAGAGTGAACTCCCCGTGAAGGGATTAAGGCTCTTTCCTCATCGAATAAGGTGCAGGATATTCATAACCGAGTATCTTAATGCAAAGCAAAAGGATATGACTATTGTTTTGAAGAAAACCGAGTAGTTTCAAAAATTGGTTCCGACAACATCATTTTGGTTTGTTTTCCTTACATTAATCAGAATTAATGCAGTCCCATCAATTAATCATATCATGCCAGGAAAAAAACGAAACTAAGCATGTACATATATGCCATCCGCATTCGCCACAGAGTCCCGGGTTTTCACCGTAAGGTTACTTAAGTTACGCCAGGGCGGGGACAGGACTAGCGCGGATGCAAAACATATATAGTGTTTCCTAGATATATATAATATATATAGCAACATTCGTCTCACGCATGATATCAAGTAACTTCATAAAAGCATCACAGCAGAAGCAAACACGGTATGGAAATGCGGATAATTTAAAAAAAGTATATTTCAACGGAGCCAAATATGAAATGTAATTTTTCCGGTCATGTGGATAACCCGTAGTATCGTATCCTAGACCTCTACGAGTACGGCAAGCCACCCGCCTATCCCAAAAGTGAGACAACCCCAATCAACGAAATGAATGTGCCACTCAGCGCTTCCAAAATCTGGTGACTTGGGCATCCCTTCGCGGGTCAATCCTATACCCCCTATAAATGCGGCGAATAACCCGCCAATTTTAGAGTAAGGCACTCCGGTCTCAACGGCATGAGATGGAAGCCCGTTTCCCTCTAAAACCCGGCTATTCGAGCACTCCGCCGCGGGGTAATCCTAGTGCATGTAATGAAAAAACTGAATATACAACGGTGATTACGTCCGCAATTTGGACGCGCCCCAGAGAACAATACAAGCCGCAGTGACGGCAGTTCACATGTTGGACGCTCACCATGCAATACGACTATACATTACATCACAGAAAATTACATCTAATACTACATACTCCAGGCTATCCATCGCGACAAATCCAACAAACCATAACCACTAAGCAATATCTATCATACAACATACAAACTTGCGAGTATCAACTCCGTAATCCCGTCTAATTGATACATATAGCAATTAGATGAAGTTTTACCAAACGTTATGATACACGCAACCCTCAAAAAACCTACGACAATCGAGTACCACACACAAATATCCAACAGTTCAATTTTCCAAAACACCGAAAATCAAGTGTGCTAAAAACCGACAAGAAATTCCATTCTAAAACCCACTCCGGAAGTCCTAAATGAGCTCAGATTGAGCCGAAAGTTCGCGGAGAACCCCGACACGAAATTAATGTCGACCCGAAGGCATCTAAGAGGTACCCACCCCCCAGGCCACCCTCTGGTGGCCCAAGGGGTAAGCAGACCCGAAACTGCCTTCTGAGGCAATTTCGGGTCCCTACCCCCCCCCCAAGGCCACCATTTGGGTGGTATCGAGGGTGTGGGCCCTCTCCAGGTCTTCCCGGGACATTCCTGGGGTCCACGCGCACCTCCTCGTGTCTTCTCGGTCTAAACCGAGATCCCCGTGGGAAGTCAAAATATCAATGCAACATGGAATTGCTCACTGGTTTAAGCGCAGTTTTTGCAGAGCAAAAACCGGTGAAATTCAGAAATCGTATCTATCTAATTTTTGGTGTTTGGTTGACTCTAATACCATTGAAAATTCCTAATGCCCTCACCGCTAACCTGTGGCTGCGGAATCCAGAAACAAAAATTTTCATGGCACTAAAAACTTGTAACCAAGAATCTAAACCAAATATCTAAACTAGAACTACAATAAGATAAAAATTACAGCTTTTGTAGCATCTTCATTTTCTCCAATTGGGTTCGACTCTAGTATGCTCTCAAGAGCTTCGAATCACGCTTGCAAGTCAGTCCTCATTCGCCGAAGATGATCCACCCGAGAGAACCAAGTTCAAGCTTCAACTTCACAATGAAATAATTAAAGATCCTAGTTTGCTAATTTAGGATGCTTAGTGATGTGTGCGAGTGTTTTAGCATTTTTTTCTCTTTATCTTTATGATTCTCAACTCATGAGAGTGTTGAAGATGAAGAAGAACAAGAAGAAGCCATGGAAGAGAGAGGAGCAAGAATAGTGGTATGAATAAAAACCTTAACAAATTCAAGCATGCTTCATATATTTTGTAAAAAGAACTTTACCATTTTAAAACTACAACCATACTTGAATAGTATTTGCAAATGAATTTGTCACGCCCCGCTTCCCAGAGTGCGCTTAGATCGGCACGTGACAGAGCCAACCATGCTACCTGTGGTTAGGAAATATCCCTCCACAGTCACATTACGGCTGTATATAAGATATCAAGAATAGTAAAAATAAAATAAACTATCTAGTACATATCCATATGCCGGAATAAACTAGTCAAGAAATAATATGCGGAAGCAATAAATCCAATAAACAATAACATCTGGAAAGTACGTCCCAAATACGGGCTAATATCAGAAAATGAAAATGCTGAAAGAAAACTAAACTAAACAAAGCTAAATACTAACAGGATCCTCACTTCTCGGCCTGTCGGCTGAAATACTCCTGATCAGCCTGCGAAAGAGATAAAGGATCTGTGCCATGCAAAACCCAGACGTCAGTGCGTCATAATATCAAACAATAAAAATATAACCAGGATGCAACGATATATGCAGGCATGAATATGAACAGTAATGAGTGTATAACAAGTAACACGGGTATGAAACGGTGAAGTGTATACGTGTAGGTGAAGTGCAGTGAGTAATCTAAACCATACTACTGGGTTATCTATTCTAAAGTCTTCGAAATCAATTAATGTAATCATCATCGTAACCCATCGGTCTATATCCCGTTCATTCCTCCACGGGACCACGGTAACAGGATTATTCCGTAACTCCCGGAAAAACGGCAAACAATATATTCCGTAACGCCCGGAAAAATGGCAAACAATATAATAGCCCTTTGAGTTATGTTCGGTTACATTCTTGATTTTCCCTTACCCCCAAGGTTATGTGTTCAAGTCAGGTATTGCCAATCGCTATCTAATGCCAATACAGGATCAAGCAAGTACAAGTTTTGTTTATACAGACAACAGTAACGTCTATCGGGACAACAAGTCAGGGTTGTTGGTATTAGTAACAGGATCAGGTAATAGGTCAAGTAGTGGTGTATCAGGTCATAACAGGTAGTGCACAGGTATCAAACGGATGCTCATAATAAAACTGTAGCAAGTACGGGTGCATGATAAAAGTACGAATGCATAGTAAAACACGGATGCACAAATATCTATCAGGGATTTCATCTGCAACTTCATGACTATGCAGGATGCGCATTATCAAGCATTGGGTGCTAATATAACAGTAACATGAAATAATATGATCTGTAGATGCAACTATACATATAATAAATGATACGGATGCACACGGGTATCCGAAAACAGTAAACATTAATATGGATGTACAATGCAATCAACATGTGATATTTTTATTCATATGGATGCAAAATATATAACATGGCATGTAGCAAGATAAACTTGCATGCGACTAGATATGTAAATAACGGTATGGATGCATACGGGTATCGAAAAACTGTAAAATTGTAATATGGATGCACAATGAAATAAACATGTAATATTTTTATTCATATGGATGCAACATATGTATCATATCATGTAGCAAGATGAACTTGCCTGAACGGATCTCACGACGGGGTGCGTACGCTGTATCCGACGTCGGTTAAACGTCGCAATGCACACGGCGCACAGAACAGAACCAGGCAAAGCAAGAACGCGACCACGCTGGCTGGGGATGTCCACTAGGTCGTCCGGATTGTCGGCAGCGGCACGGCTCCGGCGATCACCGGAAAAGCAAGAATCGAGAAAAGAGAAGAAGAAGAAGAAAGAAAAGAAGAAAAGAAAGGAGAAGAAGAGAGGCTGGTGCTCTGGGGTTGGCGGTGAAGGCGAGGGGGTGGCGTCGACGATGGGTCGTCGGCGGTGAGGATGCAGGCGAGGGTTTCCGACGGAGTTTCTAGGGTCGGGGGATCGGGGTGTGCAGGGTTCAGGAGCTCGGGTGTAGGGGGTTTGGGTTGGCTCGGCTCAGAGGAGGTGGCCAAGGACGACCACGGCGATGAGTCGGAGCTCCGGTGGCGAGATCCGGATGGCGGTTTCTTGGGTTGGCTGGGTCGGGTGATGGTTGCAGGCTCAGTCGGAGATGAAGGAAGAGAAGAGGAGGTGGATGAGGGTGTGACAAGGGCGAAGAGACGAGGGTGGTGATGTCGTCGGCGACGTGAGGTGAGGCGTCGGTTTGGGTTCTTGGGTTGGGTGATGCAGGCGCTCGAGTGTAGGTAGGAAGGAGGTGAGGTGGTCGAAGGGGATGAGAGGAGAGGGTCGAGGAGATGGGCGAGGTTGTAGGCGACAATGGCGAGGCGCGGGGTAGGGGCTAGGGTTCGGGTTTCATGAGGAGGCGGGAACTGGGGAAGAAGATGAGAGAAGAACGTGGGTTTTAGTTTTAAATAGGTCTTTGGTTTATAAAAAAAAATCCTATATATTATACAGAGAAAGGAGAGAGAACAGGTGAGTATCTGTTAGGATTAGAAATTAGAAAATACTAAAAAATTTATATTTTTCGTATTTAATAACCAGTAGAAATATATTAAGAATATTATATATATATATATTTTGAGATTTTTGGCAAATACAAAAATAGTCCAAAATATACCCGGATTGGGTCTAAAATTACAGTTTTAAAATACGAATAATATACGTAGTAACCAAAACCAAAATAGGATAACCGAGTAACGAAAATGCATACCCCCAAGAACGGATGCACGTAGCGTACACGTAGCGATCCAAACAGATCCGTTTCACTGAACGGGATGAAAACATGATGTACGGGGTCAGGGGTATGATGCAGGCCATGCTAGATATTTTTTTAAAAATATATTATTTAACTTTATTTGTATTATTAAAAAAATGCAAATGCCAGATATAATGCAGGTATACAGGATATAGAACACGAGAGTGCACAGATTCTCATAACTAGCCGGGATAAATTATAAACAGAAATCAAGACGGGTTTTCAGCAAATGGGTCGGGCCGGATGCAAATACAAATGCCAATTATACTATTCGCACCGAAAACATAATAAATCAAGAAATACCCATAAATAAAGAAATACCCCATATAGAATTGGTATAAATGAACTAGAGTGTTACATTATACCCAACTACAAAAAGAATTTCGTCCTCGAAATTCCCGGAACAAGAAAAGATAAACAATCATGAAACTACGAGAAGAGGTGTGGAAACTTCTGTCGGATCTCGTCTTCTCGTTCCCAAGTCGATTCTCTGCGCGAGCGATTCCCCCATGAAACAAGTACGAGAGGGATAATCTTGTTCTTGAGGACCTTTTCTTTTCGATCAACAATCGACATCGGTCGTTCTTCAAAGGTCAAATCCTTCCTTACAGTCAGCTCCGAATGATCTAGCACGTGCGTTTCATCTCGAACATACTTACGGAGTTGAGATTCATGAAACACGTCATGAAAATTCGCCAAAGATGGTGGTAAAGCCAATCGATAAGCCAATTCTCCAACACGCTCAATAATCTCGAAAGGCCCCACGAATCGAGGACTAAACTTGCCTCGACTCCCAAAACGAATAACTCCTCTAGTCGGTGATATCTTCAAGAATACAAGATCACCAACAACGAACTCTAGAGGTCTTCTCGATGTATCGGCCGAACTCTTCTGCCGATCCTGTGCGGACTTCATGTGATTCCGGATAGTATTAACCTTCTCTACTGTTTGCACGACAAGATCCGGTCCCAACAATTTCCGTTCTCCATCATCATCCCAACAAACGGGTGAGTGACACTTGCGACCATACAATACTTCGAATGGAGCCATCTAAATAGTCGCCTGAAAGCTGTTATTATACGAGAACTCCACCAAGTGCAAATGATCCTCCCACGAACCCTTGAAGTCTAACATGCAAGCTCTCAACATGTCTTCAAGAGTTTGGATTGTTCTCCGACTGGCCATCTGTCTGGGGAGGATAAGCAGTGCTAAACTTCAATCGCGTTCCCAAACTTTCCTGTAAACTCCTCCAGAAGTGCGATAAGAATCGGGGATCGCGGTCGGAAACGATGCTCACAGGTATTCCATGCAATCTTATAATCTCCAGCATGTACCGCTCTGCCAACGCTTCTGTCGACTGACCAAATCGAAATGGTACAAAATGAGCTACCTTGGTCAGTCAATCAACAATCACCCAAACTGCATTGTTGCCTAATCAGTCGAAAATAATGTATTTTTAACACGTCAATTTCCCTATCATTTGCATTCATCTAAAGGTATTCAGGTTAAGTATAGCACATATTAGCAAAACACCCGTAAAATACCGAATTACTTGTGTTATACCTTAAAACTAACATTTCGAGGGAAATTGAGTGTTTATCATGGCATCGCATCATCCTTGTATTGCGCAACACTTGTTTCGGGAATCTGTGCAGGAAATTCCAGGAGAAAAGCCAAATCTGTGAAACAACGCTGATAAAAATACGCCAACTCCATAACTTGAGATCTGGCAGTGATCAAGGACTAATTATAAGATTCAACATATCAGCAAAATACCATGAAGTCAAAAGGAATCAGCACACAGAAATTCATTTACTGAAGCCCTCACGTGACCGCGGATCCACGGCCGGAGCAGGCACGTGCCGCGGATCCGCGGTTGAACTACCACGTCATCACTTCTTCTCAGCTTCAGACTGCTTCTTTCAGGGCCCACACTCATTCAATATACTCAAAACTCCAGAAATCTCCAGAGTCTTCTGCCATATCAGCAAGGCTCCTTGATCAAGCTAATCATGTTCAAGCTTCCAAAGCAAGCTACTTAACAAACTAAGCCTAGAAGCTTCTCCCTAACTTCCAAGCTTATGAAGGAAGCTAAAGCCTAACTAACTACCTCTAGAAGCTTCTACCTAACTACCTAGCTTACAAGGGAAGCTAACCTAAACCTAGCTTCTAAAGGAAGCCAAAGCTAGTGAAGGTTATAAAAAGAACACTAGGCTTCACTTCTAAAGGTTGTTCGGTTGATTCCTACATCAATTCCAACACAAGTTGAGTGACACAACTTGTAAACCCTAATCCCCAATTCAATGTCCAAAGCCAAAAATCAAGAACTCTGAGTACCAAATCAAGCATGAAGCCTTCGATCCTTTAGAAAGCGACGCCGGACTTCATCGGAGCAAGTGATCCAAGGAGATCCGCGACTCAAGGAGACGAGCGAAGCCGAAATCAACGATCAAGTTCTTTCCTCTTGTAGATCTTGAGAGAATTGTAACAAAATTGTTGATAAATAAAGGTGAAATTTCTATATCTTGATTTCTTTACATTCTTGCATCATGATTCGATCTCAATTCTTGATTGTGTGTCTTGTTATGATGTTTGAGTAAAACTCCGCTCGTGGAGAAATCGAGGCGATCAATATATGATGATGTTACAAATCTTAAAACGATTCTTAAGTCCTATGAGTTTGTAAACCCTAGCAAATTGAAGAATCGACGACCTAGTTTTGATGCGATGCTTTTTTGATTGTGTTCGCTCGAAATTAGGGATCCACGATCGATTCTTGAATTTACTAGAGGCTAGAATGAGAATGAAACCAACGAAAGGACAAAGGATAGAAGATGAAACTTTAGTTTCCGCAAGAAATCCCTATTCTCGTTGATCATCATCGATCTAGTATCAATTCATCGATGGATAAGAATACGTAATCAATAGATTTCATCACGTCTATAGATTCGATCGATTCCTACGAGACTCATTTCGATTCTTGATATTTGGATTGGAAATCATCAATTCTTAATTCTTGATTTTAATGTTTTCTTGTTATTAGACCTAGCTTTTGATAATTCATGAAATTCATTTTTAAATCTTGAATTGAATTGTCTTTTCTTTTCTTTTCTTTAATTTTCAATTCATCTAATTCAATTACGAACGGATCACACTTTCCCTGTAGACGATCCGCACTCGCTAACGCGCTACAATCGACACCGTTATTGATTGCGGTCAAAAAATTTCTTTGGTTGTGATTTCTATACATTTTCTACATACACACCGAGAAAATTCATTCAACCAAATGGCGACGTTGCCAGGGATCGTGCGCTATTTCGTTTGTTTTTTAAATTTGAGTTGAAAAATTTATTCCATCTATATTTTTAGATCTAAATTCGCACAAACACTAAACGTGTTATTGTGATTTGTTGCGAGGAAATCTGGAATCTGTGGAGCTGTGGAAAAAAAATTCTGAATATTCCAGAGAGCTTAGAAGGTGAACAGAGGCTCTCTGTAAAAGTTTTGTGCAGTGAACAGTTAAAACCGCGGCGGATCCGCGGTTTAAGGCTCTCATTGCGGCGCTTTCGCGGCCATCTTAGGGCATTACTGTACCATTTTTCTTAGGTGACTTCTTTACTTTCTTATCTCTTTCTCTGTCTGCTCCAATAACAAATTTGCTGCAGATTTCTTTGCAAATAATTCGCAGCGCCGCAAAAATAAAAATTTTGCGTATTTGATCTTGGTTGTTTGCATTTTTAATAGGAAATTAAGGGGCAAAGACCAAATCCAGATTAGGTGGGGAGTTCATTTCCCTTCCTAAGCCCCGAAAATCACAAAATTGCATCCGCATTACCCTCATTAACCAAAAGAAATCTAGAGATGACTCTAAGGATCGTCGCGCTCACTTAGGACAGGAGAAGGTCGTGGGTAATCCATTGTTTATCCGTGTTTCTTTTATGGTGTCTAAGGCAAGTGTGTCTAAGGTAAGTGGTTACTTAATTAGGCCCACTACTTACATAGTGGAGAACCTCCCACTTACCTGGCACTTACCTGGCCACAGGAGAGACAAAGAGGCAGTGGAGGATTGATCCCGCGACTTGTCTTTTGGCAGTTAGAAGCGGTCTAGAGCCTTGACCTAGGTGACCACTAGACTTAGGGTTTTGCTTGTGCATTTGTTGTGATTTGCATCATTTTTCAAAAATCCGTATATTTTTCAAAACAAACACCACATTCATTCATTTCCCCTAATTATATCAACGCTGCCACTTGTACTAAACCCTTTAGTGCAAGCTCGGCTGGACACGAGATTCTAGTGCCCGTCTTGTCCGCGTTTTCCTCGATCGACTCCAAAGTCGGTATTTCTACATTTACCTCTTCTTTACCCACCACCACACCCACATCGATGGATCCTTCTCCATCGAACTTATTTACCACTACTCTGCCGCCGTCCGCAGGTGCGCAGAATCCTCCACCCATTTCTCTCCAAGAGAGATACTATCCTTCACGTGTTCCCCTTCCCACCTGTCTTTCTATACCACCTGTCAACGGGGAAAATTTTGAAATCAACCCCCAATTCATCGAACTGTTATCCAAATTTCACGGTCTTGATTCTAAAGACGCATACGCTTTTATCTCTAAATTCGAAAACGTATGCGCAATGATTGGAACGTCACAACTGTCTGTGGATTCTCTGCGTCTAAGTTTTCTCCCATTCACTTTGTGCGATTTAGCCGAGAAGTGGTTTTATAATACAACCGCACATTCTATTTCAAAATGGGATGAATTTGTAAAAGCATTCCTAAAGAAATTTTATCCCAATCACAAGACCAGCCGTGTTCGGAGCGAAATCTTCAAATTTACCCAACTTCCCAATGAACCATTTTGGAAATGCTTTGAACGGTTCAAGGATCATCTTATCCAATGCCCTTGTCACGGAATCTCTAGATGGGATTTGTGTCCAATTATCTATGAGGGTATTGATCTCGCTACTAGACAGATACTTGAAACCATGTGTCAAGGCACTTTCATGACCAAATATGATGGTGAAGCTTGGAAATACCTAGAGGATTTAGCTCAAAACACTTTACAATGGGAAAGTGTTAGACCACCACCATCTAGGGAAGATGTCAATCAGCTCGATGTTTCCGTCATAATGAGAGCCGAAATGGCTACAATACAAAGGAAACTCGACGCTATAGAAAACAAAATCTCTTCAGCCTCCCTAAACCAATACACACTTCCCAAAACCGTCTGTGGTTGCTGTTCAAACCCTTCACATTTGACGGAAGAATGTCCTTTTGCTTGGAACCAATCACAAACTCAAAACACGGTCCCAACCCAAAACAATTTCCAAAGGGCTCTTCCACCACCACAACAACCACTCCAATTGAGTCAGCACCCCTTCCAAACATAAAACTTTCAAAATCCGGTCAACACACCTGCACCGTCTAACCCTTTGCAGTTGACCGGTACTGATGAATCCTCTTCATTCATGAACTTGCTTTTGACAATTCAGTCTTCTGTCGATAAAATCCAGAAAAACTCTGACTCCCAAAGTAAGAGTATTAAATCGATGGAAGAACAAATTGCACAATTAAAAGCCGAAATGAGTGCAGAGAAAAAGGGAATCTTCCAGCTCAACCCCTAACTGATCCTGGACCTTCACATTACACAAATGTGGATGCACTTACCACGTTGAGATCTGGAAGAGTGCTAGACAATCATGTAGGTAAACAGATTGATATTGAAGAATCAAGTGAACCCCAGGCTTCCACTTCCACTTCCACTCACACTTCTACTTCTTACCCTATTTCGTCTAATTTACCGTCTTCTTCCGAGCCTATTCTCCGTTTTCCCAAAAGATCGAACCCTCCACCCACTTCATCCTTCCCACCCCCACAACCTTCTCCACAAATGTCGGACCCAACACTTATTGATAGAGCTCCATTTCCAAATAGGTTGAGGTCCAACAAATCCAATGCCCAAATGGAGAAGCTTGTGGACATGTTTAAGTAAGTTAATATCAACATCCCTCTCCTAGATGCTATCCAACAAGTTCCGTCCTATGCGAAAACTCTTAAAAACTTGTGCACTAGGAAGAGGAAGACTCAAGTGCCCAAGAAAATATTCATGGCAAAGACTGTAGACACGGCTTTCCCCCAACAATTACCACGGAAACGTAAAGACCCTGGCTGTCCTACTATTTCCATTTCTATTGGGGAAAACACATTAACCGTACTTTAGTTGAACTCGGCGCTAGTGTTAACTTGCTTCCATACTCGGTTTACGAGTAGTTAGGTATCGAAGTGTTAAAGCCTCGAGCATAACTCTCCATATGGCTGACCGATCAATCACCAAATCTAGGGGTGAACTGGAGAATGTGTTGATAAAAATCAGGGAATTTGTATTCCCTGTGGACTTTATTGTACTTGATACACAGCCTGTAGCTAACCCACGGAATCAAATTCCGATGATTTTAGGTCGCCCTTTTTTGGCCACTTCCAACGCTATCATCAACTGTCGTAATGGTTCCATGACCCTATCCTTCGGGAATAGGTCAATAGAGCTGAACATTTACAGGTTGGGAAGTGTACCCTCCGAACCTACTGCTCAGGTCTGTTCTTTTGACTTAATGGATGTCGACAGCAGCGAATTTAATGATCCTCATGATACTGATCTAGACTCTTTTCATATGTTATTGTTTGACCCAACTATGTATCATACACATACGGACTCTTCCACCCAGTTTTCCGGGTCAACAACTAACACTGATTATGAACCATTTTTGGAGTCTGAAGATCACCCCGCACTTTGTGATGATATTATTCTTCGGGGTATTGATGGAACTTTTGAAGAGATCTTCGCTGATGAACTTGTATTTTTGAATGATACGGGTGTTGAGATGAATCATCTCCCAATCAATGAAATTGAACCTCCACCCCTTCTTCTGGACTGTAAAAAGGATGCGAGCAATCCATCACATTCACTGCATCGTCTCTCCAAAATGAGACGCAAACACATTCTATTTCACCACTTACCTTTTCCCCACTTCTTCTTCCACAAACCTATGCATTGCATTGATAAAAATTTCGAAAGGTTGGTGTTGACGTTCGGTCTTTGCAAAGCTTGGTATCGACCAATGATTTTTGACCCCTTCATGTGATTTTCAAAGATTAACATTATTTAACTCAAGTTTGGGGGGGTATAATCTGGCTCTTGAAAAGAAAATTTTTACTCAAAAATGGTGAGCCAAAAATAAATTTGGGGGAGGATTTTCACTTAAATATTTTGCCCCCGTTAATAAATTTCCTCCCAGGCTTACAGGTTTTTGAGATTTAGCAGAAGGCAACAGTGAGGACACTGTTGAAAACAAGTTTTGGGGAGGTTTGTGCTTATTTTCGCATCATTTGCATATCACTTTGCATAAGCACAAAACATTTGAAAATCTATAAAAATTTAAAAAATTTCAAAAATAATAAATTTTTTGTACATAAATAAGATAATAAAAGATTAGATGGTGAAAAATTACATCCAAAAGATTGGAAAAATTTAAGAAAACCAAGAAAATTAGAAGTTTTCTTATACGAACTAGTAATAAATAGTTATGAGCCGTTGTCCCAAGGGTTAGTAAGATGAAGGAAGTCACTAATCTGAGGATAAAAATAAGTCTGAAAAATAGTTCCTATTCTGGAAGCCAAACATTTTGAACGTTGACACCCTGCTATTCGCACTTACACACGTCTTGAAACTCAGGATAGTAGAGGATACCTTGAAATGCCCTTGTCTAAAAGCCAAAGTATGAAGGAAATAAAAAAAATGAATAAAATATAAAATGGTGAGAAAAATGAACACTGGTTTTGTTATCGCCAAGGCAGCAATAAAAAAATATAGCGAGGGTGCCTCTTCACCTAGTGCCTTAGACCAATTGGTCTGGGAGTCACTGCTAAGCCTTAGGTGGTGTAAGACGAGGAAAAACACCTAATAAGCAAGCACATGAGTAATCGGTCGGTTAGTACCTCAAGAAGTATTAACGGTCGCATGAAAGTGTGTGAGCAAATTCATCTAAATATTCATTAAATAAAAAGTACTGAGGCAGATGGACAAGAGTATGATAGCTTGAATTGAATTCTCCGGGTGTAGGGATGTTCTTTACACACACGTAGGGTTATATGATCGATGTTTGGAAGAAAAATAGAAATGAAGAATAAAGACGATATTTTATTGAGAGATGATGTGATTTCTGACATCTTTTCATGACTATTAAGATAGGGCTCATGACAACCGAAAAGCTAGCATGGTTGGAAACTCTAATTTTCAAAGCTTTTCTTTTACAATTCTTATTTTTAAATGTAATATTCACGGCCTTCCTTTTATTCTTGGATTTTGTGGGTGCAATCCGCTGAAAACCTTCAGGAGACAACACTCGTCCTACTAGGGACACCTAGAGGTTTAAAGGCTTGTTGCACGTGCTCAGTGCAATCGTGTTGCCTACGAAAATGTGCTAGTTAGTTTTTCTCTTTCTTTATTTTCTCCTTCTCTTTTTAATAAAACAATTCGCCCGAGACAACTGAAAATAAGTTTGGGGGAATTTGATCAGTCGAAAATAATGTATTTTTAACACGTCAATGTCCCTATCATTTGCATTCATCTAAAGGTATTCAGGTTAAGTATAGAACATATTAGCAAAACACCCGTAAAATACCGAATTACATGTGTTATACCTTAAAACTGACATTTCGAGGGAAATTGAGTGTTTATCATGGCATCGCATCATCCTTGTATAGCGCAACACTTGTTTCGAGAATCTGTGCAGGAAATTCCAGGAGAAAAGCCAAATCTGTGAAACAATGCTGATAAAAATACGCCAACTCCATGACTTGAGATCTGGCAGTGATCAAGGACTAATTATAAGATTCAACATATCAGCAAAATACCATGAAGTCAAAAGGAAGCAGCACACAGAAATTCATTTACTGAAGCCCTCACGTGACCGCGGATCCGCGGCCGGAGCAGGCACGTGCCGCGGATCCGCGGTTGAACTGCCACATCATCACTTCTTCTCAGCTTCAGACTGCTTCTTTCAGGGCCCACACTCATTCAATATACTCAAAACTCCAGAAATCTCCAGAGTCTTTTGCCATATCAGCAAGGCTCCTTGATCAAGCTAATCATTTTCAAGCTTCCAAAGCAAGCTACTTAACAAACTAAGCCTAGAAACTTCTCCCTAACTTCCAAGTTTATGAAGGAAGCTAAAACCTAACTAACTACCTCTAGAAACTTCTACCTAACTACCTAACTTACAAGGGAAGCTAACCTAAACCTAGCTTCTAAAGGAAGCCAACCTAAACCTAGCTTCTAAAGGAAGCCAAAGCTAGTGAAGGCTATAAAAAGAACCCTAGGTTTCACTTCTAAAGGTTGTTCGGTTGATTCCTACATCAATTCCAACACAAGTTGAGTGACACAACTTGTAAACCCTAATCCCCAATTCAAATTCCAAAGCCAAAAATCAAGAACTCCGAGTACCAAATCAAGCATGAAGCCTTCGATCCTTTAGAAAGCGACGCCGGACTTCATCGGAGCAAGTGATCCAAGGAGATCCGCGACTCAAGGAGACGAGCGAAGCCGAAATCAACGATCAAGTTCTTTCCTCTTGTAGATCTTGAGAGAATTGTAACAAAATTGTTGATAAATAAAGGTGAAATTTCTATATCTTGCTTTCTTTACATTCTTGCATCATGATTCGATCTCAATTCTTGATTGTGTGTCTTGTTATGATGTTTGAGTAAAACTCCGCTCGTGGAGGAATCGAAACGATCAATATATGATGATGTTATAAATCTTAAAATGATTCTTAAGTCCTATGAGTTTGTAAACCCTAGAAAATTGAAGAATTGACGACCTAGTTTTGATGCGATACTTTCTTGATTGTGTTCGCTCGAAATTAGGGATCCACGATCGATTCTTGAATTTACTAGAGGCTAGAATGAGAATGAAATCAACGAAAGGACAAGGGATAGAAGATGAAACTTTAGTTTCCACAAGAAATCCCTAATTCTCGTTGATCATCATCGATCTAGTATCAATTCATCGATGGATAAGAATACGTAATCAATATATTTCATCACGTCTATAGATTCGATCGATTTCTACGAGCCTCATTTCGATTCTTGATATTTGGATTGGAAATCATCAATTCTTAATTCTTGATTTTAATGTTTTCTTGTTATTAGACCTAGCTTTTGATAATTCATGAAATTCATTTTTAAATCTTGAATTGAATTGTCTTTTCTTTTCTTTTCTTTAATTTTCAATTCATCTAATTCAATTACGAACGGATCACACTTTCCCTGTGGACGATCCGCACTCGCTAACGCGCTACAATCGACACCGTTATTGATTGCGGTCAAAAAATTTCTTTGGTTGTGATTTCTATACATTTTCTACATACACACCGGAAAAAAGATCAATCATTGCCCTTTGGACTCCGCGGTAAAGCTGTCACGAAATTCATGGTTATATGTTCCCACTTCTACTAAGGAATCGGAAGTGGTTGCAATAAACCAGCTACCTTTTGATGTTCAGCCTTAACTTGCTGACACACCAAGCACTTCGCTATAAAACGGGCATTCTCCATTTTCATGCCTTCCCACCAGAAATGTTGTCGTAGATCACGATACATTTTCGTGCCTCCTGGATGTACGGAATATGCGGAACTGTACGCCTCCTTCATAACTTCTGCACTAATGTCTCCTTTCGGCATACACAAACGGCTACCATATCGCAACGAACCATCTTCATGAATCAACAAGTCCGTTCGAAGTCCCGCTTCAACCTGTTCTCGAAACTTCTGCAATCTTGAATCCTGTGACTGCGCTGCTTTAATATTATCAATCAACGATGACCGTACTTGCAGCTGCATCAACTGTCTTGAAGAATGCGGTAACACAATCTCCAACTCGAATCTCCGAAATCTTTGATAAGCTCCTTATGTGCAGTCAACATCCGAATTACCGGCAACCGACTAAGCGCATCCGGCACTACATTAACTTTCCTCGGATGGTACTTAAGATCAACATCATAGTCAGCCATCAGCTCCAACCATCTGCGCTATCTCATGTTGAGCTCTTTCTGCGTGAACACGTACTTTAGGATTTTGTGATCGGTGAATACTTCGACCCTTTCGCCCAATAAGTAGTGTCTCCAAATATTCAAAGCGAAAATCACTGCTGCTAGCTCCAAATCATGATTTGGGTAATTCTTCTCATGGGTCTTCAACTGTCTCGATGCGTAGGCTATAATCTTCCCATACTGCTTCAAAATTGTAACACCCTAGTTCATTTATACCAATTCTAGTATTTCTTTATTTATGGTATTTTCCTGATTTACTGTGTTTTGGGTGCGAATAGTGTTTTTGACATTGTATTGCATCCGACCCGACCCGCTTGCTTGAAACCCGTCTTGATTCATGTCTATGATTTATCCTGGCTTGTTACGTAGACTCGTGCACTTTCATTGTAATTTATACATCTTGCATACTGGCATTTTATCTGGCATTTGTAATTTTACAATATAACATTTTAAGTCACATAAAATATTTTAGAAATATATTGCATGGCCTGCGTGATACCCCTAACCCCGTGGTAGCATCCGCGCATCTTGTTCTCATCCCGTTCAGTGAAACGGACTTATTTGGATGGCTACGCGCACGTACGTGCATCCATTCTTGGGGGTATGCATTTTCGTTACTCGGACATTCATTTTTAATTTTGGTCATATCATATATTTTTCATATTTTAAAACTGAATTTTAGACCCGACCCGGGCGTGTTTTGGACTAAATCTGTATTTACCAGAAAATCCAAATTTTTTTATGTAATATAATATTTATATTTAAAATTTGATTAACAGTTTAAAATTTATATAACTTAAAAATCTTTTTTTTATTTAAAATCTTTTTCTTTAACAACTCTCCCTCTCTCTCTCTCTCCGACCCCACCACCCAGCTCTCTCTCTCTTTCGCTTTCTCTCTCTCTCCGCAGCTCTCTCTCTCTCTCTCTCTCTCTCTCTTGAGCCTTTCTCTCTCCTCTCGCATCCCCTTCTCTCTCCTCTCGCGGTGAGCGAGATCCCGTCACCGCCTCCTCTCCTTAGCGTCACCTCCCTCTTCTAATCTTCTTCTTCTTTTCTTTTAATTCCCCCGAACGCCCCACGAGAACCCACAGTTCCCTGCCTCCTCAACCCTAACCCTAAAACTTCATCACCTCTCTTCCCTCGACCTCGACCTCAACCCTCATCTCCATTCCCTCCTTCTCCTCCTCCCCGTCACCTTCTTCTTCTCCTTCCTCTTCCCCGAGAACCCTACAATCAACCTAACAGAACCCTTCACCCAAACCTCATCGCTGACGATCACCTCACCTCGCCGTCACCACCACCATCTCCTCCTCTCCCTCTCCTCTTCTTTTCTCCCTCCTACACCAGACCCCAGCTGCACCATCACCCCCAAAACCCTAACCAACAGAGCCCAGCTTGCACCCTGCACCCTCGCCGGCACCTCACCGCCGGTGACCCCGACACCACCACCTCGTCTCCCTGACCTCAGCACCAACTCCAGTGAGCCTCTCTCTCTTCTACTTCTTCTTCCTTTCCCTTTTCTTTTCTTGATTCTTGATTCTTGCTTTCTCCAGCGATCGCCGGAGTTGCGACGACGCTGCCATTCCAGACGATCCTGTGAACGACCCTGTCTCGCTTGATCACCCTCTTGCATAGCTTGGACCTGTCCGCGTGCCGTGCGTGCGTTGCGACGTTTTACCGACGTCGGACGTACCGTGTGTATCCGTATTGTGATCCATCGAGGCAAGTTTATCTTGCTACATGCTATGTTACTCTATTTATATCCATTTGAATAAATATAATACATGTATTTTAAATTATGCATCCCATGTTATAGTTTTATAGTTTTACGACGTCCGTTTGCATCCATATCATTATTTACATATCTAGATGCATGATAATTCATCTTGTTACATGCTGGGTATAGTATTGTGCATCCATATGAGTAAAATGTTACCCGTTTATCACATTGTGCATCCATTTTACAATTTAACTGTTTTCGGATACCCGTTTACTTCCATATCATTTAATATATATATATATATATATATATATATATATATATATATATATATATATATATAACTGCATCTATAAGATCATATTAATTCATATTACTATTGTTGTAACTTAATAATGTGCATCCTACTTAGTAATGGAGCTATAGTTGCAATCCCTAATAGTTAGTTCTGCATTCATGTTTATTTGTGTATCTATACCATTAATTCTGCATACCTAGTTACACCTCATATTACATTAACTCATATTATTAATACATTAGCACCCCATGCTTGATATTGTGCATCCTACTTAGTCATGATGTAACCCCTGATAAATATTTATGCATCCATACTTTTATCGTGCATCCGTACTTGCTACAGTTTTATTATGAGCATCCGCTTGATACATGTGCACTACCTGACATGACCTGATATACCACTGCTTGACTTGATACCTGATCTTGTTACTAATGCCGAAAATCTTGACCTATTGTCCCTACGGACATATCCTGTTGTCTATTTAGACAAACCTGTACCTGCTTGATTCTGTGTTGGCATTAGCTCCAGATTTATCAATACCTGACTTGAACACATAACCTTGGGGGTATTGGGGAAATCAAAAGTGTAAACTAAAGTGTAGCTTACAAGGGTATTACTTGATCCGTGGTCTCGGGGGATAACGAGACAGAATCATTCGTGATTCTTACTTGATCCGTGGTCCCGGGGGATAACGGGACAGAGTCATTCATGACTCCCACTACCTGATCCGTGGTCCCGGGGGATAACAGGACATATCCTTTGAGTAACATGGAGAATTACATTAATTGATTTCAAACAACTTTAGAATAGATAACCCAGTAGCACAGTTTAGATTGATCACTGCACGTTATATATATTGATACACTTCACTGTTCTATATCCGTGTTTACTTATTACATTCATGTTACTGTTTATGATTCATGCCTGCATATCTCGTGTATCCTGTTCATTTATTATTGGTTGATATCATGACGCACTGATGTCTGGGTTTTGCATGGCCTAGATCCTCTATCTCTGTCGCAGGCAGTTCAGGAGTATTTTGACCAACAAGCCGAGCAGTGAAGATCATGTTAGTAGCTAGTTAGTTTAGTTTTATTTCGTATTTTTCATTCCTGATGTGAGCCCGTATTTTGGGACGTACTTTCCAAATTGTCATTGTTAATTGAATTTATTGCTTCCGCATATTATTTCTTGACTCGTTATTTTCTGGCTCATGGACATGTATTAGATAGTTTCTTTTATTTTTCCTGTTCTTGATATCTATAGACAGCCATAATGTGACTGTGGAGGGATGTTTCCTAGCCACAGATAGCATGGTTGGATCTGTCACGTGCCGATCTTAGCGCACTCTGGGAAGCGGGGCGTGACAAAAACACATCCCAAACCTTTCCCAGATGCATCGCTGTGAATCACCAATCCTCCGGAACCGTCTGGTACGGTCAAAATAGAAGCGGTTATCAATGTTTGCTTCAACACCTCAAAAGCTGACGCACAACTATCCGTCCATACGAACGGTACCTCTTTTCGCGTAAGCTTGGTCAAAGGCTCAGCTAAGCGAGCAAAATTCTCCACGAATCATCTGTAGTATCCTGCAAGTCCAAGAAAACTTCTTATCTCCGCTACATTCCTTGGAATCGGCCAATCTTGAACTGCTGCAATCTTCTCAGGGTCAACGGCGATTCCATCTCCGGATACGACATGCCCCAAAAATTTCACTTCTTCAAGCCAAAACTCGCACTTGCTCATATTTGCATATAATCTTTCATGCCTCAATGTCTACAGTGCGGCCTTCAAGTGTTCTGCATGCTCTTCTAGGTTTCTCGAGTAGACCAGAATATCATCGATGAACACCACTATAAACTGGTCCAAGAATGGTGAAAATATTCGGTTCATCAAGTCCATAAATATCGCCGGTGCATTTGTGACTCCGAATGGCATCACTAAATACTCGTAATGTCCATATCGAGTTCGGAACGTAGTCTTGCAAATATCCTCTGATTTAACTCAAACTTGATCATATCCGGATCGCAAATCTAGCTTCGAGAATACTCTCGCGCCATTGAGTTGCTCGAATAATTCGCCAATGCGAGGGATCGGGTACTTGTTCTTAATAGTCACCCTGTTCAATTCTCGATAATCGATGCACATTCTCCTTGTGCCATCTTTCTTCTTGACTAGAAGAACTGGATCTCCCCAAGGTGAATTGCTGCTGCAAATCCAACCCTTCTCTAGCAATTCAGTAACGTGCTTCTTGACTTCTTCCAACTCCACTGGTGCCATCGGATAGTACGCCTTTAAGATTGGCGATGCACCAGGAACAAGATCGATCGCGAACTCCACATCTCGTTTTGGCGGTAAACCCAAGATGTCCTCGAACACATCCATGAACTCTCGAACTACAACTGGCGCTTCCTCCTTATCAACTTCCATTGATGAAAGAACACTGCTTGTCGGCCTAGCCCTAAACTTGACTGGACCGACAGAACTGCTACCTCCAGCAAAAAAAAAATTCCGGATGTCCGGGAATCTGGAAAATCACTTTCTTTGCCCTACAATCAATGTGAGCGTAGAATGTGCCGAGAAAGTCCATTCGCAAGACAACATCATAACTGCCGGTATCGATCACCAAGAAATCCGCGAATAACTCACGTCCGCAAATAACAACAAAACAATCCTTACACTCACTACTAGATATGATCTTCCCGTTTCCAGTGTGTATATCCCAACAACTAGATAGGGTCGTGCAAGAAATCAAATGTGCAGCAATAAACTTGGACGACATAAAACAGTGGGATGCACCAGAATCGAATAATGTTAATGCAGGAAAATGATGAACAAGTAGGATACCTGAAATAACTTCATCTGAAGCCTTGGCCTCTTCGGCCGTCAGAGTAAAGGCTCGAGCTTGATTAGGTCCCTGAGTTATCTGCTTATGCCCCTGAATCTGTCTCTGCGGTGGTCTCTGAGTATTTTCCTTCAAACGTAGCTTCGACGGACAAGTATCAATGGTATGATCAGCTGATCCGCAGATAAGACAAAGTCCAAGTCTCTTTCGACACTCTCTCCAAAAGTGACCCGATCGCTGGCAGTAGTCGCAAAACACCCTTCCTTTCTGCTCGGGTGCAATAGGCCTCTTCATAGGTACAACACCACGTTGATTCACTGGAATATCTCTGCGTATAGGAGCTCGGTTCGGCATAAACGCCGGCTTCCGTACCACAACTGCCTGTTGCTGTGCACCCCTTGTCTTCACTGATAAGCTTTGCTGCTCTCTGTCTGCTTTAACAACTTGTGAGAAAGTGGTTAGTCCCAGAGATATAATGTGCCTCTGGATTTCCACGTCCAAACTGCGCATGAACTTTCGTGCCCTATCAGCTTCTTTGACAACCAAAAGTCCCGCAAATCGGCTGAACCGTGTCCACTCAACCGCATGCGCGTCTACGGATCTGCCATTCTGCTTCAAATTGATAAACTTTTCCTCCATTTCTTCCCGTGCAGTCTGCGGAAAGAAATTCTCCAAGAAACTCTACGAGAAAGTTGCCCAACTGATCGGCTTGGGCAAATGGGTCTCTTCCACCAGCCACCATTCGCGGGCATAATCCACCAATTGGATGCGTACAACATCCACTCTCTGGTCCTCCGGAGTCTGTGTTGCAACGAGCAGATTCTCCGTATCGACTAGCCACTACTCCGCTGGCAACGGCTCCTCCAAACCAGTGAAAATGGACGGACCAAGTCTCCTGAAATACGCCACGGTACCCACACGCTGTACCGGTTTGGCTGCAACAGTGTCTACGGACTGCTGGACTGTCCGCAAACCTTCCTGAAAAGCTTCGGCTTGCCGCTGATTTATCTCGGTTTGCCGCTTCTGGTTCTCCAGCATCCCACGAATTACTCCAAGCAGTGCGGCGTCATCAACACGTCTCTAGTATGATCACAGTTCTCTATCCGCCATGATCCTGAAACCAAGACATTGAAAAGGATCGGTATGACAAACAAGATTCAAAACTTGCGATAACACATAAACTGATAAGCAGTGAAACCGGAAGAAGCAAGGTAATACAATGGCCTTAAAACAAGAAAGTAAATCAAGACTAGGACTCCAAATTACTTAAATAGAGTACCGCATTGTAACCATACTGCAGTTCATAGTTACAATCACATAACTCCATTCAAGTCGCCCAAATCCTAGTATCAGAATCGAGAGAAACAATAGGGAACCAGAAGCTTTCAAGTTGAGATGCAAAGTTGTTTGCATATCGTCAAGACAAGGGTCAAGAGAAAGATATGATTCAAGAATCACAATAACAATGTGGCAGGACATGTTCCTAATCACGGATTTTCTGATTCGTGTATTGGGTCCAATACCCAACTACAAAAGAATCAAACCCGATTAACCTAAATCCTATGGCTCTGATATCAAACAAACCCTGTCACGCCCCGCTTTCCAGATTGCGCTAAGATCGGCACGTGACAGAGCCAACTATGCTACCTGTGGCTAGGAAACATTACTTCACTGTTACATTACGGCTGCCTATAAGATATCAAGAACAGTAAAAATAAAATAAACTATCTAGTACATGTCCATATGCCAGAATAAACGAGTCAAGAAATAATATGCGGAAGCAATAAATCCAATAAACAATAACATCTGGAAAGTACGTCCCAAATACGGGCTCACATCAGGAAATGAAAATGCTGAAAGAAAACTAAACTAAACAAAGCTAAATACTAACAGGATCCTCACTGCTCGGCCTGTCGGCTGAAATACTCCTGATCAGCCTGCGAAAGAGATAAAGGATCTGGGCCATGCAAAACCCAGACGTCAGTGCGTCATAATATCAAACAATAAAAATATAATCAGGATGCAACGATATATGCAGGCGTGAGTATGAACAGTAATGAGTGTATAACAAGTAACAAGGGTATGAAACAGTGAAGTGTATACGTGCAGGTGAAGTGCAGTGAGTAATTTAAACCATACTACTGGGTTATCTATTCTAAAGTCTTCAAAATCAATTAATATAATCCTCATCGTAACCCATCGGTCTATGTCCCGTTCATTCCCCACGGGACCACGGTAACAGGATTATTCCGTAACGCCCGGAAAAATGAAACAATATATTCCGTAACGTCCGGAAAAACGGCAAACAATATATTCCGTAACGCCCGGAAAAATGGCAAACAATATAATAAGCCTTTGAGTTACGTTCGGTTACATTCTTGATTTCCCCTTACCTCCAAGCTTATGTGTTCTAGTCAGGTATTGCCAATCGCTATCTAATGCCAACACAGGATCAAGCAGGTACAGATTTTGTCTATACAGACAACAGTAACGTCCATCGGGGCAACAAGTCAGGGTTATCGGTATTAGTAACAGGATCAGGTAACAGGTCAAGTAGTGGTGTATTAGGTCATGACAGGTAGTGCACAGGTATCAAACGGATGCTCATAATAAAACTATAGCAAGTACGGGTGTACGATAAAAGTACGGATGCACAGTAAAACACGGATGCATAAATATCTATAAGGGATTTCATCTGCAACTTCATGACTATGTAGGATGCACATTATCAAGCATGGGGTGCTAATATAACAGTAACATGAAATAATATGATCTGTAGATACAACTATACATATAATAAATGATACGGATGCACACGGGTATCAGAAAACGGTAAACATTAATATGGATGTATAATGCAATCAACATATGATATTTTTATTCATATGGATGCAAAATATATAACATAGCATGTAGCAAGATAAACTTGCATGCGACTAGATAGGTAAATAACGGTATGGATGCATACGGGTATCGAAAAACTGTAAAATTGTAATATGGATGCACAATGAAATAAACATGTAATATTTTTATTCATATGGATACAACATATGTATCATAGCATGTAGCAAGATGAACTTGCCTGAACGGATCTCACGACGGGGTGCGTACATTGTATCCGACGTCGGATAAACGTCGCAATGCACACACGGGGCACAGAACAGAACCAGGCAAAGCAAGAACGTGACCACTCTGGCTGGGGACGTCCACCGGGTCGTCCGGATCGTCAGCAGCGGCACGGATCCGGCGATCACCGGAAAAACAAGAATCGAGAAAAGAGAAGAAGAAGAAGAAAGAAAAGAAGAGAAGAAAGAAGAAGAAGAAGGAGAAGAAGGAGTAGAAGAGAGGCTGGTGCTCTGGGGTTGGTGGTGAAGGTGAGGGGGTGGCGTCGACGGTGAGAATGCAGGCGAGGGTTTTCGGCGGAGTTTCTGGGGTTGGGGGATTGGGGTGTGCAGGGTTCAGGAGCTCGGGTGTAGGGGGTCTGGGTTGGCTCGGGTAAGAGGAGGTGGCCAGGGGCGACCACGGCGATGAGTCGGAGCTCCGGTGGCGAGATCGGGATGGCGGTTTCTTGGGATGGCTGGGTCGGGTGATGGTTGTAGGCTTGGTCGGAGATGAAGGAGGAGAAGAGGAGGTGGATGAGGGTGTGACAAGGGCGAAGAGACGAGGGTTGTGATGTCGTCGGCGACGTGAGGTGAGGCGTCGGTTTGTGTTCTTGGGTTGGGTGATGCAGGTGCTCGAGTATAGAGAGGAAGGAGGTGAGGTGGTCGAGGGGGATGAGAGGAGAGGGTCGAAGAGATGGGCAAGGGTGGATGCGACAACGGCGAAGCGCGGGGTAGGGGCAAGGGTTCGGGTTTCATGAGGGGGCGGGAACTGGGGAAGAAGATGAGAGAAGAACATGGGTTTTAGTTTTAAATAGGTCTTTGGTTTATAAAAAAATATCCTATATATAATACAGAGAAAGGAGAGAGAACAGGTGAGTATCTGTTAGGATTAGAAATTAGAAAATATTAAAAAATATTTTTAGTTAAAATAATTTATATTTTTCGTATTTAATAACCAGTAGAAATATATTAAGAATATTATATATATATATATATATATATATATATATATATATATTGAGATTTTTGGCAGATACAAAAATAGTCCAAAATATACCCGGATTGGGTCTAAAATTACAGTTTGAAAATACGAATAATATACGTAGTAACCAAAACCAAAATAGGATAACCGAGTAACGAAAATGTATACCCCCAAGAACGGATGCACGTAGCGTGCACGTAGCGATCCAAACAGGCCCGTTTCACTGAACGGGACGAGAACACGATATATGGATGCTACCACAGGGTCAGGGGTATGATGCAGGCCATGCTAGATATTTTTTTTAAAATATATTATTTAACTTTATTTGTATTATTAGAAAAATGCAGATGCCAGATATAATGCAGCTATACAGAATATAGAACACGAGAGCGCACGGATTCTCATAACTAGCCGGGATAAAGTATAAACAGGAATCAAGACGGGTTTTCAGCAAACGGGTTGGGCCGGATGCAAATATAGATGCCAATTATACTATTCGCACCCAAAACACAATAAATCAAGAAATAACCATAAATAAAAAAATACCCCATATAGAATTGGTATAAATGAACTAGGGTGTTACAGAATTTATAATTCATTTGCCCATACCCTCCACCATTTCTCTTTTCCACCTCATTTCATATTTTCATTAAAAGAAAATCCTAGAAATGAGTTTTCCTTCTTCTAGAAGTATTCTTGTATAAATACAAGAATACGTCCCCGCAAATACATGTCCGTATTCATATCAAAATACGAATACCCAAGAGATACAAAAATACAATGAATAAAATACTAGAGTATACATATCAAAATATATATACGAAAATTATTAAATCCAAACTTGATTTAATAATCCGGCTTAATCCTAACCCGGCTAGTATTATCATCCGCCCGATTGAAGTCCAAGTGGCTAGCACACATACCTAATCGGAACCCTGCACGTATCAATATACGACCACTACATCATTTTGCTTGAACTGGAAAAACTCTCTGTGTGGGACTCTAAAGACTCGTCAATATGCTGGCAGCGGGGTTGGCCACAAGCACGTCAGCGACACTGGCTGTACGTAACGGCTATGCAGGTATTGAGCAAAAGGAAGGCCGATGAGCAAACTCATACGTACCCCTACTGAGCCTATCTTCGACAATCTCCGTACAGTCTGGTCTCTTCGTCTGAGATAATCGCATACCAGATTTAGGGGGTGGATAACGTCAGACCTCTATTAACCCGATAAGTCGTGCCGGTCTGAAGCTCATCACCCACTGAGAAACTACTGATATCACATCAATAATCCTATCTACCTTGGGCAAGGATTTCTGGTGATGGCTGACCCAACAGAGCGCGACATCGACTCCTAATACCGGGAGAGACGAATCCCTGACGATTATTCACTGCCTTCATGTGGCTCGGGACTGTACCTAACTAAAAGCTATTTGCATGACTCTTTTGAGCCGTGGTAGGATAGTAATCTAAGTATAGTGGGAACTCAGACGAGACAAATGAAAATCTCAGGTCAAAGGACTAAGTTGTACTCATACCACAAGAGAACTTCCATCTGACAATAAGTTTAATACCATCTAGAAGTTCTCGGCGAGTCCGTCCGGTGTACTCTCCTCCAGTAAGCACCTGTATACTATCTTAGGTGACTCAACACCAATGGCTTGTGAGACCGGCCACCGCCCCTCATCGGGGTCTCGAAAAGTAAACACTAGTTTACTCCGGAGTATCGATACCCAGTCTCGATACTCTCTTGAGTAGGGACATTTAAGGATGTGTTTATGGACCACCCAGCTCCCACATATATAATCGCCATCATAATGCTAGTAGGCAAGTAATAATCCTACGGGCTTTATCAAAACGTATACATATAACGATAAAGACAAACTAGATAGCATATTATCATCTCGAGTAAGACAGTTCTACTTATATAGGTTTTCGTTCAATTATCATAATCGTCTACTTTCAATTACAATAATCGCCTTGAGGGCACTATATCCAACACAATCGTCGTTGATAGATTGTGTCAAGATAGCACAGTTGCAAGACCCTAAATTGCAGAAGTTTCGAGAGCAAGTTGAGGCAGGTCTTCGAAAAAATTTATTGATTTATGAAAATGGATATTTAAGTTATGAAGGTTTCTTGTGTGTGCCTAAAGGAAATACTCGCGAGGAAGTGATGAGTGAAGCCCATAGTTCGGCGTATTCGGTACATCCGGGAGATACGAAAATATATAGGGATATGCGACAGTATTTTTAATGGGAAGGCTTGAAGAGAGAGATCGCTCGTTTCGTGGCAAGATACTTGGTGTGTCGGCAAGTAATGGTTGAACAACAAAGGGTTATTAGTTTGTTACAACCACTTCCAATTCCTCAATGGAAGTGGGAATATATAACCATGGATTTCGTGACAGCTTTACCATGGGGTCTAAAGAACAAAAACGCAGTATGGGTGATCTTCGATCGACTGACCAAGACAGTTCACTTTATATCATTTCGAGTTGGTTGGTCGACGGAGGTTTTAGCAGAGAGATACATGCACGAGATTGTCAGACTATATGGAGTATAAGTGAGCATTGTTGCTGATCGTGACACCCGGTTCTTATCATATTTATAGAGGAGATTGCAGTAGGTGATCACGTGTTCTTGAAAATATCACCAACAAGAGGAGTGATATGGTTTGGCAGTCGAGGAAAGCATGGTTCTCGACTCGTGGGGCCTTTCGACATCATTGAGCGTATTGGAGAAGTGGTGTATCGGTTGGTTTTACCTCAGTTATTTGCATGTGTGCATGACGTTTTTTATGTATCTAAACTTCGCAAATATGTTCGAGATGAGACTCAAGTCCTAGATCACTCGAAATTGACATTGAGTAATGATCTATCGCATGAGGAGCTACTTACAGCTATAATGGATTGACGAGAGAATGTTTTAAAGAAAAAAGTAATCTCGTTGGTGCTTGTTTCTTGGAGTGGACATTCTTATGGAGAATCTACATAAGAACATGAAGAGGAAATGCGACAGAGATACCCGATTTGATATCGGCATCCAGCTTGGCACCTTATTTATTTGCATTGTTACTTTATGCATGTTTACCCTAGTGGAATCGTATTCAATTATGTCATGTGCTTTCATATTACTTTACATACATAATTTCCCGAACTTATTTTTGTGAACCTGATATTTATTAATCTTGTCTTTTCCTTGTTTTGTTCGGTGAGTATGAGACTGTTTGATCTTGTCCTCATTTTTGTTCATGTTCCTTTCGTTATTGTGAATTTCGAGGAAGAAATTCTCTTTGTAGTTGGGTATAATAAAACTCCTTAAAACTTTTGTACAGTATCATAATAGTATTAGTTTATTATTTTGCTCAAATAAAACTATTTTATGGAAGTTTAATATTCTTCATTGATATTTAAATGTTTGGATAATGATATGGTATTTTAATAATGGAGTCTATATTATGGTTTCATAAGTTTGTTAAATAGATGATATTTGATATTCTTTTATATATTTGATATGAGCATTTATTACTTATTGGCTGATTAAATAGTAGCCGGTTTTATATGCATATATTTTTATTTATCTAACTTGAGTTAGCTAAACCCCCCTCTCTATATACATACATACATACATACATACATACATATATTTGATATCATTTCATGCGTTTGATATGGTTGCTAGGCGCCAGTGAGTCATGTTCCAGGCGTGTGGGCGCTGCACGCCAGCAAGTCACGTGCCCTACGCGTGGACGCTGGCCGCCAGCGGGTCACGTACGCGAGCGGCCCGTGGCCGCTAGGCGTCAACTAGTCACGTGCGCGACACGCGACCGCTGGAAACACCAACGAAAGAAGAGGCTAAGCCCTTGGACTTTGAGTTGAACTCCCGAATAGGAATTGGGTGTAGATTTGAAGACAAACTTCTAAAATATTTGGATTTGGAGTTAAATTTCTAAAAGATCTGGATTTGGAGTTAAACTCTTTTGAGAATTTGGATCTTGAAGTTGAACTCCTCATAGATCTTCGGAGATGATCAAAGGGGACCCCTTTCTTCTCTCTTAAACCTTGAATCCTTCTAAAATAGGATTTTTGGAGGTGAGTCTTCTTCTTCTTCCTCTCTTTTTGCTGGATCTTGGGGGAAAATGGAGGTGAGATTAAAAAATCTCCCTTTTAGAAATTTGATAGGAAATCTGAACTCCCTTTCGAGGCTTTTATGGTGAAACTTTATTTAATTTTGAGAAAAAGAGAGGTAAGTTCTTGATTTAATTGGAAATGAAAAGGAAGAGAAAAAAAACTTGAGGAAGAGAAAAAAAACTTGAGAAAGAGAAAATGGAGGAACAAACTCTAGAATTTTTAAGAGAATGAAAGTTGTTATTTATTTTCTCATCATTTTTTCCTTTTATAGGCTACACATTTTACATATAGTCCCTTGAGATTTTCCAAATGGCACCTGTGCCTCCCCATACCTCATGTGCTTATTTCTTGTTACACATAAACAATTTGGTTTACAAAATTTTTTGCCCATATTCCATACATTTATTTATAAAAAAATATATTAAATTAATTTATGATTTCATTCTTTTTGTCATAGGACTGGTCCCTTCCATGCTCTGTCTTGACTTGGGCTCGGGCCCTTTTGGCTTGGAGTTGACTTTGAATTGGTCAATTGGGGTGTAATTTTTTACCCCAGCATAGATTCATGCCTGACCACACCTGTGAATCCTAAGCCCTCACACGAGTAGACACCTGTTCGATTTGGAGGCCGGCGGACAGCTTCCTGCCCGTCGCACTCATTCACAGCAGGTAGATTCCTACCCAACATAAGTTGTGAATGCTAAGCCCTCATGCGAGTAGATTCCTGCTCGGTTCCGAGGCCAGCGGACATCTTCTTGCTCGTTTCACACATTCACGGTGGGTAGATTCCTACCCGACCAAACCCATGAATCCTGCCCATCGCACTCATTCGCAGGACAACTTCCTGCCCATCGCACTCATTCACAGTGGATAGATTCGTGCCCAACATAAATTATGAATCCTAAGCCTTCACACGAGTAGATTCCTGCTCGGTTCCGAGGCCGACGAACATCTTCTTACTCGTTGCACACATTCACGGTGGGTAGATTCTTTCCCGACCAAACTTGTGAATCCTCAGCCCTCGCACGAGAGCTGAGAGTCGGACAGATCATGGTCATCTCTGTTGGCTCGAGTCCGAGGAACGAGGACACCTGCCGTATCTAGCTAATCATGATCCTGGATGCTCCCCAAAGTGGGACGACCCATTTCTCGTGACCGATGTATTACCCAGAGGAGCCTACCGACTCCAAGACTCCTTTGGTCGTAGCCTTCCGCAGCCATTCAATGCAGAAAAGCTTAAATTGTATAGATGAATTTGTACTCTCTTGACTAATGAGATTCCTGCTTTTCTGTCATCTGAACTAGTTTTTGTTTCCGAGCTAAGCCCTCACGCGAGTAGATTCCTGCTCGGTTCGGAGGCCGGCGGACAACTTCCTGCTCATCGCACACATTCACGGCAGGTAGATTCCTACCCGACAAAACCTGTGAATTCTAAGCCCTTGCATGAGTAGACTCCTGCACGGTTCGAAGGCCGGCGGACAGCTTCCTTTCCGTCGCACTCATTCACAGCGGGTAGATTCCTGCCCAACATAATTTGTGAATTCTAAGCCCTCTTGCGAGTAGATTCCTTCTCAGTTCCTAGGTTGGCAGATAGCTTCCTGCTCGTCGCACGCATTCGCGGCGGGTAGATTCCTGGCCGACCAAGCCCGTGAATCCTAAGCCCTCGTATGAGTAGACTCCTGCTCGGTTCAAAGGCCGGCAGACAGCATCCCGCCCACCGTACAAATTCACGGCGGGTAAATTCCTGTCCGACCAAACTCGTGAATCCTTCGCCCTCGCACAAATAGACTCCTGCTCAGTCCGGAGGCCCGCGAAGGAATTCCTTCCCGTTGAACACATTCACGGCGAGTAGATTCCTGCCCAACATAGATTGTGAATCCTAAGCCCTCACGCGAGTAGATTCCTGCTCGGTTTCGAGGCTGGCAGACAGCTTTCTGCTCGTCACACACATTCACGGCGGGTAAATTCCTGCCCGACCAATCCCGTGAATGCTGAGCCCACGCACGAGTAGACTCCTACTTGGTCCGGAGGCCGGCGGACAGTTTCCTTCCCGTTGCACTCATTCACAACGGGTAGATTCCTACCCAACATAAATTGTGAATCCTAAGCCCTCACGCAAGTAGATTCCTTTTCGGTTCTGAGGCCGGCAGATAGCTTCCTGCCCTTGGCACACGTTCACGGCGAGTAGATTCCTGCCCGACCACACCTGTGAATCCTAAGCCCTCGCACAAGTAGACTCCTGCTCAGTTCGGAGGACGGCGGACAGCTTCCTTCCCGTCGCACTCATTCACAGCATGTAGATTCCTGCCCAACATAAGTTGTGAATTCTAAGCCCTCACGCGAGTAGATTCCCACTTGGTTCCGAAGCTAGCGAACTCTTTCTGCTCGGTGCACACATTCACGGCGGGTAGATTCCTACCCGACCAAACCCGTGAATCCTGCCTGTTGCACGCATTCACAAGATAACTTCCTGTCCGTCGCACTCATTCACAGCGGGTGGATTCCTGCTAAACATAAGTTGTGAATCTTAAGCCCTCACGCGAGTAGATTCTTACTCGGTTCCGAGATCGGCGGATATATTCTTGCTCGTTGCACGCATTCACAGCGGGTAGATTCCTGCCCGACTAAATCCGTGAATCCTAAACCCCCGTACGAGTAGACTCTTTTTCGGTTTGAAGGCTGGCAAACAGATTCCCGCCCGTCGCACACATTCACGGCGGGTAGATTCCTGCCCGACTAAACGCGTGAATCCTAAGCCCTCGCACGAGTAGACTCCTGCTCGGTTCGGAGGCCGGTAGACAGCTTTCTGCCCGTCGCACTCATTCACAATGGGTAGATTCCTGCCGAACATAAGTTATGAATCCTAAACTCTCACGCAAGTAGATTTCTGCTTGGTTCCGAGGCCGACAGACTGCTTCCTGCCCTTCGCACATGTTTATGGTGGGTAGATTCCTGCCCGACCACACCCGTGAATCCTAAGCCCTCGTACGAGTAGACTCCTGCTTGGTTCGGAGGCCGGCGGACAGCTTCCTACCCGATGATACGCCACATGGACCCGAGGATCAAAAAGACACAGCCTCCAAATGCTGTATCGTTCCCGGACAACCTACCCCGAAGATTCCTTGGACCAAGCTGAACAAAGAATATCGAGCAGACTACTTTCGATCCGACCCATAAATAGGCTGGAACGAGAGTGAGGGGCTAATGATGATACTGACAGTTCGGTATTCCCTGGATCTTGACATGTAGCAGATGATGTGTCTTTCATACATGCCGCCTAAATTCCTGGGGGCTGCTAAACTATGATAAGGGGACATTCCTCGGTATCTCGCCTCCGAGTCTCCGTCCGAGGATTGGGCTCCAACCTCATAGGGCCTCCCCCTGTGTCACGCTCCGTTTCCTGGTGTACGGGTAAGAAGACGCGACGAGGTCCGCTATGTATTTACCCAGAAGTAAACACGCTAAGCGTATCTAAGCAATATAAAGTAAAATGTACACAAGAAAAGATGTAAAAGAACAACAACTTTTATTTATTCAACATTCCTTTACAGTAAAATTGGAAATATAAATACAAGTCTGGAATGCAATACTTAAACAATGGCATGAACTGAAAATAAAACGAGTACAAGTAAAGTCAATACTCAGGGTCTTCTGTGAACTGCTCTAAGTGCTCCTGGCTGGTCTCGAACTCCTCAGAGTTGAGTCCTCCTGACAACATTTCAAAGAAGAAGAGAAATAGGAATGTCGTCAGCGAACAATCGCTTGGTAAGTCCCAAAGAAAGGAGAAGAATAAACAGAGAATAGAACAGGTATAGTAGATATGTTATATTTGTTATACTAACGTAATTGTTGTAGCTTGGTACAAAATATGCCAGTGTATACGAGAGGAGTCCAACTTACACCGTGGACTTTGGTAACCCATAGTACAAGGCTCCGTCGAAAATACTACGGAGCAACGGTATGGATGTAATAACGTGTTTTAATGACCACCTCGTGCATCTGTTAACATGTTCTGTGCTAGTCTACCCCTTTATAAACCCCGTAATGTTTATTGTATTGATTGTACTGATTGTATTGTATTGTCTTGTAGTAAAAGAAGACTTGGCGAAACTATGATATCAGTAAATGGAATGGATATAAATGGATAGTCATGTAATCAGAGTATATCCATGGTTCGGTTCAGTTATGTTCATATTGATATAGATGGAATTCTGGTATAAACGGACTCATGTTGTATTGTAGTTATACTTGAATTGAATTCAAGTCAGATGTATTCAGATTTGACCGTGACTCGAACTGAGTCATACTTTTAAACAGCATTGAAATTCTGATTATTTTGGAGTTATCGGTAACTGCTGCACATGGACGGCAGGATTTATGTCTTTTTCCAAGACAATTACCGTGTTGATAACACCGTTTTTTAGATTATCTACCTTAGATAGGCAAGCACCCATATTCTCCGGCGCCCTGAGACTCAAGAGAACTGGTCCTGGTTAAACCTATGTTTACTAGGGTCCTTATTGTAAATTAATATAAATTTGAGGGGGTTTTATGTAAAAATAGTTTTGATATAATTTTAAAATACACCTCAAGTATTTTATTATCGTTTTTAGGGTTTTCATAGATGTGGTTTTTATAAAATGAAATTTTCTAGTGAGTAGAACATAGTTTTCATTGTATATGATATTTTAATTAAATACTGGAATTTGTATTGAATTGTAACTGTAGTTTTCATGAAATTGTGATTCATTTGATTAAGAAAACATGGAATATTTATATAATTTTTTAAAATAGATCTTTTGATAATATATATATATATACATAATAAAAATAAATTTTATTTATTTTTTAGAAATCTCATTTTCGTAAAACTTGTATAAAAAAATCTATCGATATCGAATGCTCCTTGCGGAGGTCTGCATCTCGCTCTACTAGGCCCGAGGACGTGCGATAAGCCGCACCATCCCGATCGGGGTTCCCCAAAATGGGTTGTAGGGCGTAATTGTAAGGAATTTAAATAGCACACTTTTTAAAGAAACGGTTCTGAATGTTCAAGATATTTATTCGTAATTTCGTATTTTTCCATAAACTAGAGTCCCAAAATTCATCGTGCTATATCAAGAATGTGTGTTGTGATGAAGTAGGTCATTACCTCGTGAGTTATCTAAAGGTAATATAAGGAAATATGTTGAATTGTGTTGAAAGTAAAATTTATGGTATTTTACCGTAAAAATGCGATAAAAGTTTCATAATAGATTCTTTTGAAATGAAACTTGTTCTAATGTGTTTGTTTATGATTACTAAACAATATATTAAAATTTTGTAAGTTTGTTATTAAGAAAAAATAGATTTTTAAAGAAAAGAGAATCGGAAGCCGGAATAACATTGCTTCCGACGAGTTTTGAAAATGAGAAGTTTTAGAATAATAGAAGAGGAGGGGAGAGGGAACTTACTGGCTAAAAAGGAAGAGGGGAGAAGGAGGAAGCTTTCGGATCCGTCGGGGTGTCATTTCGTCGCCGGATTCTCCTCGAAACGTCGTCGGCATTTCGCCCTTTGCTGACTCCACTTGCACAACTTGGGACTTGAAATTTTTAAAGAGTTTTTGTAATGAAATTCTGAATGAGGAGAGGTGAAATATGGTGTGGTATTTATAGGGAAAATTAGGATTTAGGATAATAAAGAATAGAATTATAATTTGTATTAAAAAATTGGTTTAATTCCTCTTTTTAATTCTCTGTTTATTTTTAATAAAAACAAACAGTACAGGGGTTAGGGAGGGAGGCCAGGGGGTGTGGAGTTAAAATTTGGGGAGAATCCCCTACAGGGGGACCGGCAGTGCCGATCTCCAAGCCATTCTCGCCGGCCAAAAACTGGTGGTGGGGCTTAGGATCTGCGCCACGTGTCATGTTCAGTGTATTTAACAATTTGCGCATGTTTGTTTAATATGTTGCTTTTCATTTTACGTGTTGTGCACGTGCAAACTGTTGGGCTGCTAAAAGTTTAAAAGAAAATACAATTAAAAGTATATGTGACTGAAAGGATTCGATCACAGGAGCTACGTCACAGTAGTGCAAGGCTTTACCAATGAACTACAAGTGCTTTCTTGCTGTTCAAAAGCAAATTAAATTTATAACTTGTACTCAGGCTTAACTATTCCTATCTGTATTTTGAAAAAATTCTGTACAGAAAGTTTAGAGTTATTACACCCTGGGTGCATTCCTTCTTCGACCAAACACCGGTTAATAGCTAATCTCCGAGCTATCCTAGAGCTGAGTTTCCTCAGCCCCCATGCAACCTCGACCAGCTCAGGAGCGGTAGCATAAAGCCCGAGCTTTCTTGGATTGAGCTTCCTCAACTTCCCTTTACCAAGCTTCCTTACTTGTCTCCGAGCTATCTGGTAACTAAGATTCATCCGCATCCCTGTTTAGCAAGGAGCATAGAGCACGAGCATCCCAGTAACGGCTCTGTGTATCTTACCACGATGAGATTTCCGCCGCTCCACATCCCGCGTCCCACCCTAGCGTGTCTCTCCATTAATGAGTGTATCTCGCCATTAATGAGCTTATCCTGCTACCAATGCGAACGTGACGTAGGGATGAAACGGACAGCGAGAATCTCGTATCGGCTCGCTCTAATACGACCCCTATATAAAGCTCTCCTCCGGATGATTCAAGTAACTCGAATTGAATCCAATACGCTGCTACTCTGCCCAATTATTCCCCAGTACTTACTTGATCGTCGAAGGGTCCTACGGTGATCTCCCACCCCGGGATTTCTTTGCAGGTAGCTCGGTGTCCCCAATAAACAACAAATCCATTGAAATCCACACGCTCAATTTCCACGACAAATCTCAACCGTTCAGCCTCGCTGATTATAAGATTGACAGGGGACAACATCTGAGGGAGATTCCGACCTCCATGCCCTACGCCGCCGGAGAGCCAGCCGGAGACGGGGGCGGAGGAGAAAACTTATGTGCGGATGCTGGAGGATCATCGGAGCCGTCGAGATCCGAAACCCGATCAGAGCAACGAAGTGCATTTTGACTATTGGATCCCCTCCTCGGTTCCGAAACCCCAACCTCGTAACCAAGGTGAGTAAATTGGGCACCTTTTTCTAATTCTCGAGGATTAGTAAAGTTTTGTTCTTTTAAAAAGATAATTGAAAAATATTTGTTGCATTTAAGTTTTGGTTCACCGCACTTAGGCAACAGTATTTCTGAAGCCAAGTTCCTGTGTGTGTGGGGTGGTGGTGGTTGGGGGGCGGGGGGGGGGGGGGGAAGGGGTGTTCAAGGATTGAATATCAACAAAACTAGCTAGGACTATTGCAAACGAAAAGATTGAATTTTGGGTAAAAATCATTGACTAGGGCACAAATTAGGGGTCTTTGAACGTTTTTGCCGAAATTAATTCAGCGCTAGGTAAAGTGAAGTTGGATTGCTTACCTTGACTGCCAAAATGTAAATTTGTTGTCAGCAACGCAACATCATTACAATTCTATGTTTAAATCTCACAAATTCATACAATCAAATTGCCGAATTTATAGCCACTTATGCATAAACACAATAGCTCAACTTTTAAGGCCCTGTTTGCATACGGTGTTAGGATAACTTTAGTTTATTTTTAAGTGGAAGTAAGGAGATGCAGATTGTGGTTTGCAAGTTTACAAAACTTTGATCAGACTGGAGTTGAGATAACTACAGTTATCTCAACATTTGGGCTGAGATAGATGCATTTATCTCAACTCCAAAATGATTGCCAAAAAAGGCAAAGTTAGGATTGCGGTGTTTGGTTTTGTTAAAGTTTATGGAACTACAGTTTAGAAAATTTTAAGAGGATGTTTGAATGTTCCGGATTAAATTCAGACGGATTGAATTTTGGATAATAATGTCCCGGAATGCACATAAATTCTTTAAAACAAAAAATGCTAGAAAGTTTCATGTCAAATGCATATTTGGTTAATCTAGGATAAGAATTTCCACTACATAACTATATTAAATACGTTGGGAGTTGAAAATTAAAAAAATAAGAAGGATTGTTTGTTTATTGTAATTAATGAAGATAAAGAAAAATGAAAGAAAGAGATAATGAATGGTTCAAGTTCCAAGGAAAAAGAAAGCATTCAAGCTTATGATCAGAAAAATTAGTTTTGAGCTAATTTTTCTAATCCGGAGGAATTGGTCATTTGGAGGTTTTTCCCCTCCGGATTTACTTTTAGAAAATCACATACAAACAAATAATTCTACCGGATTTGCCTAATCCGGAGTAAAAATGGAATCTAGGCTTTTAATCCAATGGAAAATGTATATCCAAACATGCCCTAATTCCATTCCCAAACATGGCCCAAGTGTCACATTACACATGGATGATGGATCATTTAATTTGACGGGGTATTCGGCATACGAGTTATCTAAACTCCAAAATGGATGGTTTCTTCACACATTTTGGAATTTACAAAGGTTTGGTTGGATTGGAGTTTTTTAAACTCTACTTATCTCAATTCTGGAGTTTAGATAACCAGAGTTTTCTAAACTCCAAAATCCATGCCAAACATGAGATTGTTGGGATTTTGAAGTTAAGATTAGATAACTTTTTGAAACTCCGGTTATCCTAACTTTAACTTCATTCCCAAACAGCGCCCAGCTATCTACAGCCAACACCTTCATACTCAGATTTAACTTAATTTCATCCAAATACTTAGATAATTCCATCAAAGAACAAATACATAAATTTTTGTTATTTAGCATTTATAACCTATCAATTGTTTCTTGACATCTTTTTCTTACTCTTTCAAATCTATCTCAATGATTGGTAAGATGACTTCCTCCATGTCTCTCTTGATTCTCTGATCATAAATTTCATTCTTTGCCCCAAATATTCTCATTAGCGGTGACCTATTGTCAAGAAGATTGTGTCTTGCGACAAGTGGTGTTGTAAAAAACGGTCTACACGGCCATTTAAACGGAAGCGGCACAAGACTGGTTCGCCTTTTATTAAGCGATCATATTAAGAAGGATTTGCATTTAAGTCGGTTGGGCCACCTATGTGCCACTTAAGCGGATCCTAGGTGGTCTAACCAGCCTAGGCGGAGGCTTAGACAGCTGAACCTACTTAATCATTTGATCTTATTATTGCCGCCGGACCCAGATATGTGGTGCTTGAACACGCATGGTTCTCTTAGACGTGATGGTTGGAATTGGCATGTTTTCTCCTCCTTTAACTAAAAAATGCATACCAAACCCATTAAATCTCCAAATCTATTATTTTCCTCGCAAGCAAACATTTATCTTTCCATCCCTATACATATTTAACTAAAATTACTAAAACTGTCTAGGAGGTGCTTAAGTGTCCGCCTAGAGACTAAGCGCTACGCGGTACCCCAACCTCCTAGCACCGCCTAGCACTATTTACAACCTTGGCGACAAGACACAGATCAACATTTGTTCCAGGGATAATCAAAATCATGAGATATAATGTCTGGAACATTCAAGTTTATAAGAGACGTGCAAGGATGAAAGCAATCAGCAGACTCATAATGCATCATTCCCCTGATATAATTCTACTCCAGGTATGACTGTCATCAATATAGTACTATTATATTTTTTATTTTTTAGGAAACGTCACCTGAAATATATGAATAATTTGAAAGTTGCAACTGGTGGGATTTATACAGTTGTTCGGTTCGACCTGAGAAAGCAACCGGACATTGTTTCTGCATGCTGGTATTGCTCTGTTTTTCGCTCTACCCTATTGAACAGTAAGTTTAGCTTACAGCTAACTAATTTTAAAATCTTCTAAAATAAATCTTCTTGATGATATTGCTGCGGAACACATCGCATTTTGTTTCTTTGTTTTCCCAATTCTCTACGGTTACAAATGGATTGAAATCTAACCCTATCTGAAGATCTCAGGAATTATTAAAATATTAAAGATATTGTTACAGTCTTTACGTATTTTCCTTTGAAAGAAAAGAGGAAAAGATGAAGTGCTAGAGTTTTGAGTTGATTTGTTGATATATCTAATGCAAAAATAACATGTTAATAGTATTCCATCAATTTTTTTAACTAGGCATTGTAATTACTATAGCGTTTTAACTTCAATTTGTGCTATTCATGATTGTTGAAATTTGATCTCGTGATAAATTTGTGCAGCTGAGTAAATTACCTGTGAAGAAATTCTTCTATGAGCACTTCCATAAATCACCAAAGGGGATTTCTGTAGCTATTGTCGATACTGAATCAAATAAGAGGTTGCTTATAGCAACCTGCCACCTGAAGAGGCCCGATCCTCCCAATATGTATGTCACCGAGTGAGTGAGTCAAGCAAAGGAGGCTCGCAAGCTCCTCAATTCATCGTCAAATGTTGTAGTGGTGATATGAACTGGGATGAGGATTCTGATGGACCATTCCCTATACGTAAGCGATGGCAGGATGCTTGGTCTCTCTTAAGACCCGAAGAAAATGGTTACACTTATGATACCGAGTCAAATGGGATGTTAACTCATTGCCGATCGCTGCAGAAGAGACTTGATAGGTTTATTTGTAGACTGAAGGATTTTAGGATGATCGGCATTGAGATGATAGGGACAGAGGCGATACCACGGGTTTTATACAGAAGTAAGGAGGAGATGTTCCCCATATTGCCTAGTGACCACTATGGGCTAATTTTAACAATTTGTCCAAAGTAGTAACTGGGTGAAAATAGATTTATGAAGACAGCCTCAAAGGTGTGGGATAAAGGCCAGTTGTTGTTTTTGTAAATCCATGAGTAAATTATCTTTATTATGTTTGTACAGTCTTTGTACACAAATTTCCTAGTCAAGTTGAATGCATTGCATGTGTAGCAGAACTAGGCTTCTTTGTTCTGGATCATCCATATTTAGTTAACATTTAGTTGTGGTACGCTCTATTGCAGTAATTGTCCATATAATCGATACCAAATGTGGATAAGTATTCCTTTAGGTACACTATTCTCATTCCTCTCCCGAGAGCTCTTCTTGTAAGAGATCGGTTAATTTCCGGTGGAACTGAAACGATAACGAGAAGATTAGCATAGCTCGCATGCAAGGATTTCAATGACCAAGTTTCGTTTCGCATGTCATCAATCAATTTCTGAATCAGGATTTCCACTAGAAATATACAATAGTGGAGCTAAGATCAAAAAGAGGATAAAAAGTATTAGGTAGTTTTAAGAAATGATGATTTGTTCGAAAAACAATAAATACACATCCTCGTCTCAGCTATATCGGGAATGGTGACGATTCTTCTTACAATAATGCAGTGAAGGCCGACTCTGTTAGATTAAGCCCTACAAAGAACCCAAATCAGATGAGGTTCTGAATGTGTCAGGAACGTTCTTATAAGTACACAAGTTGAATAAATGCAAGAAAATATCAAAAGTTCCTATGAGATACTGATGTTTTCAATTGGAAACAAGATTTAAAGTACGTTGTTTCTACTTTCTGCTGCCCTTATCTTACTAAAATGGCTAAAAGTTATTTTCATCAAGGTTATGAGAAAAACCATCATTTTGATTATCATCTTCGGCTCTAACCATTATCTTGTTTTGGTTCTAATTAGTATATTAAGTCTACATTGGCATAAGCTCATCCCTATGTTTCATAATTCGTGAGCTTTAATTAAATTTGGTTACTTGGAAAAAACATAATGGTGACTGTATCAATCTACAGAAAAGAAAAGCGGAAAAAATTAAAAATATTATTCAAAAACTCATATTGTGATTAATTTCCGAATGAGATAATCATGCACATTAACATCTATCAGAAGAGAGAAGGGGACAGTTATAGTTGGGTGTAGATAATTGGATAAAGTCCAATTATATCTGATATCGATGCATCGATATTATTATCCATTCTTTACAAACCCATTTAGTAATCATGTGGGGTCTGGATCCATTAAAGCTAAAGAGGTTCAGAATATAAAATGCAATGCACATATTGTACCGGAACAGGTCGACGAAAAATAGTGTCAGGAAACGACATGATACTCCACTTCATGTTGGGAAAAAATAGAAAAAGCATGCTAGTTCGCTAAGAAGAGAATGCACCGCAAGGAGATGATAAAAAGAAACTTTATTGCCTAAGAAGTTACAATCACTTAGAATTGTTATTCTTACAGGCTGCTTCAAAATTGATGAGAAAATAAATAATACAATGGAATTTAATTCACTGTATTCTTACAAAGATTTCTTTAATCTATTTCTGCAGCTATCAAATCCAAGGGCTGCAGGTTGAGATAGCTACTGCAACTATGATGCTCAGGCTTAAATGGAGAAAGCAGAGAAAGGCTCGCTGGTTTCTTGGCCTCAACCTCAAATAAATATCATCGGCCGCCCTGCTGATGTCACTGCTCATGTTGGTTCCTCCTCCTCCCTTGGTGGCATTGCTCATCTCTTTGCTGTCCGGCAAAAATATTAAGGTTAGACATTATTTAGACTACTTATATAAATCACAAATCTTGCTTTCTCAATATGGTTAGCTTCTGAATCTTAGTTTTTAGAAATAACATCTTTCACTGGAAATTTTGTCTTTAAAGGTAAAATAAATTTAAAAAAATTAGGATTGTATGATGAGTGAGCTGAAGTTTCTGCTGAGTGAATGCTTTAGTTACCACAATAGACATTTAGGAATAGAGATAATGCTGAAGTAACTATACGGTGCGCTTGGTAGGAGATAATCTAAATGGTAATCTTGGATTAGCATGAAATATTACCGTATTTGTTTAGATGTAAAAGATATTCCCAAGAAAATAGGATTGTTACAAAATTGACTAGTACTCAACAGTTTTGGGCGTCGGATGTCTGAGCCATAGAGTTTCAGACGTTTAAAGAAGAAGTGTTCAGAAGAACAGAGCGTGTTCAGACGTTTGTCGACGATTTTGGCGTGTTATGGAAAGATTTGTTTGGAAAGATTCGTTTGAAGATTTGTTTGAAGATTTGTGAAGAGATATTTGAATATTTGTTTTGAAGATTTGATTAGATCCTAATTGAAATAAGAATTCTATTATTTTGGGCTATAAATAGAGAAGGGTCTCATCAAAGAAAAGCGGCCAAATATGAAAAAGACGAAAAAAGAGAAGAAGACGAATACAAAGGCGAAGGGTAATCATTCACAAGTGAAGGTGAAACACCAGAAGAGTAGTTTTTGTGTTTGTATAAAGAGACGAAGGCAAAGGCGAAGAGTAGTCATCCATAAATGAAGATGGAGAGATTTACCAAGAGTAGTCTTTGTATTTATATAAAGAGACGAAAACAAAAGCGAAGAGTAGTCATCCACATGTGAAGGTAGAAAGATTTACCAAGAGTAATCTTTGTGTCTGTATGAGCGTTGAGATATAAAGAGAGATGAGAGAAAAAATAAAATATACCGGTATTCTTGAAAATTAACGAAGAGATTCTCATGTTTGCCCCATAAATGTAGGCCGTTAATTGAACCATATTAAATATTGGTGTTGTGTATTCTTATTTTTGCTTGTCTTCCTTGCTTGCCTAACGGAAAACCCTCAACAAGAATTATCATGGTCATCAAATGACCCTATTTCATGTTAATCTTATTTCCCCAAAATATGTGTCTATCCTAAATTACAATGAAATATTTCTGCCTAACATGAAATGAGCCATGACCATCCGCCACCGGCCTCCATCGTCATCCGCAAACCGGCCGGCCCCGCCATCCATCGTCAGTTGTCCGCCGACCAGCCGTTCGCCGCCGGCCCGCCGCTGGTTATCGGCGATCATTCACCGGCCAACCGACCGGCCGCCGATCGAACATTCAACGCATGTCGGCCGTAGTTCATTTCCGGCCAACTCCGCTGCCCATTGTCGGGCGTTCGTCACTGGTCTTGCTGCCACATAAATATATTACCAGGAATGATTAAAATATACCAAGTATGTTAATGCAAGATTTCTTCGTATTAGATGCCCGGTTATTCCATTCCCGGGAATGCGAGAATTCCCGGTTATCTTCTATTCCATATTACCAAGCGCAGCCATAGAGTTTTTGGGGATATAGTTGCTGCTTAATGTGATGATTATGACTCACCTTCCGGGAAAGATGCAGTTCCTATGACCTGCAAACAACCAAGTTTGTTTCTTATTAGTCATTAATCAATTTCTGAATCCGAACTTCACACTAGAATTGGAAAAACCGATGCAAGAATTAGAAAGAGGAGAAAAAAGTATAATTTAGTTTCAAGAAATGATAATTCATATGAAAAATAATACATAACAATCCTTGTTTTTAGCTATTTTAGGAATGTTTGTAATCCTTCTTACAATAATGCAATGATGGATGACTCTTTTAAATTAAACCCGACAAATCTGACCAGGTTCTTAATGATAAACACAAGTTCGACAATATTATTGTTTAAACCTTGAAGGAACACTTGAAGATTTACTTCTTTGTACTGTGACCCTCTTGAAAATCAAAATCAAACCGGTGACCTCTCACTTTGGAAAAGAAATTCTTACCGATATACACCCAAAACCAAAGTCCTGTTATTTTGAGCAGTTTTGGTGCATGTATGAAATATCGAGATTTGCTAATAATTCTATCAGTAGAGGGCTAACCCAGCCTGGCACTATTTAATTTGACTTGATTAACCTAACCTTGATAAAAAGAACGACCATGGTTTTAAACTAACTTCCCTGATTTGAGAAACTTTATCGTGGTTGTCAAACACATCCAAATCTTTGATTTTTTTTACATAGGCCTCGAAATTTGACAAAAAGGCAGTTCCACTGACCAAAACCCTTAGGTTTTCTCATGATTTTCCACTAAACATGGGTTTCAAAAAATCATATAAGGAAAAAAGTATTGAAGGTGGATCAAGGATCCAGCTGCTCTTCTCCTTCCAAACGGATTCGGAGTCTCTGCTATTTGACCCATCCTATTGCATACAACGGTTCAGATTCATCCAAAATCGAATTCAACGGTCGAGATTTGTGTATAAGAGGACAGAGGATCACCCAGAGCCCCTTGCAATTGGATTTCCAATAGCAGGCCTCTTTTCCGTCAGACTGGGCCAAAAGTTCTGGCAATTCTTCTCAAACAAACCGTGTCTAACCCAAAAGAGAACAGGCAAGGCTAAAAAGGGCACAAAAGAAAGTACTTATAAGAAACAAAACTTACAGCGGGATCCAGCTCTCTCTCTCTCTCTTTCTCTCTCTCTCTCTCTCTCTTCCCAGATCCCCAAAAAAGAAACGAAAATGACAAGAGAAAAACAAAAAGCTCCACCCCCACCAACCTCAAGCATCATCCTTGCTCAATTTGATCAAAACACATCTTCACTGAAGCTAGAAAGTGATCGGCGCATTCATTAATCTAAATCTTATAATCACATTACAAGTATTTTAATGATTTGTATACTATAACAGTCTCAAAACTGCTAAGATAATGCCTACTAGTACTAGCAGTAAGCAATATAAGCACATATCTAAATTCTCACACGACCACATTAAAAATCCAATACATAATACTAATCTCAAATTCTACTAAGACAAACCTATTAGTACTGTAATAAGGTAAGCCCATTTATGAATTCTATGCATCAGATAATATATACACAACCTCAAATCTATCAAGATAAAGCTATTGGTGGTTTAGTACTAGTAGTGGCATGATAAGCATTTCGATGAATTCTAATAGGATAAAGCCAGTATTAGTTTGATAGGTTACAATGACATAACTTAAATCTACCGAAATGTTCCAAGATGTTACTGGAAAAATCTTGCTCTTATCGTATCGCTTGTCGCATAAGGATTTCAGTAATAAGAGGATCGAATCAAATTTGAAGGATATCAGTAATAAGACGATCGAATCAAATTTGATATGTATCGGTTCATCATATATTGCATCATAATTAAATGATCCAGAGTATATCATTTCCTAGTTGATCAGAGTTTCAAAGTCGTATCTCCTATGCATTGTATGTCATTAACACAATGTCACAAACTTATCTCCTATGCATTGTATGTCATTAACACAATGTCACAAACTTATCTCCTATGCATTGTATTGAATCGAAAACAGAAAGTACATTACTAATAATTAATACTCACTTGGATCGGTAGTGGTGACCATCGCCGCCCCCTGGAAATAACAAGACCCCGTCGCCTTCCCTTGCATCTGGTAATAGCTATCAAACGCATACGACGCGTGATCCCTCACATTGTTGGGCTGGTAACAAGCCTCCCCCGGCTGTATCTCGCTGCAATTCGCCCTGCCCGGCCCGCACGCCCAATCCAGTGCCGCCTGCAGCTGCTTCCCGTCCGCCCCCTCCACCGCCACACAGAACGTCCTGTTCGTCGTGTCGTTCGCCAGAAACCCGTTGCTCCCTTCGACTCTCAGCAGATACACCGGCGTCCCGTTCCCGTAAAACAGACCCCAATTCTTCTCCGACAGAGGCCCTGGCCTCAAATCCTCGTTAAAGAGCTCGTAAATGAAAACGCTCGACTGGACCTCAGGGTGCAGCGGCGTCCCCGACCGATCCAGGACGTGTTTTATCAGATTCGAATTGTACGTATCCGCGTTATCCTTGGTCGCCAACTTCCTCTCGACGTCCGACCCTAAAGAGGGCCACCCCGTCTCTGTCACCAGCACCTGCACATTGGTCACGTTGAGGTTCTTCATCGAGAAATAGGCCGCGTCGACCATCGCGTCGAGCACGTTGGTGTAATGCAGCAGGGTGTTAGGGTCCACCTCCTCGAGCGAAGGCGGGAGCGGCTTGAACAGCGCATTGTCCAATGGGATCACACCGCGGCTCTGCACGAAGGAGTAGTAAGGGTACATGTTCATCATCAGCGGAGACGAGGTGTTCGACAGAAAGCCCAAGAGAGGGAGGATGAAGGATTTCGACAACGACTGGTTGAAGAAAGCCTGGGAAGGGGGGAAAGGGTCCAGGACCGTCGAGAACGGGAGCGGGGTGGAGACGGGGACGGGCGGGTCGAGGCGGGAGAGGAGGGAGTGGAGGTGGGAGAGGGCGGGGACCAGTAGAGGGAGGGCGGAGGGGAGGGAGGTGGGGACGTCGTCGCCGAAGGCGACGGCGGAGACGGTGAAGGAGTGGGGGTGGAAGGGGAGGACGTGGCGGGAGACCCATGCGGAGGCGGTGGCTGGGGAGGAGGCGACGGCGAGGAGCTGGTTGTTGGGGACGCCGAGGACGACGCTGATGCCAGATCCGTTGAAAGAAGAGAGGAGGGCCTCGCCGGCGTCGTAGAGGCGGACGTGGGTGATGCGCTGGGAGCGGAGGAAGGAAACGAGGGAGGAGGGGGAGAGGAAGTTGGAGACGGCGGTGCCGATGGTGACGCCGACGAAGGGCTGGGATGGATCTTGGGCCTTGGGCTTTGAAGTTGTTAGGGGAATGAGGAAGAAGCAAACGACGAGGAGGAAGAGGACCTGGAGAGTGACATCTTTTGATGTTGTCGCTGCTGTTGAGGAGGCCATGGACATGGAGAGAGACGGAGGATCCGTTCAGAAGGGGTAGGTGTGGCATTACTGTGCGAGTGCAGGAGTGTGGGAGGAGGATTTGAATATTGAGGAGGAAACAGTCCACTCTCTTGGTTGTCTTGTCTTGATGTGCAGGTATATGCACATCTCGTGAGGGTTGGGACAACAGGATGGACGGTAAAAAACTACTGTGCGAGGGATTGCATGTATAGCATTTGGATGGACTTCCCTGTATGCATACAAGGAAGTCCATTCAAGAGCTTTAGAGGGACTTGGTGCAAGCCTTTTTGCAATAGGTCTTTTCGGATGGACGAGATGACATGATTACAAGCATTTAGGAAATTATTTTTTGATGAGAAAAACGGGTACGATCAGCTAAGCTTTAACCGATCAGAGATAGATAACCTTTTCTACTGTTTTTTTCTTTTATTTTCCTTTTCTTTTTTCCTAATGTGGTGGTGTTGTTGAAGGTTCTTGAATTTATTTATTCTAAAACTTATGGAAAGACCAAAGAGGGCCTGAGATCTAAACGTTTTGTTTTGGAGTGGAGTTGAGCAGTGGATGCCCCTTGGGAAAAAGAAAGTTCGGCCCTGACCCACAAAGGCAAAGAGACAATGGAGAAAATAGTGTTTCCAAATGGGAGCACGGCGAGACTTTGTTTGGAAAAATGTCACATATTTAATTGAGGGTGATATGATTGGAGAATTACTTTTCTTTCATGAGGAATGAGGAGGACCATTAATTTGAATTTGGAACAGAGGAGTATTATTTATTTGGGTAAATTATCAAAAAGCCCCTGGCCAGTCTAGAACTTATGTAAAAACACCTGGGTTTTTTGGCCTTGCTTAAAAAAAAACCGGCCTAATAAAAAAAACCTTACCATACAATTCTCCACTTGTATTTTCGTATAACCCAAATGCCCCTTATCTATCTGGACCGACAGTTCTTTAATTTAAGGCAATTATAATGCATTGAACTTGCATGTTATGTAATATCTATTATGTTTACAATTTTCACTCCAAATATGCTTTTTTCGCAGCAAAAATCTAATTTCCGGCCATATATATTTTTTTCCCATCAAAAGACTTTAAAACATCTTTCTACTTTTATATAATAGTTAAGTAGTTGCATGTAATGCCTAAACAGTTGCCTGTAATATTTAAGCATTTGCCTATAGGTAATATTTAAGTGATGCATTTAAATTCCAAGCAATTGCATCAGCTGCCTATAATATTTAAGCAGTTGCACGTAATATTTAAGCACCACCCAAGGGGAGGAAAGGGTATTGTAAATACATTTAAAATAGAATATAAGGCCTAAATAAAATACAGCCCATGGGTTTTTTAACAAAGATTTGAACAGTAGGACTTCCCAACAAGTTTCAAAATACCAGGGGTTTTTAGACAACTTCCGAGCGGGTCGAGGGCTTTCTGACAATTTGCCATGTTTATTTTTATATTACAGGATATCGTAAAACCTGTACTTTTGTTACGATCCGAAAGCAACATGTGACCGGCACTTAAATCACGTCATATTTAAAGATGTCGACGCGATCCAAGTAAACCAAAAACCCGGAATCTAAACTTTTTTATGAAAATATCGAAGGTGGAGTTTAAAAAGAGTTATTAAATAAGTTTATTTAAAAAACATCTATGACGTTTGAAAATCGGGCAGCACCTCCTTTGTAAATTTTGAATAAAATATATACAAAACATAACATATAAAGTATCCCAACGGGAGCTAGGTTCAACGCCCAAACGGCGGAGCAACCATGCAGATAATATACGACATCCAAGACGAAGAAAAGAAAAGTGAAACATAACCGACAAGTATATAAAGTCGACTCCAACAAGTGCAACGTCCATAAACACATAACATCTAAATCTCGCTTTTAAGTCCATAAATATACAATTTCTGGTCGATAGAGTTTTAACTAGATACAAAAGAATATATACATATACAATATGTGGTTATGATACAACAGTAACCCATCTACCAAACCAATCACCAAATTAAAGAGTGTGCCGCAAGCCGCTACTGATCCGAGCGGTCGGTCCTGCAAGAAACTGGGCATAACGGGGGTGAGTTGCCAACTCAGTGGATAAAAGTATATCGTAAGGTAGAAATCGAAATGCATAACAATCTACATATGTCATAAAGCATAATACTATCATATCCGTACTAATAAATGTATAATGCACAAGTACTATGAACGCATGGATAACGATCGCGTAAACCTGAAAATACATCATCTCATATGTATATAACATGCATCCATGTATAAGCCTATAAAGTAGCCGAAAGATGTATGTAAAACCCTTTCAAAATAGTCGTATGATACACATATCACGGCACAAGTAGTGGGCGTAGTTTTATGAAGTATTATATGCGTTTTGTTTAAAATATACGTCTCGCTTTATAGAAATGAGTTTTAAGAAGGTTTTTGTTTAAAAGATCCTTGTGTCATCTCAGACACGTCAAAATAGTGAGACTATATAGCTCATTTGGAAAGCTCTTTATGTGTATCAACATATGAAAATAGTATTCAGGTATTGTCCCTTAGATCAGTCCTGTTCGGCTACTATATAGCATAAACTATAATATCGTATCTCGAATGATTGCACAACATTAATATATGAGCGTTCAGCATCGACACCCTAATTCTCACGAGTGTCCATCATCGGTACTCAACTCGTCATCTACCGAGTGTCTATCACCGACACTCAAAATCATCATAACTCTCGTGCCCATCACCGACATATAAATCCAGATATCGTAAACACCGTCTCATAAGACAGGTCATCCTTCGATATCAATAGCCCCGGTCAGTATCCCCTGGATATCCGCCGTGCTCAAATCTATCTCCTATATCGAGCGTTCTCACTAGGATCTCCGCCTCAATATGGCTTTCCTGTCCCTCGGCCTCGACCGGGTCCACCATATATCCGACTGTATACTCCCCCACTTAGTTCAGATATGAAGTATGTCCTCAACCGTATAGCTCCCCCACTCGGTTCGGAATAAAATCAAATCAAAAAATATATATCAAGCTCATGGTGGACGTCAACTCATCGTATCCAGATAAAACATCAATGAAAAAAAATAATAATTGTATAATTCAATCTGATATATATATATATATATATATATATATATATCTCTATATCACTGCGATATATCATCACAGATAAAAATATCATAAAACTCATAACAATCATATACAAATACTCATGGTAATGGTATTCGCAACTAACAACAAGTAATAATTGCGTCATACGTGAATATAGTCAATCATGCAAATAAATGCGACAGTTCTATGGTGTCATGGCAATACTAATGATGTATAGTGCAGCATACATGTCTGTGCTCGTGCAGCATGATAATCATTAGTATTTGTGCAAGTGTTCTATAAGTGTTCATAGCAAAATGGAATTCAATCCATATCCACAGCGCGCGCGCGCGCACACTCAGTCATATCGACATCTATATGGATATACGTAATATAGCAGTCCTACAGTATCATGGCAGTACCAATGAGGTGTAGTGTAATAAATGGGTATGTACTCATGCAACATAATACTCATTGGTAGTAATGCAGTGTTCTATCAGTGTGTTCATATAAAAAGAATAACGCAATTAGCATATATAACCGGTAATCTTATCGCGGGTGTATAAAGGTAATCTAAGCATATTGCGTAATTATTAAACGTAACTAATTATTATGAGATATACTATTACCATTAAAAATGAAACGAAATGCTGCAGTATATTTAAATAGATATCCGTTTTTGAAATAGCATCACATCCTTTTCATTTATCATTAAAAAGTGAAAACGAATCGTTGGTTTTAAAAGAGTATAGCTCAAGCAATCGTAATGTCCCAAGTCGGGATAACGCATGACTCCACGAGTCCAAATGAACCTCAGCCATATTCGGCACACTATCCTCGTTATCACAAGTACGGTATGATCCCTCATACAATGTCCATCCAGGATCATATCTATATCGTATGGATCTATAGTCATGTACGTATGTCACCGTAACCATATATCCAAATATCTCCACATGTATAACCCACTAGATACGAAATAAACACCAATATAACTAAGCTAAGTTATCCCCATAACACTCAAATCTAAATAGATAGCATAACTATCCTAGTTGATGGTTGCGGGGGTGCTATATGCCATCCACCCGATTTCCCCTGTAGATATAAATCTATTCGCCGACATATCGAGCAGTTGAAATCAACGATCGCTTTGCCCGTCCTTACTGTCCCGGAATTTCCTCGATCGTTCCGACAATCGTGTAACCACCCTGAATTTCCTGTACGAAATTTTTATTCTTAAAGTACAGAAAGGAGTTGGTAAGTCTGAGCACAATTTAAAAGTTATTCTTATTTAAGAACAGTAAGAAAGCACTTGTAGCTCATTGGTAAAGCCTTGCATTGCTGTAACGCAGCCCCTGTGTTCGAATCTCATCAGCCACATATTGTTTTTCTGATTTTTTTTATTTTAAACTTTTGGAAGCCCAAGAGCTTACACGTGCTCTGCACATAAGAAATGAAAAGACAGAAAAATAAACATGTGTAAAAGGATAATTATGCAGAGAGGGACATATGCACAGAATCCAACTCCCCACCTCCTCCACGTGGCCGGTGAGATGAGCAATACGGCCAGCACCGTCGGGCCCCCTGTAGGGGATGGTCTCCGTGTTTTGCCCACAAAACTCTTTGGCCTACCCCACTACCCCTGTTCTGTTTGATTTCTCTGCAAATTAACAGAGACTTAATTTTCATCATAAATCCAATTTTTAATGCTTTTTAATTCAATCTTTCAAATCCAAAACCTTAATTCCACACTATAAATACAACCCCATACCGTAACCCCTTCTCATTCTGAAATTTCGAGTCAAAATTATCAAAAAATTTCTAAGTCTAAGAAGATTACAAGTGGAGTTAACCCAAGGTCAATTTCCGGCGAGGATTCGAGACGATTCCGGCGACCCCGCGACTACACGAAGGCTACCCTTCTCTTCCTCTACCTCCCCTCTATACTTTTAGCAAGTAAGTCCCATCTCCCCTCTTCTCTTTCTACCATAAAAATTCTTCTTTTCAAAACTTTTCGGTAAGTGGAGTTATACCTTACAATTTTTTTGTTAAAATAATTAGAATTTTTTAAAAATTACATTTTTTTCTTAAGACTCACTGATCCATGTCACTATACCTTACTTATTAATTATGAAACAAATAATTAGAATAATTTTCATCTTAAAATATCATGTTATGTAACTTTAAATTGCGTTTTTCGTTTCAATACCACAAACTTTACATATGACATCTTTTATTGTTTTACTTAATATTATCTTTAGAAAACCTCACAAGGTAATGACCTACCTCTCACATACACACATCTTGACATAGCATGATTCTCTTGAAACATAACTTTTGTGTCAAAATACCTTGAACTATAAAAGCTCGGTTTTCTTTAAATGGTATTATCAAATTCTTTGCGATTATGCCTCTACAACCCATTTTGGAGAACCCGCTATTGGATGGTGCGGATTATCGCACATTCTCGGGCTAGTAGAGCGAGATGCAGACCTTCTCATGGAGCATACGATCTCGAAAGAATTTTAATATGATTTTTAAGAAAAAAACGAGATTTTCTACTTAATAAATAAAATTATTTATTAATAATTATATAAATATTATCAAAGCATATATTTTTAATATATAATAAAATTCCATGTTTTCTAGAAAATAAAAGAATGACAAGTTTTATTAAAATACCATCAAGTATCAATACAAGACAAGTTACACTAAACTACCTTGAACTATTCAAGCTAGGTATATATTCACTAGTATACCTCATCCTTTAAAAGTTACATCAATGAAAACCCTAAATACGATAAATAATTACTTGAGATTTATTTTGAAAGTATATAAAATATTTTTCATAAAACCCCCTCGAGTTATATAAAATTATATTAAGGACCCTAGTAAATATAGGTTTAAGCGGGACCAATTCTCTTGAGCCTCAGGGAGCCGGAGAAAGTGGGTGCTTGCCTATTTAAGTTAGAAAACTAAAATAGGGTTATCATTGGTAATTATCTTGGAAAAGGACACAAATCCTGCCGTCCATGTGCAGCAGTTACCAATAACTCCTAAATCTAATAGGATCCAAATCAGTTTTAAAGTGTTTGACTCAAGGCTGAGTCCAAATCAATCTGAGTCTAATTCAAATATGAATCCAATTCAACATGAATCCAATATCCTAAACATGACTACTTGAAGTTGAACCTGAATACCAGAACAAGAACAATATGCAACATGACTTGACTTGACCGAACCATGGCTATATTTTGACTTGAATACATGCCAACTTGATACATCCTGAAACCGTTTACACGAACAACTTATATCCATGGTCTCGGCAAGTCTGATAACTACAATTTATACAATATACGTTACGGGGTTTTAACGGTGTAGATTGGTACGGAAGGTATTAAAAGTGGCACGATGATGGTCACTAAAAGACGTAGATTAACATTCATTGCTGTTGTTTCGTGGGTATTGACAGGGCCTTGTACTACGGGTTATCATAGTCCACGGGGAAAGTTGGACTCCTCTCGTATACACTGATACCTTCTGTACCAAGTTACAAACAACTACGTTAGCATAACAAACATATACTTATACCAATTACTAGTTCGTATATCCTTCACCGTCTTTAGTGTCGGTCGCTCACTGACAGCTGACACTTTAGCTAGATCTACTGAGATTCCTTCGCCTGAAACGATATGTCTGAGAAATCCGACTTGATCTAGCCAAAATTCACACTTGTTGTACCTGGCAAAGAGCTGATGTTGTCATAATGTCTTCAGGACAATCCGTAAGTGGTCGGCGTGTTCTTTCCGATTCTTTGAATACACCAGGATGTCGTTGATGAAGATGATAACGAACATGTCTAAGTACTCTCGGAAAACTTGGTTCCTCGGGTTCATAAAGATGGCAGGTGCTTTGGTCACTCTAAATGGCATTACGAGATATTCATAATGATCATATCGAGTCCTAAATGCTGGGTTCCTTAGCAACCTCACTATGTTTTCTAAGGCATCAAGTATGCAATTTAAAAAAATTTAGTGTTCTAAGCAACCCATAACCGAGGATCTAACTAGATAATAAGGGTTTACTGTTGGGGTCAAAATTTACACCCCGGTAGACCAAGTCAAAATTAAAGTCAACCCCAAGCCAAGTGGGCCCAAGCCTAGGTCAAGTGGGCCAATGCCCGGGTCGAGCCCGAACATGAAGCCGCCGGCCTCCCCCATGCCAAAATAAAAATTTTGTAATAAATAATTTTGGTGTATATTTTTTTAATGAATAAATGTAAGAAAAATAGGTATAAAGCGAAATTTTTGTAAAGTTCATGGCTCATGTGCAAAAGAAATGAGTACATGAGGTATGTGATGAGCAAAATGTCATTTTGTAAAGCCCAAGGGGCTATATGTAAAGTGTGTAGCCTATAAAGGCAAAGATGATGAAAATATCTAAGAACTTTTTCTCTCTCTCAAAAATTAGGGTCTGTGCTCTTTCTCCTTCCTCAAGGTTCTAAAACTTTTTTCCCTTTTTGAATTAAATCAAGAGTTTAACTTTTTCTTTTCTAAAAATAAATAGTTTTTCACCATCAAATCCTTGAAGGGGAACTTGGATCTTCCATCAGATCTCAAAAAGAGAAGATTTTGAATCTCACCCCACATTTCCTCCAAGATCCGGCCAACAAAGAGGAGGAGGAAGGAGATCCATCTCCAAAAATCCTACTCAAGAGAAGATCCAAGGCTCAAGAGAAGATCCAAGATTTAAGAGAAAAGAACCTTTAAAGATTTTTGGGGAGTTAAACTCCAAGACCCAAATCCTCAAAGGAGTTTAACTCCTAATGTCATGCCCCGTTTCCCAGTATACGGGCAGAGGACGAGACTGGTCCACTAACGTATTTACTATGAAGTAAATACGCTAAGCGTATCTAAGCAATATAAAAGTAAGCACAAAAGACAAGATATAATAAAACAACAACTTTATTTATTCACATTCTTTTTGTACAATGCATGGAAAAGTAAATACATCTGGAATAAAGCAATGCCTAAACAATGGCATAACAGAAATGAAAAGTACTGAATGGAAAATGTACAATGAACTAGAGCTCGGGGTCTTCACTGGATTGGTCCAAGTCTTCAGCAGTGGGCTCGATCTCCGCCGTGTCCAGATCACCTGACGACATTCAAAGAAGAAAGAAAGAGAATGTCGTCAGCGAACAAATCGCTCGGTAAGTCCCAAAGAGAAGGGAGAAGTAGAAAAGACAGAGAGTAAGAGAGAGAGAGAGTAGCTTTTAATGTTGTATTATATTGTTATAATTTTGTATTTAGTGTTAACGCTGTTGTTTGTAGCTTGGTACAGAAGAATACCAGTGTATACGAGAGGAGTCTCTATATGCCATAGACTAGAGGCAAGTATAGTACAAGGAACCGTTTATGCCACGGTACAACAGCAACTGGATTCATGTTAGGTGTATTAAGTTTTACTGTCTCGTGCCACTTCTAACACCTTCCGTACCAATCTACCCCTTAAACCCCGTAATGTCTTATTTGTATTGTATTGTATTGTAAATTGTATTGATTGTATAATTGGATGACTGACCGAAACTATGATATATGTAACAGAAGTAACCGTAGAATCATGTAAATGGATGTAAACTGGAGATCATGTAAATGGAATGTATATCCATGGTTCGGTTCGGTCGAGTTGTATAGATTGATAATTGGATTCATGGATTCATGTTGGATTATAATATTGTAGATTGTAGACTATAGATTGTAGACTGTAGATTGTAGATTGTACTTGAATCATATTCAAGTCAGATTATAATGAGACTCAAACTGAGTCAGACAATTAGAGAAGTAAATTGAAGTCCTGATTGTTTTGATATTATCAGTAACCGCTGCACATGGACGGCAGGATTTATGTCTTTTTCAAAGACGATTACCGTATTGATAACACCGTTGTTAAGTTGTCTACCTTAGTTAGACAAGCACTCACTTCTCCGACTCCCTGAGGCTCAAGAGATTGGTCCCGCTTAAACCTATATTTACTAGGGTCCTTATTATAACTTATAGAACTTGAGGAGGTTTTATGTAAAATACTTTTGTATAGTTTTCAAAATACACCCCAAGTATTTATTAATCATCTTTAAAGTTGTAATAATTGTAGATTTTATACGTGTGACAATTCTAATGAGAATAACCTAACTTTCATATTATATGGTATTAAAGTGTAATATTAAACTTGTATGGAATTCATGGTATTTTAAGGTAAATTGATTCTTGTGATATTTTAGAAAAAGTGGAATATTTTTATCATAACAAAATAGGTATTTTAATGATAAATATACATATAGTTATACAAAAATAATATTAATATATATTTTATATCCTAAAAATCTCATTTTCTTAAGATGTCATATTTTAAATTTTTCGAGACCGAATGCTCCTTGTGGAGATCTGTATCTCGCACTACTAAGCCCAAGGATGTGCGATAATCCGCACTATCCCTAACGGGTTCCCCAAAATGGGTTGTAGCGGCGCTTTGCAAAAATTTGTATAAATACTAAATCCTTTAGAAAACGGTTTTATTAAGTAAATGGTATTTATTTGCTATGATGTCGTTTTCCCGTATTCTATGTTCTAGGGTCTGCTAAATTAACTGGACTGCTCCTAACTGGTCCAAAGCGACAAGTTGTGAGATATCTCTCAAATCGCCTCTTCACCGCCAATTGTGGCCAGGTAAATACAAGTGAAGAAAGGAGAGATCCGCTCAAGAATCACCGTGAGACGGGCCTTTTAAAGTTACCTTTCTCACTTGTCTAGCTTAAACACCACAAAGTCAGGTTTAGATAAATGACTGAATGCCAACAATCTTCCTCTGTCCTAATGAGCGCGGCAGTCCTTAATTGGCTGAGTCTAGATATTTTTATTATTAGCTCAAAAGTTATTTCTTTGTAAAGATTTCGATTTCTCGTATTCTATATTCCCGAGGGTTTCGTGTTATGTTGCATATGAGTGTGTGAGGAGCTAGGTCGTTACCTCGTGATCTACTTAAAGGTATAGCAAGTTTAATGAAGTTAAATGTATAATTGAAACAATGTGGTATTTAAATAAAAAATACGATAAAATGAAATATCCATCATTTTATGAAATGAAACTTGATCAATTTGGTTGATTAGTGTTTAATAATCAACATGAGCGAGTTTAAGCATAATTGTATTAACGAGAAGCGAAGTTTTATAAGAAAACCGAATCGGAAATCAGATTTGTTCCAATTCCGTCGGATTTTGTAAATCCGTATTTTAGAATAGAAAAGGAAGATAGAAATGGGACTTACGGGTTTTTGGACAATAACGAGAGTGATATGGAAGGAGAGGAATCGCCTGTGCGTCGCTTCGTCGCCGAGAGCTCCTAGAAGGATCGCCGGAAGTTCGCCGGGAATTTCGCCGTAGTTTCGCTTCGTACTCGTTTTCAAAGTACACAAGTTTCTTGAAAATGTTAGAGAGTTGGCTCAGAGTTTTGGGGTTAGAGAGTAGAGGGTAGGGTGATATTTATAGGGTTAGGCTAGTGTTAGGGTAGATGTAGGGTTTTAATTTAAAAAATGTAAAAATGTGTGAAAAATGTATTAAAAATGAACCAAATGAGAGTTAATGGGCTCTCTGGAATTGATATCAGAAATTGAAGTATGCAGTGAAGGTGGGAAAGGGAAAAGGCAACATTTTGCCGTTGACGACTCGGCCGACCGGCCGAGTCCGGCTGGCGGTGCCGGCCCGAGTCAGGCCGAGTCGGGGACTCGGAATGTGGGGGGTCGCTTGGTTAAACCTCTGGTGCATTTAGTTTCGTGGGTGTAGTAGGAAATTCTGGAGTTATCATGTGTTGACTGTTGGACTTCTATAAAATTTTAAACAAAATAAATATTAAAAATAATGTAGGGCATAGGATTTGAACTCTGGTGGCTTGGTTCAGCAGTGCAAGGTATTACCAATGAGCTACAAGCTCTTTCTTGTAATTAAATTGCTAATTAATTACTTAAGTCTTGTGCTCAGGCAATAAATACCCCTTTATGGATTTTTGAAATTTTTTTGTAAAAACTTGTATAGGAAATTTGGGGTTGTTATATTCTACCCTCCTTAAAAAATTTCGTCCTTGAAATTTGTAAAAGGAAAGTGTAACAAATTTAAGAAAAATGTGGTGACTGATGTACTGATAGTGTATGAAAAAATAAAGTGATGCACGGGTTTTAAAAAGTGTGAAAAAGACTTACCAGTATTATCTTGACCTACAGTCTCGGCTTCTACGGCTGCTAATGTAAAGTTATTGGGGATGTGAGCTGAGTTGCGTCTATAGGGACAGTTTCCAATTCTATGATCAGATGCGCCACAAATTAGGCACAGACCATTTGCGCGCCTACAGTCCTTCCACAAGTGTTCATTCCTATGGCAGTAGTAGCAAAATCCTGAACTTGACTGGTTAATTGTTTCCTTCTGTTTTTTGGGTTTTGCAGGTTGGGTAGAGCAGGCTCCTCTTTCCATTTGGGTGGCAGAGCGCTTTATACCGTATGCTTCTGCTTCTAATCGGTTCACTAATATAGCAGTCTGCTGCTGCAGTCCAATCAGGATGCTTCGAATTTGCTCAAGCAGAACCATCTGCTCGTTGGGTGGAGCAGGATCGGCAGGTGTGATTGGTAGTGGAGGTGGAGTGTTGTTGAAGTTGGTGCTGGTGTTGTTTAGGGAATCCATAACCTTGAATGAAAAATTTATGTTAGGACAGATTTAAAGTATATGATTCAAGGAATATAAAATTGATAAGATTCAAGGAATATGGATTGTAAAGAATATTTTAGTTGCTAGTTCTTGTGTTATATTGCTTAGGTTGTTCACGCAGAACAGAACTGCATAGTATGGTTCTATACAGCTCTGACCTGTATGGGCCACCAACAAAACCTGTCACGCCCCGCTTCTCAGTATACGGGCAGAGGACGGGACTGGTCCGCTAATGTATTTACTGTGAAGTAAATACACTAAGTGTATCTAAGCAATATAAAAGTAAGCACAAGAGACAAGATATAATAAAACAGCAATTTTATTTATTCACATTCTTTTTGTACAATGCATGGAAAAGTAAATACATCTGGAATAAAGCAATGCCTAAACAATGGCATAACAGAAATGAAAAGTACTGAATGGAAAGTGTACAATGAACTATAGCTTAGGGTCTTTACTGGATTGGTCCAAGTTTTCAGCAGTGGGCTCGATCTCCGCCGTGTCCAGATCACCTGACGACATTCAAAGAAGAAGGAAAGAGAATGTTGTCGGCGAACAAATCGCTCGGTAAGTCTTAAAGAGAAGGGAGAAATAGAAAAGATAGAGAGTAAGAGAGAGAGAGATAGTAGCTTTTAATGTTGTATTATATTGTTATAATATTGTATTTAGTGTTAACACTGTTGTTTGTAGCTTGGTATAGAAGAATGCCAGTGTATACGAGAGGAGTCTCTATATGCCAGAGACTAGAGGCAAGTATAGTACAAGGAATCGTTTATGCCACGGTACAACAGCAACTGGATTCATGTTAGGTGTATTAAGTCTTACTGCCTCATGCTACTTCTAACACCTTTCGTATCAATCTACCCCTTAAACCCCGTGATGTCTTGTTTGTATTGTATTGTATTGTAAATTGTATTGATTGTATAATTGGATGACTGACCGAAACCATGATATCTGTAACGGATGTAACCGTAGAATCATGTAAATGGATGTAAACTGGAGATCATGTAAATGGAATGTATATCCATGGTTCGGTTCAATCAAGTTGTATATATTGATAATTGGATTCATGGATTCATGGATTCATGTTGGATTATAATATTATAGATTGTAGATTGTAGATTGTAGTTTGTAAACTGTAAATTGTAGATTGTAGATTGTAGATTGTACTTGAATCATATTCAAGTCAGATTATAATGAGACTCAAACTGAGTCAGACAATTAGAGAAGTAAATTGAAGTCCTGATTGTTTTGATATTATCGGTAATCGCTGCACATGGACGGCAGGATTTGTGTTGTTTTCAAAGACGATTACCGTATTGATAACACCGTTGTTAAGTTGTCTACCTTAGTTAGGCAAGCACCCACTTCTCCGGCTCCCTGAGGCTCAAGAGATTGGTCTCGCTTAAACCTATATTTACTATGGTCCTTATTGTAACTTATAGAACTTGAGGGGTTTTATGTAAAATACGTTTGTATAGTTTTCAAAATTCACCCCAAGTATTTATTAATCGTATTTAAAGTTGTAATAATTGTAGATTTTATACTTGTGACAATTCTAATGAGAATAACCTAATTTTCATATTATATGGTATTAAAGTGTAATATTAAACTTGTATGGAATTCATGGTATTTTAAGGTAAATTGATTCTTGTGATATTTTAGAAAAAGTGGAATATTTATATAATAACAAAATAGGTATTTTAATGATAAATATACATATAGTTATACAAAAATAATTTTAATATATATTTTATATCCTAAAAATCTCATTTTCTTAAGATGTCGTATTTTAAATCTTTCGAGATCGAATGATCCTTGTGGAGGTCTGCATCTCGCACTACTAAGCCCGAGGATGTGCGATAATCCGCACCATCACTAATGGGTTTCCCAAAATGGGTTGTAGCGGCGCTTTGCAAAGATTTGTATAAATACTAAATTCTTTAGAAAATGGTTTTATTAAGTAAATGGTATTTATTTGCAATGATGTCGTTTTCCCGTATTCTATGTTCTATCGTTTCCTAAGTTAACTAGACTGCTCCTAATTGGTCCAAAGCGACAAGTTATGAGATATCCCTTAAATCGCCTCTTCACCGCCAATTGTGGTCAGGTAAGTACAAGTGAAGAAAGGAGGGATCCGCTCACGAATCACCGTGAGACGAGCCTTTTAAAGTTATCTTTCTTACTTGTCTAGCCTAGACACCACAAAGTCAGGTTTAGATAAACGACTGAATGCCCACAACCTTCCTATGTCCTAATGAGCGCGACAGTCCTTAATTGGCTGAGTCTAGATATTTTTATTATTAGCTCAAAGGTTATTTATTTGTAAAGATTTCGATTTCCCGTATTCTATGTTCCCGAGGGTGTCGTGTTATGTTGCATATGAGTGTGTAAGGAGGTAGGTCGTTACCTCGTGATCTACTTAAAGGTATAGCAAGTTTAATGAAGTTAAATGTATAATTGAAACAATGTGGTATTTAAATGAAAAATACGATAAAGTGAAATATCCATCATTTTATGAAATGAAACTTGATCAATTTGGTTGATTAGTGTTTAATAGTCAACATGAGGGACTTTAAGCATACTTGTATTAACGAGAAGTGAAGTTTTATAAGAAAACCGAATCGGAAATCGGATTTGTTCCAATTCCGTCGGGTTTTGTAAATCCGTATTTTAGAATAGAAAAGGAAGATAGAAATGGGACTTACGGGTTTTTGGACAATAACGAGAGTGAGATGGAAGGAAAGGAATCGCCGGTACGTCGCTTCGTCGTCGAGAGCTCCTAGAACGATCGCCGGAATTTCGCCGGGAATTTCGCCGTAGTTTCGCTTCGTGCTCGTTTTCAAAGTACACAAGTTTCTTGGACATTTTAGAGAGTTGGCTCAGATTTTTGGGGTTAGAGGGTAGAGGGTAGAGGTGATATTTATAGGGTTAGGCTAGGGTTAGGGTAGATGTAGGGTTTTAATTTAAAAAATATAAAAATGTGTGAAAAAATGTATTAAAAATGAAGTAAATGAGAGTTAATAGGCTCTCTGGAATTGATATCAGAAATTGAAGTATGCAGTGAAGGTGGGAAGGGAAAAAGGCAACTTTTTGCCGTTGACGACTCGGCCTCGGCCGAGTCAAGCCGAGTCGGGGGCTCGAAATTTGGGGGGTCACCTGGTTAAGCCTCTGGTGCATTTAGTTTAGTGGGTGTAGTGGGAAATTCTGGAGTTATCACGTGGTGACTGTTGGACATTCTATAAATTTTAAAACAAAATAAGTATTAAAAATAATGTGGGGCATGGGATTTGAACTCTGGTGGCTTGGTTCAGCAGTGCAAGGTATTACCAATGAGCTACAAGCTCCTTCTTGTAATTCAATTGCTAATTAATTATTTAAGTCTTGTGCTCAGGCAATAAATACCCCTTTATAGATTTTTGAATTTTTTTTGTAAAAACTTGTATAGGAAATTTAGGGTTGTTACACCTGATCCAGATCTTTTAGGAGTTTAACTCCAAATCTAAATTTTTTGGAGTTTAACTCTACTCAAAATCCTCTTTTAGAGTTTAACTCCTATTTCCGGGGCTAAAAGCCCCTTCTTTTCGCCGGCGCCTAAGCGCCCACGTGCCGGGCACGTGAGACGCTCGCGCCCAAGCACCCAAGCGCCCAAGCGCCCACGTGCCGGGCACGTGAGACGCTCGCGCCCAAGCGCCCAGCGCCCACGTGTCGGGCACGTGAGGCGCTAGCTCCCAGCGCCCATGTGCCGGGCACGTGAAGCGTTAGCGTCTAAACGCCCAGCGCCCAGCACCCGTGTGCTAGGCACGTGAGGCGCTGGCACCAACGCATCCTCTGGACGCTATTCTTCCCTTTTTTTCATACACACACACTCCACAACACTGTCCCCGTTAGAAAAAATTTCTAACGGGGCGCTACCCCACACCCCGAAAAGGGGCTGCTAGCCCCCTTGACCCCCAGTCCGCTATCCGGGTAGCGGGCCCCCCGTAAAAACTCTGCGGGGCCCCCGATATATCCAAAACCCCTTCAAAACACAACACTGCACATTGAGTTCGCATGACCTGTTTGACCCGTCGATCGGAGGTTCTCTCGCTCCAAAAGAGAGGGGTAATTAACGACAGCTTAGTTCGCGGCTGCCGGAGATTCAGATCCGCACAATCAATAAACCCCAGCCTACCCTAGGCAGGGGGAATCTGTAATGCACCTGATAGCGCGCGCATATTCCCATCTCAATGGAGTGAAAAAAAACACCCTACAGATTCCGGCACGCTCGGTGGGACCTTTCTCTCCTCCCATATCTTGGGTCAAGTGTTCATGCGAACTCATTTAGCATATATACCGATGTTTGTACTGAAGTAGTTTTCTTTTCGTGCAGCAATCAACTTTCAATGACGATGTCTCCTAAGATGAATTCAGCTTCCGATGCGACCCTGATCTCGTACGTGGTCAAGATCAATGCCCGCGTGGTTCTCCCTGCCAATCTCAGCCGGAAATGGGAGGAGTCACCCCGTCAATTTAGTTCCGTCATCATCTACCTTGCTGGAAGCGCTCATCTGGCGGAGGTCCCGACAAACCAAGCGGCCAAACCGACCTTAAGGGGCAGGAGGCCGAACGTCATGGTCGCCGGAGCTTCCCACCCTAAACGCAAATCCGTATTCGAACGGCTCTCCACTGTTCTAACTGGGGGCAAGGTCGTCAACACCAATGGGGCCACAAAGCAGCTCCAGCAAGTTCAGATAGTGCCCTGGACGATCGAGCAAATGGGCATCTTCTTTGGCCTCTCTGTCAATCGGTCTACGGCGTCTTCCCGAAGAGTCGAAATCTGCCAAGTGCTTAAAATAGAAAAGTTGAGGCAGAAGCGGATCAGTTATCGAGCCAACAAGAGGGCCAGGACTTCGGCCATGTGGAATCTTGTGAGGTTCCAAGAGCAGGGTTACTCCGCGATGACGGCTGTGTCGGCCATAAAAATCAGCAATTCCTTCGAACCTCTGAAGTGGGTTCAGAAAAATGCCATGACCGCCAGAATCAAGAAGACAGTGGTTCGAACAATGCCATAAAGGGACGTGTCCCTGCCCCAACAGTGAAAGCATGGCACCGTCTCATCGAGAGTCTATCAGGCACTCTGTGCCGTGCGAAAACAGCGGGGCAAATCCAGAAAAGAAGTGCCAGCACTATTCAAAATCCCGGTCAGGCCAGCCGCATTCAGTCGATTGCCCGTTACTGAAATAGGAGGGCCACGACAACGATCCGTGAAATCAGCTGCCAGTAATAAAAAGACAGTGGGATATGTTATCCATACGGTCTATATGGCGGGTGCACGTCCCAGCGACAACTTGCGCAGCAAAAACAAGGATGGGGTCACCACATCCCAAGCCCAATCTGGCTTGAATGTGGTTGCTGCTCCCCAAGAACTGCTGCCTCCGCTGGATGATGAAAACCCTCTCGATGAGGATGATAGGCAGAAAACCCCCTCAGTCCATGTAGAGTCAAGCTCGGACAGCGAGGAAGAGCCGACTTTCCACCCCAGAACCGCAGAGCAAGAGCTGCTTCAAGAGCTTCAAAAACAGCTTAGGAGCAAAGATAAAGAAATGGCCAAGATTTACTCTAAAATCGATGACCTGACGAATGTTGTGATGCAGATCACGGCTCAAATTGCTCGAGCACCTTCCAATCAGGCATATGTCTCTACTCATGAGCCGGGTGATGGCAACCCGAGGCAACCGATGCCTGTCCCCTTGGGTCCAAGATTGGGTGAGCCACACGAAAGCCGGCCATATTCCGCTTCTGGGGAGGCCTTGGCCCCAGATAGCACCATCCTTCTAACACAAGATCAGATAATGGATTTGGTCACCAGCAAGGTTAAAACATTGGTATCCGAAGCCGAAGCTCGGAAAGAAATCGGCAGTAGTGGACGGCCGTATCCCACACAGTACGATCTGATCGAGTTCCCAAGCGGCTACGTCATTCCTAAATTCGGAAGATTTGACGGGACGGGAAACGCAAATCAGCATGTCGCCCACTTTAAAGCGTCGTGCGGAAATACATGGGGCAATGATGCGCTCCTTCTTCGTCAGTTTGTCAACAGCCTGACCGGTGTTGTTTTCGACTGGTACGCGAGCATACCAGACGGGTCCGTCATTACTTTTGTCCAAATGGAGTCTCTATTTCGGCAAAGGTTCATGAGTGTCAGTGATAAAATCCCCATTGCTGACCTTGTAAGGACCAAGCCGGGGAAGAATGAAAGCAACAATGACTTTATCGCCCGATGGCGTAATCTCACGGTCAAGTGCGAACCGCCGCTGGAGCAAGACCAGTCCGTCAGCCTTCTCATTGGGAACCTCAGTAATTGGATGGTCCCATTCTTGTGTACAGCAGGTCTCAAGACGTTTCAGGAGCTAACCAAGAAAGTACAAATGCTGGAAAGCTCGAAGCAAGAGTCTACCTCGGACTCTCAGAGAGACAAGACTAGGAAAAGCAAGAGGGACGACAACCATAGAAGCGGGAATTCCAGCAGTACCAATGTCTTCAATACATCCGACAATGAAGACAAGCGAAAGGCCGACGATTCCAAAACCAACCGATCTTGAATGCCATTGCTAGGAGGAGTATGGTCTTCCCTAGAGAAGAAAAAGAACAAGGTTTGCTCTTTCAGAAGGGACAAGGTCCGCAAGATATTCAAAGACGCCTTGAACAATGGTCTACAATTGCCAGAGTCGAAGAGACCGCATGAAGCAAAAATGACCGGCAATCCCCTGTATTGCCCGTACCACAGAGTAGTGAGCCACGCGATCGAGGATTGCTATATTTTCAAAGACTGGGTCGAGAAGCAGTACAAGACTGGAGAGATTGAGCTGTTTAAGAGTGTGTTGGTAAACAACCATGCTGCAACCACCAACTTCATACAGACACAAGTTGAAGCCTTCTGGGAACAGACAGCTGAACCCGCTGTCCTGAGAAATGAAACTGACTCACCGCAGCCTCTGTGGAGTACGCACATATCTAATAAGATGAAGAAGATGATAAAGCTACTTCGGAAAGAGTCCAGAACAGAATGGGAAGGGCAGAAGAAGTCCACCATTCTAGCTGCTAATTCGGCTCAATCAGGCTCAAAATCCAAAAAGCTCAAGAAGAAGAAAAGTACAGCTCAACACGAAAATGTGTCTGCAGGGAGATTGACCATTCAAAAATATATCGATTCTCTCGAAGACTGAACAAAAGGAAAGAACTCTAATTCAATTGAAAGAGTTCTTCCCTGTAGAAGCAGTTGAGATTCTGGAGGAGCTAGAAGAAGACTCCGATGAAGAGATCCTTATAGTGACCTGTTACGCCATCCATCTTGGCAGCGACTATGAAGAGGAGCTATGTTTTCCCGAAGAGGATGAGGAGCTCGCCATAAAGGCCAACCAAATCTAGCTCAGAAGAGGCAGGGCTCTACCGCCAAATCAAGGAAACGCCCCAAAAGGAAAGGAAAAACAGGTGGCTAATGAGGAAGATGGCAGAGAACCGGCTAATGAAAACTCAAGTCCTTCCTTAGTGGACTACAACGTCTTGGCTCATCTCCGGAAGATTCCGTCTCTCCTGAATATCTATGATGCCTTGGTCCTATCTAAGGAGATTAGAGATGTTCTCATTCATGCTCTACAAAACCCCGAGTAGTATCGGACTCGCTTTGCGGAAATTAATATGAAAGAAGCCCAGTACGCTTTGCATGCCGCCGCAGTCACGTTTAAGGACGAAGACTTGCTACTGGGAACGGCTGAGCATAACCGGCCGCTTTACATGACCTGGTACAACGACGGAGATCGAATTAGTCGCATATTGATTGATTCGGGATCCTCAGTGAACATCATGAACTTGCGGACTCTGAAGAGTTTGTCAATGGACGTCCGACACCTGTCAAGGGAAAGGATTGTCATTCAAGGCTTCAATCAAAACTGCCAATCAAATTTAGGGATCTGCAAACCAAAGCTAAGATATACGTGATCGACGCTGACACGTCTTATAAGGTTCTTCTGGGACGACCGTGGCTTCATGATTATGGAATCGTTCCGTCAACTCTCCATCAGTGCATAAAATACACCAAAAAACGAAGAAGAAAAACGCATTGATGGAGACATCCAGCCGTTCGGTGTGCATGAAGTCCGATATGAAGATTCTCGGTACTTTGTGAATCTCCAAAGTGCTGAGCCACAGTTGACCAAAGACAGAACGGTCCCAAAATTCAAAAGCAAATCTGAGCCGACTGTCACTTTCGAAAGCAAGAACCCCCAAGTGCGTCCGCATTTCGGCACTGACACTGATGAGTCTGATGCTGAAAGTACGTCCTTCCGTAAAACTCGCCCTCATTTCGGTAGTGATACGGATGAATCTAATACTGAAGGCCGATCCGACAGCAGAATTCACCCTCATTTCGGCAGCGACACTGAAGGGTCGGAGGAAGAGGATCCGTCTTGCAACAGCTATGTGGATTGGGCCCCAACGCAACAAGCAAAGCTACGGGAGACCTTCGAATTTACAGAAGAGTCCCTAGCCGTCATAAGGGTGCCAGAGCAGATGTGCAAAGAGCTAGATGCATTGTCAATCTCTACCGTGGACCAGCTTAAAACTTTCTACGTTCCCGGAAGGAAAAGTGGACAGAAGGGTATCCTATTTTATGGATCAAATCCTGTCGCGCACCCGGATGATTGGTCTGTGACATTCCTTCCATACGAGAGAGGCATAAGGGTCGTCCTCAATCCCAGATATTATGCGCCCGAGATGCGGGAATACTTTAAAAGATGCGGATGCCGGTTATATCAAACGGAGTCCGAAGCAAAGTTTTATGAAGGGCTATGGCAGCCACCTCAGGTCCGAGCACTCATCGATGGATGAATTCCAGATAGACGGGGCATAGGTTTCATTCAGCCTGATGCCAAAGCATGCTATATGATCCATATTGGTGAAGCCAGCGAAGAGTCAAATGATGAAGACGAGCTAGCCGAGCCAGAAGAAGCCCCTCAAGAGCTCGAAGATGGCGGACAAGCAACCTTCGATGAGCTAACTAAGATCGATTTGGGAACGCCTGATAAACCAAGGCCGACCTACATCAACTCACTCCTGTCATAGGAAATGAAGGAGCAGATAATTGCCCTGCTGCATGAGTTTTCCGACTGCTTCGCGTGGACATACAAAGAAATGCATGGCCTCTCCCCTGAAGTGGTCGTGCATAAGCTGGCTATATCTCCTGATGCCAAGCCTGTCAAACAAGCTTCTCGAAGAATGAGAAGGGAGCTGGAAGAAAAGGTCATCGAGGAAACCAAGAAACTCATTGATGCCAGTTTCATCAGAGAAGAGAAATATGCGGATTGGATTGCATGCATCGTCCCAGTGAAAAAGAAGAACGGGCAGATACGAGTTTGCGTCGATTTCAGGGATCTCAATAAGGCATGCCCTAAAGACGATTTTCCGCTTCCGGTCATGGAAATGATGGTCGATGACACCTCAAATTACGAGCTGTTCACCTTCATGGACGGTTTTTCTGGGTACAATCAGATAAAAATGTCGCCCGAGAATAAGAAACACGCAGCATTTCGAACCCCGATCGGGATATACTGCTACAAGGTGATGCCATTCGAATTAAAGAATGCAGGTGCTATATATCAAAAGGCAATGACCAATATCTTTGATGACCTAATCCATAAAGTCGTCGAATGTTATGTTGATGATTTAGTCGTCAAGACTAAAACTAAGGCCGATCACATCCAAGATCTCAGGACCGTTTTCACTAGACTGAGGGAATACGTGTAGGGTGTTTTTCGTCACCCCATTGAGATGGGAATACGCGCGCGCTTGTCAGGCGTACTACAGATTCCCCCTGCCTAGGGTAGGCCGGGGTTTATTGATTGTGGGGATCCGAATCTCCGGCAGCCACGGACTAAGCTGCCGTTAATTACCCCTCGCCTTTGGGGCGAGGGAACCTCCGATTAACGGGTTAAACTGGTCATGCGAACTCAATGTGCAATGTACGTGTGTTGTGTTTTGAAAGGGGGGTTTGGATATATCGGGAGCCACGCAGAGTTTTTACGGGGGTCCCGCTACCCGGATAGCGGGCTGGGGGTCAAGGGGGCTAGCAGCCCCCTTGCGGGATGCGGGGCAGCGCCCCGTTAGAATTTTTTTTCTAACAGGGACAGTGTCGTGGAGCACGTGTGTGTGCAAATATGTATACATATGTATATATATATGTATATATGTATATGTGTATATATATAAAAGAAAGAAAGAGGGAAAAGGCATCCAAAGGATGTGTGGGGGCAGCACCTTGGGCGCTGTGCGCTCAGGCGCTAGAGTGCCACGTGTCGGCACGTGGGCGCTCTGCGCTTGAGCGCAAGCGCGCCACGTGTCGGCACATAGGCGCTTTGCGCTTGAGCGCAAGCGCGCCACGTGTCGGCACGGGGGAGACTTGCGCTCGAGCGCTTGCGCTTGGGCGCAAGCGTGCCACGTGTCGGCACGGGGGAGACTTGCGCTCGAGCGCTTGCGCTTGGGCGCAAGCGCGCCAAGTGTCGGCACCGGGGCGACTTGCGCTCGAGCGCTTGCGCTTGAACGCAAGCGCGCCACGTGTCGGCACCGAGGCGACTTGCGCTCAGGCGCTTGCGCTCGCAAGCGCGCCACGTGTCGGCACGTGGGCGACTTGCGCTCAGGCGCTTGCGCGTGAGCGCAAGCGCGCCACGTGTCGGCACGCGGGCGCTCTGCGCTTGAGCGCCGGCGAGAAAAAGTGGCTTTTAGCCTAAGAAACAGAAGCTATGCTTCAGAAAGGAAATATTTGTTATGTATATATGTATGGAGTTAAACTCCTGGGATGTTTTGAAGCTGATGAAGGGGGTTCTTCTTCTTCCTTCTGTTGTTTGGCCGGATCTTGAAGATCAAGAAGTAGGAGATTTTAAAAGTCACTCCTTTTTTAGATCTGATGGGAGATCTGAGTTCCCCTTTGTGGGTTTTGTGGTGGAAAATTACTTAGTTTTGCAAAAGAAAAAGTAAAACTCTTGATTTAATTCAAAAGAATTGAGAAGGTTTAGAACCTTGGAGAAGGAGCAGGAGGCATAAAGAACCCTAGTTTTTTTGGGGAATGAAAAAGTGTCATCCTTTATTCATCATCATGTTGCCTTATATAGGCTTACACATTTACATATAGCCCCTTGGGCTTTACAAAATGGCATTTTGCCCATCCCATGGTTCATGTGCCATTTCTTTTTTGCACATAAGCCACGGGCTTACAAAATATTGGCTTTATGCCCATTTTGTTTTCATTCATGCATAAACAATTACATAAAAATTATTTATTACATGATTTTGTTGTTGGCATGGGGAGGCTGGCCGCGGGCTCGACTTGGGCATGGGCCCGCTTGACCTGGGCTTGGGCCCACCTAGCTTGGGGGTTGACCTTGACTTTGACTCGGTCAACAGGGGTGTAAATTTTTATCCCAACAAATTGCCCCCCATCAATAAATGCACACAGCATATGTGGGTCGTATGCATGAAATTGATGGATCTTCTTTCACGTGGAGGCGACTTGCTTTGGTTCCCACTTTTTGGGATGCACTGCCCTTTTTACGACATGGACGGTCGACACTCTGATCCGAAGCGATTTGGTAGACGTGTCCCCGGCACGGAGTGTCGCTGGTCGACGTTTCCCCGAGGCGGAGTGTCTGCTGTAGGACGTTTCCCCGAGACGGAGTGCCTGTGGTAGGACGTATCCCCGAGACGGAGTGCCTGTGGTAGGACGTTTCCCCGAGACGGAGTGCCTGTGGTAGGACGTTTCCCCTAGACGGAGTGCCTGTGGTAGGACGTATCCCCTAGACGGAGTGCCTGTTGTAGGACGTATCCCCGAGACGGAGTGCCTGTGGTAGGACGTTTCCCCGAGACGGAGTGCCTGTGGTTGAACGTATCCCCGAGACGGAGTGCCTGTTGTAGGACGTATCCCCGAGACGGAGTGCCTGTTGTAGGACGTTTCCCCGAGACGGAGTGCCTGTTGTAGGACGTTTCCCCGAGACGGAGTGCCTGTTGTAGGACGTATCCCCGAGACGGAGTGCCTGTGGTAGGACGTATCCCCGAGACGGAGTGCCTGTTGTAGGACGTATCCCCGAGACGGAGTGCCTGTGGTAGGACGTTTCCCCGAGACGGAGTGCCTGTGGTTGGACGTATCCCCGAGACGGAGTGCCTGTGGTTGGACGTATCCCCGAGACGGAGTGCCTGTGGTAGGGCGTTTCCCCGAGACGGAGTGCCTGTGGTAGGACGTATCCCCGAGACGGAGTGCCTGTTGTAGGACGTATCCCCGAGACGGAGTGCCTGTGGTAGGACGTATCCCCGAGACGGAGTGCCTGTTGTAGGACGTATCCCCGAGACGGAGTGCCTGTTGTAGGACGTATCCCCGAGACGGAGTGCCTGTGGTAGGACGTATCCCCGAGACGGAGTGCCTGTGGTAGGACGTTTCCCCGGCACGGAGTGTCTTTGTGGGAATTGGTTTTTTTTTTTGTCTGGCATCTGCATTGCTGCACTGGAATAATACCAGGAGCAACTCATCATTTGCCCCGGGAGGATTTGGGAATTGGTTTTGTTTGGCATCTGCATTGCTGCACTGGAATAATGCCAGGAGCAACTCATCATTTGCCCCGGGAGGATTTGAGAATTGGTTTTACGTCGGCATCTGCATTGCTGCACTGGAATAATGCCAGGAGCAACTCATCATGTGCCCCGGGAGGATTTGGGAATTGGTGGATTAGGAGACAGGTTTAGATCCCTATCACCTAAGGCTTTTCCATTTTGTGAGCCATAAGGGTCTCACAAAGCATTTTCTCCCTACGGGTCGTGAGGATCCCGCAGGTGTATTTTCTCCTTAGGAGTCGTGGGAACTCCTAAGTGTGTTGCTCCTTTGTGAGTCGTAGGGATCTCACGCGGGAATTTTCTTCTCACAAAGTCGAGAGGACTTTGAGAGTGCATTTCATTTCTTTTTTTTTTTTTACGAGTTTGCGCCCTTTCGGGTTTTCACAAACTCGCCGGCAATCCTGCTGTTTTTACTCACTGAGCCCTTTCGGGTTTTCATCCGTGCCCGTTTTGCTTGTGGACATACCGTTCTTCTTTTTTTTCATTTTTTTTTCTTTCTTTTTTTTTCATTTTTTTTTCGGAGAGATCGGGATTGTTTTACGCCCGTGGATTGTATACGGTTTTGCAGGATGTATGATCCAGACCGTAGGGCCAGAAAAATTTCAGGACTTTGTTGGCGTCTGCATTGCTGCACTGGAATGTAGTACCAGGAGCGACTCATCATTCGCCGTTGGGGTATGGGATTTGGAATTTGGTTGGCGTCTGCATCGCTACACTGGAATATGGTACTAGGAGCGACTCATCATTCGCCACTTTGGGGTTGGGGAGCGATGACTTAGGAGACAGGTTTAGATCCCTGTTACCTAAGACTTTTCAATTTTATGGGCCGTGAGGGTCCCATAAAAGCATTTTCTCCCTACGAGTCGTAAGGATCCAGCAGGTGTATTTTCTCCTTAGGAGTCGTGAGGACTCCTAAGTGTGTTTTTCCTTCGTGCGTCGTAAGGATCCCACGAAGGTTTGTTCTCCTCATGTATCGTGAGGACACATGAGTGGATTTCCCTCGTTCCCAGTTTAATGACTTAGAGGTCATTTGTTTCCAGTTTAAAGACCTAGGGGTCTATTGTGCCCAGTTTAACGACTTAGCGGTCATCTGTTTCCAGTTTAACGACTTAGCGGTCATCTGTTTCCAGTTTAAAGACTTGGAGGTCTGCTGTTCCCAGTTTAACGACTTAGAGGTCATCTGTTTCCAGTTTAACGACTTAGAGGTCATCTGTTTCCAGTTTAACGACTTAGAGGTCATCTGTTTCTAGTTTAACGACATAGTGGTCATCTGTTTCCAGTTTAACGACTTGGTGGTCATCTGTTTCCAGTTTAGAGACTTAGAGGTCTACTGTTTCCAGTTTAACGACTTAGAGGTCATCTTTTTCCAGTTTAAAGACTTAGAGGTCTGTTGGATTGATTTGGAATTTTGGGATAGGGGGCCGGCATCAGCGTTGTTAACACTGAAGCATATGTGCCAGGACACATGAGTGGGTCTTCCCAATGAAGCACAATTCCAAAGGTAGAGACCAGCCGCGTAACTGATGATTGCGTTGGGGCATGGATATGCTGAGAATTATTTGAGCCCGTGGATTGTATACGGTAGTCAATTTGGGGACTGGCCGTAGGACTGGAAGAATTTTGGAAATTTGAATTTTTGTTGGCGTCTGCATCGCTACACTGGAATATGGTACCAGGAGCGACTCATCATTCGCCTTTTTTTTTACCGCGATTGCTCTATCATTTCAGCTTTTCTTATCGCGAAGGTCGTGATTGCCCTATCATTTCGGCTTTTATTCGCGGTTGCCCCATCATTTCGGCTTTTATTCGCGGTTGCCCCATCATTTCGGCTTTTATTTCATCTTTATTTTACTCGCTGATTTTTATTGCGAGTTGCCCCATCATTTCGGCTTTTATTTTTTATTTTATTTACACATTTTTTTTCTTACACATCTTTTTTACATTCCCAGTTTAACGACTTAGAGGTCGATTGTTCCCAGAGAAAGGCGGGTGTTTGAGAGACTCAGGTCCCTGAAGGACTTCGGTCCCCGTTTGTATGAAATTGGCGGTCGCAGCTTGATTGTTTGTTAACACGCCAGGGGACAATGATATTTCTCCCGCCTTGTATTGTTTCTCGACCCAATCCTTGAAGATGCAACAGTCTTCAATAGTGTGCCCAAGCACTCGGTGGTATGGGCAAAAGTTGGGATGATCAGTCTTGCTCGCTTCACTTAGTCTTTTCGGTTCTGGTAACCGCAGGCCATTCTTCAGAGCATCTTTAAAAATTTTGTGGACCTTGTCCCTTCGGAATTAGTAGACCTTATTTCTTCTTTCTTCCAAAGTTGGCCCTCGAGACTGGTCAGTTTTTGCTCCGCCCGTTCTCTGCTTATTTGGAGAATCGGTGATGTTAGAACTTCCGCCTTTTCGGTTGTCGTCCCTCCAAGGTTTCGGTCTATTTGTGAACTGAAGATCCTGGGCGTACTCGGGCTTTGAGCGTTCCAACGTTTGGACCTTTTTGGTCAACTCTTGGAATGTTTTGAGACCCGCGGTACATAGAAACGGGGCCATCCAGTTGTTGAGATTTCCGACAAGGAGACTGACAGATTGGTCCTGCTCTATCGGCGGTTCGCATTTGACGGAGAGATTACGCCATCGGGTTATAAAATCCGTGCTGCTTTCGTCGCTCTTGGGCTTGGTCCTTACGAGCTCGGCAATGGTAATCTTATCGCTGACGCTCATGAACCTCTGCCGAAACAGAGACTCCATTTGGACAAAAGTTGTGACGGAGCCATCCGGTATGCTCGCGTACCAGTCGAAAGCAATATCGGTCAGGCTATTAACGAACTGGCAGAGGAGAAGCGCTTCATTGCCCCCAGTATTCCCGCATGAGGCTTTGAAGTGGGCGAGGTGCTGATTCGCGTTTCCCGTCCCGTCGAATCTTCCGAATTTGGGGATGACATAGCCGCTAGGGAATTCCACCAGATCATACTGAGCAGGATATGGTCTCCCACTACTGCTGATATCTTTTTGCGCTTCGGCTTCGGCCACCAATGTTTTGACTTTGCTGGCAACCAAATCCATGATTTGATCTTGAGTTAGCGGGCTACTGTCATCGGTAGCCAAGACATTTCCCGAGATAGGATGCGACTGATTTTCATGCGGTTCGCCCACTTTTGGATTTGAGGGAATAGGCGTCAGCTGCTTTGGGACACCATTTCCCGGTTCACGAGCGGAGCCCTCCGCCTGATTGGGCGACTGAGAGGCAAGTTGGGCCGTTAGCTATAGGACGACATTTGTCAAGTCGTCAATTTTTGAGTAGAGCTTGGCCATCTCCTTGTCTTTGTTTCTGAGCTGCTTTCGGAGCTCTTGAAGCAGCTCTTGCTCCGCAGTCCTGGGGCGGAAAGTCGGCTCTTCTTCGCTTTCCGAGCCTGACTCCTCATGGACCGAAGGGTCTTTCTGCCTATCATCCTCATCGAGAGGGTCTTCATCATCCAGCAGAGGCGGCTGTTCTTGGGAAGCGGCCACCACATTCAAGCCAGATTGGATTTGAGATATAGTGGCCTCGTTCTTGCTCTTGCTGCGCGTGCCCACCATATAGACAGTGTGGACCTCATATCCAGTCGTCTCTTTCTCATTGGCGGGGAGCTTAGAGAAAGCACCCGACCGAGCAGTTGTTGAGGGTACCATAGGAGCTTGCTCGAAACGCCTTGCAGCTTTGTTGGTGTCGATGGCCTTGCCCCCAGCTGGGGCCATGGAGAGTCGTTCGGAAACGGACTTGCGCTTGGGCTGAGGTGCCCTCGCGACCACCACATTTGGCCTTTTGCCTTTCAGGACTGGTTTGTCTGCCACCGGGGCTTGAGGAGCTGGGATGGCGCCAATTGGTATGAACATAATAGAGCCGAATGGTAGCAGCGGCTCCTCCCATTGTCGCCCAAGACTGGCCGGAAGGACCGTCCTGGAGTCTATCTTCATCGTGTAGGAGACGGGAGCTGAGTTCATCATCGAAGACATCGTCGGAAAGTGATTGCTTGAAAATCTGCATGAAAAAGCATTATTTTTAGTATAAATACATGTATGTATATTGATTGAGTTCGCATGAACGCTTAACCCGAAATATGGGAGGAGAGATTGGTCCCACCGGGCGTGCCAGGATCTGTAGGGTGTTTTTCGTCACCCCATTGAGATGGGAATACGCGCGCGCTTGTCAGGCGTACTACAGATTCCCCCTGCCTAGGGTAGGCCGGGGTTTATTGATTGTGGGGATCCGAATCTCCGGCAGCCGCGGACTAAGCTGCCGTTAATTACCCCTCGCCTTTGGGGCGAGGGAACCTCCGATTAACGGGTTAAACTGGTCATGCGAACTCAATGTGAAATGTACGTGTGTTGTGTTTTGAAAGGGGGGTTTGGATATATCGGGAGCCATGCAGAGTTTTTACGGGGGTCCCGCTACCCGGATAGCGGGCTGGGGGTCAAGGGGGCTAGCAGCCCTCTTGCGGGGTGCGGGGCAGCGGCCCGTTAGAATTTTTTTCTAACAGGGACAGTGTCGTGGAGCACGTGTGTGTGCAAATATGTATACATATGTATATATATATGTATATATGTATATGTGTATATATATAAAAGAAAGAAAGAGGGAAAAGGCATCCAAAGGATGTGTGGGGGCAACACGTTGGGCGCTGTGCGCTCAGGCGCTAGAGTGCCACGTGTCGGCACGTGGGCGCTCTGCGCTTGAGCGCTGGGCGCTTGAGCGCAAGCGCGCCACGTGTCGGCACATAGGCGCTTTGCGCTTGAGCGCCTGCGCTTGAGCGCAAGCGCGCCACGTGTCGGCACGGGGGAGACTTGCGCTCGAGCGCTTGCGCTTGGGCGCAAGCGCGCCACGTGTCGGCACGGGGGAGACTTGCGCTCGAGCGCTTGCGCTTGGGCGCAAGCGCGCCACGTGTCGGCACCGGGGCGACTTGCGCTCGAGCGCTTGCGCTTGAACGCAAGCGCGCCACGTGTCGGCACCGGGGCGACTTGCGCTCAGGCGCTTGCGCTCGCAAGCGCGCCACGTGTCGGCACGTGGGCGACTTGCGCTCAGGCGCTTGCGCGTGAGCGCAAGCGCGCCACGTGTCGGCACGCGGGCGCTCTGCGCTTGAGCGCCGGCGAGAAAAAGTGGCTTTTAGCCTAAGAAACAGAAGCTATGCTTCAGAAAGGAAATATTTGTTATGTATATATGTATGGAGTTAAACTCCTGGGATGTTTTGAAGCTGATGAAGGGGGTTCTTCTTCTTCCTTCTGTTGTTTGGCCGGATCTTGAAGATCAAGAAGTAGGAGATTTTAAAAGTCGCTCCTTTTTGAGATCTGATGGGAGATCTGAGTTCCCCTTTGTGGGTTTTGTGGTGGAAAACTACTTAGTTTTGGAAAAGAAAGAGTAAAACTCTTGATTTAATTCAAAAGAATTGAGAAGGTTTAGAACCTTGGAGAAGGAGCAGGAGGCACAAAGAACCCTAGTTTTTTTGGGGAATGAAAAAGTGTCATCCTTTATTCATCATCATGTTGCCTTATATAGGCTTACACATTTACATATAGCCCCTTGGGCTTTACAAAATGGCATTTTGCCCATCCCATGGTTTATGTGCCATTTCTTTTTTGCACATAAGCCACGGGCTTACAAAATATTGGCTTTATGCCCATTTTGTTTTCATTCATGCATAAACAATTACATAAAAATTATTTATTACATGATTTTGTTGTTGGCATGGGCCCGCTTGACCTGGGCTTGGGCCCGCTTGACCTGGGCTTGGGCCCACCTAGCTTGGGGGTTGACCTTGACTTTGACTCGGTCAACAGAGGTGTAAATTTTTACCCCAACAATACGATCTGAAGATGAATCTTTTGAAGAGCGCTTTTGGCGTGTCATCGGGAAAATTCAAGGGCTTTATAGTCCGACATTGGGAGATCGAAGTTGATCCATCCAAGATAAAGGCCATCATGGAGATTCCCCCTCCAAAGAGTCTGACGCAGCTAAGATATTTTCAAGGCAAGCTTGCTTATATACGAAGGTTTATCTCAAATTTATTGGGGAGATGTAGGCCCTTCTCAAAGCTCATGAAGAAAGGAGCTCCTTTTGTCTGGGATGCCGAATGTCAAGAAGCGTTCGAAAGCATCAAACGGTACCTGTTGCACCCTCCAGTGCTTGCTGCACCTATTCTAAATAAACCGTCGATTCTCTATACTGCCGCGCTAGATGAGTCACTCGGTGTGCTCCTTACCCAGAACAACGAGGAGGGAAAAGAAAATGCCCTCTACTACCTCAGTCGAACTCTAGTCGGGGCGGAACACAACTATTCCCCGATCGAAAAGCAATGCCTGGCTCTGATATTCGCTGTGAAGAAGCTGAGGCACTATCTGCTTGCTCATCGGGTTATGCTGATCTCCAAGGTCGACCCGCTCAAACACTTAATGACCAAAGCAAGCCTAGCCAGTAGAATGGCGAGATGGGCTGTCATGCTGCTTGAATTTGACATAATTTATACTCCTCAGAAAGCAGTAAAAGGGCAAGCCCTCGCCGACTTCCTTGCTGCTCATCCCATACCGGAAGGGTCGCCGCTCAATTGCGAGTTACCCGGCGAACAAGTGTTGCTCCTCGAGGATGACGAGCCATGTTAGGAGCTCTACTTCGATGGATCCTTATCAGTCGGGACCTCCAGAAAATCAAGCATCCCATAGATAAAAGCAAGGATAGGATTGGTGTTCATCACGCCATCGATGGGAACCCTACGACGTTATTTTGCTCTCACCGAGCCTCGCACAAACAACGAGACTGAGTATGAAGCTCTGATAGCTGGTTTGAAGCTCGCCATAGAAATGGAAATCCTTTGGATACGAGTCTACGGTGATTCCCAGCTTGTCGTCAACCAAGTAAGCGGCGAATACAAGATATATAATCCCAAGTTAGCTTGATATAGAGGCCGGGTGGTGGAACTCATGAAAAGGTCCACTCATATTGAACTAATGAGAGTCCCGAAGGCGTTGAACGGAAAAGCCGACGTACTCACCAGCCTAGCAAAAGAGCTAGCTGATCCTGACATGGACGAAATTCTAATCATAGTTAGAAACCGGCAAATTATGCCTTCAGTCTCTTTGCGTGAAGAAGAAAGTGTAGAACAAGAGAACAATCCTGCCGAAGAAGCTTCGATCATCCAAGATGAGCACGATTGGAGAGAACCCTTCATAGAGTACATCCGATACGACAAGCTGCCCGAAGAAAAATCTGCAAGTATTCAGCTAAAGAAAAGAGCTCTCCGATACGTGTTTGTAAATAATACACTATACCGCAGATCATATGACCAACTCTGGCTCAGATGTCTGTCATCGGCCGAAGCCCAAAAAGTCACGAGAGAAGTTCACCCGGGCGTCTGCGGGGCTCACCAGTCCAGCCCTAAAATGCGGCTTCATATCAAACGACTTGGTTATTACTGGCCCACCATGATAAGGAATTGCGAAGAGCAATCAAAGAAATGCCATCTCTGCCAAATTCACGGTGATTTCATTCATAAGTATCCCAATCCGTTGCATCCTACGGTGGCGTCGTGGCCTTTCGAGGCTTGGGGCACCAACATAGTTGGCCCAATTGATCCTCCGTCATTTAGAGGCCACCGGTTCATATTGGCTGCAACTGACTATTTCTCCAGATGGGCTGAAGCTGTCCCGCTAAAAGAGGTCAAGACAGAAAATATTCTGACGTTCTTCCAGCATAATATTCTATACCGCTTCGGTACACCAAGAAGAATCATTTCTGACAACGGGCCTTCTTTCAAGAGCTTCAAAGTCTCAAGGTTCGCTACTCGGCACAAAATAGACTGGAGATATTCCTCCATCTATAATCCAATAGCCAATGGGCTAGCTGAAGCCTTTAATAAAATTCTACGCAAGCTCCTGAGGAAAAATGCCTCAGCCGATAAACGAGACTGGGATCTGAAGCTCCATGAGGCGTTGCGGGCATATCGTACCACGCACCGCACTCCAACTCAGTCCACTCCATACTCATTACTCTTCGGAGTGGAGGCGATTCTCTCCCTCGAAGTTGAAGTTCCAAGCTTAAGAATGGCCGTTCAGCACGAGTTGACGGAGGAGGAAAACATGCTCCTTCGGCTCGAAGAGCTCGACGCGCTCAAAGAAAAGAGGCTCGCAGTACAGCAAAATCTGGAGCTGTACCAAGCCTAAATGTCACGGGCTTATGATAAAATAACCCGTCTCTGCGCTTTCAAGAAAGGCGAATTGGTGTTGGTCCTCAAAAGACCGATCATCCCCAATCGACATGCCAAGAGAAAATTCGAGCCAAACTGGGAAGGACCATACGTCATCGAGAAAGTGTTTGATGGAGGATCCTACCAACTGATAAATGCCGAGGGAGAAAGGTCTATGCCACACATCAATGGCCGATATCTCAAGAAATACTACGCGTGAATGCTCTAAGTCGCAGGCGAATTGAGTACACCGGCCCTACGGTTTGGATCATATATCTTGTAAAACCATATACAATCCACGGGCGTAAACGACCCCTATCTCTCCCAAATCCTGCCAGTGAAATTACTTTTAAAGTCCCACCAACGACAAAAAAAACAAAAAAAAACGGTATGTCCATAAGCAAAACGGGCACGGATGAAAACCCGAAAGGGCTCCATGAGTAAAAAAAAGCAGGATTGCCGGCGAGTTTGTGAAAACCCGAAAGGGCGCAAACTCGTGAAAAGAGATGAAATACACTCGCAAAGTCCTCTCGACCTTGTGAGGAGAAAATCCCCGCATGAGATCCTTACGACTCACAAAGGAGCAACACACTTAGGAATCCCCATGATTCTTAGGGAGAAATACACCGGTGAGATCCCCAAGACTCGTAGTATGAGACCCTTACGGCTCATAAAATTGAAAAGCCTTAGGTGATAGGGATCTAAACCTGTCTCCTGAGCAATCGCTCCCCAACGGGCAACGGCAAATGATGAGTCGCTCCTGGCATTTCGCTTCAGTGTTAGCGGTGCTGATGCCGACCAAAAACCCAAATCCTAAGTTTTCCTAACGACAAATGATGAGTCGCTCCTGGCATTGCTTCAGTGTTAGCGGTGCTGATGCCGACCCAAAAACCAAATCCCAAGTCCTCCCGGGGCAAATGATGAGTTGCTCCTGGCATTATTCCAGTGCAGCAATGCTGATGCCAAACAAGATCCAAATTCCAAGTCCCCAAATAGCGAATGATGAGTCTCTCCTGATATCATATTCCAGTGCAGCGATGCAGACACCAACCAAAATCCAATCTCCCAAAATTCTCCCAGCCCTACGGTTGGTCCCCAAGTTGACTACCGTATACAATCCGTGGGCTCAAATAATTCTCATCATATCCATGCCCCACCGCAATCACCAGTTACGCGGCTGGTCTCCGCCCTTGGAATTATACTCCATTTGGGAAGACCCACTCATGTGTCCTCACGATACATGAGGAGAACAAACTTACGGGATCCTCACGACTCATAAGAAAACACCTTCGTGGGATCCTTATGACTCACAAAGTAAAAACACACTTGGGAGTCCCCACGACTCCTAAGGAGAAAGTACACCTACGAGATCCTTTCGACTCGTAGGGAGAAAATGCTTTTATGGGACCCTTACGGCTCATAAAATTGAAAAACCTTAGGTGATAGGGACCTAAACCTGTCTCCTAAGCCATCGCTCTCCAACAGGAAAAGGCAAATGATGAATTGCTCCTGGCACATGTGCTTCAGTGTTAGCAACGCTGATGCCTACCCTAACCCCAAAATTCCAAACTCCAATCCAATAGACCCCTAAGTCTTTAAACTAGGAATATATGACCTCTAAGTCGTTAAACTGGGAACAGATGATCCCTAAGTTGTTAAACTGGGAACGAGGGAAATCTCCTCATGGAAAATGATGATTCGCTCCTGGTACTATATTCCAGTGTAGCGATACTGATGCCAAACCAAAACCAAAACCCCAAAATCCTCTCATGGCAGATGATGATTCGCTCCTGGCACCATATTCCAGTATAGCGATGCTGATGTCAACCCAAATCATATCAAGTCAGAAAGACAACCAACGACCTCCCTGGCGGAATCAAGCTCCACCTCGGAAACAAGCCAAATCCCGACACCGCGGAAAGCGGAGCAAGTCAAATCGAATTCTGACACCGCAAGAAGCCGAGCAAGCCAAATCAAGCATCGACCGTCCACATCGCTAAAAAGGCAGCATCGACCGTCCACGTCACTAAAATGGCAGCACCGACCGTCCAAGTCGCAAAAAGGGTAGAACCGACCATCCAAGTCGCTAAAAGGGCAGCACCGACCGTCCACGTCGCTAAAAAGGCAGCACCGACCGTCCAAGTCGCAAAAAGGGCAGAACCGACCATCCACGTCACTAAAATGGCAATATCGACCGTCCAAGTCGCAAAAAGGGCAGAACCGACCGTCCACGTCACTAAAATGGCAATATCGACCGTCCAAGTCGCAAAAAGGGCAGAACCGACCGTCCACGTCGCCAAAATAGCAGCACCGACCGTCCAAGTCGCAAAAAGGGCAAAACCGACCATCCACGTCGCAAAAATAGCAGCACCGACCGTCCAAGTCGCTAAAATGGCAGCACCGACCGTCCACGTCGCAAAAAGGGCAGCACCGACCGTCCACGTCGCTAAAATGGCAGTACCGACCGTCCAAGTCGCAAAAAGGGCAGCACCGACCATCCAAGTCGCTAAAAGGGCAGCACCGACCGTCCACGTCGCTAAAATGGCAGAATCGACCGTCCAAGTCGCAAAAATGGTAGCACCGACCGTCTAAGTCGCAAAAAGGGTAGGACCGACCATCCACGTCGCTAAAATAGCAGAAACGGCCTCCACGTCGTCAAAATGGGAACCAAATAAATCAACCTCCGCGCGAAAGAAGATCCATCAATTTCATGCACACAACCCACATATGTGATGTGCATTTATTGGTAGGGGGCAATTTGTTGGGGTCAAAATTTACACCCCGGTTGACCAAGTCAAAATCAAAGTCAACCCCAAGCCAAGTGGGCCCAAGCCCAGGTCAAGTGGGCCAATACCCGGGTCGAGCCCGAACATGAAGCCGCCGGCCCCCCATGCCAAAATAAAAATTTTGTAATAAATAATTTTGGTGTATATTTTTTTTATGAATAAATGTAAGAAAAATAGGCATAAAGCCAAATTTTTGGAAAGCCCATGGCTCATGTGCAAAAGAAATGAGCACATAAGGCATGGGATGGGCAAAATACCATTTTGTAAAGCCCAATGGGCTATATGTAAAGTGTGTAGCCTATAAAGGCAAAGATGATGAAAATATTTAAGAACTTTCTCTCTCTCTCAAAAATTAGGGTCTGTGCTCTTTCTCCTTCCTTAAGCTTCTAAAACCTTCTTCTCCTTTTTGAGTTAAATCAAGAGTTTAACTCTTCCTTTTCTAAAAATAAATAGTTTTTCACCATCAAACCCTTGAAGGGGAACTCGGATTTTCCATCAGATCTCAAAAAGGGGAAATTTTGAATCTCACCCCCCTTTCTTCCAAGGTCCGGCCAACAAAGAGGAGGAAGAAGGAGACCCATCTCCGAAAATCCCACTTTGGAAAAGATCCAAGACTCAAGAGAAGATCCAAGGCTTAAGAGAGAAGAACCTCTGATGATTTTTGGGGAGTTCAACTCCAAGACCCAAATCCTCAAAAGAGTTTAACTCCTAATCTAGATCCTTTAGGGGTTTGACTCTAAATCTAAATTTTTTGGAGTTTAACTCCACTCAAAATCCTCTTTTGGAGTTTAACTCCTATTTCCGGGGGTGAAAGCCCCATCTTTTCGCCGGCGTCCAAGCGCCCACGTACCGGGCACGTGAGGCGCTAGCGCACAGCGCCCACATGCCGGGCACGTAAGACGCTAGCGCCCAGCGCCCACGTGCCGGGCACGTGAGGCTCAAGCGCTCAGCGTCCACGTGCCGGGCACGTGAGGCGCTAGCGCCCAAATGCCCAGCGCTCAGCGTCCACGTGCCGGGCACGTGAGGCGCTAGCGCCCAAATGCCCAGCGCTCAAGCCTCAAGTTCCCGCGTGCTAGGCATGTGAGGCGCTAGCACCAACGCGTCCTCTGGATACTATTCTTCCTTTTTTTCATACACACACACTCCACAACAATGTCCCCGTTAGAAAAAATTTCTAACGGGGCTCTACCCCGCACCCCGTAAGGGGGCTGCTAGCCCCCTTGACCCTCATTCCGCTATCCGGATAGCGGGACCCCCGTAAAAACTCTGCGGTGCCCCCGATATATCCAAAACCCCTTCAAAACACAACACTGCACATTGAGTTCGCATGACCTGTTTGACCCGTCAATCGGAGGTTCTCTCGCTCTAAATGCGAGGGGTAATTAACAGCAGCTTAATTCACGGCTACCGGAGATTCGGATCTCCACATTCAATAAATCCCAGCCTACCCTAGGCAGGGGGAATCTGTAATGCGCCTGACAAGCGCGCGTATATTCCCATCTCAATGGGGTGACAAAAACACCCTACATTTACATAAGCAAGTAAACAACTTTACTCTAAGTGAATAAGGAATACAACTTTTGTAGACCGGTTCTTCACTTCTAAAGCTCTGTGTAGTAGTCATTTAGCTCCAAGTAGTGGTCTCCCGGACTCTCGTTAGGCTCTACTAGGTGAAAGGAACAAGCTTGCTTGAAGAACTTCAAGGCCGAAGATGATCTACGTCGAGGAATCTCCAACTCAAGCTTCCTCTTCACTAATTGATGAACTAGTGAAGAAACAACCTATACTAAATAGCTAGTTTGGTATAAATTGGTGAAGTAGGAATTTTTCTCATTTTAGAATAATTTTTATCTCTTTCTTTTCTTTTCTCACTCAAAGCTAGAGAGCAAAAAATGGAGGAGATGAAGAAAATGATCTAGTGATCCATGTAGTGAACCATGGGTCAGTAAATATCTCATATAAGTCATGTAGAGACTAAACCATGTCTAAAGATAATGGTTAAGTTAATAAATATCTAGAGTAAAACAAAATTAGTGGACTTTAGTCAAAGCTTCTCCATGCTTCCACAAGCATCTTAGCCATGCTAATTTCCAACTAATTTTGATTTTTCGCTTAATATTTAAACACCTAAATTATCTTTAGTTAGGTATGAGTCTCATACGCCCAAGTCCAATATATCATCTAGCATGACACAAAATAAATACATTAACATATATCACATATATATTAAATGTATAAAAAGAAAACATTTTCTTAAGTAAGCTAATATTAGTTAATGTATATTAATATATCAAATATACAATTACACATTAAATTATTAAATCAACACTTGATTTAATAACCCGTTGTATCGCATACAACCGACTAATATCATTTATATGCACATCACATATACATATAACATATCATTGAATCAACAATTGATTCAACAATCCCGTTATATCACATATAACCTATATCGCGAGATTAGAATACTGTATCACATGCACGTATTAATCTCGGTCCCGCACATATCACATATGTGCCTTACTTCGTTTCACATGAGCTAGGAAACCTCTGTGTAGGACTCTAATGACTCGTCAATACGCCGACAGTAGGTGATGATCATATCGGTCACCCACAAGTCGTCAGCGGTACTAGCTGGACATAACGGCTACCCGGGTATTGAGCTTTCAGAAGATCAACAAGCAAGCTTGTCCATACTCCTGTGAATCCAATAAGTAACACTACCGTACAGTCCGGTCTCTTCGTCTAATATGTCGCATATCGAGTCTAGGGGTGGTAAATGTCATACCCTAGTAACTTGATAAGTCATGCCGATATGAGGCTCATAACGGGTCGAGAAACTACTGATAACACTTACCAGTAAATCTCCGTATCAGCCCTGGCCAGAGACACCCTGTTATGGCCAATCGAGCACAGCACAACATCAACCCCCAATATCGGGAGAGACGAATCCCTTCCTATCGCTCATTGCCTCCATGTGACTCGGGACTGTACCTAAAAACCACCGTTTTGCACACTCTCTTGAACGTGGTAAGGTGGAAATAAAAGCACAGCAAGAATCACAAAAGACTCTATGACGATCTCGGGTTTACAGACTAACATGTACCAGTGTCACCGGAGAACTGCTATCTGACGTTGGGTATAATACCATATAGGAGTTCTCGGCGAGTCATGTTCAGTGTACCCAGTCTCCACTGAGCACCCATATATCATCTTTGATGTCAAACACCAATAGATATGGGATCATCCATCGCCCATCAAATGGGTCAAGAAGCGTATACCCTAGTCTACTCTGGAATATCGATGCCCCGTCTCGATACACCCTCGACTAGGAACAATTAAAGGATGTACTTGTGGACTATCTTGGCCCCACTAGTATGATCTGCATCATAACCTGGTAGTCCAGTACATCCTAAGGGCTTTACCAACATGTGAGAGTAAGACGGTATCACAATACAAGTCTACATGTTAAGATAAAGAGCAACCAGATAGCATACCATCATGTCGAAAATGAAAGTCCTTTCTATATATGTCCAAGCATCCATTATAATATACAATCATGTACAATAATGGCCTCTAGGGCATACATATAACTAACAATCTCCCATTTGCACTAAGGCCAGTTGTTGTAGTATCTCATACCCAACATCCCGAAGAGTCTCAAATTGTATCTGGGATATGGCCTTCGTGAGTGGATCCGCCATGTTATTCTTCATGTCAACTCTCCTGACCTCGATCTCCCGGCGATCAACTATCTCCCGGATCAGGTGATACTGCCTCAGAATATGCCTGGATTGCTGATGGGACCTGGGTTCCTTGGCCAAAACCACAGCTCCATTGTTACCACAATACAAAGGTATTGGATGCTCGATGGATGGAACCACTCCAAGTTCAGTTATGAACTTCTTCATCCAGACAGCCTCTTTGGCAGCATCATTGGCAGCGATGTATTCAGCCTTCATCGTCGAGTCTGCCACGGTATGTTTCTTGGAACTCTTCCAACATACCGCATGTTCATATCAGAATTTTGCATTATTATATCGCCCATTCTTAATCACATTACAAATAAATAGGCGCTTTTGATCCATGTCTGCTAAATAGTTGCAGGTTATAGGTTCTCAGAACAATACAGTGAAATTCATGAAAGGACGCTACAAATGTGAGACTGCGACCAACAATAGATGAATCCGTATGATGTCGCCTACCAGGTTAAGGAACAAACGAAGATCAGTAGACGGTTCAATGCACAAAGTACAAGGGCAGCACACGATTAAAGACTTCAACGCGAAGCTCACGGCAAAAAGTCCACAACATTCTGCAAAATAGAAGATATTCTGTGGAACCAAGTGAAGAAAACAGAAGGAAAATGCAACATGAAGCAACCCTAGAAGTTTGAGTCAGAGATCCCACTAATTGGCCGCGGAACCGCGGCCAAACATGGCTTTCTGCCGCGGAACCACGGCCGTGCAGTGCACGTGTCGGTGGGTGTCGGTGTTTTAACCTGGCTTTCTTAGGGTAGTTATGTAAATTCAAATGTGGATCAGTTGTAAACCTAGGGTTTCTCCTATCTATAAATAGGAAAGCCGAAAGCCTAATTTGGCATGCCTCTTTTTATTTTCTAGATTAAATTTTTAATTTCCTTGTAATCGTTGAGAGGTATCAATAAAGTAAGTTTTCTGTTTCTATCTTGCATTCTTTTTTTATCTGAATTTAATTCGTGCAAAATTTTTATCTGTCTTTTATTATCTGCAACTTAGATAGTCTTTTAAAATAAAAATTATAAAAATGAATTCTTTTGTCACTTTCCTAATGAGTGAGCAATTCCTCACTTGTTAGGGTTAGGATAGGGAAGGTTTGAGAGAAGGAAATCTCTCTCACTCCTTTCCTTGCCCATATAATTTTAATTAATTAGGACTCTATTTAAATCAATCTCACATTGCTCACTACGGCACCCTATCCTACAAGATAGCGGTGATTCCCTAGTTAGACCGGTTGTGGTTGATTTAAATGGAGGTCAGGGCTAAGAGTCAAAAAGGACGGACAAGGACCAAAAGGAAGAAACTAAGTTTCTTCCTAGTCGTGCTAATCCCTTTTGTTGACCATTACCCTAACACCTATATTCTTAATTAGGGCAAAGAAATCAGTGAGTAGATTCTCTATTCCAAACTAATCTAATCCTAACCCTAGCAAGACTTTAAATCAATTGAATCTTATTCTTAGATTTTAAAACAAAACCTACCAAAAATAGGACTTAACTCGTTAGAATTTAAAGACAATAACACTATTTCCCTGTGGACCGACCCGTACTCAACCGGCTAGCTACCAAGCGATACCATCTTGATTGCGGTATTCTTAATTTGAATTTTAAAACGCACGTACAAAACTCTTCATCAATCAAATGGCGCCGTTGCCGGGGAAACGGTAGTTATTTTCTTTTTGTAATTTCGGGTTAATTGAAATTGAAAAAAATTATAAAAATTGAAAGAAAAATATATATATATATATATATATATATATCATCTTGTTCTTTTTGATCGGTTTTTGTGCGAATTGTGCAGGAACGGAAGACGAACTGATTCAGATCTGGAGCAAACCCAGTGAAAAAATCAAGAAACAGAGGATCTGAACAGACAGAGGAGAATCATAACAGCACACAGAAAAATCTCGGAGGCCTGAACCAACTGAACCACCGCGGAACCGCGGCTAAAGTAGGGGTTTGACCGCAGAACCGCAGTCAAACTGCTGATGTCAGCACTCCGAATTCCTCTGTGAGTATTTTTGTCTTCTCTCCTACCCCCTGATCTCCACTGAAAATTTTTCCTGCAGGGTTCTTTGCGCAAAACTTCTTCTCCCTCTCCAATAAATCATTTTGTGCAGGATTCTTTGCGCCACAAATAAATAAATAAAAATTGGCAAGTGCTTTAGATTTTGTGTGTTACTGCTTTGCATTTTTTAAAACGCAATCTAAGGGGCTATAACACCAATCAAGATTGGATGGAAATTTCATTACCCTCCTAAGACCCTAGAAATCACAAAAAGCATATGCATCACCATTAAGCTAATTAAAAAATATCTAGACTCAGCCAATTAAAGACTGTCGTGCTCATTAGGACAGAGGAAGGTTGTGGGCATTCAGTCGTTTATCTAAACCTGATTTTGTGGTGTCTAGGCTAGACAAGTGAGAAAGGTAACTTTAAAAGGCCCATCTCACGGTGATTCGTAAGCGGAACCCTCCTTTCTTCACTTGTGCTTACCTGGCCATAATTGGCGGTGAAGAGGCGATTTGAGGGATATCTCACAACTTATCGCTTTTGACCAGTTAGGAGCAGTCTAGTTGACTTAAGAGGCCCTAACTCTAGGCTTGATTGTGCATGCTTAAATTGTGACTGTTTGAAAGTGTGTCATAGTTCGTACAAATTTTCTTTTGCAAAACTCTTTATAAATATAAAAAAAAACACAAAACAAAATTTTTACTAAAACTTGCCATTTGTCGCTAGAATTCCATTGCACCCAACCTTCACCCACATTTCCCCATTGACGTTTTCTAACCCTTATATTCTGCTTTTTGACTACACTACAACTCGTTTAGTATATGTCCGGTTGGATTAGGAACACTAGCGCACGTTTAGTCTGTGTCTCGTTAGTCGCTACTGATGACGCGTTCGACTCCGAAGTCGAAATTCCCTCCACTTCTTTTTCATCTTTATCTTCATCTTCACATTCATCATCTTCTAAGAAGATGTCAGGATTCAATCCTAACAACCCCTTACCTACCTCAGGACTGATTCCACCTCAACTGGGTGCGAATAACCAACAACAACCTCCTATTGAAGCGCCACAGCGAATCGCGCTCCAGGATCTTTTCTATCATACCCGCTCCGCACTTCCTACTTGTCTTTCACTTCCGCTGGCAAATGAGGACAATTTCGAAATTAAGCCCCACTTCATCAATATGTTGCCCAAATTTCATGGGCTGGAATCCGAAGATGCCTATATCTTCATTAACAAATTCCAGAATGTTTGTGCAATGATGAAGACCACCCAACTATCCGATGATGCTATAAGGCTACGAGTCATTCCCTTCACTTTATGTGACCTAGCTGAAAAGTGGCTATATAGTACTACATCGCATTCTATAAACAGTTGGGAAGATTTTGTTAAGGCATTTCTTAAAAAAAATTACCCACATTACAAGACCGTGAGAATTCGTAATGAAATTAACCAATTTTCCCAGCTTCCTTCCGAACCTTTTTGGAAGTGTTTTGAACGATTTAAAGACCTTCTTGTTCAGTGCCCTCATCACGGAATTGAAAGATGACAACTTTGCCAAACTTTATACGAAGGACTGAACCCAGTAACTAAACAGTTGCTGGAAACCATTTGTCAAGGTCACTTCCTAACCAAATCTGACGAGGAAGCTTGGCAATTTCTTGACGATCTTGCTGAACAAACACTTCAGTGGGAAAGCACTAGACAGACCACTTCGTCCACTTCATCTACTTCCGCTGGTCCGTCTAGGGCAGGTGTTCATCAACTTGACATGTCAATTGCAATGAAGGCCGAAATGGCAGCAATTATATGAAAACTAGAAGCAATTGAGAGCAAATTCTCATCTCATTCTCCTGCCCCTGCTTTACCCCCTCGCACTATATGCACTTGTTGTTCGGATCCGTTCCATTTGACTGAAGAGTGTCCTTACAACCCACCTGCTCAAGGACAGGATCAAGTCAATGCCGCCTTTTAGCAAAGACAAAGAAATGATCCATACTCTTCAACTTACAATCCTGGTTGGAGGAACCACCCCAATTTTGCTTGGAATCAAAATCAACAACAATTCCAAGGCAACAACAATTTCCAGAGGCCTCCTCCTCAACAACAAGCCCCTCAACAAACTCAATATCAGCAACCTTTCCAAACCCAACCTTACCAAAATCAAATGAACAATTTTGCACCAAATAACTCTTTTCTTCAAAACAATTTTGTTCCACCAAATAACGATAAGGTTTCCTCGCTAGAACGAAGTCTGGATGCGTTTTTAAAACAATCTACTCAATTCTCAGCCAACATCCAATCTTCCATTCAGTCTTTGGTGCAACACACCGCATCACATGGGCAAAGTATCAAAACTATTGAAGCTCAAATTGCACAACTGAATACTGCTTTAAGCGAGCGAGAGAAGGGGAAGCTTCTATCTCAACCACTGCCAAATCCCGGTCACCCACAAAATGCACAAGTTGCTCATGAACAATAAAATCATAATGTGAGTGCCGTGACTACATTGAGATCTGGAAGGATGTTGCACAACAATGTTGGCATTGATGATAACACCCCGGCCACCGCTTCTTCTTCTTCTTCTTCTTCATCTTCTTCGTCTTCAGAGCCTGTTCTCCATTCTTCACAAGGCTCTACTTCTTCTACTACTCCGAACGGACCCACATCTTACTCCACGAAAACACCAACACTGGGATCCATTCCAACTCCACATCTCACTCCACAAACATTGGACTCAACAAATTTTCAAAATGTTCCATTTCCAAATAGGTTGAGATCCAATAAACAAACTCCACAAATGGAGAAAATTGTGGAGTTATTTAAACAGGTTAGTATTAACATTCCTCTCTTGGATGCAATCCAACAAGTCCCTTCTTACGCTAAAATCTTGAAGGACTTATGCACCAAGAAGAGGAAATCACAGGTCCCTAAGAAAGTTTTCTTGGCTAGTGCAGTAAGTGATGCTCTTACCCAACCTTTACCTCAAAAACGAAAGGACCCTGGCAGTCCTACAATTTCAATAACTATTGGGGATAAGAACATCAACCGCGTACTCTTCGATCTTGGTACCAGTGTTAACCTGCTTCCCTATTCAGTATATGAGCAACTAGGCGTTGGAGAGTTGAAACCCACACATTTTACTCTCCAAATGGCCGACCGATCTATCACCCATCCTAGGGGTGAGTTAGAGGATGTGTTGATTAAAGTAGGGGACTTCATATTCCCCATTGATTTCATTGTTATAGACACACAGCTTGTAGCTAACCCCCGGAGTCAAATTCCGGTGATACTCGGTCGACCATTCCTTGCAACTTCTAATGCGGTGATCAATTGTCGAAATGGTTCGATGAACCTATCTTTTGGAAACATGACAATTGAACTCAATATTTTTAAGTTGGGGAATTAGCCCTCCGAATCTAATGCTATTATACTTGATGTTTGCTCGATCCAAGAGATCACCCAGGAGGACTGTGAGTTCGAAAAATTTCTGTTCGATCACAACAATTTTGACCCTACTAGTGCGTTCCTCCTTGAATCTGATGCTGCTTTCATATCCGATAATGACTATGAGTGTTTCACTTTCTTGAACGATTTTGAAGAATCACCACCCTAGTTTGAATCCTTTGAATTTTCGGATGAGTTGGCTGAACCATTCGACTTGGTTGCTTACACTCGTTTTGAACCTCTGTTGGAATCCTTCGAATTTGAGACAATTTCACCGATTTTACCTTCAATTGTTTCGCCTCCAACACTCGAACTCAAGCTATTGCCGTCTCACCTTAAATACGCTTTCTTAGGTGAGAATGAGACCCTTCCTGCTATCATCTCGTCTTCTCTAGCCCCCGAGCAAAAGAAAGCCCTTTTAACGGTCTTACAAAGTAATCGGCAAGCTTTTGGATGGACTATGGCGGACATCAAGGGGATTAGTCCCCTAGTTGTTGAACATCATATTCATATGATGGATGATGCCAAGCCAGCAAGGGATCCACAGAGACGACTCAACCCAGTAATGAAGGAGGCTATTAAAAAGGAGATCGTAAAATGTCTTGATAGTGGTATCATTTACCCTATCTCTGATAACCAGTGGGTTAGCCCATTCACGTTGTCCTAAAGAAATCGGGCATAACGGTCATAACTAATGAGGAGAATGAGTTAATACCTACTCGCAACCAAACTGGGTGTCGAGTATGCATCGATTATAGAAAACTCAACGCCGCGACACGGAAAGACTACTTTCCATTACCTTTTATTGACCAAATGCTAGAACGATTGGCTGGGCACGAATACTATTGCTTTTTTGATGGCTACTCCGGCTGTAATCAAATTCCCATCGCCGAAAAGGACCAAGACAAGACCACATTCACTTATCCTTTCGGTACGTTTGCTTACCGTCGCATGCCTTTTGGGTTATGCAATGTACCCGCTACCTTCCAGCGGTGTATGATGGGTATTTTTTCAGACATGGTGGAAAAATTCATGGAGATCTTCATGGATGATTTCTCCATTTTCGGCGACTCCTTTGATGAGTGTTTGCTACATCTAAACGCAGTCCTTACCCGGTGTAAGGATGAGAACCTTACTTTAAATTGGGAGAAGTGCCACTTTATGGTACGAGAAGGTATTGTCTTAGGACATATAATCTCGCAAAATGGTATTGAGGTAGATAAAACTAAGATTGAAGTCATTTCCAATCTCCCTCCTCCCAAATGCGTCCGAGACATTCGAGCCTTCCTTGGCCATGCCAGTTTCTATAGACGGTTCATCAAGGATTTTAGCAAGATTGTTAGACCCTTGACTCTTTTGTTGGCCAAGGACACTACTTTTGATTTCGACTCGAGCTGTATGAAGGCGTTCGAGTCGTTAAAAAACTCACTTACTTCTGCTCCCATTCTTTCGTCTCCTGACTGGACGCATCCATTTGAAATTATGTGCGATGTATCTGATTTTGCCATTGGTGTTGTCCTTGGACAGTACATTAATAAGATGCCGCATGTAATTTATTACGCTAGCCGAACCTTGAACGAGGCCCAATTAAATTACACAACAACCGAGAAGGAATTCTTAGCTGTTGTGTTTGCATTAGAAAAGTTCAGGCCCTACTTAATTGGCTCTCCAGTCATCGTTTATACTGACCATTCAGCTCTTCTCTATCTTTTTGCGAAGAAGGACGCTAAATCTCGGCTGATACGTTGGATTCTCTTACTGCAAGAGTTTGACCTTGTCATCAGAGATAAGAGAGGATGCGAAAACGTAGTCGCCGACCATCTTTCACGCCTCCCTTCCTCGCCGACGCTTCAATTTCCTATAAAAGACGTTTTTCCATATGAGCAGCTCTTGACTGTGTCGTGCGAACCTTGGTTCGCAGATATTGTGAATTATTTGGCCACCGGACTTATACCAAATGAATGGTCAAATCAAGAAAGATTCCGCTTCCTATCCTGGGTAAAATATTTTTACTGGGATGAACCTTATCTATTCAAATACTGTCCCGACTAAATTATTCGTCGGTGTGTCCCCGACAATGAATTTAAGAGCGTGCTGTCATTCTGCCATGATCAAGCGTGCGGCGGGCATTTTGGCCCTAAAAAGACAGCCGAAAAGATCTTGCAGTGTGGTTTTTATTGGCCACAACTTTTTAAAGACGCAAATGATTACTGCAAGACATGCTTCCGGTGCCAACACTTGGGCCGGATATCTAGGAGAAACGAAATGCCGCTCCAACAAGTATTGGTTATTGAAATTTTTTATGTTTGGGAGATAGATTTTATGGGACCGTTTCCCAATTCTTTTGGGAACGTATATATTCTCCTCGCTGTTGACTATGTTTCTAAGTGGGTCGAGACTGTACCCAGCCGGACTAATGACAACAAGGTTGTCGTTAGATTCATCAAAGAAAATATTTTCTCTCGGTTTGGGCACCCCCGCGCAATCATCAGCGATAATGGAACTCATTTCTCTAATAGGACTTTCGAGTCCTTAATGCGGAAATATTCCATTAATCACAAGCTATCAACGCCCTATCATCCCCAAACTTGTGGGCAAACCGAGATTTCAAATCGGCAAATTAAACAGATTTTGGAGAAAACGGTTTCCAAAAACCGTAAAGATTGGTCTTCAAAACGAACTGCCTATAAGACCGATCTTGGCATGTCTCCATATAGATTTGTTTATGGAAAGGCTTGCCACCTTCCAGTTGAAATTGAGCATCGAGCATTTTGGGCAATAAAAGAGTTGAATCTATCTTTCGGAGATGCGAGCAGCCATAGAAAGCTGCAATTGAATGAATTAAACGAGCTTCGGGATGAAACTTACGAGAATGCGGTTGTCATCAAAAACTGAACGAAGGTGTTTCACGATAAACACCTTATGCGCAAATCATTCAAACCTGGTCAACAGGTTTTACTTTACGACACCCGGCTACATTTCCATCCCGGCAAGCTCAGATCTCGATGGAAAGGGCAATTTTTGGTACGCACCGTATATCCGCACGGTGCGGTCGATTTAGAAAATCCGGAGGACGGTTCACTATTTAAAGTGAACGGACATAGACTTAAACCGTTCCTCACCACGGACCCTTCGGAGGAGCTCCTGCTTTTGCAGGAGCCGATTTACATTGACTGATCTTCCTCCATCTACTCTCAAATTTCGGTTAACCAGCCATAAACAGTGGAAACACTGTTTTAAATAAGTTTGGGGGTAGGTATCACTTGTAATTATATAAAAAAAACAAAATAAAAATTAAATAAAAATTAAAAAAATTGGGGTTATTTTTGAAAATTTTCAGTTTTAATAAAAAAAATTTAAAAAAAATTTACAAATAAATTTCTCTTTTTAAAGGTCCTTGTTGCAAATAACCAAAACCCCCTTATAAATACAACCCGACCCCTCCTCTGAATTTTCATAACCCTAATCTCTCATTTCCTCAAAACCCTAGCCGCCGCTTCATTTCTGCAGAGAGATCGTCCCATCCCGCCGCGCAACCGCCGCCGAACCCTGCTCTGTGACCGGCATCCACCGCCATCTGGTGTCATCGCCCTCTGAAATCTTCAAAGGAGGTTTGCATTTCCTTTCCCTCTCTGTTAAAATTAATTTTTTTCAATTTACTCTCTATGATGGCACCCACTTTGCAGTTTGAAAGGGATTTTTCACAAATCTTTGCACACGCGGTCTTTGGAAGTTTTTTCGGTGAAGAGATCCGTAGGCGCGGATGGAATTTTTTACTGTTTAATTATCCGAATGCCTTCGCGCTTCCAGATCTCGTCACCCGATTTTACGAGTGCATGGAGAATGGTTGCCTCTCACAACACGGATATATTAGGCTAATTTGGGGGGATATGGAGATAATAATTGATAGGGACTTCATCCATGAAGTCACCTTAATATCCAGACTACCTACTCATGACCAACCCCTCCAATTCGAGGATTACCTACCCTTGATGGGTAATGATTGGTCGAGGGAGCCACGTAAAGGCATTCAGTCTAAAACCCTCTTTGCGAACGTATTGACTGTGTGCTGTTAGGCACAAAATAACATTTTTGGTAGTTCGCACAATACGACATTTTTCACACCATCCCTTCATATCGTGCACACCTTGATAACTAGGAACCCCAGCTATGATATGTGCACGGTATTACTTCATTCGATAGGTGCGGGCAAGAGGGCTGCAAATTACCCATGCCCTATCTTGGTGACACAACTGTGTCGCCATTTCCTCCCTGTGGAGGAATTTGAGTTTTATATGCATGGAGGGATCCCTATTAGACCTCTTATTGAGGGCGTATCCATGTCCTACACACGCTTAAATGATGTATGGTCGCGCACTGAGCCGGCCGAGGACATACCCGCCAAGACACCCAGCTCCAGCTCGACCGCGAGCGAAGAAGAGCTTACCCCTGCAGCACATGCACGTTTACTTAGGAAAGCCACTAGGGGGATAGACAGATTAATAGGGATGGTGACCAACCTGGATCACCGTGTGACAGAAATAGAGCACGGCATGACTACCCTGCTGGCGAGAGAGGAACGTTCCCGTTCACGTTCAAGGGGACGGCGAGGCCATGAGCAGTGAGGGCATTGCTTTTGATAAGTTTGGGGGTGGAGGTGGTTTGCAAATAGTTATCATTGCATTGCATGTTTTAATTTTTGTACATATTTGTTTCTTTTTTCTTTACATATTTAATTCCGCATTGCATCTTTATAAAAAAATATAAAAATGAAAAATGAAAAAAATTAATAAATAAATAAATAAAATCAAATAATTTTTTTAAAAAAATTATAAAAATTGAAAAATTCAATCTTGGCCATATTTGACTTAAGTTCAACATGACGGTTAAATAGTAGGGAAAAACTAGATCTTAAACTTAGTGAATTAAAAAACCCCAAAAATAACCTTTCTTAAAGTTTAACTGTATAAAATATATGTCCTTATAGTTTATTTAGAAATAGGCAAATTTTGAGTTCAGTTCTTGGGCTAAGTCAAAATAAGGGAAGAGTATTGAAATTTTTATTTGAAGTGTAAGTCTGAAAAATAATTCCGAACCTTAAGTCTAAATTCTGAAAATATATACCCTACAACTTGCACAAACACGCACCTTGAAACTTGGAATAGTATAGGATACCTTGAAATGCTCTTGTCTAAAATCCTTAGTATGAAGGAAAATAAAAGTATAAGTGTGAATAAAGAGATTAAAAAAAATGAACAATGGTCTTGTAATTACTTAAGGCTGCATAAATAAAAAAAATAATATAGCGAGGGTACTTTATCACCTAGTACCTTAGATCAACTGATTTGGGAGTCACCGCTAAGCCTTATGTATTATAAGATGGGGAATTATGCCTAAATGCGCAAGCACGTTTTGTAATCGGTCGTTTAGTACCTCAAGAAGTATTAACGGTCGCATGAAAGATGTGTGAGCAATTTCATCTAAAATTCACCAACTAAAAGTACTTTGGACGATGGACAAGAGTATGATAGCTTGAATTGAATTTCTAAGTGTAGGGGTGATACATACACATACGTAGCGGTATATGATTGGGGTTTGAATGAGAGATAGGAATAAAAGATAGGGCTTATACTTTCAGTAGAGATGATAAAAATTCCTAAGTTGAGATAGAACCTTAGAAGGAAAATTTAAAAGATGTTGAAAGCTTAATAAATTTGTAGAACATATACGATCTTAAGTTAAATGTTAAGTGAGTGTGAAAAATACGGGTTGATGATTTCTAAGTTGAAGATAATAGAATTTTTTACTAGAATACTGAATTGAAGAATGAGAATCAAAAGGCCAAATTGATCGGATTTGGTGGGTAGTATCCACTGAAAACCCTCAGGAGACAACACTCCTCCTACTAGGAACACCTAGAGGTTTAACGGCTTGTTGCACGAGCTCGGTGCAATAGCGATTCCCTGCGAAAGTGGAGTTAGGATTTTTTTCATGAATAAAATTGCTTTTGCTCGGGACGAGCAAAAGATAAGTTTGGGGGTATTTGTTCATATCAGAATTTTGCATTATTATATCGCCCATTTTTAATCACATTACAAATAAATAGGTGCTTTTGATCCATGTCTGCTAAATAGTTGCAGGTTATAGGTTCTCAGAACAATACAGTGAAATTCATGAAAGGACGCTACAAATGTGAGACTACGACCAACAATAGATGAATCCGTATGATGCGGCCTACCAGTTTAAGGAACAAACGAAAATCAGTAGACAGTTCAATGCACAAAGTACAAGGACAGCACACGATTAAAGACTTCAACGCGAAGCTCACGGCAAAAAGTCCACAACATTCTGTACTATGAAAATTTGGAAGAAAATAGAAGATATTCTGTGGAACCAAGTGAAAAAAACAGAAGGAAAATGCAACATGAAGCAACCCTAGAAGTTTGAGTCAGAGATCCCACTAATTAGCCGCGGAACCGCAGCCAACATGGCTTTCTGCCGCAGAACCACGGCCATGCAGTGCACGTGTCGGTGCACATGTCGGTGGGTGTCGGTGCTTTGACCCGGCTTTCTTAGGGTAGTTCTGTAAATTCAAATGTGGATCAGATGTAAACCTAGGGTTTCTCCTATCTATAAATAGGAAAGCCGAAAGCCTAATTTGGCATGCCTCTTTTTATTTTCTAGATTAAATTTTTAATTTCCTTGTAATCGTTGAGAGGTATCAATAAAGTAAGTTTTCTGTTCCTATCTTGCATTTTTTTTATCTGAATTTAATTCGTTCAAAATTTTTATCTGTCTTATATTATCTGCAACTTAGATAGTCTTTTAAAATAAAAATTATAAAAATGAATTCTTTTGTCACTTTCGTAATGAGTGAGTAATTTCTCACTTGTTAGGGTTAGGATAGGGAAGGTTTGAGAGAAGGAAATCTCTCTCACTCCTTTCCTTACCCATATAATTTTAATTAGTTAGGACTCTATTTAAATCAACCTCACACCGCTCACTACGGCACCCTATCCTACAAGATAGCGGTGATTCCCTAGTTAGACCGATCGTGGTTGATTTAAATGGAGGTTAGGGCTAAGAGTCAAGAAAGGGCGGGCAAGGACCAAAAGTAGTTTCTTTCTAGTCGTGCTAATCCCCTTTGTTGACCATTACCCTAACACCTATATTCTTAACTAGTGCAAAGAAAGCAGTGAGTAGAATCCCTATTCCAAACGAACCTAATCCTAACCCTAGCAAGACTTTAAATCAATTGAATCTCATTCTTAGATTTTAAAACAAAACCTACCAAAAATAGGACTTAACTCGTTAGAACTTAAAGACAATAACACCATTTCCCTGTGGACCGACCCGTACTCAACCGGCTAGGTACCAAGCGACACCGTCTTGATTGCGGTATTCTTAATTTGAATTTTAAAACACACGTACTAAACTCTTCATCAATCACCGCCCCTCCATTGAGGGTGAAGACAAAACCCAAGACCGACTTAAAGTCGTCCTCATCACTCTAGAAGCTCAAATCGGTAAAAGACTCCACTTGGAGTTCACCGTTACCATACACCAAGAACATTTCTTTAGTCATTCTCAAATACTTAAGAATGTTCTTCACAGCTGTCCGGTGATTCTCCCCAGGATCCGATTGATACCTGCTTACAACACCCAGTGCGTACGCTACATCCGGTCGGGTACATAGCATCGCATACATGATAGACCTGACTGCCGAAGCATAGGGTATCCCTTGTATGCGAGACCTCTCCAAATCAGTCTTGGGGGACATTTCTTTGGAGAGAGTGGTTCCTGAGATCATGGGTAAATTCCCACGCTTGGAATCCTCCATACTAAACCTCTTTAGTATGGTGTCAATGTATCTAGATTGGGACAATCCCAGCATCCGTTTAGATCTTAATCCCCAGGATGTAGGAGGCATCACCCGGATCCTTCATGGAGAATCTTTGTAATAAGAAGAGCTTAACCGAGTGCAGTATAGGAATATCATTTTCTATCAAGAGTATGTCATCCACGTACAATACGAGGAAGACGACCTTACTCTCTGCAACCTTCTTGTATACACAAGGTTTATCTACGTTTTTGATGAAGTCAAACTCTTTGACTGCCGCATCAAAACAGATGTTCCAACTCCGCGATGCCTGCTTTAACCCGTAAATTGATTTAAGCAGCTTGCACACCTTTCCACTGCTCCCATTATCTACGAAGCCCTCTGGCTGAGTCATGTACACGCTCTCTTCTAAATCACCATTTAAAAAAGCGGTCTTGACGTCCATCTGCCAGATTTCGTAGTCATGGTATGCAGCGATGGCAAGTAGGATCTGGATGGACTTAAGCATAGCCACTGGAGAAAAGGTTTCTTCATAATCGACACCTGATCGTTGACGAAAACCTTTTACAACAAGTCTAGCTTTGAAAGTCTCAACTTTTCCATCTACAACAAGTTTCTTCTTAAAGATCCACTTGCTCCCAATGGGTTTTATCCCTTCGGGAGCAACTTCTAAAGTCCATACTTTGTTGGTGTACATGGATTCCATCTCGGACCGCATTGCATCCAGCCATTTCACAGAGTCCCACTCGTGATGGCATGCTCAAAGCTAGTTGGGTCATCATCTTCCATGATGCAATCCTCGCTCCCACCATCAATGAGAAAACCGTAGTATCTCTCAGGTGAATGAGGAATCCTACTAGATCGGCGAAGAGGCTGAGGTTTATCGAGAACTATCGAATTCTCTTGTTCCACCAAATCTTCCGTTGAAGTTTGTATAGCCGGAACTTCTTCCAGTTCTACCTCATGACCACTAATTTCTTTTGCAAGAAATTCCTTTTCTAAAAAGGTGGTATATTGGGAAACAAACATCTTTTGTTCCTTACTGTGGTAGAAAAGATATCCATGTAAATTCTTTGGATACCCCACAAACTTGCAAAGGACTGATCTTGCCTCAAGCTTGTCCGAATTTTGCTTTTTGACATAGGCCGGACAACCCCATATCTCAACTCGTTTAAGATATGGTCTCTTTTTACTCCATATCTCATATGGTGTGGTAGGCACTGATTTGGTCAGGACTTGATTCAATAGGTATGCACCTATTTCAAGCGCATAACCCCAAAAGGAAACAGGTAACTCAACGTTACTCATAATAGAGCGCACCATATCTAATAGGGTGCGGTTTCTCCGCTCCGATACACCATTGTGTTGTGGTGTATACGGAGGAGTAAGCTGACAGAGAATCCCATTCTCTTTTAAATACTCCAGGAACTCCGTGCTTAAGTATTCTCATCCTCGATCAGATCGAAGGATTTTAATATTTTTACCCGTTTGGTTCTCGACTTTGCATTTATATTCCTTGAATTTCTTAAAAGTTTCAGACTTGTGTTTCAACAGGAACACATGCCAGAATCTTGAGAGATCATCGGTGAATGTAATGAAGTACGAGGAACCATTCCTGGCATGTGTAGACATGGGACCGCATGCATCACTATGTATTAGTCCCAAGAGTTCAGTGGCTCTTACTCCGTGTCCAGTAAACGGAGTTTTGATCATTTTACCTTTGAGACATGACTGGCAAGTTTTATAAGATGTAAATTCGAACTAGTTCAAAAATCCATCTCTATGTAACTTAGCTAGCCGTGTCGCATTAATATGACCTAGTCTACAATACCACAAGAAGGATTCGTTCATCTCTGAACTTTTCCTCTTGTGTGTGTTCTGTACATTAAGAACTGTAGTTTGATTTAGAACGCATATACCATTACATAACGTGCCTGATCCAATCAACTTTTGATTCAGGAAGATGTTCATAAAATTATCCTGCAGTACAAAATTATATCCTTCTTTAGTTAATAAAGAGACTGATATAATGTTGCATATGAGGTTCGGTATGTAATAATATTCATTTAGAATCAATGTATTACCACTTGGTAATACAAGGTGATAATCTCCAACTGTCTTGGCTGCAACAATTGCACCGTTTCCTACTCTTATATCCTTATCACCCAGTCCCAGTTCTCTACCTCTCTTAAGCCCATGTAACAGATTACATATGTGGGATCCTAATCCGTTATCTAATACCCAGGACGTAGAGCATACTAAGAAACAGTTCTCGGTAACGAACACACCCGAAGAAGATGCATCAACATGCTTATTCTTCGTTTGGGTCGCGTGGTAATTTGGATATTCCCCTATTTCTTGCTCAGACTTATAACAATTATAAGATAGAGCGGAACCAACGTTCTCCGGCTCAGTATAACAAGCGGGTCCGGTCAATACATACATATTATTATCTTGATTAAGGCGTGACATGGTCGCTACCGGGAGAGAGAGAGAGAAGAAAACACTTAGCGTATGCTTTTTCAAGATTAGATTGGTTATTATCTTATCTAATCAGGATGGCCCCACTATTTTTATCAAATCTTCCTTCAAACCCTAAAAGGTAAGACTAGCCGGGATTAATTACACCCTACAAATTCGCCAATTGTTCAGCCAGGCCAGTGTCGGTATTTTGAAGAAGGTTCCCGTGCTTTCGCACGGATCCAATTAAAATAAATCTCATTTTTCCAGGGGCGTAACCCCGTTAACATCTTTCTAGACACCTACTTGATTGGCTAATTGTAATGTGCAAAACTCTCCCAGGAGTAACTCTTACTCGCAGTGGGTATCGGGATCCAACTATCTCATAAAAGGTACGCAATCTCATTGCAAATTTCAACACTTGAAATTCCCAACAATATTTTGCCCCTAGCAACTTATGACCTTAACAAGGTCAATAAATCATAAGTGATGTCCAAGTTCAACCCATCATTTTATGATTGAATTAAACCCACCCGTACGACCCTTAACAAGGTCAACAAAGTCGTACGAATACCCTAATCCAATCGCATCATATGCGGCAGATAAGCACTAGTTAGCTACCGCACACTACGTCTTAACAAGGTCAACAAACATAGCACGAATACTAAGTAGTACTTATCTGAAATGACGGAGGGCTACGACAGGTTTTTAAGGAAACCTTTTGCGTAATGAACTTGATATCGTTGTAGAATCGAGTGATTTGAAAAAGGAGTGGTTTAAGCTCCGCTTTTAAAATCAGGTTTTTCAAAACAAACCGAGTGGGTTATAGCATTTGCTAGTTTTTTGCTAAAGAGATCATTCCCGGTAAAGGGATCTCGGCTCTTTCCTCATCGAATGAGGTGCTGGATATTCATCGAGGAATACCGCTATGCAAAGCAAGAACTAGAGCTATCTTTATGAAAATTTAATTCTATAACATTATTGGGTTTCTTTCCTTTTTATTAATCTCATTAATGAAGTCCCATCATTTATGCTTTCTAAGCATCAAAGATTAAAGAAACGAAAATACTTATATAATGTACGCTTATGCCATCCGCATTCGTCACGGGGTCCCGTCATGCACCGTTAGGTTAGTTAACTAACGGTAGAGCGGGGGCAGAACTTGCACGGGTGTAAAACATAAGCAACGTTTATTATATATCATATATATAATATTAAGCATTCGTCTCACGCAGTTATATGATCTCATCACAGAACATTGCAGCAGAAGTCAACATATGAAATATTGGATATACTAGGAGGTCCGTGTTTAATCCAGTAAAAAACACGGATTGCACGGTCGTGATGAATAGCCAAACCCACATCCTTAGACCCCTACGAGAGCGGCAAGCAACCCTACCAATTCTAGAGTTAGGAGACCCGGTCTCGACTCCTCGATGGTCTCCCACTGGACTCTAGAACCCAGTTACTTTGCTCCCTGCCTTGGGTCTATCCTAATGCGGAAAAGTAAATAATATACATTAATGGTGACATCATCCTCAACCCGGAAGTGCCCCAATAAAAGAATATTACATATAAGTTTTTACATGAATGAAAATGAAAAACTCTCATCTCACGCAACCCCCCCCCTCCCGGGATATTCAAACACGACGATCCAATATAACATATCCCAGCAACACATAACATCACTTGTCATCAACGTAAGTAAATATGCCTATCCCAATTGTCGTTGACATATAGCAACGAAACCGGCGATACACCACATATTACACTTACGGTCGCAGAAAAAAAAGTGAAAACTACAACAATTGGAATCCGCAACCACCTTAGACATCATAAACCCGAAATATCACATATTTCGGATTTCATGCCTAACCATATGAATTTCTTAGACATCATAAACCCGGATTATCTCATATTCCGAATTTCATGCCTAATCTTATAAACCCCGCATTTTAGTCTCAATATTGAAAACACTTTTCAATAACCAGTCGGGTAATTCAACAAGATTCCCGACAACCTGATCGAATGCTCGTCGGAAACTTTAGTAGACGGCTGCACCCCCGATGCTGTCGACGAAGTGCACTTAGGCGGAACACCACGGCCGCGAGCACCCGGGGGATGCTTTTAGCAACGGGGTTCTCCTACAGTCACTTGGTCGGGGCTATGGGGCGTGGCTATCTAGTAATGTTACCCGGCGAGTATCCGCGTACACTACGTGATTGCGACAGAGTTTTGATCCATATCAAAACCCCATGGCAACCGATCAAATGAGACTAAATTGTTAGGTTTACAAAATTCAGATGAGTTTTCACAAAACTAATTATTGCGGATTCCAAATATTGTATCACATATCAATATCAAATCCGAAACGATATTAAAATTACGAATACGAAACACTCCGAATTGCCACTACAGGAAGATAACATCACATGCAATTTTGGCAAAAACAAACAATACCCAAAACACCAAACCCCAGAGATTGGAACACCAAAGAAAAAGAAGCCCAAATACCTACACAAAACCGGCCAGGCCGGTTTTTAGCTCCTTTTCGCCGAGAAAAATCCGGTGGAATGGGCTCATTTTTCTCTGGTGTTCTTATTACATCATATGTAACAATCTGCACTTGTTTAAATAATTTTCAGAGAACTTTTAAAAAACGACAAAAACTAGGGATTTGGTTTCGAGGTTTCGGAGTTGTTTCGGTTTCGTAATTCTACTAACATCGTCTTATTCTCTAGCTTGGCTCTGATACCACTGCTGGGTTTCTTAGCAACCTTACTATGTTTTCTAAGTCATCAAGTATGCAATTTAAAAAATTTTAGTGTGCTAAGCAACCCATAACCGAGAATCTAACTAGATAATAAAGGTTTACATAAGTAAGTAAACAACGTTACTCTAAGTGAACAAGAAATGCAACCTTTGTAGACCGGTCCTTCACTTCTAAAGCTCTGTGTAGTAGTCCTTTAGCTCCAAGTAGTGGTCTCCCGGACTCTCGTTAGGCTCCACTAGGTGAAAGGAACAAGCTTGCTTGTAGAACTTCAAAGCCGAAGATGATCTACGTCGAGGAATCTCCAACTCAAGCTACCTCTTCACTAATTGATGAACTAGTGAAGAAACAACTTATACTAAATGGCTAGTTTGGTATAGATTGGTGAAGTAGGAATTTTTCCAACTTTAGAATAATTTTTCTCTCTTTCTTTTCTTTTCTGACTCAAAACTAGAGAGCAAAAAATGGAGGAGATAAAGAAAATGATCTAGTGATCCATGTAGTGAACCATGGGTGAGTAAATATCTCATATAACTCATGTAAAGACTAAACCATGGCTAAAGATAATGGTTAGTTTAATAAATATCTAGAATGAAACAAAATTAGTGGACTTTAGTCAAAACTTCTCCATGCTTCCACAATCATCTTAGCCATGCTAATTTCCACCTAATTTTGATTTTTCCCTTAATATTTAAACATCTAAATTATCTCTAGTTAGGTATGAGTCTCACACGCCCAAGTCCAATGTATCATCTAGCATGACACAAAATAAATACATTAACATATATCACATATATATTAAATGTATAAAGAGAAAACATTTTCTTAAGTGAGCTAATATTAGTTAATGTATATTAATATATCAAATATATAATTACACATTAAATTATTAAATCAACACTTGATTTAATAACCCGATTGTATCGCATACAACTGACTAATATCATTTATATGCACATCACATATACATATAACATATCATTGAATCAACACTTGATTCAACAATCTGGTTATATCACATATAACCTATATCGCGATATTAGAATACTGTATCACATACACATATTAATCTCGGTCCCGCACATATCACATATATGCCCTACTTCGTTTCGCATGAGCTAGGAAACCTCTGTGTAGGACTCTAATGACCCGTCAATATGCCGGCAGTAGGTGATAATCATATCAGTCACGCACAAGCCGTCAACGGTACTAGATGGACGTAACGGCTACCCGGGTATTGAGCGATCAGAAGATCAACAAGCAAGCTTGTCCATACTCCTGTGAATCCAATAAGTAACACTACCGTACAGTCCGGTCTCTTTGTCTAATATGTCGTATATCGAGTCTAGGAGTGGTAAACGTCAGATCCCAGTAACTTGATAAGTCATGCCGATATGAGGCTCATAACGAGTCGAGAAACTACTGATGACACTTACCAGTAAATCTCCATATCAGCCATGGCCAGGGACTTCCTGTTTTGGCCAATCGAGCACAGCGCAACATCAACCCCCAATACCGGGAGAGATGAATCCCCTCATATCACTCATTGCCTCCATGTGACTCGGGACTGTACCCAAAAACCACCGTTTTGCACGCTCTCTTGAACGTGGTAACGTGGAAATCAAAGCACAGTGGGAATCACACAAGACTCTATGACGATCTCGGGTCTACAGACTAACCTGTACCAGTGTCACCGGAGAACTGCTATCTGACGTTAGGTATAATACCATCTAGGAGTTCTCGGCGAGTCATGTTCAGTGTACCCAGTCTCCGCTGAGCACCCGTATACCATCTTTGATATGAAATACCAATGGATATGGGATCATCCATCGTCCATCAAATGGGTCAAGAAGCGTATACGCTAGTCTACTTTGGAATATCCATGCCCCGTCTCGATACACCCTCGACTAGGAACAATTAATGGATGTACTTATGGACTACCCTGGCCCCACTAGTATGATCTGCATCATAATCCTGGTAGTCAAGTACATCCTAAGAGTTTACCAACATCTGAGAGCAAGACAGTATCACAATACAAGTCTACATGTTATGATAAAGAGCAACCAGATAGTATACTATCATGTCGAGCAAGAAAGTCCTCTCTATATATGTCCAAGCATCCATTATAATATACAATCATGTACAATAATGGACTCTACAACTAACACTAAACGTCGTCTTCGGAATGTCGGACTTTTTGACCTTCACCTGATGATAACCCGAACGAAGATCTAGCTTTGAAAATATACAAGACCCACTTAACTAATCGAAAAGATCATCGATGCGCTGTAATGGATACTTGTTCTTAATCGTTACTTCGTTCAGAGCTCGATAATCTACACACATCCTGTAAGAACCTTCTTTCTTCTTCATGAGTAATACCGGAGATCCCCAACTTGAAATACTGGGACGAATCCAACCTTTCTTCAGGACTTCGTCCAACTGAATGTGGATCTCCTTCAAACCATCCGGACTTAACCGGTATGGAGCTTTGATTACAGGTTGCGCACTAGGTTGTAAATCAATACTAAACTCAAGAGCTCGATCGGGAGGCAAACCTGATATGTATTCAGGGAACATATCCTTGAACTCTCGAACTATTTCAGGCTTTTCTTCTTCTGCCAGTAGAGAAAACACTTCTGCATCCTTCGGTTTAGCACGGTATCTTCCTGGCTCTAAAGTTCTATCTCCACTTTTGAAATAGAAGACTGGGTGATCTGATATCTCAAATACTACTTTCTTTTTACGGCAGTCAATAGTAGCATAGAATACTCCCAGCCAATCTATTCCCAACACAACATCGAAATTTGGTATATCCAGTACTTTGAAATTTGCGTAAAATTCTCGTCCGCAAACTACAACTGGACACCAATCAAACCCCATAGTTGCTTTTAAGACTCCATTCCCGGAACTGACATTCCAGCTTGAAATGAGTGTTTTCATGGGAATCGCATGCGTTCTCACGAATCGTTGGGACATGAAGCAGTATGAAGCTCCAGTGTCGAAAAGTGCGGGTGCAGGAAGGGTGGCTACTAGTATAGTTCCTAAGTTGTGTGAGGTTGGGTTTAGATATAGAAAAAGTATGGTGATACACAATGATTTAAAAATTGAAAGGATTGGGGGATTTACCGGCCATGACTTGTCCTGTGGCTTCGGCCTCCTCGACCATCATTGTAAAAGCCTGACATCTTGGTATATTCCTCCTTACTGGAGGCACATTCTTCTGTACTTGGGGCACGTTTCTCTGCCCTTAAGGCATGTTTCTCTATGCCTGATGGAATTGACGTTGAGGCTGTGCAGGTGGTCCACGTGGAGCTGGTGCAGGGAGAGCTAGGCGGGGTGTAGGTGCCTGAATGGCTGCCGCTGCGGGATTGTGATTGAGGGTCTGGGTGCCGGTGCTGTGTTGAAACGATATGGACATGCTCCTATAGTGTGAGTGGAAGTTCCACAAACCAAACACAGGCCATTTGCACGCCTTCAGTCCTTCGCCAGGTGTCCAGTTCTCTTGCAGTAGAAACAGAAATCCGGACTGAACCGGTTAAATGTTCCTCCCGGTCTCCTGGGTGAAAAGGTCGGCCTAGAAGAGGCTCCTCCTGACATTTGTGCAGCAGGGCGTTTGATTCCAGCTGTTTGGGGCTTACCCTTCTTCTTCACCACAGCTTCATAACGGCGAGCTACCTTCAGGGCGAGTTCATGAGTCGGGTAGTCGCCTGTGGCTAACGCCTCCTGAATCTCCGAGTCTAAGCCCTATTGAAATCGTCTAGGCCGAATCTCATCAGTCGGGATCAAATGTGCCGCGAACCTGATAAGATGTTGATGTCAGGATAGTGATGTGTTTTAACTGAATAGTATTTGATAAGAATGCTTTACCTGCTGAGCATGATGAATTCGGTATCATATTCATCCACCGATTTTACCCATATAGAACCTTGTTGCAGGTGAATGAACTGTTGCTCCATCTCAAATCGAGCGGTCTCGGGAAAGAACTTCGCATCGAACAGATCGTGAAACGTATTCCACTCAATTGGTTGCGTGATTCAGATTTCCTCAGCCTTCCACCAGATTTTTGCATTGTCTGTCAGTTGCAGCTTAGCAACTCTCACCCAAGCAATATCTGGCACTGGAGCTGTTGCCAGGTCATCTTCTATCGCTTGAGCCCATTCTTCTTCCTTAAGTGGTCTCTCTTTTCCCGAGAAGTGTTTTGGGTGCAGTGCCCGCAACTGCTTGACTCCGGATGCTTCGGCTTCGGGACGATGTATGAGGATAGCAGTCTGCTACTGCTGACCCTCCAATAGGTTTTTGATGGTCTCAAGAAGTACCATTTGCTCATTGATGGGAGCTGCAATGGTAGGTGGTGGTGGTAGAGTAGGCGGTGGGGTATTGCCGTTGACGTTCATACTGGTGTTGTTGGGAGAATCCATTACCTTGATCGAAAATGAATGGTTATGATAGATTCAAGAAATTAGAAATATAAGGAATGTATAGTTGCTGATTCTTATAATTCTTATGATATATTGCTTAAGACTTCATGCAGAACTGACCTGCATGAGCCACCAACAAAACCTGTCACGTCCCGCTTCCCAATAGACGGAAACGGTGACGTGGCAGGCCGCAACGTATTTACTATGAAACAAATACGTTAAGCGTAATTAAGCAATATATAAAAATGAACAAGAATAACAAGAAAATAAAATGAAATGGCAACTTTATTTACATTCAAATTTACATACAACCGTCTGAGATAAAAGATACAATAATAAAAAGAAAATGCTTAAACAATGGCATGCTGAAAATAAGTGCAGAAGAACTAGTAGTCAGGCTGAGCGGAAAGCTGGTCCAAGTCCTCCTGGCTCGGCTCTATCTCCTCAGAGTCCGGTCCTCCCGACGAAGATTCCAAAGAAAGAAATAGAAAGGAATGTCGTCAGCGAACTAACGCTCGGTAAGTCCCAAAAGAAGAAAGAGAAATAGTATATAAAGTGAAATGAACAGGCAAAGTTGTATATGACCGATTACTAGTATATGATAGTTATTATAACGTGGTTGTTTGTAATTTGGTAAGGAAGGTATTCATGTATACGAGATGAGTACATCTTACCCCGTGGACTATAGTAACATATAGTGCAAGGCCCCATCATAACCCACAGGACAATGGCACGAGAATTCATGTAGGTGTCTCTTAAGTGACCTATCGTGCCACGATATACGTTCCATACCAATCTACCCCTTTATTCCTGCGTAATGTATTGTATAGATTATGTTTACAAGCCTGAGCCGAAACCATGGATACAAAATGTTCAGGTATTCATGTTCAGGATGTAATCATGTATTCAATTAGTCATGTCAAGTTATAACCATGGTTCGGTCAAGTCAAGTCAAGTATACATGTTTGATATTGATGTTTGAATTCAAGTATTCATGTTCATGATCAAGTATTCGTGTTGATTTTGGATTCAGGTTTGAGGTTGGACTCAGACTGAGTCAGACGCTTGTAAACTGATTTAACTCTTGAATTCTTAGGTTCGGGAGTCATCGGCAACTGCTGCACATGGACGGCAGGATTTGTGTCTTTTTCCAAGACAATTGCCATTGATAACTCCTGTTAAGTTTTCTAAACTGAATAGGCAAACACTTACTTTCTCCGGCTTTCTGGGGCTCAAGAGAATTGATCCCGCTTAAACCTATATTTACTAAAGTCCTTAAAATATTGTTTTGTATATCTCGAGGGGGTTTTATGAAAAATATTTTAATATAGATTAAAAATAAATCTCGAGGGTGAGTTTTATTACTTAGGGTTTTCATGAGCATGTGTTTTAAGTATTGAGATATTTTAATGATAAATACCTAGCTTTTAAAAATTTATGATATTTTATTGAAAACTAGTCATTTTTAGTAACTTAATGGTATTTTATTGACATTCTTTTAATCTTTCATTTTTTATAAAAAAAATAGTTTCATAATATAATGAAAATATGGATTTATAATTTAATATAATTTAAATTTTTTATTTTTATTTAGTAAATTCGTTTTTCTTAAAAACCCTATTTATATCCTTTCGAGATTGAATACTCCGCGAGGAGTGCTGCATCTCGTTCTGCTATCCCCATGATGTGCGATAATCCACACCATCCATTAGCGGGACTCTTAACAAGGGTTGTAGATGTATAATTGTAAAGGAATACGAAATACCATTTTAAAAGAAACCCGGTTTTAAAGTATGTGGTATTTTATTGTAAAGATTATTCTTCGAAACAAAAATATATACAAATAGGTATCGTGCTATGAAACCAAAGTGTACGTGTGGGGTAGGTCATTACCCCATGAAGTTTTTCCTAAAGGTATAGTTTTAACGAAAACGAAAAGAAGTGATAATAAAGTTCAAGGTATTTTAATGAAAAAGTTCTATTATGGTTGTTTCACATGAGATTCTTGGTTAAACTTGATTCTAAATATTGATATTTAAGGTTACAAGTATTGTGATAAACTTAGATTGATCAATATATAAAGGAAAAGAGAGTTTCTAGGGTTTAGAAAAAGAATATCGGTAATAACTCCACTTTACCGATATAGAATTTAAAGATGAAATTCAATGAAGAGAAAGAGAGTTTGGGAGGGACTTACGGTTTGAAGAACTTAAGAAAAGGGTGAGGAAGGGAAAGAGTGTTGTTGTGGTTGTTGGATATATATATGCCCTAGAGGCCATTATACGATAGTGTATATACCGGTATGTGTGTGTGTGTATAAACATTCTTGCTCAACATGATAGTATGCTATCTGGTTGTACTTTATCTTGACATGTTCATTTGATCATGCTTTCACTCATTTGGTACAAGTTGATAAAGCCCTTAGGATATTTGCTTGACTACTGAGATTATGATGTGGATCATACTGGTGGGACATATGTAGTTTATGAGCATATCCTTAAAATATTCCTAGTCGTGAGAGTATCGAGACTGGGCATCGATATTACCAGAGTAGACTAGCGTATACGTTACCTGTCCCATATGATGGGCAATGGATGATCCCATATCCATTGGTGTGATGACACCAAAGACCGTATACGGGTGCTCAGTGAGGCTGGGTATACTGAACGGACTCGCCGAGAACTCCTATGTGGTATTATATCAATCATTGGATAGCAGTTCTCAGGTGACACTGGTACAGGTTAGTCTGTAGACCCGAGATCGTCATAGAGTCTTGTGTGTCCTCCCACTGTACTTTGATCTTCACCCTACCACGACTCTACTGAGTCATGCAAACAGGTGGATTTTGGGTACAGTCTCGAGGCATATAGAGGCAATGAGCGATAGGAGGGGTTTCGTCTCTCCCGGTATTGGGGGTTGATGTTGCGCTATGTACGATTGGCTATAACAGGAAGTCCCTGACCAGGGCTGCTGAGATTTACTGATGAGTGTTATCAGTAGTTTCTCGATCTGTTATGAGCCATATACCGACATGACTTATTGAGTTAATGGGGTCGACGATACCATCCCTAGACTTGATATGCAGCATATCTGATGAAGAGACCGGACTATACGGTAAGTGTTGCCAGTTAGCTCGACGGGAGTTTTAGCAGGTTCGCTTGTGTTTCTTCCGATCGCTCAATACCAGGGAGCCGTTACGTACAGCTTGTGCCACTGACGGTTTTTGGGCATGTGATGTGATCACTACCTACTGCTAGCGTATTGACGAGTCTTAGAGTCCCAAAAAGGGGTCTCCTAGCTCAGGCGAAACGATGTAGGGGTGCATATGAGATATGCGTGAAAGCTCGATTAAATGATGTTCTCTGCCGAAAGACGCAACCGAGACGTTGGGACGTCCGGCCTGAATTTCGAGGGAAGATGCTATTTGGTGCTATCCGTCCACCTCTCCGAAGATGCCAAGTTGATTTATGGCACCATGTATCGAAGGTTTAAACGGATGCAGCCGATATAGCAGACTTCGTCAGATTCCCCCTCATTTGAGGGGTTTTTGATTGTGGGGACGCTCTTCCCTACAGGCGCAAGCCCATACAGTTAATTACGCTACCGCATTGCGGTAACCACTTTCTCCTTCTCCAGATGGTCACTTTGTATCGTGTGTGTTTGTTTTGTTTTTGGTTGCCCGTGGATTGTATATGGAGACTAATTTATGTTGTCGCCCGTAGGGCGTGGATTAGTCCAAATCCGTATTTTCTTAGATTTGGGTTTGGGTCGGGTTTAAGGATCGTTAATCTTATTTGAGACTAAAATCAACTTAAACGTTTGTTAAGGATACGTTAGTCTAATTTTAGACTAAGATCTACTTAACGGGATCATTTAGATCCAACAAAAGAGTATTTGTGCTCTATTGTTTTAGTTTAGGGACTTTGCGGTCCAAGAGTTTAAGGACATCATAGTCCATGGAGTTTAAGAACATCATAGTCCATAGTTTAAAGACGTCATAGTCTGTAAAATTTAAAGACATCATAGTCTATGAGTTTAAGGACCTCACAATCTATAAAGTTTAAGGACATCATAGTCCATGAGTTTAAGGACCCCACGGTCCGTGGAACGTCTGGTTGTCGGGACCCGTCACCTCTCTGAAGACGTTGAAGAATTACAACGACATATATCAGAGGTATGAAGAGATGTACCCTTGAACCAATATTGGTTGGGAGTCTTTGGGAATCACTTTGAATGCCATATGAGATGATCAGTTTTGGAAGTCAAGAGTATAATTGGGGTTCAGTTTCAAGGGACCTTGCCTCAGAAAAAGTTAGCTAATTTAGGCTAAGATTGGCTTGAATATAGTGTAAAACATTAGAGTGCATTCGGCGCTCACGTGCTCCCACGTGAGGCACTTAAAGAAGTGTTAAACACTAAGATTGAAGCGCTCACGTGGGGTCACGTGAGGCGCTTGAAGATTGGACCTTACTTCTTTTATTTTACTCCCAGAATATATAAGTGTTAAACACTTGATTTTTATGGCCATCACGTGTGGGCACGTGATGGGTACCCAGGCATTAGATATTTAAAAGTATTTGTTAGTGGTCATGTGGGGACACGTGAGGGCACCCATGCGTTGGATATTAATCCTTCAGTTTTACCCCATCTTTAAAATGGTGTTTGTCAGGGGTCACGTGGAGACCTGTGAGGCATCTTTAAGGTGGGCATTGCCCTTGGGTAGAATCTTCTTTTGTTTGATAATTGCTAGGGGTCACGTGGGAACACGTGAGATGCCCAAAATCTGTTCTTCTTTGGCTTTACTCCCTTTTTATTTTGAGAAGTTTGTTCAAGGGTCACGTGGGAGCACGTGACCCAATTTCATTCATTCTCTTTCGATTATTAAGGCGGGGAGTCATGGGGACACACGTGATCATGTTGAGTACTGATCACTTTTTCTTGCATGGAGAGTTAAATCTCTTGTTTAAGAATTAAATTCTTTTGATAGGGTTAAACCCTAATTTTATTTAGAGAAATTAAATTCCTATATGTTTGAAAGAATTAAATTCTTTAAACTCAATTCTCCCTCTAAGTTTTGGATCTGCATGGCAGAATCTCCCTGATGAGAATTAAATTCTTAACTTGTGGGGAGATCTGTTTCGGCAGATCTTCAACCAGAGGAAGAACTAAGTTCTTTTTTAGAAGAGTTAAACTCTTGGTTTGAAAATTAAATTCTCTTTTGTTTTGCAGGAGCTTATAGAATGCTCTCCTTTTTCTCTTACCTAAAGTTTTCTTTCTCTGAAGAGATCTTTTTTTCTTTCTGGAGAATTAAATTCTCTTCTTTTTTTGGATTCTCTCTCTGTTGTTGTCTCTCCCCCTTTCTCTTCTCTTCTTGGCTCCTATTTATAGGAGAAAGAAAAAAATCAGTTTGTTTAGTCCATCTTTCATTGAAAATTTTTTATTGATTTTATAACCAACATGATCTTTTAGATCATTCGGTGAATTTTATTCACTATTGGATTTTTAATCCAAAAGATATTTTATTTGTTGTCCCTGACAAATTTTAGTGAAATATTTCCTTGTATAGAATTTTTCTATAAATTGGTGATTTTTTAATCACCATTGGATTTTTAATCCAACGGTGCTCCCTTTTACGGAGTGCAATCTTTTTTGTTTGGAAAGATCTAGAGAAATATTTTTCCAATTAGGGTTTTTGATTCCTTTTAATTAGAATTTAATTTTATTAGTTCAGATGGTTTAGGAGTTTATCACGTGTTGGCACGTGACCCCACTTGATAAAGCATCTAATTAGAATTTAATTCTATTGGTTTAGAGGGCTCAGGAACCCATCACGTGTTGGCACATGACCCCACTGATTAAGCATTTAATTTAGAATTTAATTCTATTATTTCAGAGGGTTTAAGAGCCTATCACGTGTTGGCACGTGACCCTACAGATTAAGCATTTCCAATTATTTATTTTATTCAGTGTCTACAGGCTTTGCTTGTAAATGGTCACGTGTCTGCACGTAAGACCTGGTCACGTGTTGACACGTGACCCCACTGATACAGCATTTCTAATTGTTTATTTTATTCAGTGTCTACAGGCTTTGCCTGTAAATGGTCTCGTATGGGCATGTGAGGCCCGGTCACGTGTGGGCACGTGATGCCTCATTTGAGGTTTTCCTTGCTGCTTTATCTGTATTTTATTTAATTCCCATGAGGGAAGAAATGCCCCCACAACGTTATTCTCACGTGTTTGTACGCGAATGCAACGCTGTAACTTTTGTGGCTGTTGGATCTGCCTAGGGAACAGGGAAGATGAATCGTTTCCTATCATGTCTTATAAATGCAAGGGTCTCTTCAGCAGCGCCTCCACTCCTTTATCTTCTCCCTTCCTCGTTCTTGCCTTGAGAATTTAATTCTCTTCCTCAGAGCCCAGTTCTCTGTTCATTAAAACAAAATCCAGAGTTTAACTCTGTCAACGAAAAGGAATCCTTTTTCAGGTAAGGATCTTGAACGGCCGAGGAACTTTTTGTAGAAATTTTCTTTGGATTTTAAATCCACACCAAGGGTTTTTCCTTTTCCTAAGAATGCATGATCTTTAAATAGTAAACCCCCTATGTTAAGCGTTTCTATGATCTTAGGGGATTGATGATGGTACTTGTTTTCTTCTGGAATTTAATTCCATTCCAAAGAGCTTAGCTCTGAAAATTTTCTTGGAATTTAATTCCTCTGTTCAAAAGGAATTTAATTCCTCCAGAAAACTTAGTTCTAACAAAAATACTTCTTGGGATTTTTTATTCTCAGTTGTTCTTGACAAAATTTTTAGGAGAGATTCTGTTTGATTTGCACAGGGGTCGTGATGGGTTTTGCCTTGGGGGAATGTGCAGAGATGTTTAAACTCCCCTATTCATTTATTGAGAATCTTCTTTTTGTTCTCATAATGATTACCCTGCCTCATCATTAGTGAGCCGCCATATTGATTTTGTGGGGCCCATATGTTTTGCAACCAATGGTCCCATGGAATAAGCCGCTTGTCGTTTTCTTCCACAGTCTTTATATTTATATATATATATATATATAGGGGGGTTCATTAACAGTTTTTCCTTCCTTTATTTCAGGAACAATGTCTTCTCTTCCATACTTCCCTTTTACCCGCTCGGAGGCTGCTTTTCCTCAATCACCGTCTGACGAAGAAGCGATGGCGATGATTAGGACTCATGACCCGGATTGCACCAACCTGCTTTTATGGGGAACCTGGTATGGGCATATCATTCGGGGTCGCCGCAGCTTTCTTTGCAAGGTGCTAACGAAGCCTCTCTACCCATTCTTGCTGATGGAGCGTCCACAGACGGCCTTTGCCGTAGAGGTGGTGGATTGGACTCCTACGGGCCGGCTTGAGCCATCGACAACTAGGATACCAAACCACCCCTTGCCAACCATAGATATCTTGGGGCGTCGTATTTGCCAAGGTGAAGCCCAGCCCTGGGGACAAGTCTATAAGATAGGGCTTACCCTTCGCCATCCAACGGGCTATCTTCTCTGGGCTCGTTATATCTTGTCTGCTCATCGTGCGCGACTGCAGAAGGTCGGGCTTTATCAGGCAGTGTACGCGTCTCTCTTCCATTATCAATCTCCCCATGTTTGGTGGGTTAAAGCTTTCCTAAATCAATAGAATCTTCCCACCAACACTTTCTTGTTAGGGGATCGTGAAGTTTCGATCTCTTTAGAAGAGTTTCGCGAAATCTCCGGATTTCCGATCAGGGGAGCGCCCTATGAAGAATTGCTGCCTCCTGACGAGTATGCATTCGCAACTGTGCCTGCTATGCTTGACGGCTTATCGACCGAAAATACCGTCTGTCACAAGTATCTAAGTCTAATCAAGATTCTGGGTATTTTTGACAAGTTGTTCGCGGCGTCAGAGGAACAGGGCGTCACTTTCAAAAGTTTTATCGCCTGCTTCCTTCGTGGAGATGTCTTATTAAAGGAGGCCCCAAAATTCGCGAGTATTAACGACCCCTTCGGGTTTAGGCTAGATAAGTTACCGGCCAAAGAAGAAGATTTGCCACAGTTTTACATCCCAACCTTGCCGGCCGTACGTTTTGAGTCAATTGCAACCCCCGGTATGGATGAAGAAACCTTCTTCGTCGGTTTTATCAGCGTTTGGCTCCGTTGGTTTGTCATTCCAACACGTCGCTTTATGAGAGCCTCGGTCATTTATCCTACTCACCGCATTGCCGAAGGGACACGACTAGCCGTGGGCATTGCAGGGTTATCATATTTGTACCATGGGCTAAGTACTGCGGCCAATACCTCGACCCCAGGTGAGGATGTGGTGAGTTTCTCTCTTCATTATTTCACGTCATGGATTGAGATGCACATGTTAGGGGCATTCATTCGCTGCGCACCAGAGACCGGGCTTTTATGATGCGTATACTTTCCCACGGCTCATGAGCTTGGTGGACACTTCTGCTCCTGATCCGACTCAGTCAGGGGCTCTTCACGTGTTGCTTAATCCTTATGCCAACGAAGGCGGGATGGTATTCAATGACCGAGTCCTCTCTGCTCCTTCAGGACCTATTCAGCAGCTGTTTGATCTATCGAAAGAGTGAGCACCATCATTAAAGCCCAGGGAAGCCATGCACTTGTACTCGATCGGGCCGGGTTACTTGGTGTTCCATCGAAATGATGCGGTTCTTTTTATGCGGTATAATCCACACCGCTTTGCCCGGCAATTGGGTTACAACCAGGGTGTTCCCTTTGAAGCATTCATAGTGGAGCCCAGCTCGTATTTGGAAGTTGTTCATGACGCCACTCATCACTTCATGCGGTTGAACACCGGCTCTCGCTTCATGATCCCTGAGGCCGACTACATTCCAAGGTGTGTGGGGGCTTTTACGGGTTGGTACTGCCACCGAGTTGGTCCCATCATTGCTGAGGAGAGGAGGATACTTTTTAGAAATAGAGCTCCCACCCCGATCCAGGCTATGGGAGTCCCGCTGCGACCGCGGATAATGGTTCGACCTCCTTGGAGGGGTACTGGTGTCTTACTTATTCCTGAGGTGGTAGATGTGAGTCTGACTCCACCCACAGTTGGTATGCCGATGCGCACCAGAGCTCAGGCAAAGGCTTCTGATAATGCGTCGGCAGCAGTTCCATCAGTTGCGGCATCATCGATGGTGGTGTCATCATCGGTAGCACTGCCACAAGAGGATACTGGAGGTGAGGTTGGGCAACGTCGCACCAAAGCGCCGAAGGGAAGGAAGCGATAATCTTCCAGCGCTAGTTCCGGGTCGAAGCGGAGGAAGAAGACAGTCACCGGTCTGCTTGATTTTTTAATGGAATCCGAGCCTATCGTTCAAGATGAACCAATATCTATGCAGGAACCGGATGATGGTCTTCTTTTTCCAGGTTCATCCGCCGAGGAAGCCGCACAATTGGCTGAGGCTATAAGGCGTTCCCAGGACGAGACCGAGAACGCGCGCATCCCGAAGAGTCCTTATCCTGCCATCATATTCTACGAAGATCCACCATCAATACGGCGAATATTTATAGATCCTCTGGAAGAGGGAGGAGAGATAGCCCTTAAACAGCCTATCTCAGCCGCTTCCGAAGATGAGTTGTCATTGTGGACCGGCGGCCACGAATCCACATTTGAACCCCGGCGAGCATACCTCCTCAGGAAGGAACGTCGGCTTGAAAAAAACATATTAGAGGCATCCTGGCGTATCAGAATTCATGATTTTTGTATTTTTCGTTTGGGAAGTAATTTGTTTCGCTTTTTATGTCTTCTTATCTTCGTAAAACTTTTGTAGGGACTTCGGCCATGGCAGAAAATCTGAGCTCGAGTCGCGTCTTGACTATGGACTCTGTAAATATCCCCGATGAGACTCCAGTAAGTGTGGAGGGGGTTGCTACAGTTGCTATTCCTGCTGCGGAGCTTCCATTGGCGGTTTCTGTTCCCCTTGTGCCCGTTCACCCTGAAGAGGTGTCCCCTCCGGCCGTGGATTTAATGGACTTTTCTAGTGATGGCCTGGAGATGGTGGAACAGGCAACTGAGATTGCCGTCCCTGAAGTGGTGGCCGCTGCCCCTCGACTGATAGCCGTTACACCAACAAATTCTGATGATGTGCCTGGGGGTATGGAGGAGGCTGCTGAAGCTGCTGTCCCTCATGTTCAAAGCGGGAGGAGTATCGAAGGTATTCTTCTATCTTTTATTTTAATGAACTCTTCATTATCTGAACCCTTCATTATCTGAACCCTTCCATCTTTTCAGAATTATGCGGATTGGCGGCGTTTATCGCTAATCTGTCTCCTAGAAAATCTTTTTAGCGTTTGCTTGAAATGGCCGCTCCACAGGCAATATCCCCGCAACGCATCGTTCTCTCCTCCGGGCAAGGTTAGTGTTATTTGCCCCTCCTCATGACATTGTTATTATTTCGTATAACGATGCTGATGTCTTCTGTAGTCCTGGAAGCTGACGACGAAGTTCAGATCTTTTAAACCCTTCTTGCATGACCATGGGTGAGTAAGATTTTGACGTCGCTTTATATATTCTTTGGGCGCAAATCTCATAGCTTGTTCATGGGTCTTGACAGCCTTGCCCGCTCTTGTCCCGCTGGAGTCTCGCATCATTATGCCACCTGGCCCCTATGCCCTACGCGCGTCTGAACGGATGGAGAAACAAAGCCTTCACTCTTTGTCGGCTCTCATCGAAGATCTTCGTGCTGGTAGCTTGATCACGGCCGAAGATTTTGCTTCTGACGCCAACATTTCTCTCCCCTTTCTTGCTGCTTACCATGATGAAACACTGGTGCAAGTCTGGATCGAGTTTTGTTGTCGGGTGGAGGCTTGCTTACATAGTCTTGAGTGAATGCGCCTTCCTTCAGAGGTCGTGGCTGCAAAAGCGAGCTTGCGGGGGCTGGTTGAACGGTGCGCTGTAAATCTGCAGTCATGTGAGAAGAGGCTGAACCAAAAGTTTTCGGAGAGGGAGCTGGCTTCCAATGCGCTGGGGGAACTTCAAGCTAAACTCACAGCCAAGACCACTCGTGCGTATGAACTTTGGCGAGTGCTTCAAGAAGCTATCAGGGAGGTGGTAGATATTGATAAAGTCGTCATTTTTACTCGCAAGATGGTTGAAGCTCATAAAGTTACCGAAAAGGAGCTTGAAAGTCGGCTCGCCTCGTACCAGGCCCAACAATCTCAAGCGGAGGCCCGTCTCATAGCAATAACGAATCATGAAGCTAAGACCCAGCGGAAGAAAGATGAACTGATGAATCTACTAAATCGTCTGCCGGCTTGAAAAATTGTATATGTTTCTTTTTATTCTCCTTTTGTACTTACACCTGAATGAGAGTATTTTTTTATTCTTTTATAAATTGTACTTTGTATTCATTTTGATTCATGAATAAAAGACATATTTTGTTTCATGGTGATGTGTCCCTTTTCAGCAGATGCGTTTCGTAGATAATCTATTTTGATCTTCTTGCAGGACAGCGATGGCTTAGGAGTCAGGTTCAGATCTGCCTCCTAAGGCTTTCCAACTTTATGAGCCGTGAGGGACTCATACAGATTTTTCTCTCTACGAGTCGAGAGGATCTCGTAGGTGTATTTTCTCCTTAGGAATCGTGAGGATTCCCAAGTATGTTTTTCTCTTGAGAGTCGTAAGGATCTCCCAAGAAAATTTTCTTCCTTATAAGTCGAGAGGACTCGTAAGTGATTGATGAGTTGACCTGCTCCCAAATCAAAGTATTGCTTTGACGGGGAGGTCGAGGGTTGACTTTGGCCGTACGGGGTCAGTTGATGACGTATTTCCGTGACGGGGTCATTGGATGACGTGTTTCCGCGACGGGGTCATTGGATGACGTGTTTCCGCGACGGGATCATTGAATGATTCCGCGACGGGTCATTTGCTGACGTGTTTCCGCGACAGGGTCATTGGCTGACGTATTTCTGCGACGGGGTCATTGGATGACGTATTTCCGCGACGGGATCATTTGCTGACGTGTTTCCGAGACGGGGTCATTTGGATGACGTGTTTCCGCGACGGGGTCATTTGATGACGTGTTTCCGCGACGGGGTCATTGGCTGACGTATTTCCGTGACAAGGTCATTGGATGACGTATTTCCGCGACGGGGTCATTTGCTGACGTGTTTCCGAGACGGGGTCATTTGGATGATGTGTTTCCGAGACGGGGTCATATGATGACGTATTTCAGCGACGGGGTCATTGGATGACGTATTTCCGCGACGGGGTCTTTTGCTGACGTGTTTCCGCGACGGGGTCATTGGATGACGTGTTTCCTAGACAGGGTCATTTGGTGACGTGTTTCCACGACGGGGTCATTGGATGACGTAGCATCTGCTGTAATAAGATGCATGTCGAGGTAGTTTCTAGGTTATCTGTGAACCGTCGAGATTTGGAACCAGGGACTTTGCCATGGCTCCGCGGTTGATTGTCGCGTCTGAATCCTGCTGGAATGAGGAGGAACGCTGTTGTGGGTCTCCAGGCTGTAAATGTGGCCGTCGAGACTTGGAACTAGGGACTCTGCCGTAGCTTCGAGATTGATTGTCGCGTCCGAATCCTGTTTGGGATGAGGAGGAACGCTGTTGTGGGTCTCCAGGCTGTAAATGTGGCCGTCGAGACTTGGCTCTCTTTCTGACGGAGCCTGGTGGGATGATATGCTTCCCTCTTTGTTTGTGCCCCTGGATTGTATACATGGATCGATGTGATCTCACCTGTAGGGCAAAAGTTTCATTTTATATGTATTATATATATATATATTGTTTTCTTTCCGCGATGCTCTATCATTTCAGCTGTTTATATCGCGAAAGTCGCGATTGCCCAATCATTTTGGCTATTTTTCGCAGTGCCCAATCATTTCGGCTATTTTTCTTTTTTACTCGCTGCTTTTTATTGCGAGTTGCCCAAACATTTCGGCTATTTTGTATGCATATATTTTTACTTGCTGATTTTGTTGCAACTTGCCCCATCATTTCAGCTATTTCATATGTATTTTTGGCTCGCTGATTTTTTCTCGCGAGTATGGGACTTGGGATCTGATACCGATTTAGGCATCAGCATCGCTACAACTGGGATATTGCCAGGAGCAAATCATCATTTGCCTTTTTTCGGTTCGAACAAAGGTGGCTTAACAAACAGGGTTAAGATCCTTCCAACTAAGGCTTTTGACTTTACGAGCCGTAAGGGTCTCATAAAGGTATTTCTCCCTACGAGTTGTGAGGATCTCGTAGGTGTATTTTCTCCCTAGGGGTCGTGAAGATTCCTAAGTGTATGGTCTCTTATAAGTCGTAAGGATCTTACAAGAGTGTTTTCTCCTTATAAGTCGAGAGGACTTACAAGTGTCGTTCGCCATATGAAGATATCCCTCGTCAGTGATGGGACCCTGTTGGGGAAACGTTTATTTGTGCCCGTGGATTGTATACAAGGGTAAATATTGAACCGCTTGTAGGGCATAATCGGGGTGTATGACGGCTTAAGAACAGGTTCAGATCCATGTAGCTTAAGGCTTTTGAATCCTATGAGCCGTAAGGGTCTCAAAGAGGAATTCTCCTTACGAGTCATGAGGATCTCGTAAGTGCGTTTTCTCCTTAAAAATCATGAGGATTCTTAAGTGTGTTGCTCCCTTATGAGTCGTAAGGATCTCACGCAGGTATTTTCTCCTTATAGGTCTCGAGGACCTTGCAAGTTTCTTTTAACGAGATTGCGTCCTTTCGGGTTTTCACAAAACTCGCCGGTAGCCCTGCTGTTTTTACTCACGGAGCCCTTTCAGGTTTTCATCCGTGCCCATCTCGCTTGTGGGCGTACAGTTTTATTTTTACCACGTCAGCCTGGGGACACCGCTGGTTTGTTGTAGTTTAACGACGTTTCGGTCAAGCGTAGTATTTCTTCAAGAAACGACCATTTATTGGCCTGAAAGGTCTTTCGCCATGCATATCCAAGGGCAAGTAAGCCCCGCCCTGATAGACTTTGTCTATGATGTACGGGCTTTCATAATTCGGCTCGAATTTCCCCCGTTTGGCACGATTGGAGATCATAGGTCTCTTGGCGTTGTGTTTGTGGCCGTTTTGAACGTAGTTCGGTACGCCCAGAGAACTTCATGCAGTCTCTCGTGCCAGTCCTTTTTATTTTTGGACACCGTCTTTTTCACGATCTTCGTCAAGGTCTTGTTGAAAGCCTCAGCCAGACCGTTAGCTCGGGGATTATAGACCGAAGAGTATCTCCAGTCTATATTATGTTGCTGCGCGAAGCGGCTGATTTTGTGACTTCTGTAGGCCGGCCCGTTATCGGAGATAATCCATCGTGGAGTGCCGAACCGATAGAAGACGTGTGTCTTGAAGAAATGGAGAATATTCTCCGTCTTCACTTCTCTCAGCGGTATTGCTTCTGCCCATTTGGAGAAGTAATCGGTTGTTTCTAGTATGAACCGATGTCCTCTGGAAGATGTTGGTTCAATGGGCCCCATTATGTCAGTTCCCCACATTTCGAACGGCTAGCTAGGCACCGTCGGGTGTAGCGGATTTGGATGCTGATAGATAAAGTCCCCGTGAATCTGGCACGAGTGGCACTGCTTCGCGATTTCGAGGCATTCTTGGATCATTGTGGGCCAATAGTAGCCCATCCTTTTGATCTTCAGCTTCATCTTCGGCTCGGCTTGGTGAGAACCGCAAAGTCCGTTGTGAGTTTCTTGGACGACTCTCTTTGCTTCTTCAGGTCCCAGGCATCTTAGCCACAGGGAGTCGAACGATCTCTTATACAGAGTATCATTGACAAAGACGAAGGATAGAGATCGTTTCATAAGTTGATATCTTGACGACGCATTTTCAGGTGTTCGACGGGATTTGAAGTAGTCTGTAAAGACTTCTCTCCAATCCTTAGCCTTTTCCTGGTCTTTTATTTATAGGGTCGCTTTCTCGGTCGCTCCCTTTTCTTCGGATGACTCCGGAGATATTTCTGCCAGTGCAAGAACCCGGCAGCTTTACACAACGATCCTTACGTCATCGAGGTTCTCATCGGTTAGTTCTTTAGCGAGCTTGGCTAATGCATCCGCCTTGCTATTTTCCGCGTGCGGTATGCTTTCCAGGGCGTAGGCAGGGATTTGAGTAAGCAATTGTTGTATTCTCTTGCCGTACTTTACCAACTCCGGTTTGCACGTCTGATAGTCGCCGTTTACTTGGCTAACGACCAATTGGGAGTCTCCGTATATGAGGAGGTTTTCGATTCCCATGTTGACAGCGATCTCAAGACCTGCTATCAAAGCTTCATATTCGGCTTCATTGTTCGTCCTCGACTCTGTTAAGGAGAAGGCAAAGCGCATTATCCCTCCTTGTGGAGTCACGAAGATAAGGCCCACCCCCGATTTGATTATAGGGGTGCTGTGCTCTCGCTTCTTCATGGAAGATGCCCCGTCGAAATAGAGTTCCCATCGGGTGTTGGTTTCTCATTTCTCCCCATCGATCGTGTCGAACGCGTGCTCATCTGGCAATTCGCAATTTAGGGGTGAATCGGATGCTCGGCGAGGAAGTCGGCGATGGCCTGGCCTTTCACTGCCTTGAGCGGACAATAAGTTATCGAGAACTCCATCAAGAGCAGGGCCCATTTAGCGAGTCGTCCTGTTAGTATGGTTCTTGACATCAAATACTTGAGAGGGTCCACTTTTGATATGAGATGGACCTCATGCGCCAACGCATAGTGCCGGAGCTTCGTTATCGCAAAGATTAACGCCAGGCAGTGTTTTCGATAGGGGAGTAGTTGTTTTCTGCCCCCAGGAGAACTCAAATCAAATAGTAGAGGGCTCTCTCTTTCCCTTGGTCATTTTCCTGTGCCCATAGTACGCCTAAGGAACCTTCAAGGGCGGTTGTGTACAGGATGAGAGGCTTTCCCTTGAGTCAATACCGGCGGATTCTGCAGGTATTGCTTGATTTCGTCTAGTGCGCTCTGGCATCTACGATCCTAGACAAACAGGGTCCCCTTCTTCATCAAGTGACTGTAGGGGCGACACTTGCCGGAGAGGTTAGCTATGAACCGTCGGATATATGCGAGCTTTCCTTGGAGAGACCGCAGTTGTTTCAGAGTCCTTGGCGGAGGCATTTCTATGATTGCCTTGATCTTTGACGGGTCTATTTCAATGCCTCGATGTCGTACGATGAATCCTAGGAATTTTCCCGAGGAAACTCCGAACGCGCATTTCAGAGGGTTCATCTTCAAGTTGTATTTCCGAAGATGTTGGAACACTATTTTTAGATGCTCCCAATGCTTCTCGTGCGATTTGCTTTTCACCATAAGGTCGTCGATGTAGCATTCGACGACTTCATGTATGAGATCATCGAAAATCTTCGTCATGGCCCTCTGATAGGTAGCACCGGCGTTCTTCAGACCGAAAGGCATCACTTTGTAGCAGAATATGCCCAGAGGAGTCTGAAAAGTGGTATGTTTCTGGTATTCGGGATGCATCTTTATTTGATTGTACCCCGACGACTCGTACATGAAGGAGAAGACTTCGTGAGTGGACGTGTTATCTATCATCAGCTCGATAACCGGTACGGGAAAGTCATCCTTTGGGCAAGCTTTGTTGAGATCTCGAAAGTCCACGCAGATGCGCACTGTCCCATTTTTCTTCATCACTGGGACGATGTTGGCAACCAGTTAGGGTACTGAACTTTCTGGATAAAGCCGGAGTCGATTAGCTTCTTGACCCCAGCGTTGATGCTCATTTCAAGTTCGAGCCGCATTCTTCTCGGTGCTTATTTGATTGGCTTGACGTCCAGAGAAATCTCCAGTTTGTGGACGGCTATTTCTGGATATAATCCCGGCATTTCGGAGTAGCTCCATGTGAAGCAGTCTTTATACTGCATGAGCGCGTCTTTTAACGTGGCCACCTTTTCTTTAGACAACAATTCACTGACGAACGTCGGCCGCGGGGTCATTTGCCGTACCCAAGTCGATTTTTCTGAGGTTGTCTGCAGTAGTATGTATTCCATCTTCCAGCTCTTTTGACGCCGGTGGAAACTCTAAGATCACCTTGTCATCGTCATTTTTGAAGCACCAGGGGAGGTCAGCCATATCCTCGTGCACTCCTTCTCCTGAAAGCGTTATCGCGTGACAGGTGCGAGATCGCTTCCAAGACCGATGTTGATCCAGCTCTACTCTTGCCGTATACGTGGCTTTCGGTTCATACTTTTGTGGTGGGGTTACCTTCCAACTGCTGGATAAAGCGGACCTGCCTTGCTGATACTGGTCTTCTACCCAGTCTTTGAATGTGAAGCAGTTTTCGAGAGGATGTCCTATCGCTCGGTGATAGGAGCAATAATCCGGGTGATGAACCTCACTTGCTTGTTCGGGGTGCTTTGACTCCGGGAGAGTAATCATCTGATATTTTATGACAAGACCAAATATCTTCCTTGTCTTGTTTTGGGGAAAAGAATATGCTCGACTCATCTTCTTTATAAGAGACGGATCCCGACTGCTCAATTCTCGATCGCGTGGCTTCTTGGACCCGCTTAGCCACTGTCAGACATTTTTTCCATTCTTTAATTTGTTTTTTCCTCTGCGTCGGGTCTTCCGTATGACGGGCTGGCGACGAAGAGTATCGTCATTCTCTGCAGCCTGCTGAAGGAGGCACTGCGTCTTGGCTTTCTCATAGATGGCCATTTCACGGTTATGGTCATTCCGGATCTTTTGACCCGCTTCCCTTATTAGCTTGTCCATCTGTTCTTCGAACGACGGGCTTGGCACATTTGCGGCGGGACCTCGTTTTGGTTCAGGGTTAGCGTCTTCTAACAGAGCGTCTCCTTCTTCATCAAAGTCATGTATAACGTAGCAGCCATGGTATCGCTCCCGTTTCTTTGATTGAACATATCCAAGCCCGCTCGTTTCTATTCTCCCGTTAGGCAATTTTCGCTGAGTTCCGGGGACGTTCCAGACCCTGTTGTAGAACCGGGCTTTTCGAGCAGTCTGTTTAAAGGGTACACCTTGGCGCCTCAACAGTCTTTTTAATCCTTCTGTGTAGTATCTGGGCAGACGGATGGGCTGGAGCCTGTCAAGAGTATAATCGGCGTCATGCCAAATTTTTTTCTCCACTTTGGTTTCCGCGGATCGATAAAAGAGGATCGCCTTTTCATCTTTTTGCCTAGGAGGCACGTAGAACGTCTGCAGTTCTTGCACACTGTAGGTATCAAGTGCGTCGAGCTCTTTGTAATGCTCTTGCGGAACCAGAGTGATCTGCAAACTCTGATCATCTCCAATGAAGGCTTGCACTGATGGCCGAGCCGAAAATACTGCGTTGACCTCGTCTTCAGAGTCGCTGCCGAAGATCAACATAGGGGTAGACGGTCCAGGCTTGTTGCATCGGGGAGGTCCCGAATAGACTATCTCCTCTTCCTCGTCGGTGTCGCTCCCGAAGACTGGAATGGTGGTGATAGCTTTTTGCTTATTCTCCGGCTTTTGGCACCTTTCCGTGTCTTCAAAGTCTGGCAAAAAGTATTTTGCATCTTCGTATTTTCGGACTTCATTCATGGATAATGGGTTCAACTCCCCTGTCACGGTATACTCGAGACCATCCTTGAAATACTTCATACACTGATGTTGTGTAGAAGGGATGATGTTGTACTCGTGTAACCAAGGCCGTCCGAGCAAAGCGTTGTAGCAAGTCTTGCCATCAATGACGTGGAACTTGATATCAGTGACGAGCAGCCCAAATCGTAACGTCGGTATCACAGATCCGAGTGTCCGTGATGACTGGGAGTCGAACCCGGAGATAGTGATTTTATCCCGAGCGAGGTGTTGAACGCTCATGCAAATTTCTTTTAGCACCCTCACATTTAAGAGATTGACAGAGGACCCATTATCAACTAGGATCTTTCCTATCTTAATGTCATGGCAATACCCGGAGACATATAGGGGACGGTTGTGCTTGCATGTCCCGAGGAGGAGATCTTTATCACCGAAAGTGATGGCAGCTGTGTGAATTTCTTCCAGCTTTTCCTTCATCTTTTCTTCGGCGAAGAAAGCTTGAAACTGGTCAGGCTCTTGTAATGCCTTGATCAGACAATCTCTCGCCTCTTTGGATAGCAGAAGGACGTCTAGAATGCTTAGCTGTGAGGGTATCTTTCTCAGGTGTGCCAGAACATTGTAATCCACCTTGTTTTTCTTGGGCGGGTCCTAAGCTGCCAGCTCTTCGATGACTCGGTCATCGAGAGAGATATCCTCAGGGACCTTTTCTTTCCCCGTATCCTTTTTGATCGATCCCTTATTTGCGGGTCCGAGATTCTTTTCAGGTAGCGTGTGATTGCACAGCTGAATGTTCTCGCAGGTCTTCATCTCTTCTTTTTCAGAGGTGGATTCCTTGAAGAGAGGGCTGATGGCTATTTCTTCATCAGAATCACTCCCGAAGGTGAGAACTTACGATCCCCCGGAATTAACCATGTGACATTCACCTGCAGTTCTTTTATGCTCCGCTGTCGTGCTTCTTTGTTCCCGACGAGTTTTGCGCTTCATCCGCTGAACGTGTAGTCGGTGGGCAACATATCCTTGCCACCATTTTTTAAAGGCTATGCACTCTTCAGTAGGGTGTGCAATCCTTTGATGGTATAAGCAGAAGTTAGGATGTATGTCCGCTTCATCAAGGTGTATACCGCCGGGAGAATTTCCTCTGAAAGAGGGCAACTTCATTCTCTTTGACAAGGCTCTAGCGAATCGTTTCCTTGTCTTAAGTTTGCTTTTGTTTGCGGCGGACGTGCTTCGATCTGGTTGGAATGCTTCAACCATTTCATTCAATCGTCGGCGCTTGGCTTTTTCGAATATAGCCAGTTCACGCTCTCGATTGACTTTGCTTTTCTGACGAGCTTCATTCAGGAATACGCCAATCATCTCGTCTGACGGTCCTAGAAGTTCTGGTTCAGGATCTGCCCCCTTTTTCTCTACATCAGGAGCTTCTTCACCATCTACCGGCGAGTGAGAGATCACGTGGCAGCTTGCCACATAATCCTCAGGTACATCTGACGAGACTTCTCCCTCATCATTGTCGCTATCTCCGTCTTCAAGGATGTGGCTGAGAAACTCTTGGAGTGTGACCGGGGTTCGCGCCTTCTAGTTATATTCCTCCAGCGTATCAATATGTTTTTGCAGGTCCGTGCGCTTGTCACCATGCTTCACGGGCTTTTTGGTCTTCTTCTTTTTCGAAGACTTTGACGGCTGGTCCTGAGCGTTTTGATTATCGCTACCAATTCTTGGAGTCAGGCGTGGCTTCAGCATTCTCTCGATGACCTCGGGTTCCAGCGGATTTTTCCACCTGATCGCCGGGCATGTTTGGAGATCCTTCAACATTCTTTTTGTCTTGGCTAAAAAAGCGACCTCCCATGGAGCTTCTTCTATAAAAGAGCACGATGCCCCCGGCGTGTCCACCTTTTTAAGAGCGTGCAGTTGGGCAGGCTTACTTTCCAATTCTCAGACAGTGCGAATTTGCCCTGTTGGTATTGGTCCTCAATCCAGCCTTTAAATACGAAGCAATCTTCAATTGGATGGCCTATTACTCGGTGATAAGGGCAATAATTGGGATTGCTGACATCACCGGGCTGCAATGGACGTCTCGGATCCGGCAGATTGATGAGCCTGTTGCGTATCGCCAGTTCGAACAGTCTCTTTGTTTTGTCCCACGGAAACGAGTAAGGACGTCTTAACTTTTTGTTGAGGAATCGTTGTCTATCACTTTGGCGATCAGCTTGTTTTGGACCACCTGGCTGCTGTTGAGCATTGGCGACGAAGGTCGCTTTCCCCTTCCCCTTTTCATTTCAAGGCTCCATTTTCAAGGAAGATGGTCTATGGCCCATCTGGTCCATTTGGGCCAGTTTGTCGATCAAGGCCTGGAAAGTGATCGGCTTGAAAAACATCATGAATTGAGAAATAGTCGCCTGAGGGTCGAGGGTCCCTATGAACATGCCCACGGCTGGAGCTTCCTCTATGCATTGTTCACATTTCAACCATAGATTTCTCCATCGAATGGCGTATTGAACCCAAGTTTCGCCTGGCTTCACCCTAACATTGATGAGTGCCATGATCGGGGTGCATTCACTAGCGCTTGCGAAACGCTGGGTGAATAGCAACTCCATTTCTGCAAATGTCTTGACAGAGTCATTCAGGAGCTTGGAGTACCATTCGAATGCTGTCTCCGACAAGCTGCCAATAAACTGGTGAAGCAGCAGTTTGTCGTCACCTCCAGTGTTGTCATACAGAGCCCTGAATTGAGCCACGTGTTGGTGTGGATTCCCCGTCCCCTTATATACATGGAATTTAGGAATCGTTTATCCCGGCGGGTACTTTATTTGATCGTACCAACCTGGATAGGGTCGTCCAGTCTTAACAATTTGCCATGCCGCTTCGCTCACCTGATGAACTCGTATCTGCTGAGCGATATAGTCATCCAAGGAGGCTTTGGAGATGGTCTCCTCCTTGGCTGCTGAACAAGCAGGAAGGGGGTTTGACGTCTTCCCTCGGTCGTCTTCGAGGATAATTGGAGGGTCTTCAGCTGGAGGATCCGGCTGTAACATTATCCCGGCCATGTCTTGGAATAAAAGCGCCATTCGTTTTATGTTGGCCGCTTGTTCCGCGACCTCTCTGTCTTTCTTTTCGAGGATTCTGCGGAGGAATTCAGCATCGGTTTCTTGTTCATGACGCTACTCTGACGACGTCTCCGGGCTTTCTTTTGGCCCAATGAGTGCGGCCATTTATGTTAATATCTCCTGGAGCTTCTGTTGTTGCTCCTGGGCCGTTGTTACGGATCTGGTGAGTGGTCGATGACCCGTAGAGATACGGCTATCCTCTTTCGCGGATGCCATATAAACAGTGTGCACCACTATGCCCCCAGACTTGGGGCGTTTAGATTCAGTGCCCTTGAGATTCGTCGTGAACACGGGGACTTTCTCCGGCCTCCTTATTTTGTGGGCGGTCGAAGTTGAGGGAGCCGTTGCAGCGGGCACCCAAATAGATGATATCTCCTGTGGTATGACAGGGTGGTCCTTCTCTCGCCGAACTTTCATCTTCTTCGGTTGGCGGGAGTAGTCTTGGTTGATCACCGAGTCTTAGACCTGTCGCCAAACTTTATGAATTTTTGTGGACAGCCGCTAAGGGGGATGCTCCAGATTTGTCTTTATAGCATTCTCCATAGGTGGAGGAGATCTTTTCAGCACGGCCGTCGGAGAGTTCTTGCGGACCCTTCTGAGTGGTTCAAAGCTGTTCCCAGTTGCAACAGCATCATCAATTTCCACCATTGGAGCTGGTGGAGTCAGTCCAGAAGAATAGCTGCCCCCAGCTTTCCTCACTCGGCGCCAGTGGCGACGTCGAGTATGTCGTGCGGCCGGGATCACCTCCACTGTTAGATGAGCTTCCTCTTGCCCCTTACTTTGAGGAGAGACTGTTATTGGCGCTAGCCTGTCGAAGACTGACGTCCGTTGAGAAGGGATAGTCAGTCTTGTGAAGGCCGACTTTCGAACAGGGAAAACAGCCTTCATGACTTCGCCTGGAACAGGAGTTGAAACAGTCAGTCTTGCAAAGATTGACTCCTTAGCAGGGGAAGCCGCTCTGAGGACTTCAGGGGCAGGAATGGCTATCCGCTTCGGGATAACCCCTTCAGGTATTGTGGGCTTCTTCACGGGCCCATTGGAGCCTTGGCCCAGTCTGTTAAAGACTGAGGCGTTGGATTTGAGCGACCCGTTGAGAGGGGTAGCGGTAGTTGTAAGCCGATCAAAAACCGACTTCTTTGGAACTTCGTGCGATGGCATTGGAGCGCTGAAGCTTGCTGGTAGGATCATGGTCCCGAAGAATAGCCCAGTGGTGGATTGCGTCACATGTTCTACCAGTATTGTAAAAAAGGAGGCCGCTTGAGGCCCGTAGGTCACTCCTCCAACAGGGACGGAGCGGGAGTTGTTGCAATTGTTGCAGCTGGAGCAATTAGAATCCATTGATCTTCTTTTTTCTGCACGGAGCAAGATACCAAATCTTAGTACTTCACATCCAAAGGAAACCATGTCAAACCGCGATTCGTTAACGAAACACGACACATAAAGTGTGGAGTGGAAAGAGGAAGAGGTCCCACCGGGCGTGCCAAAATCTGTTCTCCGCCGAAAGACGTGACCGGGACGTTGGGACGTCCGGCCTAAATTTCGAGGGCAGATGCTATTTGGTGCTATCTGTCCACCTCTCCGAAGATGCCAAGTTGATTTATGGCATCATGTATCGAATGTTTAAATGGATGCGACCGATGTAGCAGACTTCGTCAGATTCCCCTTCATTTGAGGGGTTTTTGATTGTGGGGACGCTCTTCCTTGCAGATGCAAGCCCCTGCAGTTAATTATGCTACCGCATCGCGGTAACCACTTTCTCCTTCTCCAGATGGTCACTTCGTGTCTTGTGTGTTTGTTTTGTTTTTGGTTGCCCGTGGATTGTATACGGAGACTAATTTATGTTGTCGCCCGTAGGGCGTGGATTAGTCCCAATCCGTATTTTCATAGATTTGGGTTTGGGTCGGGTTTAAGGATCGTTAATCTCATTTGAGACTAAGATCAACTTAAATGTTTGTTAAGGATACGTTAGTCTAATTTTAGACTAAGATCTAATTAACGGGATCATTTAAATCCAACAAAAGAGCATTTGAGCTCTATTGTTTTAGTTTAGGGACTTTGCGGTCCAAGAGTTTAAGGACATTATAGTCCATGGAGTTTAAGGACATCATAGTCCATAGTTTTAAGACGTCATAGTCTGTAAAGTTTAAAGACCTCACAGTCTATGAGTTTAAGGACCTCACAGTCCATAAAGTTTAAGGACATCATAGTCCATGAGTTTAAGGACCCCACGTGTCACGCCCCGCTTCCAAAAATACGGAATACGAGGGGTTGACAAGGCCAGCCTTGCTCCTACGGTCAAGGAATTATCCTGCCGTAGTCACACTTCGGCTTCTAGCTTTACGTGGTAATCAGTAAACAATACACAGGTAATGAGAAATGCAATATCGAAACAAAACAAATACAAAGAACTGACCTGATGGAGGTAAAAAGAGTATAGCTCTGGATAACTGATCAAGATGTCCGCGATGTACGTCTGGTCCCGGTCCAGGCTAAATCCACTCCTCACTCTGAGCATGCATACTCAGGTCGTCAGAGCGACACAATAGCAATGTATATATAAAGATGCAAGTGGCAACTCGAACAGTGATAATAAATATAACAGGAAATCAAGACGGTACAGATATGAACATGGAGTAACCAATGAAGTGTCCAATAGATCAGGTGAACAGTAAAGCAGTAAAATAGTATGCCAGGTATGTCAACACAGTAAGTAATGTATATCAATGCCATTATCCCTATCAGTCTCTAAGTCTCACTGTACAGGTCACTAAGCCTATCGTCAGTCCAAGTGTGAGAGTCAACCACTCGTGAGTGTCCTCCACCCAAGGGTAGGACCCAAGGGCAAGGGACCACGGGCCCAAAATATAACTCACGGTAATAATCATGTACCCTGTAAATCTCCATATATCTCCATATATATATGCCGGCATGGGACGCCCGAGATTCTGTTGAACTCACACTCAAACTACCCCACACCCTGTGGTCTACATCAAATGCCAACCATAACCTCAAATATCGGTCGGTCCATGACAAGTCTGCGCGAGAACTGGAGACAGGATCCCCATCAAGCACGTCCCGACTAATACCCAAGATAAATGGGCAGTGTTTGGTGTCTTATCTGTGACACCCATGCAAGAGCTTCCATAAGTGTCCCATACCACTTATAGTCACACTTACACGCATCCCACAGACGTCGACAATGCAATAGAATAATAGGATTCACTGATTGTGTACAAGTACGTGTCACTTTCACTTATCCACTCATGCACGAATACTAACGTACTTGCCACAATCATCACTAATATCTAACACTGGGTAATGCACATGATCACTAGGCTACCAATGCAATAACATATACATATGATATGATAAGAAAACAGTATGTAAGGCAGTATTAGGATGTCATGTGTCGGTGTCCTACCACTTGCATAATTTATCATAAATAATATATGCCAAAATTTAGTGAAACAATGAACAGGGGATAAGTAGTATGTGTGATTATCTATCCAGCGAATTTGGTTTCAAGTCAACCGGGTTTCCGGATCACTAAATATGGCCATTTTATTTTAAGCGTTTACTGCTGGAAATCTGGTTTCAGAATCGGAAATCCGTTTCGCAACGCATTTTAATCTCAGTTGGGATCAGATTTTAGTGACGCTACAGTTGAATGAAATATAGGGTTTTCAGTAGGGTGTTCAACGCAATAGACAGATCCTCAATCATGTCTGTACGTCGAAAGTTATACACTATTTAACACTGGTATGTCACTTCTGAATCTGTTCTGGACTGTTATATGTCCTGCCCTTTTAATTTACAAATAAAATAGCAAACGATGATGAAACGGAATGAAACCAGTTGTGTTGTTTAGCTAACAGATTTAACCTTAATAAACTGTAGAATTCCGCAACATACGAGTTCAGGAAATCAGGTGGCACACATTTTGGAACAGTAAACAGTAACCAGAGTCGCTCTGGACTGCAGTCCAGAGTCGCACTCCGACGCAAATATCGTCACAATTTAAGTACAGAAACCAATAGAAACTTGCATAGGGTTATAGTTCGTCGAGTCGTCTTCGATTTTAGCCCTCGAACGCATCATTTAGATATGTACATAATTTATGGTGATTTTAACAATTTTCAGATACGTGAAATTTCTATTTTTACGGGTATATTTGGGGGTAATCATTTTAGTCACTAACAGTCGTATTTTCCCATGAAATTTATACAAAGTATTCATCACTACATGGGCTAGCATAAACAATCCAATTCCGTCAAATTAGATGATTATTTTTATTGAGATCATGCATCGAACAGGTATGTCACATAATCTATTGGAAATTGTAAACTTGTAATCTATACGATTTAAGTTTGTAACACGAATATATTAGCATGTAGCAAGTAAAATACTTGCCTGGAGACGCTTTGGCAATACACGACAGCGGCAACGGTACGAACGCGCGACGAACGGCGCGGCTAGGTTTCGCGGTCTCGGCTCGAGCTTGGCTCTTGGACTCGATGTCTCGGTGGGTGCGACGGACACTGTGGCTCCAGCAGGGAGGAGAGGCGCTGAGAGGGAGAGAGAGAGAGAGAGATTTAGAGAGAGAGAGAGAGACAGAGGGATTGAGAGAGAGACAGAGAGAGAGAGAGAGAATTGGAGAGAGAGAGAGGGAGACAGAGATGAGAGAGAGAGACAGGGAGAGAAAGAGACAGAGAGAGAGAGAGAATTAAAGAGAGAGAAAGAGAGAAACAGAGGGATAGAGAGAGGGAGAGAGTGAACCAGAGAGATAGAGAGAGGGAGAGAGAGAAGTTGCAGAGAGAGGGAGAGAGAGGAGTTGCAGTGGGGCTTGAGCTTGGAGGTGATGGTGATGGTGCTAATGACGAGGAGGGTGCGAGGAGTCGACGAGGTGGTTCTGGTCGGTTAGGGGCTCGTCGGCGTCGTGGCGTAGGTGGCCGAGCTCGTGGCAGAGTGGGTTGGAGCTCGAGAGAGGGGATCGGCTGAGAGGGAGGTGAGGTGATGAGGAAGGAGGTTAGGGTGAGGAAGGAGGTGGCGCTGGAGGTGGCTCGGAGTTAAGTCGTCGGGAAGGAGCTCGAAGCTCGGAGGAGGAGGTGGTAGAGGGTGTAGTGCTGGATGATGGGGTCTCGAGTTGAGGGTGAGAAGAGGGGGCGCCGGTGGTGGTTAGAACAATGGTAAGGGGGAGGTCGGCTCAGGTGCAGGCGAGGGCGCGGCGTGAGTTCTAGAGAAGGCGAGGGAAGAGAAGAAGAATGGGAGAAAGCGAGAGAGAGAGAATGTGAGGGGGGGAGAGAAGGAGGTTTGAGAGTTGGAAAGTTTTGAGAGAGTGAGGAGTGAAGGGAGACGAGGGAAGAACGTTGAGGGGATCGCGAGGGGTAACGGCGCACGACGTGGGCGTGGGCGCGGGCGGAGGAAACGGATCGAGGGAACAGGGAGCGGGAAAAAGGGTGAGATGTTGGGAGAAGAAGGGGTTAGGGTATGGGCCGGGTCGGGTTGTTGAGGAAACGGGCTGAAGGAAGTGGGCCGGGGTTTAAATTTAAATCCTATTTTATTTTTAACGTGGGCTTGGGAAAAATAAGTTATGGGCTGAGGGAATTACTGCTGGGCCGGGGCTTTTTAAATAATTTGGGATTTAAGTGTTGGGCTGAAGGGAAAAATAGGGGTTTTGGGTTTAATCTTAATAAATAAAAAAAGAAATGGGCTGAGGAAGGAGACGGGCTGGGCTGGGAATTTAAGAAATAATTAAAATGAAAATGAAGTGTCTGGGCCGGCTTGGGAATAAGGGAAAAAGAAAAGGAAAGATTTGGGGTTTGGTGTTTAATGTGATTTTAAAATAAATAAATAATTATAAGTAAAATAAATAAATTTTATAGGTGAAAGAGAAATACAGATATTGGTATAAAAAGGGGCTGGGTATTACATCATACCTCCCTTACAAAAATTTCGTCCTCGAAATTTAAAAGGAACGACAAGCTATACAATAATAAGCGAAAAGTTACCACATCGAACACTAATACATGGTGATTTACTTAAAACGGGTGGATAAAATTTTGAAGGTATATATATATAAGAACAACATACAAAAGGATAGGTCTAAATAAGTATAAGGCAGGAACAACTATAAGGACAAACTACATGTATATGAGAAAATAACAATAACGAACAATAATATTCAAGGCGTGTTCGATAAAATCGAAACTCAAATATGTGCACATAAAAGTATATCAAAAGTTGCACAGCAGAAATAATAAGTATAAGGCATAATTCTAATGAAGCAGTGAAGTACTTGTCGGTGGTTTAAAACATTTTTAGAATAACGTATCAATCAAACCATTTTAACATAACTTAGAAAACCACATGGTGAAAATAAGAAGCATAGCACCAAAATAATATGTGTAATACATATGGTCGCGCTACCGAAAAATGAGAAAAGTAGTAGTGTACTTAAAATACATAAAACGGAGTAGTCAATAACACGCACTCTTCGATAAATACAAAATAATAAAAACTAAATTTTCGAATAATGATGTCCCTAAATATAGTTAGAGTAATAGGAAAATAGCACAAAGTATAGGCTAGCTAGGGTAGGGGCTACAATGGAGTATGACTCACTCAAAAGTTCGGGGTGTGGCGGGTCTAGACTGAAGGTCGAAGAGATTGGGGTTGGGTCAGCCTAGGGTGTAAGGGTGAACGGTAATGAATCTCAAGAGGGGAGGGAACGCATAGGAAGGAAACGGTCGACACATCAAGCGAATCAAAAAAAAAACCGAAGGGTTAGCGAACTTGGAAATTTCACTATAATATTCTCCTCCCAGAAGGATCTTAAACGAGGCACAAACGAAGGATGAAGGGTGGCCCGTTCAAAAGATCAGGGTGTGGTACTTGTTAATCTCAGTGAGGGTCGAAACAGCACAAGGTACAGGGGTGGACAGTCAGGGATCTCAGGAGAAAATAAATGTATAGGGGAAACAGCCAAGCATCATGTGAAACAATAATCAAAAGGTTTGCGAACTCAGAAAGTTTATTTCATTATAAAAAATTCTAAACAAAGCATTCTCAAAACGAAAGATGGCCCTAAACTATACACGGGTTTATTTGGCCAGAGAAAACAACAGCTAAAAAAAAATCCCGTCAGTCGCGGTTGTGGAGGTTCAGCAGGTTGCGGTAGGCTCGCGCGCTCAGGTAGGGGCGTCCATTCCCATAACGCCTCGCAGGGGCCGCCATTGGGAGTTCTTCCACCGCAGGGTCTTGTTCTTCCGGTCCTTCTTCCTCAGCTAGAGCTTCGTCATTGAGGTATGCTTTCATGTGATTCTCTTCTTCTGGATCCTCTCCCATGTGATTTTCCTCCACTGGATTTTCTTCTATCGGGTCTTCCTCGGGATTTTCCTCTATCGGGTTCTCTTCAGGGTCTCCTCCCTCCTCGTCGGAATCGCCGATCATGTCAACCTCTGGGGCGGCGGCTCCTTCGTCCTCGGAATCGCTGTTTCCGAAAATGACCTGGGGGCCGTTGATCTCATCGTCAGAACTTACCAGCATGCGGTCTAAGGAACCGCATGACTGTGCATCCTCATCTAAATGCGGCGCTGCTCCAGGGTGGGCCATGGCCTGAAAAGAAAGTGTCATGATCAGACAGTGGGACATATTAGGAAAATAATCGAGGATACGGAGTACAAAAAAATATGCGGTAGGTAAGGACTGAAAAATCAAAATAAAAATGATGTTGTAATGAATAGTATAAATAAGGGGGAAAGCAAGAGAATGATACATACATCATGACTCAAAGTTTTATTGCATTCAACTAAAAGTTCGACGGATACAAGATTTCAAACGAAAGGAAATTTTTACAAAAAGGGTAACAGCATTATTATTGAAAGCAGAAAACATAATAACTCTTCTTTGATTTCTGGACCGCTGCAATCTCGTCACACGGGTTGAATCCTAAGCTGGGTCCGCACTATCCTTGAAGCTCGAACTGCGAAATATCCATCAATTAGTAGGAGTGGGGAGTGTGGGCGAACTGCCTTCTTGTAGCTCCTTCCTAAAAGGGCAACTGTTGATAAAGTGTTCGCTGGATCCGCAAATCAAGCATTTCCCCTGAGCGCGGCGACAATCCCTCTGAAGATGTCCTGGCCTCCTGCAGTACCCACAACATTGGGTCTTCTGCTGCTTCTGTCTCGGGGGACCAAATGGGCGCTTCATCTTCTTCACTTTTCCTCGTCTAACAGGGATCCCTTTACGATTGGAGACTCCCGCTGGTGCCTGATTCACCTGCCTTCTCAGTCCTTCAGCTAACAAGTCGTTTGTTCGCTCCTGGGCTTCCTTCAGACCTTGCAGTACACTCAGAATCTCAACGGTCTGATTCTGGGGAGTGGAGATAGAGTAAGAGTCGTTGGAAGACATGATCCTGAAACAACAATTTTGAGGACGATATAAGGCACAAGCTTTAAGAATTAAAATATAATATGGATTGGGCAAGGAATCAAGAACATCGGGTGTGATGAAATTCATTACAAGTGGAAATCAACTGTAGGGATCAAGTCACTTAAATTGAGTACAGTATTGTAACTATGAGGTAGTTCACAATTACAACCACGTCACTCAGCCAAGTCACCCGAAACCCTAGCGGATGGATAGCAGAATACACAATGTGAATAAGGATTAAGAATGACAAGTTTACAATCTAGACCGAGGAATGTCTTAGATTGTCAAGCTCTACACGGAAAACTGCAATCCCAATCGAAGCAAAACCTGTCTCTGATACCAACAAAACCATATCACGCCCCGCTTCCCAAAATACGGAATACGAGGGGTTGACAAGGCCAGCCTTGCTCCTACGGTCAAGGAATTATCCTGCCGTAGTCACACTTCGGCTTCTAGTTTTACGTGGTAATCAGTAAACAACACACAGGTAATGAGAAATGCAGTATCGAAACAAAACAAATACAAAGAACTGACCTGATGGAGGTAAAAAGAGTATAGCTCTGGATAACTGATCAAGATGTCCACGATGTACGTCTGGTCCCGGTCCAGGCTAAATCCACTTCTCACTCTGAGCATGCATACTCAGGTCGTTAGAGTGACACAATAGCAATGTATATATAAAGATGCAAGTGGCAACTCGAACAGTGATAATAAATATAACAGGAAATCAAGACGGTACAGATATGAACATGGAGTAACCAATGAAGTGTCCAATAGATCAGGTGAACAGTAAAGCAGTAAAATAGTATGCCAGGTATGTCAACACAGTAAGTAATGTATATCAATGCCATTATCCCTATCAGTCTCTAAGTCTCACTGTACAGGTCACTAAGCCTATCGTCAGTCCAAGTGTGAGAGTCAACCACTCGTGAGTGTCCTCCACCCAAGGGTAAGACCCAAGGGCAAGGGACCACGGGCCCAAAATATAACTCACGGTACTCAAACTACCCCACACCCCGTGGTCTACATCAAACGCCAACCATAACCTCAAATACCGGTCGGTCCATGATAAGTCTGCGCGAGAACTGGAGACAGGATCCCCATCAAGCACGTCCCGACTAATACCCAAGATAAATGGGCAGTGTTTGGTGTCTTATCTGTGACACCCATGCAAGAGCTTCCATAAGTGTCCCATACCACTTATAGTCACACTTACACGCGTCCCACAGACGTCGACAATGCAATAGAATAATAGGGTTCACTGATTGTGTACAAGTACGTGTCACTTTCACTTATCCACTCATGCACGAACACTAACGTACTTGCCACAATCATCACTAATATCTAACACTGGGTAATGCACATGATCACTAGGCTACCAATGCAATAACATATACATATGATATGATAAGAAAACAGTATGTAAGGCAGTATTAGGATGTCATGTGTCGGTGTCCTACCACTTGCATAATTTATCATAAATAATATATGCCAAAATTTAGTGAAACAATGAACAGGGGATAAGTAGTAGGTGTGATTATCTATCCAGCGAATTTGGTTTCAAGTCAACCGGGTTTCCGGATCACTAGATATGGCCATTTCATTTTAAGCGTTTACTGCTGGAAATCTGGTTTCAGAATCGAAAATCCGTTTCGCAACGCATTTTAATCCCAGTTGGGATCAGATTTTAGTGATGCTACAGTTGAATGAAATCTAGGATTTTCAGTAGGGTGTTCAATGCAATAGAAGGATCCTCAATCATGTCTGTACGTCGAAAGTTATACACTATTTAACACTGGTATGTCACTTCTGAATCTGTTCTGGACTGTTATACGTCCTGTCCTTTTAATTTACAAATAAAACAGCAAACAACGATGAAACGGAATGAAACCACTTGTGTTGTTTAGCTAACAGATTCACCCTTAATAAACTGTAGAATTCCGCAACATACGAGTTCAGGAAATCAGGTGGCACGCATTTTGGAACTGTAAACAGTAACCAGAGTCGCTCTGGACTGCAGTCCAGAGTCGCACTCCGACACAAATATCGTCACAATTTCAGTACAGAAACCAATAGAAACTTGCATAGGGTTATAGTTTGTCGAGTCGGATTCGATTTTAGCCCCCGAACGCATCATTTCGATATGTACATAATTTATGGTGATTTTAACAATTTTCAGATACGTGAAATTTCTATTTTTACGGGTATATTTGGGGGTATTCATTTTAGTCACTAACAGTCGTATTTTCCCGTGAAATTTATACAAAGTATTCATCACTACATGGGCCAGCATAAACAATCCAATTCCGTCAAATTAGATGAATATTTTCATTGAGATCATGCATCGAACAGGTATGTCACATAATCTATTGGAAATTGTAAACTTGTAATCTATACGATTTAAGTTTGTAACACGAATATATTAGCATGTAGCAAGTAAAATACTTACTTGGAGACGCTTTGGCGATGCACGGCAGCGGCAACGGTACGAACGCGCGACGAACGGCGCGGCTAGGGTTCGCGGTTTCGGCTCGAGCTTGGCTCTTGGACTCGATGTCTCGGTGGGTGCGACGGACACTGTGGCTCCAGCAGGGAGGAGAGGCGCTGAGAGGGAGAGAGAGAGAGAGAGAGACAGAAGGATTGAGAGAGAGACAAAGAGAGATAGAGATAGAGAGAATTAGAGAGAGAGAGAGGGAGACAGAGATTGAGAGAGAGAGAGACAGGGAGAGAAAGTGACAGAGAGAGAGAGAATTAGAGAGAGAGAAAGAGAGAAACAGAGAGATAGAGAGAGGGAGTGAGTGAACCAGAGAGATAGAGAGAGGGAGAGAAAGAAGTTGCAAAGTGAGGGAGAGAGAGGAGTTGCAGTGGGGCTTGAGCTTGGAGGTGATGGTGATGGTGCTGATGACGAGGAGGGTGCGGGGAGTCGACGAGGTGGTTCTGGTCGGTTAGGGGCTCGTCGGCGTCGTGGCGTAGGTGGCCGAGCTCGTGGCAGAGTGGGTTGGAGCTCGAGAGAGGGGATCGGCTGAGAGGGAGGTGAGGTGATGAGGGAAGAGGTTAGGGTGAGGAAGGAGGTGGCGCTGGCGGTGGCTCGGAGTTGAGTCGTCGGGAAGGAGCTCGAAGCTCGGAGGAAGAGATGGTAGAGGGTGTAGTGCTGGATGATGGGGTCTCGAGTTGAGGGTGAGAAGAGGGGGCGCCGACGGTGGTTGGAACAATGGTAAGGGGGAGGTCGGCTCGGGTGCAGGCGAGGGCGCGGCGTGAGTTCTAGAGAAGGAGCGGGAAGAGAAGAAGAATGGGAGAAAGCGAGAGAGAGAGAACGTGAGGGGGGAGAGAAGGAGGTTTCAGAGTTGGAAAGTTTTGAGAGAGTGAGGAGTGAGGGGAGACGAGGGAAGAACGTTGAGGGGATCGCGAGGGGTAACGGCGCACGACGTGGGCGTGGGCGTGGGTGCGGGCGGAGGAAACGGATCGAGGGAACAGGGAGCGGGAAAAAGGGTGAGATGTTGGGAGAAGAAGGGGTTAGGGTATGGGCCGGGTCGGGTTGTTGAGGAAACGGGCTGAAGGAAGTGGACCGGGGTTTAAATTTTAATCCTATTTTATTTTTAACGTGGGCTTGGGAAAAATAAGTTATGGGCTGAGGGAATTATTGCTGGGCCGGGGCTTTTTAAATAATTTGGGATTTAAGTGTTGGGCTGAAGGGAAAAATAAGGGTTTTGGGTTTAATCTTAATAAATAAAAAAAGAAATGGGCTGAGGAGGGCTGGGCTGGGAATTTATGAAATAATTAAAATGAAAATGAAGTGTCTGGGCCCGCTTGGGAATAAGGGAAAAAGAAAAGGAAAGATTTGGGGTTTGATGTTTAATGTGATTTTAAAATAAATAAATAATTATAAGTAAAATAAATAAATTTTATAGGTGAAAGAGAAATACAGATATTGGTATAAAAAGGGGCTGGGTATTACACCACGGTCCGTGGAACGTCTGGTTGTCGGGACCCGTCACCTCTCTGAAGACGTTGAAGGATTACAACGACATATATCAGAGGTATGAAGAGATGTACCCTTGAACCAATGTTGGTTGGGAGTCTCTGGGAATCACTTTGAATGCCATATGAGATGATCAGTTTTGGAAGTCAAGAGTATAATTGGGGTTCAGTTTCAAGGGATCTTGCCTCTGAAAAAGTTAACTAATTTAAGCTAAGATTGGCTTGAATATAGTGTTAAACACTAGAGTACATTCGGCGCTCACGTGCTCCTACGTGAGGCACTTAAAGAAGTGTTAAACACTAAGATTGAAGCGCTCACGTGGGGTCTCGTGAGGCGCCTGAAAATTGGGCCTTACTTCTTTTATTTTACTCCCAGAATATATAAGTGTTAAACACTTGATCTTTATGGCTATCACGTATGGGCACGTGATGGGTACCCATACATTGGATATTTAAAAGTATTTGTTAAGGGTCATGTGGGGACGCGTGAGGACGCCCATGCGTTGGATATTAATCTTTCAGTTTTACCCCATCTTTAAAATGGCGTTTGTCAGGGGTCACGTGGAGACACGTGAGGCATCTTTTAGGTGGTCATTGCCCTTGGGTAGAATCTTCTTTTGTTTGATAATAGCTAAGGGTCACGTGGGAACACGTGAGACGCCCAAAATCTGTTCTGCCTTGGCTTTACTCCCTTTTTATTTTGAGATGTTTTTTCAAGGGTCACGTGGGAGCACGTGACCCAATTTCATTCGTTCTCTTTCGATTATTGAGGAGGGGAGTCATGTGGACACACGTGATTATGTTGGGTACTGATCTCTTTTTCGTGCATGGTGAGTTAAATCTCTTGTTTAAGAATTAAATTCTTTTGATAGGGTTAAACCCTAATTTTATTTAGAGGAATTAAATTCCTATATATTTGAAAGAATTAAATTCTTTCAACCCAATTCTCCCTCTAAGTTTTGGATCTGCATGGCAGAATCTCCCCGATGAGAATTAAATTCTCAACTTGTGGGGAGATCTGCTTCTGCAGATCTTCAACCAGAGGAAAAACTAAGTTCTTTTTTAGAAGAGTTAAACTCTTGGTTTGAGAATTAAATTCTCTTTTGTTTTGCGGGAGCTTATAGAATGCTCTCCTTTTTCTCTTACCAAGAGTTTTCTTTCTCTGAAGAGATTTTCTTTTCTCTCTGGAGAATTAAATTCTCTTCTTTTTTGTATTCTCTCTCTGTTGTTGTCTCTCCCCCTTTCTCTTCTCTTCTTGGCTCCTATTTATAGAAGAAAGAAAAGAGTCAGATTGTTTAGTCAATCTTTCATTGAAAGATTTTTATTGATTTTATAACCAACATGATCTTTTAGATCATTCGGTGAATTTTATTCACCATTGGATTTTTAATCCAAAAGATATTTTATTTGTTGTCCCTGGCAAATTTTAGGGAAATATTTCCTTGTATAGAACTTTTCTATAAATTGGTGATTTTTTAATCACCATTGGATTTTTAATCCAACGGTGCTCCCTTTTACAGAGTGCAATCTTTTTTGTTTGGAAAGATCTAGAAAAATATTTTTCCAATTAAGGTTTTTGATTCCTTTTAATTAGAATTTAATTCTATTAGTTCAGATGGTTTAGGAGTTTATCACGTGTTGGCACGTGACCCCACTTGATAAAGTATCTAATTAGAATTTAATTATATTGGTTTAGAGGGCTCAGGAACCCATCACGTGTTGGCGCGTGACCCCACTGATTAAGCATTTAATTTAAAATTTAATTCTATTGTTTCAGAGGGTTTAAGAGCCTATCACGTGTTGGCACATGACTCCACTGATTGAGCATTTCCAATTATTTATTTTATTCTACAGGCTTTGCCTGTAAATGGTCACGTGTCTGCACGTGAGACCTGGTCACGTGTTGACATGTGACCCCACTGATACAGCATTTCCAATTGTTTATTTTATTCAGTGTATACAGGCTTTGCCTGTAAATGGTCACGTTTCTGCACGTGAGGCCCGGTCACGTGTGGGCACGTGATGCCTCATTTGAGATTTTTCTTACTGCTTTATCTGTATTTTATTTAATTCCCATGAGGGAACAAATACGTGTATATGATACCGTATTTTAATCGGGTGTTTACTATTGGACGGGTCGTATGTGATATGACCAGGTTATTAAATCAAGTGTTGATTTAATATTAAGTCCATTAGCTCATTTATTAAAACCTATTTCTTTATGATGCATGCATGAGTGTATGTGTATGATGATATGGATGCACACATGCAAGCATACATGTGTCATGGTTGATGATACATTGGTGGTGGCAATACAAGACTCACATGGTAACACATATATGTATATTTTGATTATTTGAGAAAAGCAAAAATGGGATTAATACCATGGTTTAATTACCGGGTTTTAGCCCATGGTTTTGCTTAATCTCAAGTCACAAAATATCTAGATATTTTGTAACCATAGTTAGGCTTGGCATAACTCTCATTGACTTGGGATTATGTTTATTATTATTATTATCATTCTAACTTGAGTCAAGTTTAACCATCTCCTCCTTCCTCTCTCCTTCAAGCTCTCAAGGGTTTCAAAAGTGAGAGAAGAAATTAAAAAGAAAAGGTTTTTGAGTAAGATCAAAAGCCACATCACCATTCTATTTTAGTCTAGTCCACTATTGTGGAGTGTTTGCTTCATCTTCATCCTTAATCAAGTGAAGCTTGGAGCTTGAGCAAAGGGACTTCGTGGTGGATCATCGTGATCTTGGAAGGATTCAAGCCAACCGGTTCAAACCCTAATTGTGCCAAGGAGTCACTCAAGGAGGTCTAAAAAGGTTGTATTTCTCCCCACTTAGTGTTAGATACTAGATAGTATGTGATACTATATGTTGTTACTCTATTTTTCTAGTTCGATTCATAGTTGGATTGTTTAGCACCCCCTTAAATTTTTGTTATAGCATGTGTGATGCAACCCTAAACCTAGGCATGGTGCTAAAGAATCCCTGCAGTGGCGTCGCGAGAGCTCCGGAATCGGCTTAGATCTTCGACAGAAGAAGCTTGCTCGCTAACTCCACTTTACTCCACTTGCACTTAGGAACTTTTGAGAGAGTTTTTGCTAGAATTTCAGAATGGTGAAGAGCTAGGGCATGAGGTGGTATTTATAGTGGAGAATTAGGGTTTAGGAATTAAAAATGTGGATTAAAAAACATTAAAATGATGTTAATTGGTGAATTGAAAGGTCTCTGTTTGATTGCAGGGAAATCAAACAGTGCAGAAGAGTTGAGGGGAGTTGAAGAGACGAGTGTGCAAAGTACGGATCAATTTTTCCCCATCTGAACCGTCCCCGCCGGCCCTAGGGATATTTCCGACGGTCGATCTCGAGATTCATGCCACCAGATTAATTCTCTGTTTACTCCATTTTCCACATGTTTGATTTTTCTGAACTTTTCATTTCCCGTGTATTGCACGTGCAACCTTCTGAGCTTCCAAAAAGTTAAAAAAAAAAGAAAAAAGAAAAATCAAAAAAATAATTGTGTCTTATGGGAATCGAACATACAAGCTACGTCACAGCAGTGTAAAGATTTTACCAGTGAGCTACAAGTTCCATCTTACTTTTATTTAACAAAAGTGACTTATAACTCAAACTCAGGCTGTAATACTCTTTTCTTGTATATTAACAGAAGATTTCTGTACAGAGATTTCAAAGTCGTTACAAATATCAAATGCGTCCAGAGTATACAAAAATCTCAATCAAGTGCAACTGATGTACACGAAAACATTAAGCTAGTGCATCTGATGTGCACAAAATGTCAATTAAGTACAGCTACTGTGCACGGAAAATCTCAAACAAGTGCACCTGGTGTACACAAATCATATGTGTGACCCTCAAATTATCAAAATACATAAGTCAAAATAACGGACATCGAGTTATCCTTTCTTCAACATCGAAAACGTGATATTTGGATCACCAAAACGCAAATAAAAAACAAATGTCATTAAAGTACACCTTCTTCAATTTCAAAAAGTGTTTGTACACCCGGAACTAGCAGAGCAAGGATTCCCATTGCCTTTTGCCCACGGTCTAGCGTTCTCTGTCTTTGGATTCTTTTTCTCTCTGGGGATCACTTACACTACGACCTTTTTATACAATCTTCTGATAAGCAGCAGCGACGCAAACTGTCCCATGCTGACACCTCTCAGAATGCTTACTGACCAAGTAGACTGGCCTCTCACAATGTAACACATTAACGACGGTGATCTCTAACCTTTGAGTATGTGTCATACAACCGGCCCTGGGTCCAATCTCAATCACTATAGAATCCTGGAAAGAACCCATCATGGCTTCAGCCTACCGAACTGCCCGGAATCTAGCATTCTTTGATGAATCCACTTCCGTTTCGGAACAACTGCAATCTTATCAAGACTTCCCTCTAAAAATGTGGCCGTATACAACGCCTTTGCATATGTTTCAAATCTCCAATATCGATGGAGAGGAACAACTGCGCATCAAGATTTCGCACAAATCCCATAATCCACTTCTCTTCAGTATCGATCAAATAGGGAGTGTATCACGGCAGCCACGCGAACTGCAAGTCCTATTCGACTACGATCATGCCCGGAGTCTTACACAAAAACTCGACAATACGAATTCGACATCTCTGACACTCTGTGGAAGAAATCTGGCTAAGACACCTTCGAGAACTCGTTCCAAGCCATTGGAGGAAAACTCACTACTCGGTCTCTTTCAATCGACTCACACCAGGTCTGAGCAAGACTCCTCAAAAAGAAGCTAGTCAACTTCACCGAACTCGCATCGAAGCCTCACAACGAACTAATTATCCTAACCATCATATCCTGAAATGACTAAGGATCCTCGGTCACATCTATACTCGTAAATACCGGTGACTTTAGCTTCATGAACTCTGGGTGCGACGTCTTGATAATCTCAGCAATGGCCGGTACCACTGTCTGAATGGTAGGCAATACAACGATCTCTGGAATAGGCTGAACGACATCAGGCCTCCAAGTCTGACTGGTCTCAAGCAATGACCCGACCCTCTGGTGCGAATCCCAAAGAAAACTCGCCTCAAAACTAAAAATCCTATTATATAAGGATAAACAATATGTTCCTATGTCACCGGAATATCTCCCTGGTCAGTCCTCGTCCCAGACAAGCCTTCCTTGACCGTGTCCCTAATCGCAGCCCTCTCGGCTCACGTAGACATGGTGACCGGAACAACCAACATGTATCGATGAGGATAGCTCAACTGAACGAATAGAAGGAAAGATCTAAAGATATATATCCTAAGGTTACTTAAGAAAAGTATCGTATCGTAAATATACCGCGGAACATACGTACGGCATATCACCCTACTTAGTACCTACTCCATCAACTAAGATCAACCTACGTAACGAAAATTCGGGTATAAGACCCCCAAAGTCAAGTCTAAGTTCCGTAAGGTCAAGCCTAGGTAACGAAAGTTTGAGTATAAGAACCCCAAAGTCAAGTCTAAGTTCCGTAAGGTCAAGCTTAGGTAACGAAAGTGTATGCCCTAGACTCTCCATAGTCAAACCTAGACTCGAACAAATGTTAAACCAAATGCTCTGATACCAAGTTTGTCACGACCCAAAAGCGGCACGTTACCGGCACTTAAATCACATGACGTCTAAAGATATCGACGCGGTCCAAGTAAACCAAAAACCCGGAATCTAAATTTTTTTATGAAAATATTAGAGGTGAAGTTTAAAAAGAGTTATTAAATAAGTTTGTTTGAAAGACATCTATGACGTTTGAAAATCGGGCAGCAACTCCTTTGTAAATTTTGAATAAAAAAATATACAAAACATAATATATAAAGCATCCCAACGGGAGATAGCATTCACGTCCAAACGGCGGAGCAACCACGCAGATGATATACGACGCCCAAAGTGAAGAAAAGAAAAGCGAAACATAACCAACAAGTATATAAAGTCGACTCCACCGAGTGCGACGCCCAAAAACACATAACATCTAAGTCTCGCTTCTAAGTTCACAAATATACAAGTTCTAATCGATGGAGTTTTAATTAGATACAAAAGAATATGTACATATACAATGTGTGGTTATGATACAACAGTAACCCGCCTACCAAAGCAATCACCGAAGTAAAGAGTGTGCCGCAAGCCGCTACCGATCCGAGCGGTCGATCCTGCAAAAAACTGGGCACAATGGGGGTGAGTTGCCAACTCAGTGAATAAAAGTATATCGCAAGGTAGAAATCGAAATGCCTAACGATTTACCTAGGTCATAAAATATAGTACTGTCATATACGTACTAATAAATGTATAATGCACAAGTACTATGAACGCATCGATAACGATCACGTAAACCTGAAAATATATCATCATCTCATATGGATATAACATGCATCCATGTATAAGCCTATAAAGTATCCGAAAGATGTATGTAAAACCCTTTCAAAATAGCCGTATGATACGTATCTCACGGCACAAGTAGCGGACGTAGTTTTATGAAGTATTATATGCGTTTTGTTTAAAGTATACATCTCGCTTTATAGAAATGAGTTTTAAGAAGGTTTCTGTATAAAAGATCCTTGTTTCGTCCCAGCCACGTCAAAATAGTGAGACTATAACCCATTTGGAAACCTCTTTATGTGTATAAACATATGAAAATAGTATTCAGGTACTGTCCCATAGATCAGTCATGTTCGACTACTATATAGCATAAACTATAACAGCGTATCTCAAATGATCGCACAACATCAGTATATGAGTGTCCAGTATTGATACCCTAATTCTCATGAGTGTCCATCATCGGCACTCAACTCATCATCTACCGAGTGTCCATCACCGAAACTCAAAATCATCATAACTTTCGTGTCCATCATTGACACATAAATTCAGATATCGTAGACACCGTCTCATCAGACCGGTTATCCTTTGATATCAATAGTCCAGTCAATATCCCCTGGATATCCGCCGTGCTCAAATCTATCTCCGGTATCGAGCGTCCTCGCTAGGCCCCCCTCCTCAATGTGGCTTTCCTGCCCTTTGGTCTCGACCGGGTCCACCATATATCCGACTGTATACTCCCCCACTCAGTCCGAATATGTAGCATGTCTGCAACCGTATAACTCCCCCACTCGGTTCGGAATAAAATCAAATCAGAAAATATCAAGCTCATGGTAGACGTCAACTCATCGTACCCAGATAAAACATCGATGAAGAAAAATAATAATTGTATAATTCATTCTGATGATATTATATATATATATATAGCAGTGTCCTATGCCACTGTGATATATCATCACAGATAAAAATACCATAAAACTCATAACAATCATATATGAATACCCATGGTAATGGTATTCGCAACTAACAACAAATAATAATTGCGTCATACGTGAATACAGTCAATCATGCAAATAAATGCGACAGTTCTACTGCGTCATGGCAATACTAATGATGTGTAGTATAGCATACGCGTCTGTGGTCATGCAGCATAGCAATCATTAGTATTTGTGCAAGTGTTATAAGTGTTCATAGCAAAATGAAATTCAATCCCTATCCACAGCTTATATATATATATATATATATATATATATGCTAATCACTCCCATGGATATAGGGAAGACATACTCAATCATATCGACATCTACATGGATATATGTAATATAGCAGTTCTACAGTATCATGGCAGTACCAATGAGGTGTAGTGTAACATATGCATCTGTGCTCATGCAACATAATACCCATTGGTAGTTGTGCAGTATTCTATCAGTGTGTTCTTATAAAAAGAATAATGTAATTAACATATATAACCGGTAATCGTATCGTGGACGTATAAAGGTAATCTAAGCGTATCACGAAATTATTAAATGTAACTAATTACTATGAGCTATACCATTATCATTAAAAATGAAACGAAACGTTATTTGTAAATAAGAAAGCTGCAATATATTTAAATAGATATCCATTTTGGAAATAGTATCGCATCCTTGTCATTCATCATTTAAAAGTGAAAACGAATCGTTGGTTTTAAAAGAGTATAACTCAAGCAATCGTAATGTCCCAAGTTGGGATAACACATGACTCCATGAGTCCAAATGAACCTCAGCCGTATTCGGCACACTATCCTCGTCATCACAAGTACGGTATGATCTCACTTACAATGTCCATCCAATACCATATCTATATCGTACGGATCTATAGTCACGTACGTATGTCACCATAACCATATATATCCAAATATATCCACATGTATAACTTACTAGATACAAAATAAATACCAATATAACTAAGCTAAGCTATCTCCATAACACTAAAATCTAAATGGATAATATAACTATCCTAATTAATGGTTGCGGGGGTGCTATACGCCATCTACCCGACTTCCCCCGTAAATATAAATCTACTCACCGACATATCGAGCTAGTTGAAATCAACGATCGCTTTGCCCGTCCTTACCGTCTCGCAATCTCCTCGATCGTTCTTACAATCGTAATCATGATATAACGACGTAAATATCAAATCAAAAGTGATATAACGAGCTAAGCACACATAGGTTAGAATTTATAGCTCACTTACTCCAAATACGACCAAATACCCTCGACATCAACGCACGAACGTTGAACAATTCAGTCGAGATATAGAAATACGAAAAACCAAGTTTAAAATATCGGAAACCTTGCCAAAACCATACTAAAACACTCGCAGATTTCTCTATATGAAATCTGGGACAAAACAAACAATACAGTATCCTTAATTAGTATCAATTGAAGCTACTGACCAAAATCCAAAACACAATTCTACAGTAAAACCGCCGGTAACGGGCATTTTGAATATTCTGGCGTTTTTGGCTTGGAGTTAGGGGCTCAGACTTTAAGGGTAGTTTCCTACTAGTCTCACCATATCCTATTATTATTAGTTTTTCCTATAGATAGCTCTACTAGTTCCAGATTCAATTTGATCATCATAAATATCACAAAAATCCTATTTTCTGGTATTTGTACTATGAGAACTGATATTTGTCAATATAAAACTTGTAAGAAAGAGAAGATTTACCTATAGAGAATGTGCACAAGGAATATCCAGCTCATGAATTGGTTGCTTGAGGTTTCTTGAGGTGATAGTCGCTCTAACGTGATAATATGAACAATTTTGATGAAGGAATCATAACTTTTCCTTTTTGATTTGATGAAGAACTAAAACTAAAGGGTTTGAGCTTGAAAGAATGTGTTGGTTCAGTTTGTGAGGTCAAAAGAATATCCTAAGGGTTGTGATAGAGAGGAAATGTGGATATGTAAAGGTTGTATGTAGAGAAAAGAGGAGGTGGAGGGAGATGAGGGTGTGTGAGGGTGTGGTGTTGTGAGGGTTTGACTCTAGCCTAAGATATAACACCATCCTCAAAACCAAATAAAAACCTTATTTTCCAATAATATCTTTACACAAAAACATCACCAAAACAAATAAAAAACCTTTTACACATAAATACCACAATCTTATAATAAAGTCTCATATCATATTAAAAACAAAACACTTATCATTTTTATGATATTACATACATCTCATTTTCTCTAAAATAGTTACATTTTTACGGATATCAATCCGAAACCCAAAATCCGTATATGATATTATTTTTGAAAACTCATAACATCCTTATCAAAATTATAAATTAATATTAACAATTTTCCAGAATGTTACAACTTTAATCCATAACTAAACTCTAAAAGGCTAGCAATGTTAATTTTTTCATCCATAAGAGTTTTCCATATGGAAAATTCTCCAAGATCAATTGTAATCAACTAACCCAAGGAATTTCTTAATCTTCTTCTTTCTCAAATGCAGACCCATTTGAATTGGAGTTTTGGGGCAGTGCGGAAAAAAAGAAATTTGGAAGAAAAAAATTAGGAAAGAAGAAGAGAGAGAAATTTGGGGAAGAAAAGATGGAATTGCATGTTGGGAAAAATATATATAAAAGCCTAAGGGAGTTAAATTTGTGAGATATAATACAAGATTTTAAGATGAAGGGGCCTAGTTACAGAAGACATCAAGAATAACTACATGCGGGTTTCTTACAAAGCTTGATCTAATCCATTTCAATTTGGTTAAAGACCCGTTTGGGATATGGATGCAATCCAAGTGACATGAGCTAGGTCGCCTTCACAAAATAAGGCATCCAACCTTTTTGGAATTTTCCTTCTCTTTGTAGCCTAGTCACTTGTGTGGCTAACCCACTTCAGATAGAATTTCTAAAAGTTCGGTTTCAATCTATTTTAAAATCCACCACATAAAATTCATTATTAAACACTTTATTCAATTCAAAGTGAACTTGCAGAAGTTATATTTGAAAGTCGTATTCTTAACGAAAAATCAACGGTATGCGAAAGTCCATACCTCAACTTATCAAACACTTCAAAATTATTTTGGATTGCAGCAGCTTCAGATTTTTGATATGTTGTCTTGACTACGTAAAATAGTCTGTCAAATATTTACTTATAATTCTTTTTTAAAGAATGTTTCTATATACTCAGAGTTCGAGATTTGAGGCAAGTTTTTTCATGTTTGACATCCAAGATTCCAAATCCCATAATCCATGAGAGATCTTGTACACAACCATAATTAAGGAATCTTCCCAGTCTCCGAATAGGATATACCTGAATATTTCTTCAGAACCCCTTCATTAACCGTTTTTAATATTGAGCCTTTTGTTTTCCAACTTGAGAGTAAAATCTAAATTTTCAACATATTCGTGTTCTCGTGAATATTTTAATCCGGTATCTTCGAAAGATCCATACACTCACCCCTACATTGTCAATCATTCTTGAAAGTAAAACGAAGTACAAAAGTCTTATTTATTTATGTAGTAATTGTTTACACTAGAATTCGGCTACAAGGAATGATGGCCATAAGTCAATTACAAGCTCTGTTGTGTGCAGTAGCCGGAGAGATCTATCAATCGGTATCATATATTGCCTACATACATGAGAAAATATCGATCGAAATAGAATGACCGTAATAAATGAACGAGCACAAGAACTTAGGACACTACGGGCAAGCGGTTGAATGCTACATGACCATGATTGAAGAAGATCGTGGAGGGTTATCATGCTAATCAAGATGTAATTGTAGCTTCCCGAGACTTATAAATAGTCGAGAGTTCGAAGAATTAACGACTACTCACTACTACAATAAGGGGCTGTCCCTACGGATTTATCCGTAGGGGCAAAGCACTGCCCCTACGGAAGGCAAAAAAATACTCCGAAGGTGCAAAGGCCGCAGGTGCAAGTCTTCGTCCTGAATATGTCCCTGCGGAGTAATAATTGCCCCTACGTCTTAATCCGTAGGGACACTCATCCCTACGGAGTAATCCGTAGGGCCTGATACATATTTTAATTTATTGGTTTATAAAATAAAATAATTGCCCCTGCAGATGTATCCGTAGGGCCTGATTAGTGCCCCTACGAATACATCCGTAGGTCCAGATAATGCCCCTACGGATAAATTCGTAGGGGCAAGTTTTACTGAGTCCATAGGGACAATCCTGATATTTTGTCCCTCCGGCTAACTATGTAGGGGCAAACATTGGACTTACGGATTGATCCGTAGGTGCAACAGATGGCCCTACGGGTTAATCCGTAGGGACCAAATATCAGGGTTTTTTTAAAAAAAGGCTTTCTGTTTTTTCCCCGCTCTGTGCACAATAATATATACATTATATAACCAAATACAGAAATATTCATAATCAATATCTCACGCTTAATATATAAAAGAAATAAACAAACAGAATACAATATCAAACTAAATCATCGTGAACAAGCAAACAACCACCAATATCGTCCAAAATTTATACAATATGTATCAGATAAGTACATACATCCTCAAAAATATAAATAAAACTATCCTAGCTCGGTCCAGCTCCTCCACCTCTGATAATCGCCTTAATCTGGCGCATCTTCTCCTCGGTACAGCCCTGAGTCGTCAAAAAATCGACTAATGAAGGAGCGGACCGTGCGGGAGTCTGAGCGGGCTGTGGAGCTGCAGGAGTGGTCTGCGCAACCGTAGCCGAGGTAGTGGCTTACGGAGCCATAGCCGAAGGAGATGCATGTGGAGCCGCAACCGAAGTAACCTGTCGCACCTGTTAAATTTTGTGTGTAATAAACAAGTAAAAATGGTGTATTAGAATTTAGTCGAGTTCGTATCATTATCAGGTTATTGCGAAACCACAATCTAAGAATACTTAGGGGCTTAGGTCTCGTTTGGTATCTATTTTGGAAAGCCATAGTTTATTTTAATTAGATAGTTTATGTAAGTATGATTAATCAAATCTAAGTCTACAACCAAATAAGTTCAGGCTACTAATATTGCATATATTACAATCTATAATGTGATATAATATTTTACTATTAAGTAGTATATGTACCATCTCCTTCAACTCCTCGACGGTGGTCTTCAAGACGGCAACATCATGCTCTAGACGTCGCTCAAGAGGGGTAGGGGAAGTAACAGCCGGAGTGGAGTCCAACCTCATATGGGCCCTGCTAGGACCCAGTCCCTGGCCTCTCTCCCAACCTCCGTGGTGCCCTCCGTGTGCGGCGTCTAGGACTGGGGTCAGCAGCATCGGATCGGTCTGTCCAGTAAAATCGATCCCCGATACCTCCGCCTGCTCCACCACCTGCTCATATACCCACATTAACCATTAAAATATAAGTATATCATTTAAATTTGAACTTTTCAAAACAAAAATTTCAAACTTGTTGGAATAAATATTAACACTTACACAATACTCCTGGGTAGCGGTGTCGGGGAATCGAAGCTCGCCCGTGGTGGGATCTGTCGAGGTGCCGTGGACGGCAATATACGCGGTCAGCACGCTCGGTGTACCACCCTGTGCCAGGGTCTGAGCTCTCTGCAATTCGCAAAAAATTACATATATTATAAATTAACTCTTAATATTACATTATATCAAAATAGATCTATTGTGATTTACCGATATCTCCATGGCACGAGTAATGTTCCTCAAGCCATCTGTATAAGTGGGGCGACCCCTCTTCCCCGACTTTCTATTTTACAAACTGCGTGAAACAATAATTTTACAAATTGCGTTGAAACAAAAAATTCCACGTATCTTTCGCCGAGATACATCCATCGATATTGTACCGGTCCGGCTAATTTATCCTCAGTTGCAAGATGAACCGTTAGGTGTATTATGATATCGAAGAATGACGGTGGAAAAATACACTCAAGCTAGCAAAGTATCAACGAAATAGAATTTTCTAGATTCTCCGGCGTCACAACATCAAGGGTTTTAGCACACAATTCTTTAAAAAAGCAACAAAGGTCATTGATTACTAGACCGACCAATTCGGGAAGGGAAGTCCTGAGGGCTAATGGAAGAAGGTGCTCCATAATAATATGGTGATCATGACTTTTCAGCCCATCGATCTTGCCTTTCATAATTTTTATCTTCTTGCTAAATGATCGTGAGAAGCCTGTATGAACTTTCAAATCATGCAACACCTGCAGGAATGTTTTTTTCTCCGGTTGTGACATATGATACGCGGTATTGGGGGGTACAAACTTGCCTGGTTTATCCGCGATCGATTTAGGATGTAATTCACTTCTAATTTCCCAGTCCTGAAGATCCATCCGAGCACGGAGGTTGTCTTTCGATTTTCCGTCTTTACAAAAAAACAAGTTGAGTACGTTCTCGGATACTCCCTTCTCTATGTGCATAACGTCCAGATAATGATGCACTAAATTTGTTGACCAGTACGGAAGCTCGAAAAAAATGCTTAACTTGTTCCAGTATGGCAGTTTCACCTGTTTTGCCGGATCTATCCCGAAAATCACATTATTGTAATCATCCTACTGAGCAGTCACGTCCTCTCCGGACAATGAGGCTGGAGACATAAGAAGCTCCTGATGACCATCAAAGTGAGCAGCGTCTAACCTGTAGGGATGGTCTAGTGTCAAGAAACGCCGATGACCGCAATAACAAACCTTCCTGCTAAAATTCAAGAATTTCGATGTTGTATATTGATGACAATAAGGGCATACTTTGTGACCATGTATGGACCAACCTGATAGTATTCTATACGCAGGAAAGTCATTAATTGTCCACATTAAAGCCGCACGCAGTGTGAAAGTTTTATCTGTGTTTGCATCGTAAGTCTCTACACCATCAATGATTAAAAATTTTAACTCATCAATCAGAGATCGGAGATAGACATCGATATTGTTTCCCGGTGAGTTTGGTCCATCGATAAGAAGAGGTATCATAAAGTAGGATTGATCCATAGACAATCAAGACGACAGATTATAAACTATCATTACAACGGGTCATGTGCTGTGGCTTCCAGCCATATAGTTGAATGGGCAGAACCCATCACTAGCGAGTCCGAGCCTGATATTGTGAGGATCACTATTAAATATTTCGTGCCTCATATCGAAATCATTCCATGCCGATGAATCTCTTGGATGACTCATTTTTTCATCTTCACTTGGAGGAGCACGGTGATGCCAGATTATTGCCTCGCCTGTTTTCTTGCACCTGAATAGCCTCTACAGTCTCTGTGTTATGAGAAAATAGCGTGCTATCTTGACATGTATATCGGGCTTCTTATCAGAATCTTTCGATTTATACATGGCCTCTCCGCATGTTGGACACTCTTTCAAATTTGAATTCTCTTTCCGGTACAACACGTAACTTTTAAGACATGCTTGAATCTTCTCACACTTCAGACCCGAATCAGACATCATCTTCTGAACTCCGTACCAGCTGTCGGGCACGTTATTTTCCGGGGGTATAGAATCTTTCAAGAACTTCAGAAGTATCGTGAATGACTTGTTACTCCATCCATTTAGGCACTTAATCTGGAAAAGTTGAACGAACCATGATAAGGTGGAATACTTTGTATTCTCATAAATTGGTCTTCTAGCATCATTCATGAACTTTTCATACTTATCCGCACGCGGTCCTTGACCAGAAGAAATTTCATCTTCGGTACGAATACTATCACCCAGGGCAGCCTCTACCATATCCTTCATTTCTTCTCCTGAAAAGAAATTACCGTCTTCTTCTTCTGCCGCATTACCATCTTCTCCTTCTTCTTCTGCCGCATTACTGTTTTCTTCTTCTCTTCCCCCGTGATAAAGCCAAATTGTATATAGTCTAGTAAAACCATGTTTAACGATATGAAGCTCTACGAATTCTACCTTCTGCCAGTACTTATTCCCACATCTATCGCATGGGCAGAGGATCTTCTCTAACACAATCTTATTATGTGTGCGTGAAAATTCAATGAAAGCAGCAATTCCTGCGACAAACTTAGGTTGCATACGTTGTTGCCAATCCACGTGCATCCAGTCCTTAACTCTGATATACTCATGAGCCATGTTAGACTGTATAACATAAAAATTGTAGGTTATGATGATTATATTGAGAAATCTAAGAACGAGATGGTTACTGACAAAGAAGAAAATCCGTAGATACAAGTTTGACGTTGAAAAGAATAAATTATCGATAAACAAAGTTATATTTGAAGATCTTGGATCATCATCATTTTTTTAAAGAACTGGGTTCTTTATATAGGGTTAAACCCATATGTTCCTGTTATTTCTTTTTAACTTAGTTCTTTTCCCCTAAGTTTTGAATCTACAGAACAAAATCTTCCCGATGAGAATTAAATTCTCAACTTGTGAGAAGATTTGCTTTTGCAAATCTCAACCAAAGGAAGAACTGAGTTCTTATATGAAGAGTTAAGTTTACGGTAAAATTGTACGTTTACGTTTTCATCGAGTATCTTACTGAAGGAACTAGTGCGCCGTAAACCCTAACCTTAATTTTTGGAGGAATTAAATTCCTATATGTTCATGTTATTTCTTTTTAACTTAGTTCTTTTCCCCTAAGTTTTGAATCTGCAGAACAAAATCTCCCCGATGAGAATTAAATTCTTAACTTGTGGGGAGATTTGCTTCTGCAAATCTCAACCAGAGCAAGAACTAAGTTCTTATATGAAGAGTTAAGTTTACGGTAAAATTGTACGTTTACGTTATCATCGAGTATCCTACTGAAGGAACTAGTGCACCCTAAACCCTAACCCTAAATTTTGGAGGAATTAAATTCCTATATATTCCTGTTATTTCTTTTTAACTTAGTTTTTTCCGCCTAAGTTTTGAATCTGCAGAACAAAATCTTCCCGATGAGAATTAAATTCTCAACTTGTAGGGAGATTTGCTTCTGCAAATCTCAACCAGAGTAAGAACTAAGTTCTTATATGAAGAGTTAAGTTTACGGTAAAGTTGTACGTTTACGTTATCATCGAGTATCCTACTGAAGAAACTAGTGCACCCTAAACTCTAACCCTAATTTTTGAAGGAATTAAATTTCCATATGTTCCTGTTATTTCTTTTTAACTTAGTTATTTTCTAATAAGTTTTGAATCTACAGAACAAAATCTTCCCGATGAGAATTAAATTCTCAACTTGTGCGGAGATTTACTTCTGCAAATCTCAACCAGAGGAAGAACTAAGTTCTTATATGACGGGTTGAATTTACGGTAAAGTTGTATATTTACGTAATCATCGAGTATTCTACTGAAAGAACTAGTGCACCATAAATCCTAACCCTAAACCCTAACCCTATACCGTCCGATATTTAACAACTTTCGTATAGTTCTATATCACGACGAATATCGAACGTATGTTAACCGATAAACGGAGACTAAGTCGCGCTTTGATTTTCACATATGAGTATCGATGGGAATATGAAAATTTCATATTATCATCAAGTATCATATATTGGTTTTAACTTGAACATTTAACTCGAATAGGTTTTACGTTTACGTTTCGTTTTTTAAGGGTTCTAAGTTTTAAATTTATTGTAAATTTTGTTTGCGTTTATGGTAAAGTTGTGCGTTTACGTTATTGTAGGGTGTTTTTCGTCACCCTATTGAGATGGGAATACGCGCGCGCTTGTCAGGCGTACTACAGATTCCCCCTGCCTAGGGTAAACGGGGGTTTATTGATTGCGGAGATCCGAATCTCCGGCAGCCGCGGACTAAGCTGCCGTTAATTACCCCTCTCCTTTGGAGCGAGGGAACCTCCGATTGACGAGTCAAACTGGTCATGCGAACTCAATGTGTAGTGTACGTGTATTGTATTTTGAAAGGGGTTTTTGGATATATCGGGGGCCCCGCAGAGTTTTACGGGGTCCCGCTACCCGGATAGCGAGCTGGGGGTCAAGGAGGCTAGCAGCCCCCTTGCGGGGTGTAGGGCAGCGCCCCGTTAAAAAAATTTTCCTAACGGCGGACGTGTTTCTGGTGTGGAGTGAATGGAAAATGAGGGGTGGGGAGCGTCTTAAAGACGCGTACCTGGCACATGGGTGCCGGGCGCATGCGGGTCACGTGCCTGGCGTGTGGGCACCGGGCACCAGCGGGTCACGTGTGCTGCACGCGACCGCTGGGCGTCAGCGGGTCACGTGTGCTGCACGCGACCGCTAGGCACCCGCGGGTTGCGTGAGGCGCACGTGGGCGCTTAGCGCCCGCGGGTCACGTACCCTGCACGCGACCGCTGGACGCCCACGGATCACGTACGCGGCACTCGGCCGCTGGAAACACCAACCGAAAAGGGGCTTAACCCCTGGGTTAGGAGTTAAACTCCCAAGGGGGCTTTGGAGTTGAACTCCTAACAGAGATTATGTATAGAATTAGAGTTAAACTCCTAAAAAGAGGTTTGATTTATGGAGTTAAACTCCAACAGACTTTGAATGGAGTTAAACTCCTAGAGATCTTTGGATCTTCTCTTGAGTCTCGGATCCTCCTGGAATGGGATTTTTGGAGATGGGTATCCTTCTTCTTCCTCTCCGTTGGCTGGATATTGGGGGAAAAGGGGAAGGTGAGACTTAAAATCTCCCCATTTAGGGATTTGATGGCAGATCCGAGCTCCCCTTCAAGGGTTTTATGGTAAAAGAACTATTTATTTTTGGAAAAAGAAGAGTTAAACTCTTGATTTAATTCAAAAAGAAGAAAAGGTTTTAGAACCTTAAGAAAGGAGAAGGAGGCACAGACCCTAATTTTTGGGGAGAATGAATTATGCTCATCATTTCATCATCATGTTGCCTTTTATAGGCTTACAAATTTACACATAGCCTCTTGGGATATACAAAATGGCATTTTGCCCATCCCATGTCTCATGTGCTTATTTCTTTTTGCACATGAGTCATGGGTTTCACAAAAATTTGGCTTTTTGCCTATTTATTTTACATTCATGCATGAAAATTACTTCAAACTTATTTATTACATAATTTTCTTCTTGGCATGAGGGAGGCCGGCCGCTTCATGTTCGGGCTTGACTTGGGCATGGGCCCACTTGGCTTGGGCTTAGGCCCAATTGGCTTGGAGTTGACTTTGACTTGGTCAACCGGGGTATAATTTTTGACCCTAATAGTTATTATCGAGTATCCTACTAAAAGAACTAATGCACCCTAAATCCTAACCCTAATTAACCCAAATTAACCCTAAGCACCACCCTAACTCAAATTATCCCTAATTAACCCAAAATTAAATCAATTAATCCAAATTAACCTAATTAACCCTAACACTAACTCAAATTATCCCTAATTACCCCAACACTAACTCAAATTATCCCTAATTACCCCAATTAACCTAACCCTAACCCTAATCAATACCCTAACACAAATACACTCTATTTTACCTAATTAACCCAAATTAATCCTAACACAAACCCCAACCCTAATTAACCCAAACTAACTCTAATCATCACCCAAACCCCAAACCTAATTAATCCAAACTAACCCCAACCCTAACCATAACCCTATATAATTCATCCTAACCCTAACCCTAAACCGAACCCTAACCCTACCTAATTAACCCTAACCCTAATTAACCCCCAATTAACACTGAAATAGCTATAACCCTAACCCTAACCCTAAAATCAAGATTAACACAAAAAAGCATAATTATAAGGGAAAATAGAAATTAACTCACCTCAGAGTAGTTTTGCCGGTGTGAGACTGTGGTGCGGCCAACGACGACGAGACACAATCGACGACGAGCTCGCAGGAGAATTACTGAGCTCGACGAGACACAGTCGACGGCGAGACAAAGTCGACGACAACTGTGGTGTTGCCAACGACGACGACGAAGTCGACGATGGGTGTACCGGTGATGAGGTGTGGTGGCGAGGATGCACGCGTAGGAATCGATTGCGGAAGAGAGAGGGAAATTTTAGGGATGACGGTAGGGAATTACTGAGCTTTATTTTTTATAAATAACCCATCATTTCCCCTATGGATTAATCCGTAGGGTTTTCTTTTGCGGCTCCGTAGGGCCAAATAAAAAATTACATCTTGATATTTTTTAATTAATACGTAAGACACCGTAGGGGAAATCCTATAGACCTACGGATCAATTCGTAAGAGCAGTAAAAAGTTGCCCCTGCGGATTACAATAGCCGTAGGGGCAGCCCCTTTTTGTAGTAATGACTCTTTGATCAACCAAACTTATACTATTTATATGACTTAACTTATCTCAAGAATAGCAAAGACCGTGTTATCGGAGGCCCTACCAGATGAGAATGCGGATCTCTCGCCATCATGTTACTCTTGCCATCGTCTAGGGTTATATAATACTCTGGCCACATAAAAAATGATGGTGCCGATGAACGATGCATTTGCCAGAGTAGAGTGTGAATATCTCATCGCTAGAGCTTCGTTTTTAGCCGACACATGGGCTCAAGTTCTTACAAAGTACGATTATGAGTGTACAGTGTAAATCCCTACATCAATTTCAAGGTTAGGCCAATAAAAGAATGAGGGTGCAAAGTCCTGCACATCCATGCATGGCTCTTGCAATCCGATCATGTACAATGTGAATCCTTGTAGGGGAACTTAAAACAGACATCCTGGAACGGACCCACTTAAAGGCAGGGTGGGGCCATGGCACCATCCTGTTTTGAAAAATAAACACCATATATGTGTGTGTGTGTGTACACATATATCATTATATAGATTTAAATAAAAACACGAATATGGGGAAGGCCTAGTGGTCTTAGGCGCTAGCATTAGGCTCTGGTCTTTGAGAGAGGGGTATGGGTTCAACTTGTCTTTACAACGATAGCAATTTTAGCCTCATCTTTGATAAATTCCTGGATCCGCCGTTCCAGACATCGATTGGCACCTGGTCAGCCACTAGTTATGCTCAATTACTAAATCTATTCGTAAATGATTATAAGTGGGCTTTCAGATCTATTCTTTTGATGTAAAGATTAACTTGGCCTTTGGATGATGTATTATGTTGTGTTGGCCTAATTAGTATGCAACTTAATGCGATTTAGTTGCTTCCCAAGTTTGTTAAATGGTTGTAAAACGGGGGTGTCTTAACAATCACCCATAATGAATGGAATGGCGTAACGTGAACTTATTATGTTTTTATAATTATTCTTCTATTCAAGTTAATTTGGATGACGTCTGCTATCTTTATCTGACATAACAGTCGGACTCTATTTTAGTTCTCATCATCTCCTGAACACTCACTTTTGGAAGACGACTATTGTTTTAATTATGAGACAATTTTGCGCAAACTGTTTTATTTTAAGGTATTTTACTTGTAGCCCTCTCAAAACATAGCAAATTACTTTCTGCCCAAAAAACTTGGTATTTACTTTTTAGCCCTAAAAAACTAATAAGATTGTTACGCCCAGCTTCCAAAAAATGAGAAACGAGAATAACAAGCCCGCAACGTATTAATATGGAGAAGCACTCTTTCTCGATATAAATATGATAAGCGTCTATATAAACGGTAAAGGAAATTATGGTACAAGAATTTTTAAAATTTATAAAATATCCAACAATATTTATAACAGTTCCAAAAACAATAATTCAACACAATTCGAAAATTTAAGGAATTAGGAATGGAAGATAGCCTTGAACATAAGGTATACTTACTGAGGAAAACTAGAGCTCGATGTGACTTGACTGTCCTCGGTTGGTACCATCTCGTACCTGATCTCGTCACCTGTCCCAAAGTCGTCTGAAGTCATTCCCAAAAAAAGAAAACATGAAAACAAGAATACCGTCAGCGAACTAAAACTCGGTAAGTCCTCATTTTATTAGAAAATAATATTCTTCTATATTAACAGTATTTATAATGAAACATGATATTTTGGCTACAATTTAGTTATTAATGTTTATAATCTAATAGGTTTAATATAGAGTTTCAATTAGTTGGAACAAATGTAACACAATAATAATATTTGTTTAATTTGTAGAAAATAATAATAATAAAGTTTTATAATTTAGGATTGCTATTAACATTATCAAAAGTTAATAAGGTACAAAAATTCATGATTATAAAAATATATAAGGTATTATTTAATAATAAATTAGTTTAGTAAAGTATCATGTTATACTAATAAGAATGTAGTGTGGAATTATTTTTCGCATACTAGTTAAATTATAGTGTATTAATATAATCATTAAACAATATTTGCCACGAAACATGGTATACATAATAATAGACATAAGAAAAACTATGAACAGTAAACGGTAGTGTGCATGTCAAATAAATAACATGTGTTAATGAGTGCGATGTAACTAGAGTATCACGATATTCGATATTTCAGTGCTGGTAACTATAAGTATAAGCTCGATTATGAGAGTTTTATTATGTAACCAGGATATTCCGTAATACCACGGAACAACAGTAACACGAGATTCACGAGATTCAAGATTTATATATAATACAATATACCGTTTTTCACCGGTACCACGAGAAACAAAATATGATCCTCCGTTACACATTAATACCCCAATTTCCGAGCCACCCCATCCCCATGATATATATATTTATATAGTATATATATCCCATAAATAGTGTACATGTCATATTCACGAGATTCACGAGATTCAAGATATCCAAGTGGTTCATGTCAGGTTCAGATCAATATAATCTACCGCGGGAGTATTCACAAATCTAATACTATCATCCAGGGACAAGAAAACACGGGCTTACTCATGAGTAATGGAACTCCAACCACTGTCGGTGTATTCACAGACCCAAGACTATCATCCAGGAGCCAGAAAACGCGTACTCATTCATAAGTTGGTCATAGGACTCCTGAGAATACATGTGAAGTTCTAGATACAATTCTAAATCTTTATGTATATAGAACAAGCAAATAATACTAATTCAATTTCAGACTAGAAATAAGCATAAATGCGCAAGCATAAATCTATGATTTTGGTTTAGAATTGGAGAATATTATAAAAGGAATAAATTTTAGTTCAGAGAGTCGTGTAAATAATGAGACTAAATTTGCCTCGATTGGGTTCCTGGTGAGAGAGAAACGGAAATTTTCATAACGCTGCACAGAGCAGGCCAGTGCAGATTTCAGAATTCGTACACTGGTAGTATTTTACATTTTTGGTAGGTTTTGGTCCAGATTCTGGTTTTCCCTATTAAACAGAAAATTTAGCGTCTATGAGTCGTGAACGATTTTCAACAAGAAAATCCAAATTACGATAAACGAGTAAAGAGTTATGCATGTTTTAGTACAACCGCGAAGATGGTTTCTGCTGTAGTCCAGATTTGTCGCATTTTGTTAGGATCTTATTTTCATAAATTTATATAACTTTTCAGGTAAATTAACCTAGAGATAAAATGTAGCTAACTCTCTGTAAATATTTCAGCAACTTGAGTTTGCTCAAATTGGAATCCAAGATTAGGAAATATGTCTATTCTAAGATAGGTGTAATCAGTCTTTGCATTTCTAGAAATTCAAATGTCATACAAAAAAAAAACAATACAGCAAAATGACTTAACCTAAACTATGAATTTCGTACTGACCACGGGAAGACGTCATCGCTCGTAGGTTAGATAACTACGACAGAGCGTGTCACGCCCCGCTTCCCAGTGTACCGGTAAAGAGACACGACTAGGCCCGCTACGTATTTATTCAGAAGTAAACACGCTAAGCGTAAATAAGTAATATAATAAAGTACACAAGAAAAAATGACAAAAGATATAATTGACAGCACCTTTTATTTATTAAACATTTCTTTACAATACAACTGAAAATGTAAATACAAGAATGGAAAGCAATAGCTAAACAATGGCATGAACTGAAAGAAAAGTAAGTACAAGTAAAGCCTAATGGTCGTGCTGCTCAGTGGTCTGCTCCAAGTGCTCCTAGCTGGTTTCGAACTCCTTAGAGTTGGGTCCTCCTGAAAACATTCCAAAGAAAAGAAGAGAAATAGGAATGTCATCGGCAAACAATCGCTCGGTAAGTCCCAAGAAATAGAAATAGAATAGACAGATAAGAGGATGTAACTGGTATAATATTTGATTGTTATGTTAACGCAGTTGTTTGTACCTTGGTACAGAATATGCCAGTGTAAACGAGAGGAGTCCAACTTACACCGTGGACTATGATAACCCGTAGTACAAGGCTCGATCGATAAAACTACGGAACAATGGCAATGGATGTATAGTATCTTTTAACGACCATCTCGTGCCACTTTTAACACATTCCGTGCCAGTCTACCCCTTTTAAAACCCTGTAATGTATTATGTATTGATGTATATTGTTTTGTTTAATAGATGTACGACTTGCTGAAACCATGATATCAGTAATTTATGTAAATGGAAAGGATATAGACGGATAGTCATGTAGACCAGTCAAATGTATATCAATTGTTCGGTCAAATCATGTTCATGTTGATATAGATTGAATTCTGGTATAAATGGATTCATATTGAATTGGAGTTATACTTGAATTGTATTCAAGGATGGATTGATTTCAGATTAGACTAAGACTCTGTCTGAGTCAGACACTTTAAAACGAATTGAAGTCCTGAATTAGTTTTGATGTTATCGGTAACTGCTGCATATGGACGGCAGGATTTACGTCTTTTTCCAAGACAATTACCGTATTGATAACAACGTTTTTAGGTTGTCTAGTTTAGATAGATAAGCACCCATATTCTCCGGCTCCCTGAGGCTCAAAAGAATTGGTCCCGCTTAAACCTATATTTACTAGGGTCCTTATTATAAATTAGTATAACTTGAGAGGGTTTTATGAAAAATAGTTTTGATATATTTTCAAAATAAACCTCAAATATTTAATTATCGTCTTCAGTGTTTTCATGGTTGTAATTTTTATAAAATAAAATATTCTAGTGGATATAAACCTAATTTTAAATAGTATATGGTATTTTCTTGTAATTTGACTTGTATTGAATATGATGGTATTTTCATGATCTTTTGTGACTCTTTTCTTTTGATTTAAAAAACATGGAATATATATAATATATTTAAAGTAGGTATTTTGATAATATATATATATATATATATATATATTAAAATAGAATTTCTTTATTAAGAAATCACGTTTTTCTTAAAATTGTAATACAAATTCCATCGAAATCGTAAACTCCGTGAGGAGGTCTACATCTCTCCCTACTAGTCCGATGGATGTGCGATAACCCACACCAACCAAGTCGGATTCCCCAAAATGAGTTGTAAGTATTTAATCGTATGGAATCTAAATAAGACAATTTAAAGAATACGGTTTTGTAATAGTTTAGGCTATTTTATTGTAAACTTGTAATTATCACACAAACTAAAGTTCCAAAATCCATCGTGCTATGTCAAAAATGAGTGTTGTGATGAGATAAGTCATTACATCGTGAGTTTTCTAAAGGTAATACAAAGGAATATAATGAAATATGTAGAATGTAAAGTTTGTGGTATTTATTGGTAAAAATGTGATAAAAATTGCATAACATATTATTTTGAGATGAAACTTGTTCTAAAGTGTTTGGTTATGATTGCTAAACAATATATAAAGAATTGGTAGGTTTGTTATTAAGAAAATTTAGGTTTTTAAAAAAAGAGAATCGGAAGTCGGAATAACTCCGCTTCCGACGGGTTTTGAAATGAGAGAGTTTTAAATTAGAATGAGAGGAGGGGGGAGGGGACTTACTGATTTGGAGAAAAGAGAGGAGGTAGAAGGAACTTTCGAAGGTGTCATGGGGTCGCGTCGTCGCCGGATTTGTCCCGAATCGTCGCTGGAACTTTGATCTTGACTAACTCCACTTGTACAACTTTTGTACTTAGGAATTTTAGAAAGTTTTAGCAATGGATTTTAGAATGAGAAGGGCCAAACTATAGGGTGGTATTTATAGGGGAAATTAGAGTTTAGGGTAATGAAGAATGGAATTAAAAATATGCATTAAAAGGGATTAAAGAGGTGAATTATCACTCTCTGGATAAATGCAGAGAAATCAAACAGTATGGGGGTAGTGGGATAGGCCAAGGGGTGCTAGGGAAAAAATTTGGGAGCATTTGCAGCGGGGGGGCCCGGCGGCACCGACCCCATGCTCGATCACACCGGCCAAGGTGAGGGGGTTGGCGTCTGGATTGAAGCCACGTGTCTATGGCTGTATAAATACCAATTTCCACATGTTTGTTTTTAGTGTAACTTTTCATTTTACGTGTAGTGCACGTGCAAACTTTTGAGGTTCTAAAAGTTTAAAAGAAAAATCAATAAAAATATTATGTGGTTGGGAAGATTTGAACACGGGGGCCATGTCACAGCAGTGCAAGGCTTTACCAATGAGCTACAAGTGCTTTCTTGCTATTCAAAAGCAATTTAAATTTATAACTTGTGCTCAGGGTAAGGTATTCCTTTTTGTACCTTACAAAAAAAATTTTGTACAGAAGTTTTAGGGTTATTACATTCTACCCTCCTTGTAAAAATTTCGTTCTCGAAATTTATAAAAGGAAAGTGTAACAGATTCAAGAAAAGTTTGATGATAGTGGTGGTGAAGAAATACCGGTAGTGCATGAAAGGTAACAAGATGATGCAAGGGTTAGAAAAGATTGAAGGGAATTACCAGTGTTATCTTGGTCGATGGTCTCGGTTTCTACGGCCGCTAAAGTGAAAGCCTGACGCCTGGGTACATTCCTCCTAGCTGGAGGAACATTCCTCTGTCCTTGGGGCATGTTTCTCTACTCTCGAGCCATGTTCATCATTGCCTGATGGAATTGGCAAAGAGGCTGTGCAGGAGGTCCACGTGGAGGTGAAGATAAGAGAGTAAGACGGGGTGCAGGAGCCTGGATAGCTGGCCGCTGCGGATAAGTGATATGAGTTGAAACTGGGTTGCGTCTATATGGACATGTTCCAATTCCATGAGTGGATGCACCACAAATTAAGCACAGGCATTTTGCGCGCCTACAGTCCTTCCACAGGTGTCTATCTCTCTTACAGTAGAAACAAAAATCTGGAGTTGGTCGGTTATCTATTACTGTCACGCCCCGCTTCCCAAAATACGGAAAACGAGGGATAACTAGGCCAGCCATGCTCCTATGGTCAAGGAACCATCCCACCGTAGTCACACTTCGGCTTCTAGCACTACATGGTAATCAGTAAATAAAGCACAATATTAAAGGAATCACATCACTAATTTATTACATTAAAATTCCATTGTTCACAAATTACAGATAATAAGAACAATAACTAACCAAGTTCAATCTCACGATCACTTTTATGGAAAGCAGTAAATGAAGAAGGTACACCAAACTATATCTCCGTGAACTCAAAGGGTAGATCCGTCTCCTGTGCTGGTCCTCCCGCGGAATCTGAGCATGCATACTCAGGTCGTCAGAGCGACACAATAACAATATTATAATAATAAGATGAAACAGGTATATGAGGTAATACTGGTGTAGGAACAATGCAAGTAATCACTATATCACTATATGATGCAGAATATGTTATGTGTCCCTATCGGTCTCTAGGTCATGTTTGAAATCACATAGTGGAAGGAGGATCATGTTTAACAGGAGTCTCGTACATACCGGAGACAACGGCCCACATGCCCGGGACATAACCATGTCAGCCGGATCGCTAGATCCTATCCTACACGTATCAGTATCACGGTTCGAATGATCATCCTCTAAACACGGTCCCGCTAAATACGATACTCTTTCCACTTTGATTTCCCCTTTTTCCCCAGGTTTACACTATTTATGATATTGATCTAGTTGTGTACAAGTATACCAATGGCACGGTTTTATCACTGTTCACTGTATCAATCACTGTCACGAATATTCACTTTCCATTGGTGTACTCGTCACTCCTAAACCAACATCTATCACGCACGATAATGCAATGTCCACACGCACTAACACTGAGTATATGGCAAGGGTATGATATATGTATTGTATGCTACCAATAAGCTCTGTATGTTATGAATCAACATGCATGTCATTAACTAAATTAATTTGCATAAATTAATATGTTAAGAATTCAGCAAAATGATACAAGTAAAATAAATAGAACACTCAGTCAGCAATTCATCAAAATTTGTTTCAGTTCAATCGGGATTCCGGTTCTCAAGATATAGCTATTTCATTTTAAGTGCTCGCGGCTGGAAATTCAGTTTCAGAACTGAACGTCCGTTTCGCGACACGAATTGCACCCAGTTGGGCTCAGAATTTAGCGATACTACTGTTGAATGAAATCTAGGGTTTTCAATGGAGTATTCAACGCAACATACGGATCCTCAATCGCATCTGTACGTTGAAAGTTATACACAGTTTAACCCCAGTGTGTCATTTCTGAATCTATTCTGGACAGTTATACGTTCTGCCCTTTTAAATACAGTTTAAAATAGCAAGTGGCGATGAAACGGAATGGAACCATCTATTTTATTTAGATAACAAAATTATATTTAATCTACTGCAGGGTTCCGTAACATACGACTTCAGAAAACACAGTGACGCAGGTCTTTGGACAGGACACAATAATCAGAAACACTCTGGACTGCAGTCCAGAGTCGTATTCCGATCCAATTATCTTCACAGTTATAGAACAGAAATCATTAGAATTTTACATAGGGTTAAATTTCGTCGAGTCGGCTTCGATTTAAGCCCTCGAACACATCATTCCAGTTTGTACATAATTTATGGTGATTTTATTCGTTTTCAGGTATGAGAAAATTTCTAGTTTATCGGCATATTTGGGGGTATCAATTTTAGTCTCTAACAAGCATATTTTCCAGCGAGATTCATACACGATACTTATCATCATGAGGGCCAACAGAAAGTATCAGTTTCCGCCAAATTAAACAATTATTTTCATTGGAGACTAGCACCGAACACTTAGGTCACAATATGTATCGGTAACTGGCAAATCCGTAAACTAGATGTTTTAGGTTTGTACTACTATTATTATAGCATGAAGCAAGTAAACACTTGCCTGGAAACGTCTCGGGGTCGCAAGACAGCAACGTCGTCACGAACGCGTGATGTACGCCGTGAAACGAATTCTCGCGAGCTTGGATCGAGATACGGGTTTGACGTCGGAGTTGCCCGGAGCCGTCAAGCGCTTGCTGGAAGCGGAGGTGGTGCTCTGTGGTTGGCCTGGGACTTGCTGGGGTCGACGATGTCGACGATGGTCGCTCCGGCGACGTGCACAGTGAAGTGTGCAGCGAACACTTGGTGTGGGTTTTGGAGTGCAGGGGATGCTTGGCGGGGCTCGGTTGATGAAGGGTGGAGTCGTGGAGGGAGAAGGTTGGTGGAGGAGGAGTGATCGAGGGTTGCCGGAGGGGTTGTCGTCGTCGGAGGTGGAGGTGGAGGTGGCAGTGGGTTGTGGGATCAGTGAGGCTGGGAGTTGGGAGGGCTCGATGGATGTAGAGAGGAGATAAGGAGTGAGTTGGAGAGGGAGAGTGACGAGAGGAGTTGAAGACGTGACCGGGGTCGTCAGCGACGTGGGGTAACGGCGAGGCGTGGGTGCGCGACGTGGGAAGGAGTGAGCGGAAAAATGAGATGGGGAAGAGATGAAGGATTTCTCAAATGGCAGAGAAGAGAGATGGGGTGTGAGGGAAGAGAACAGGTTGAAGTCGTGGGTGTAACGGCAGGAACGGGGGCGTGGGTGTGGGCGTGAGGCGCGGCGAGGAAGTGGGATCGCGCGCGTGAACAGGGGAATGTTACCGTTGGGAGTGAAGGAGATGAACAGGGGTAGCGGGTCAGGTCGTATGGAGGCGGGCCGAAGGGTTTGGGCCGGAAAAATACTTTCCCTTTTAAAAAATAATGGACTGAGAAATGAGCAACGGGCCGGGGCTATAAATAATTGAAGAATTATTTAAAAAATTTGAGATGTGGGCTGGTGAGATTGGAATGGGAAGGGCCGGGCCAAAAATTAATTGAAGAATTCATTTAGAATTTGTAAGTGGGCTGAGGGAATGCTAACGGCTAAGGTTTAAATTTATTTAGGGATTTATTTAAAACTGTGTGGGCTGGGGTTGATTTAGGGTTTTAATTAAAATTTTAATTTTTAAAAATCTCGGTTGGGCCTTGATGAATTTCGTTATGGTTTTAGAAAGAAACAAATTCTACAACTTACGCACTAATCTACAAACAAAATAATGATACGGGAAAAATGGGATAACATAGAAAGATTTTTCATTGAAGGAGACGGGGATTTACATCATACCCCACTTAACAAAATTTCGTCCTCGAAATTTAACAAAGATACAAGAAAAAAATGTACTAAACAAAGAGATGTGGATAACGATCACGGATATCTTCCTCCCGCTCCCAGGTGGATTCTCCTGGGGAACGACCGCCCCAAGACACTCGGACTAACGGAATTACCTTATTCTTCAGCACTTTCTCTCTGCGGTCGAGAATGGTAGTAGGTTGCTCCTCGTATGACAGATCGGTTCCCAAAACTAGCTCCGAATGGTCCAGGACATGGCTCTCATCTCGAAAGTAACGCCGCAACTGTGACACGTGGAAGGTATTGTGCACACCAGCTAGCGATGGAGGCAAGGCGAGTCGATAGGCCACCTCTCCTACTCGCTCTAGCACCTCAAAAGGTCCGATAAAATGGGGACTAAGCTTTCCCCAACCTCCGAACCTGATAACTCCACGAGTAGGGAAAATCTTCAAGAACACATGATCTCCGACTTCGAATTCTAATGCCCTTCTGCTGGTATCTGCCCAACTCTTCTGTCGATCCTGAGCCGTCTTAATACGTTGCCTGATCATTTGGACTTTGTCGACTGTCTGCACAATGAGTTCGGGGCCCAGTAGTTTTCGTTCTCCCACATCATCCCAACATATTGGGGATCGACACTTCCGCCCATATAGTGCTTCAAAAGGAGCCATCTGAATACTAGCCTGATAACTATTGTTGTAAGAGAACTCGACTAGGTGCAGATGGTCCTCCCAGGAACCCTGAAAGTCCAACATACAGGCTCTCAACATATCCTCGAGCGTCTGAATCGTACGCTCGGATTGTCCATCCGTCTGTGGGTGATAAGCTGTGCTGAATTTAAGGCGGGTTCCCAAACTCTCCTGTAAGCTCTTCCAAAAGTGCGACAAGAATCTCGTGTCCCGGTCTGACACAATGCTGACTGGAACACCGTGAAGTCGCACAATCTCCTGCATATATCTTTTTGCCAGTGATTCTGTCGACTGTCCCACTCGGAAAGGTAGGAAGTGTGCAGCTTTTGTGAGGCGATCGACGATAACCCAAATAGCGTTATTGCCTCTAAGGCTCCGTGGTAAGGCCGTCACAAAATCCATAGTAATGTGCTCCCACTTCCATTCAGGTATCGGCAAAGGTTGTAACAGTCCTGCTGTCCTCTGATGTTCCGCCTTCACCTGCTGACATACCAAACATCTGGATACAAACCTCACAATTTCCCGCTTCATTCCGTTCCACCAAAAGTGCTGCTTTAGGTCCTGATACATTTTTGTACCTCCTGGATGCACAGAATAAGCTGAACTGTGTGCTTCAGCCAAAACTTCTTCTCGAACATCCTCTTTAGGTACGCAGAGTCTGCTACCGAATCTCAGAGAGCCATCTTCATGTATAATCAAATCCGTTCTCAGTCCAGCTTCCACTTGCTCTCTGAACTTTTGTAATCGGGGATCATCCGCTTGTGCAATCTTGATGCGATCCACCAGGGAAGATTGCACCTGTAGTTGCCAAAATTGACTGAGTGCGTTCGGCGTAACGACCTCAAGTGCAAATCTCTGGAAATCCTCAATAATGCTCCTCTGATTGGTCAACATCATGACTGCTGGTTTGCGACTGAGCGCATCTGGTACAACATTGACCTTCCCCGGGTGATACTGAAGGTCCAAATCATAATCTGCCATTAACTCTAGCCACCGGCGCTGCCTCATGTTCAGTTCCTTCTGAGTGAAAATATACTTCAAACTTTTGTGATCTGTGTACACCTCCACTTTCTCACCCAATAGATAGTGCCTCCAAATCTTCAATGCAAAGACTACCGCAGCTAACTCCAAGTCATGTGTGGGGTAGTTCTTCTCGTGATTCCTCAGTTGTCGAGAGGCGTAAGCAACCACTCGGCCGTGCTGCATCAAAACACAGCCTAAACCCTTCCCTGAGGCATCACTGTGTATCACCAAACCACCGGAATCATCTGGTACTGTAAGAATAGGCGCCGTGGTTAACTTCTGCTTTAGTGTGTCGTATGCCTGAGTGCACTCCTCTGTCCATATAAACGGCACGTCCTTCCGTGTCAGCCCCGTCAATGGTTTCGCGATTCTTGAGAAATCTTGGACAAATCTCCGATAATAACCTGCCAATCCCAGAAAACTCCTGATCTCTGCTACTGATTTCGGCGTCGGCCAATCTCTGACAGATTCTATCTTTGCCGGGTCCACCGAGATGCCTTTGCCCGAAACGATATGTCCCAAAAACTGAACCTTGTCAAGCCAGAATTCACACTTGCTTAGCTTCGCGTACAGCTTTTCTTCCCGAAGAATTTGTAGTACCGTGCGCAAATGTTCAGCGTGCTCTTCCCGGGTCTTCGAGTAGACAAGTATGTCGTCGATAAACACAACGACAAACGTGTCCAAGTACTTTGCGAATACCCTGTTCATCAAGTCCATGAATATTGCTGGGGCATTGGTAACACCGAACGGCATCACAAGGAACTCGTAATGTCCGTATCGGGTCCTGAAAGCCGTCTTGCATACATCCTCGGCTGCAACTCTGATTTGATGATATCCAGATCGGAGGTCCAACTTCGAGAATACCTTGGCTCCACTTAGCTGATCGAATAGGTCGTCAATGCGCGGTATTGGGTACTTGTTCTTTATTGTGACCTTGTTCAGCTCTCGATAATCTATACACATTCGCAGCGATCCATCCTTCTTCTTTACCAACAGAACTGGTGCACCACACGGTGAAGCGCTTGGCCGAATGAATCCCTTCTCCAATAGTTCTTCAACCTGCTTCTTCAATTCCGCCAATTCAACTGGTGCCATTCTGTATGGGGCTCTAGATACTGGGGCTGTACCTGGAATCAAATCGATTGAGAACTCCAAGATTCGAGGAGGTGGTAGACCCGGTAGATCTTCAGGAAATACGTCCAGAAAGTCCCGAACAATTTCTGGGACTGGGCTCTTATCAATCTCCATAGCTGTCAGTTCCTTAGGCTTTGCTCTGTACTTAGCTGGCTCCAAAGATTCGCTTCCGCCCTCGAAAATAAACTCCGGGTGATTGGGAATGCGGAAGATCACATTCCTTGCACGACAATCGATAACCGCATGAAAAGTGCTCATCCAATCCATCCCGAGAATTGCGTCGTAACTGCCTGTCCCGATCAGAAGGAAATTCGCATAGAATACCCTGCCACACACTACAACCGGGCATAATCTACATTCTCGACTAGATATTATAATGCCATTACCCGTATGAATTTCCCATCCCTTGGTTAGTGGTTCATATGGTATTGAGTGTGTATTTGTGAAATGCTCAGACAAGAAACAATGCGATACTCCCGAATCAAATAGTACTCTAGCTGGCAAGGAGTGTACGAGTAGAGTACCTGTAACCACGTCTCCTGACGCCTCTACCTGCTCGGCGGTCAAGGTGAAAGCCCGTCCCTGACCGCGACCTGTAAATGGTTGTCTCTGCTCCTGCGGCCTCTGCTGTGGCGGTCCAGAACCTCCTTGTATCTCTGCTCGCTCAGGGCAACTGTTAATCCTGTGCTGACTGGAACCGCAAATCAAGCACTGTCCCTTGGCACGGCGACAGTCCTTCTGGGTATGCCCTCCTCTACCGCAATAGCCGCAAGTTACGCCCTGTCTCTGGGGGCTATGTTGTGGTACGAACGGGCGCTTCATTTGTGTCGTTCCTGCTCTGTGAACCGGTATGGCTCCTCGAGAAGGCGCGTGGGTACGCGCTGGAACGACTGGGGCTCTTCTGAACTTGTTAATCAATTGCTCCTGAACTCTCGCCGCGTTGAGTACCTGTGCGAAAGTCTGCAAATCCAACGATGCAATCAACTGCTCCAACTCGAAATCTAACCCTTGAAGGAAGCGTCTGGCCCTGGTGGCCTCTGATTTGACTATGTATGGAGAAAAGCGGCTCAGACGGTTGAACTCTGCCGCATATACGTTCACTGGGCGTCCATTCTGCTTCAAAAGAATAAACCTTTCCTCCATTTCTTCCTTGGCTGTGGGAGGAAAATAATGATCTAAGAAGCACTCCTTAAACTTGCTCCATTCAATCGGCTCGTCAAGTCTGCTTTCCTCCACCGACCACCATGTACGGGCTTCGTCTTCTAATTGAATCTTTATCACGTCCACTCTGTCTTCCTATGGAACCCTGGCGGCTGTCAATAAATTCTCCATGTTTACCAGCCATTGCTCAGCCTCAAGGGGTTCAGCTAGCCTTGTGAATGCAGCTGGGTGTAACCGTCGGAAGTCTGATACGGTACCAGCCCTAGCCTGATAAGCTGGTGGAGTAGCGCCCTCGGGGGCGGTAATGAGTGCGGAGGGTCCTCCTGCGGCGGTAATCGCCCTGAGTCCCTCAGTAAGCAAATCTGTCTTCCTCTCCTGAGCTTCCGCGAGAGTGGTCAGTGCACCGAGTATTCTTTCCGTGCGGTCCTGAGAGCTGGAGTCCGAGGAGGGGTCATTCGGGGACGTCATATCACTGGAGGATTCAAAAGGATAGGATCAGATTTAAGGATGAAAATCAAGAGTAGTGAAACAAGAATAACGTAATACAGTATAGTTAATGTTATTCCTTAATACTAAACACAGGCTTTGATACCAACTAAACCATGTCACGCCCCGCTTCCCAAAATACGGAAAACGAGGGATGACTAGGCTAGCCATGCTCCTACGGTCAAGGAATCATCCCACCGTAGTCACACTTCGGCTTCTAGCACTACATGGTAATCAGTAAATAAATCACAATATTAAAGGAATCACATCACTAATTTATTACATTAAAATTCCATTGTTCACAAATTACAGATAATAAGAACAATAACTAACCAAGTTCAATCTCATGATCACTTTTATGGAAAGCAGTAAATGAAGAAGGTACACCAAACTATATCTCCGTGAACTCAAAGGGTAGATCCGTCTCCTGTGCTGGTCCTCCCGCGGAATCTGAGCATGCATACTCAGGTCGTCAGAGCGACACAATAACAATATTATAATAATAAGATGAAACAGGTATATGAGGTAATACTGGTGTAGGAACAATGCAAGTAATCACTATGTCACTATATGATGCAGAATATGTTATGTGTCCCTATCGGTCTCTAGGTCATGTTTGAAATCACATAGTGGAAGGAGGATCATGTTTAACAGGAGTCTCGTACATACCCGAGACAACGGCCCACATGTCCGGGACATAACCCTGTCAGCCGGATCGCTAGATCCTATCCTACACGTATCAGTATCACGGTTCGAATGATCATCCTCTAAACACGGTCCCGCTAAATACGATACTCTTTCCACTTTGATTTCCCCTTTTTCCCCAGATTTACACTATTTATGATATTGATCTAGTTGTGTACAAGTATACCAATGGTACGGTTTTATCACTGTTCACTGTATCAATCACTGTCACGAATATTCACTTTCCATTGGTGTACTCGTCACTCCTAAACCAACATCTATCATGCACGATAATGCAATGTCCACACGCACTAACACTGAGTATATGGCAAGGGTATGATATATGTATTGTATGCTACCAATAAGCTCTGTATGTTATGAATCAACATGCATGTTATTAACTAAATTAATTTGCATAAATTAATATGTTAAGAATTCAGCAAAATGATACAAGTAAGATAAATAGAACACTCAGTCAGCAATTCATCAAAATTTGTTTCAGTTCAATCGGGATTCCGGTTCTCAAGATATAGCTATTTCATTTTAAGTGCTCGCGGCTGGAAATTCAGTTTCAGAACTGAACGTCCGTTTCGCGACACGAATTGCACCCAGTTAGGCTCAGAATTTAGCGATTCTACTGTGGAATGAAATCTAGGGTTTTTAATGGAGTATTCAACGCAACAGACGGATCCTCAATCGCATCTGTACGTTGAAAGTTATACACAGTTTAACCCCAGTGTGTCATTTCTGAATCTATTCTGGACAGTTATACGTTCTGCCCTTTTAAATACAGTTTAAAATAGCAAGTGGCGATGAAACGGAATGGAACCACCTTTTTTATTTAGCTAACAAAATTATATTTAATCTAATGCAGGGTTCCGTAACATACGACTTCAGAAAACACAGTGACGCAGGTCTTTGGACAGGACACAATAATCAGAAACGCTCTGGACTGCAGTCCAGAGTCGCATTCCGATCCAATTATCTTCACAGTTACAGAACAGAAATCATTAGAATTTTACATAGGGTTAAAGTTCGTCGAGTCGGCTTCGATTTAAGCCCTCGAACACATCATTCCAGTTTGTACATAATTTATGGTGATTTTATTCGCTTTCAGGTATGAGAAAATTTCTAGTTTATCGGCATATTTGGGAGTATCAATTTTAGTCTCTAACAAGCATATTTTCCAGCGAGATTCATACACGATACTTATCATCATGAGGGCCAACAGAAAGTATCAGTTTCCGCCAAATTAAACAATTATTTTCATTGGAGACTAGCACCGAACACTTAGGTCACAATATGTATCGGTAACTGGCAAATCCGTAAACTAGATGTTTTAGGTTTGTACTACTATTATTATAGCATGAAGCAAGTAAACACTTGCCTGGAAATATCTCGGGGTCGCAAGACAGCAACGTCGTCACGAACGCGTAATGTACGCCGTGAAACGGATTCTCGCGAGCTTGGATCGAGATACGGGTTTGACGTCGGAGTTGCCCGGAACCGTCAAGCGCTTGCTGGAAGCGGAGGTGGTGCTCTGTGGTTGGCCTGGGACTTGCTGGGGTCGACGATGTCGGCGATGGTCGCTCCGGCGACGTGCACAGTGAAGTGTGCAGCGAACACTTGGTGTGGGTTTTGGAGTGCAGGGGATGCTTGGCGGGGCTCGGTTGATGAAGGGTGGAGTCGTGGAGGGAGAAGGTTGGTGGAGGAGGAGTGATCGAGGGTTGCCGAGGGGGTTGTCGTCGTCGGAGGTGGAGGTGGCAGTGGGTTGGCTGGGAGTTGGGAGGGCTCGATGGATGTAGAGAGGAGGTGAGGAGTGAGTTGGAGAGGGAGAGTGACGAGAGGAGTTGGAGGCGTGACCGAGGTCGTCGGCGACGTGGGCTAACGGCGAGGCGTGGGTGCGCGACGTGGGAAGGAGTGAGCGGAAAAATGAGATGGGGAAGAGATGAAGGACTTCTCAAATGGCTGAGAAGAGAGATGGGGTGTGAGGGAAGAGAACGGGTTGAAGTCGTGGGTGTAACGGCAGGAACGGGGGCGTGGACGTGGGCGTAAGGCGCGGCGAGGAAGTGGGATCGCGCGCTGTGAACAGGGGAATGTTACCGTTGGGAGTGAAGGAGATGAACAGGGGTAGCGGGTCGGGTCGTATGGAGGCAGGCCGAAGGGTTTGGGCCAGAAAAATACTTTCCCTTTTAAAAAAATAATGGGCTGAGAAATGAGCAACGGGCCGGGGCTATAAATAATTGAAGAATTATTTAAAAAATTTGAGATGTGGGCTGGTGAGATTAGAATGGGAAGGGCCGGGCCAAAAATTAATTGAAGAATTCATTTAGAATTTGTAAGTGGGCTGGGGGAATGCTAACGGCTGAGGTTTAAATTTATTTAGGGATTTATTTAAAACTGTGTGGGCTGGGGTTGATTTAGGGTTTTAATTAAAATTTTAATTTTTAAAAATCTCGGTTGGGCCTTGATGAATTTCGTTATGGTTTTAGAAAGAAACAAATTCTACAACTTACGCACTAATCTACAAACAAAATAATGATACGGGAAAAATGGGATAACATAGAAAGATTTTTCATTGAAGGAGACGGGGATTTACAATTACTTCCGATCTCCTGGGTTCAAAAGTTGGTATTGAAGAGGCTCCTCCTGCCATCTGGGTGGCAGGGCGCTTCATACCGGCAGATAGAGGCCTGCCCTTCTTCTTCATTACTGTCTCGTATCGACGGGCAGATTTCAGAGCTAGGTCGTGGGTTGGGAAATCCCCTGTAACTAGAGCAGCTTGGATTTTCTGGTACAACCCTTACTGAAATCGTCTGGTCCTGATCTCAGCAGTCAGAATAAGGTGTGCCGCGAACCTGCTCAACATGGTGAACTCGGCATCATACTCATCCACTGATTTGCTCCACATAGAGCCTTGTTGTAAGTGAATGAATTGATATTCCATGTCGAATCGGGCAGTCTTCAGAAAATACTTCGCGTCAAACATGTCGCGAAAAGTCTTCCATTCGATCGGCTGGTCAAGGCGACTTTCTTCCGCCTTCCACCAAATTCTGGCATTATCTGTGAGTTGCAGCTTCGCAACTCTAACCCAAGAAATCTCTGACACTTGTGCTGCTGCCATATCGTCTTCGATACTCTGAGCCCGTTCTTCAGCTTCCAAGGGGCTATTTTTCCTAGGAAATTGCTTCGGATGTAGTGCCCGGAATTGCTTCACTTCGAATGCTTCTGCTTCTGAACGGTTTATGAGGATGCCCGTCTGCTGCTGTTGTCCCTCCAGGAGGCCCTTAATTGCCTCGATCAGTACCGTATGCTCGTTGATCGGAGCTACAATGACAGATGTAAGTGGAAGAGGTGGTGGCGGTGTGTTGTTGACGTTTGTACTCGTGTTGTTGGGAGAATCCATAACCTTGAAAGAAAAATAGGGTTAGAATAGATTCAAAGAATATGAAATTGTAAAATTCAAGGAATATGAAATGTAAAGAATATTTTTAGTTGCTGAATTTTGTGTTATATTGTTTAGGACTTCATGCAGAATTGACCTACATGTCTATGCAGAACTGACTTTCATGGTAGGGTTCCTTGCAGCACTGACCTGCATGGGCCGCCAACAAAACCTGTCACGCCCCGCTTCCCAGTGTACGGGTAAGGAGACATGACTAGGCCCGCTACGTATTTACTCAGAAATAAACACGCGAAGCGTAAATAAGCAATATAATAAAGTACACAAGAAAAAATGACAAAAGATATAATTGACAACAACTTTTATTTATTAAACATTTTTTTACAATACAACTGAAAATGTAAATATAAGAATGAAAAGCAATGCCTAAACAATGGCATGAATTGAAAGAAAAGTAAGTACAAGTAAAGCCTAATGGTCGTGCTGCTCAGTGGTCTGCTCCAAGTGCTCCTGGCTGGCCTCAAACTCCTCAGAGTCGGATCTTCCTGACAACATTCCAAAGAAAGAAGAGAAATATGAATGTCGTCAGAAAACAATCGCTCGGTAAGTCCCAAAGAGATAGAAATATAATAGACAGATAAGAGAATATAACTGGTATAATATTTGATTGTTATGTTAGCGCAGTTGTTTGTAGCTTGGTACAGAATATGTCAGTATATACGAGAGGAGTCCAACTTACACCGTGGACTATGGTAACCCGTAGTACAAGACTCCGTCGATAAAACCACGGAACAACGGCAATGAATGTATACTTACGTCTTTTAATAACCATCTCGTACCACTTTTAACACATTCTGTGCCAGTCTACCTCTTTAAAACCCCGTAATGTATTATGTATTGATGTATATTGTTTTGTTTAATAGATGTACGACTTGCCAAAACCATTATATCAGTAATGCATGTAAATGGAAAGGATATAGATGGATATTCATATAGACCAGTCAAATGTATATCCATGGTTCGGTCAAATCATATTCATGTTGATATAAATTGAATTCTGGTATAAATGGATTCATGTTGAATTGGAGTTTACTTGAATTGTATTCAAGGATGGATTGATTTCAGATTAGACTGGGACTCTGTCTGAGTCTAACACTTTAAAACGAATTGAAGTCCTGAATTAGTTTTGATATTATCGGTAACTGCTGCATATGGACGGCAGGATTTGCGTCTTTTTCCAAGACAATTACCGTATTGATAACACCGTTTTTAGGTTGTCTAGCTTAGATAGACAAGCACCCATATTCTCCGGCTCCCTAAGGCTCAAGAGAATTTGTCCCGTTTAAACCTATATTTACTAGGGTCCTTATTATAAATTAGTATAACTTGAGGGGGTTTTATGAAAAATAGTTTTGATATATTTTTAAAATAAATCTCAAATATTTAATTATCGTCTTCAGGGTTTTCATGGTTGTAATTTTTATAAAATGAAATATTCTAGTGGATATAAACCTAAGTTTGAATAGTATATGGTATTTTCTTATAATTTGACTTGTATTGAATATGATGGTATTTTCATGATCTTTTGTAACTCTTTTCTTTTGATTTAAAAAACATGGAAAACATATAATATATTTAAAGTAGGTATTTTGATAATATATATATATATATATATATATATATATATTAAACTAGAATTTCTTCATTAAATATAAATCACGTTTTTCTTAAAATTGTAATACAAATTCCATCGAGATCGTAAACTCCGTGAGGAGGTCTGCATCTCGCCCTACTAGTCCGATGGATGTGCGATAACCCGTACCAACCAAGTCGGATTCCCCAAAATGAGTTGTAAGGACTTAATCGTATGGAATCTAAATAAGACAATTTTAAAAATACGGTTTTATAATAGTTTAGGGTATTTTATTGTAAACTTGTAATTATCCCACAAACTAAAGTTCCAAAATCCATCGTGTTATGTCAAGAATGAGTGTTGTGATGAGGTAGGTCATTACCTCGGGAATTTTCTAAAGGTAATATAAAAGAATATGATGAAATATATAAAATGTAAAGTTTGTGGTATTTAATGATAAAAATGTGATAAAAATTGCACAACATATTATTTTGAGATGAAACTTGTTTCCAAAGTGTTTGGTTATGATTGCTAAACAATATATAAAGAATTGGTAGGTTTGTTATTAAGAAAATTTGGATTTTTAAAGAAAAGAGAATCGGAAGTCGGAATAACTCTGATTCCGACGAGTTTTGAAATGAGAGAGTTTTATATTAGAATGAGAGGAGGGGAGAAGGGACTTACTAATTTGGAGAGGAAAGGAGAGCTAGAGGGAACTTTCGAATGCATCGTGGGGTTGCGTCGTCGCCGGATTTGTCCCGAATCGTCTCCGGAACTTTAACCTTGGCTAACTCCACTTGTACAACTTTTGGACTTAGGAATTTTAGAGAGTTTTGGCAATAGATTTCAGAATGAAGAAGGCCAAAGTGTAGGGTGGTATTTATAGGTGAAATTAGGATTTAGGATAATGAAAAATGGAATTAAAAATATGCATTAAAATGGATTAAAAAGGTGAATTATCACTCTCTGGATAAATGCAGGGAAATCAAATAGTATGGGGTAGTGGGGTAGGCCAAGAGGTGCTAGGGAAAAATATTGGAAGCATTTGCAACGGGGGGCCCAGCGGCACCGGCACCATGCTCGATCTCGCCGGCCAAGATGAAGGGGTTGGGGTCTGGATTGAAGCCACGTGTCCATGATTGTATAAATACCAATTTCCACATGTTTGTTTTTAGTGTGACTTTTCATTTTACGTGTAGTGCACGTGCAAACTTTTGAGCTTCTAAAAGTTTAAAAGAAAAATCAATAAAAATATTATGTGGCTGTGGGGATTTAAACATAGGGGCCATGTAACAGCAATGCAAGACTTTACCAATGAGCTACAAGTGCTTTCTTGCTGTTCAAAAGAAATTTAAATTTATAATTTGTGTTCAGGCTAAGATATTTCTTTCTGTACTTTACAAAAAAAAATTGTATAGAAGTTTTAGGTAGTTACAGAGCGGTCGCTGGGTCATTACGATATCACAATTATGGTTAAGTTTTCCCTATATGGAAATATATGAATTCAAAACTAAATAATACGGGTGAAAGTAAATGAACTCTCAGATATCATATTTACTATTATTTTAGTTATATCATTTATATTCGTAGCAGCAATTTATGACAAACATAATAGTGCACAATAAAAACAACAAATGTGTGTCTACATAAACTGAATCCTAATTTTGTAAACTAAAACTATCTTAATTTATTAAAAACCAAATACATAAATAATACTTACTACCTAGAATAGAATTAAAATATGATATCAAAGCGATAACAAAATTAAGATATATGACACAAAGTATATGAAACAATAATACTATCGTTGAATAGACAATAGGGACAAACAATAATGAACAAAATATGAATAATATACTTGACTAACATTCAAGCAAACTGTATTAGGTAAAGAAATAAGAACATACAATAAATGACTACATACTAATTCTACAATAATGTTTTTGATATTAAAATAAAACAGCATATTAAAAACAAATATATGTTTAACTAATATGATACTGAAATAAGAACAAGATCTATATAAAAACAAAATAAACATAAAATATATGAATAAAAAACTGTATGAACTAACAGATAACCATATACACTTTAGAATTGCAATTTTTTTTTATTGTTCGGCAATATTAATGATATTTGATGTAAATATGATTTGATTTTAAAATAAAGGTGGAGATAGAGCAACTTACGAAGAGATTGTCGACAACAACGATGACGATGTTTGGCTTCGGATTTGGTCGAAGGGGCGGCGATGACTGGATCGACGAAGACACTTGATGACGAGGCGGCGGCTAGGGAGGTGCTCCGGTATGGGCCGCCGAGTAGAAGAGAAAGATCACGGCGACAATGCGATTGCAAGCCATGATGGCGAGGGAGATGGAGATGGAGACGGTGACGTTGGAGTCGCTGGTGATGTGAAAGATGGCTGGAGTAAAGGGAAGATGTTCGATTTGCTAGAGTTATGGATTTGAGATCCGAGAGGAGAGAGAAAATGGATCGGTTTTGTTTTTTTTTTCATTTCTTTATTTCTTTATTTCTTTTTGTTTGGAGTCACGGTATTTTGATATAAGGCAGAATAAAGAAAAAATTTATGGATTAAGATTTATTAAAATATTATCAATCCCCAAAATCAGAACAACCAACAAAAAAAAACAATCAAAACAAATATTTGAAAATAAAAAAACAAATAGATTTAAAATAATTAATAATGTTGATTATATTAATGATATTAATATTTAAACAATTACAAGTATGAAAATAATATGTTACAGAAAAATATAATAAGTATATACAATTATTTTCAGTACAGATAACCAAGAGTCAAATATAAAAATTAATAAGATATAATTAACTTGGTCACAATATAATAATATAACCGAAAACTACAATAATCATTAAAATATACTGCTTGCTAACTAACAAGAATATAAATATAAAAAAATAAAAATTAAATTGCAAAAAATTAAAATACAATCATACAAAATAAGATAATAAACTAATAATTATAATAAATAATTATAATAAAGAAATAAATAATTTAAGGAGGCTGAGCTCGAGACCTATAGAATAACAATACAACATCTCAACCAATAGAATACAAGTTTTAAAAGAAATGATCTTATTATAAAGAAAATAGTATATGATTTTGCAGTCGTTACAAAGATACATCATTTTACCCCCTTTACGATTTCCGTCAACTTTTAACGGCATAACTTCAAGTTTTTATTTAAAATATCCCAACCATCTTTTTTTTGGGAAATACTCAATTTCTTTCTCAAATTGAATTTAGGGTTTCGGTTTCTGCTGCACCATTCTCAAAATCGTCCGTGAAATCAGGAGCATCTTCAACGTCCTTCTCTAATTATGAAGAAGTTGAATATTTCTGCGGTCTTACTTGTTATTTTCGGATAAATGGTAAACTTAAAATTTATGGAGAAAATATAACGTTATAGTTAACGGGGTTTTTTTCTGACGGAAATCATAAAGAGGTAAAATGATGTTTCTTATTAGTTTTGGAGAATTAAACGTAAGTACCGAGTTTTTGGAGTAAAAAGCAACTTGCTAAGTTTTTGTGTGTGGGTGGGGGGCTACTAGTAAAATCCCTTTATTTTATTGTAAAGAAGTGTTTAGAGTCACACTAATGGACCAAATATGAAACAAATAACATGGAAGGGACCTCCGATTGATATTCCATCACTTTCCACAAAATTCCCGAATCAGTCCTCGCCTCTTCAAAATCCCACACGGCTGCAACTCCTCCACTGCCGACGAAAGCGCTTCGCCCCATTAAGACGGCCACCCAATCAAAACGCGCCACGCGTAAAGCCTCCCCTATGCCGGAATCACGTCCAGGTTCAATGCACCTGAAAACTTCTCCCCATTTATTTAAATCCCAACCGCTGGTTCCATTAACCACAAAATTGAAACTTTCCCAACTTAGCGTCTATATTCAACCTAAATTAAAACAAAATTTCTTTTCTTTTCTTTTTTTAAAAATAAAAATTAAGATACAATCTCGATGGCCTCTGCTGCTGCTGCGATCTCAGGCTCGATCCCCTCCCATTCTCTCATCCCTCGAGATCTCAAAGGTAACAATCAATGATTCATTCGATAAATTTGAATTTTGAAGTCTTCATTCTCAAAGTTGGGATCTTTGATATTTGTTTACAGCTGCGCAAATTGGGAATTTGGTTTCTGTGATTCAATTGAGTAAAGGTAGTAATTTGAGGAAGAGATGGGCGGTTCAGGCGGTGGAGCCGAGCAAGAGGAACGATTCGGTGGTAGCTGCCGCCTCGGCGGTCGCGGAGGCGGCCTTGGCGGCGGTGGAAGAGAGAGGGGAGGTTGAGGATTATGAGAAGTTGGCGGCGGAGCTGGAGAAGGCGTCGCCCTTGGAGATTATGGATCGGGCGCTTGAGAAATTTGGGGATGATATCGCCATTGCTTTCAGGTTTCATAAATTTCATTTTTCTTTGTAATTCTCGCAAAAAGCTGTAGATTTCTTGTACCAATTAATTGAATTTTTATATTTTTTTGTGTGAAATTAATTATTGATTGTAAATCAATCGCCCTAGTTTTGGTATTAAATTTTTGCATGAATTTAAAAATAGAATTAGAATTATATAATTTTTAATAATTTTTAGGTATTAACCCAAAATAATTGTCCTTTTTTAAAGACTAGAACTCTAGCCCTGATTGGGCATGGAGCTAGGATAACTGGAGTTTATTTTTAAGCCAAAGCAAAAGTGATGCAAACTCTGATTTACAAGCCTCAAACCACACTTGCTTACTTTATAAGAAATGTGTTTGGGAGAATGGAGTTTAGGGAAACTTAGATCAGATTAGAGTTTAGATAATTGTGGTCTAACTCCAAAAGAAATGCTAAAAAGGGTAAAGTCAGCATTTTGGATTTAACTTTGACTGTAACTCCCATTTAAAAAAAGTTAACCCCAGTCCCAAACATAGCCTAATTGTGGGTATTCACTAGTTTTCGGAACTGTAATAGTTTCAGATTGTGTTCCAAACCTCCAATGATATTAGATAGTGTTCCAATGGTTTTCACTAATTCCTTAAGTTTTAATTCATTTATTAATTTCAGTCTCTTACTAAAAACTGACAGCTAATCCATGTTTTCCCCACTCTTGTAGTGGAGCAGAGGACGTTGCATTGATCGAATATGCTCACCTTACAGGCCGCCCATTCCGTGTCTTCAGCCTCGACACAGGTCGTCTGAACCCCGAAACATACCAGTACTTCGACACAATCGAGAAACACTACAACATCCACATTGAATACATGTTCCCAGACGCAGTTGAGGTGCAAGCCCTCATGCGCAACAAGGGCCTCTTCTCCTTCTACGAGGACGGCCACCAAGAATGCTGCCGTGTCAGAAAAGTCCGTCCTTTGCGTAGGGCCCTTAAAGGCCTAAAAGCCTGGATAACAGGCCAACGAAAGGACCAATCGCCTGGAACCCGGGCACACATCCCCATCGTCCAAGTCGACCCTTCATTTGAAGGACTGGATGGTGGGTCTGGCAGCTTGATCAAATGGAACCCCATTGCGAATGTTGATGGCAAAGATATTTGGAACTTTTTGAGAACAATGGAGGTGCCGGTGAACTCTCTGCATACTCAGGGTTACGTGTCGATTGGTTGTGAGCCGTGTACGAGGTCCGTGCTTCCAGGTCAGCACGAGAGAGAAGGAAGATGGTGGTGGGAGGATGCCAAGGCCAAGGAGTGCGGGCTCCACAAGGGTAACATTTCTTCTAACGAGGCGACACCTAATGGCAATGGGGTTGCTACTCTGAATTCAGTGAATGGGACATCACCAGATATATTTGAGAGCCAAGACATAGTGAACGTAACAAGAGCAGGAATCGAGAACTTGGTTAAACTCGAGAATAGGAAGGAGCCGTGGATTGTTGTCCTTTATGCTCCTTGGTGCAGGTTCTGCCGGGCGATGGAAGGTTCGTATGTGGAGTTGGCGGAGAAATTGGCTGGATTGGGAGTTAAAGTCGGGAAGTTTAGGGCTGATGGTGATCAGAAGCCGTTTGCTCAGCAAGAGCTTCAGCTCGGTAGTTTCCCTACGATATTGTTCTTTCCTAAGAATGCGTCGAGGCCGATCAAGTATCCATCGGAGAAGAGGGATGTAGATTCTCTGCTAGCTTTCATCAATGCTCTAAGATGATGAAGCAATTTTGGGGATAATTGTGGGATAGTGCAGTTGTAAGTTTAGAGAGGTGAGTTCCCCTGTGTACTTCACTTCAGTCCTTGTTACCTTGTGAGAGGTGAAAAAATTGAGAGAGATCTAGGTGGTGACTGTAATTATTTTAGTTGATGATTTGCACCATTTATTTCTGGGAAATTTTGGTTTAGTAAATAAAGTGAAGTTTAAGCTTCTATCTTTTGCATTCCTTTTACGTTTTTATGGTAAATCTAAGCTATACAAGGAGCAGGTTTCAAGTATAGTTATATTTCTTATGTGAAAAATGGGCTGTTCGGTTGGATCGCAGCGAACTCTCTATGTCCGCATGATCAGGACTTGGGATGGATAGGATCGGAATAAGATGCAGTACTTCTTGATGATAATCGTCCAAACTAGACCTAGGGATCCTCTTCCCCTGGTTTTACCCTCTTCAGTGCAGCAGTGCAGCGGAAAACGCAACAAACTAGTAGTGCAGCGGCAACTGCAGCAAACTAGTTGTGGTCGATAGCGCATGATTAACCTCAATTCTTATACCATCTGCATATTAAGTGCTGATTGTCCAAGTTATGTTTTGAAGCATGAGAAATAAAAGCTCTCTACTTCCATCATTGTTTCTTTTTTCTTTTGCCAAAAACCTACTTCCATCATTGTTGCAAGTAGGAAAAAGGAAATAGAATAAGCAGTATGCCATCAGAAGAATCCTACAAGGAATCTGTTTTTTTATTTTTTGAGATGTAAAGCTCATATTGTTCGGCATTTTGTCAAAAAGCTCTGATACTAGGGACTCTAATGCCTTGTGAAGAGTCATGGGGCAATTAAAAGTGACTGGTAAAAAAAGGGCTAGTACTTTTATTATTGGTGGGGTTCAATGAAAAGAAGTTGATTGTAACATTCAGCAGAATACCGTGTCGTGAAAGAATAGATTAGGCCATCAGAATTTAACTTTATAGCAGGGGTGAGACTTTGCAAACCAGCGCTCGCATAATCACTGCCTTCTCTAAGAAATAAACTCCATGCAATCTATACCTTCACTTAAAAATAAACTCCGGTTATCGGAACTCCATACCCAAACAACACCTTTAATGTCTTGCTCATCAGTCATCACATAGGTTAATGGCCTGACTGAAATCATCACCCTAAGCATCCATTAGCTATGAGAAAAAGAGAAATTTGCACCATTTTTTCTTCCTAATATGTTACTAAGTTCTGTAAGTCCTACATTTGACATGAGATTAGAACAAAGTAGCATTCATTAGAGTTACAAGCCTACTTGTACCTCTCAAAAGTGGTGGCACACAAACCTGGCCCTATACACACCAAAAATGGACCAGGTCACAAAAAGAGCTATGCTCAAGGCATCAGAGGCTCTGAATTGTCAAGAGCAGACCATAGTGATCACTTGGCAAAACAGGCAGCTCAAGCTTCTTCACTTCTTTCCTCACTTTCTTCTCCTTGAAGTAAGAAACCCCTGGTATCGCCTCCCTCCCTATCATCTCAACACTCTCGATCTTAAAATCCCTCAACTTACAAGCAAATCGATCCAGCCTCTTCTGCAACGTTCGATTCCCAGTCAACATCTGGTTCGACTTGGTGTCATAAGTCCATCCGTTTTCTCCAGCCCTAAGCTCAATCCAAGCATCAACCCACCCTTCATTTAAAGGGTAAGCACCATCCAACTTATCATCCCAATTCATATCGCCAGCGAAAATCACATTGGGAAAGTCTTTGAGAATTTGAATAGATTCCTTTGCTTGAGCGACGCGTACTTTGCTGTGCATTTGATCCCATGTAGGCGGTGCAGGCGTTGGGCTCTCGAGGTGGCTGGTTGCGAGTACGAGGTTGTCCACTGTTCCAATATTGACTTCGGCTATGCAGAGCTCTCTACCCATGATGGAATTATCAAATGGTTTGCGCTTGAATGATTTTACAGGCAATTTACTCATCTGCAACCAATCAGTTTTATTTAGAACTGTTATCATGATATATATTCTTTGGTGGTTTTCATGTAGATGCAAACGTAACAACACAGATAGTAATGCCTTAATACTTCAATTCAACCTTTGATATAAACCAACTACTGGAAAAAATATTTGAGAGACTATGGATGCAGATGCAAAAATAATCTCTATTATTCATTTAAAAAAGAATATCTTTACTATCAATCGCTGAGCTACCCCGAAGGGAAAAAACTGAAAAAGGCATGAAAAAGACCGGCAGCAATCAGTCATCCACAGTATGCAGTAATGAGATACTTTATAATTAAGGTTTTTTATTTAATGTTCTCTTGTTTTTCTTTTAAACAATTCTGGAACAAGGAAAATTTCTACCATAGCAGACTGAAATACCGAAGAATAAATTTAGCAAAATCAGTAAGGAAATACCTGCATGCAGAAATACGGCCTTGCAATTGCAATCTCTCGTGACAATGAGCACTTGTACGTTTTCCACCACCCCGAGTTTTGGAATATTTCATAAATGTATGGTGTGACCTCCTGTTTGATGATGAATGCGATTATTCCTACATTGGTAAATAAGGAATTGAACACTTGGTTTTTTTGCCTAAGACAATGAGCCAAACCTGAAGACAAATTAAATCTGGCATATGCTGCTGGATAAGGTCTCCAAGAGCTTTCATCCTCTTATGTACTTCCAAGTCTTCACGGAACCATACATTATAGCTTAAAATTTTCAGCGTGGTATGCTTTGAACCCGAATCAACAAGTCCTGTCATGCATAAAATTAAAATAATAAAGTAAAAGAGAGTAAATTTTATGAACGCGTCAACAAAAATAAAATGTAGACTGACGAATTCAGAGAGCGACATAGACTGCATAATTTTCGCATGGATCAGTACTTTCTGATGTCCAAATCTCACATAACTGCTGAAAAGATCATTACTTGTGCAAGCTGGTGAAGAGAAACTTAAGGAACATATAAGGGAAAAGATAAGAAAATAAAGCACAAACCTCGACACCAATAAAAAATGTCATGTACCTGTATAGACCATTATTATTCTATGAACTGCAGAAGTGAGAGATTCCAGTATATATTTGGTAATTGGTAGTATTATAGTTTAACGCAGGAGCCAGAGTTCTGAAGTAACTAGGATACTACATTGGACATGTGAAAATCTAAACGAGAAGGAATACCACTTACATTTCTAGCACTGGCATTATATACTACTCAAATGTAATTAAAGTAGTTCCATCTCATAACATAATTCATTCAGACCGCAATCTCATACATAAACATAGTAATAGATATAATTCGGTGATTGTAATGTGAATGCTTTGTTTTCTCCGACATCAGCTAGGTAGTAAGGTCAACTAATGTGTGTTAGTCCCTATGTGCAACAGAATATGCACCCAACATGGCTGGAACATGAGGCATTGACAGGGATAACAGTGAAGTCCTTGCACCTGCACATCCTGGACATTTGTGACAACCACACCTTAGGCCATTTATTGATCAAATTTATCAGTTCGTATCAAATCAGAATGTATGATATGTTATGAGCTAAATATAAGCTTGATGGGCCATGAAAGACAGTACCTGCATTTTGAAGGCATAATTCTTTGTTATTTTACACCAAGGTCTGATGCACCCTTATATTTAAAGCCTCTTACTTTAAAAGAAGAAGCTTCAAGAGAACCCCAACCATAAAAATTACGAGGGCTTCCTTACGCAGGAGGAGATGCTACCCATTTTTCTATAGTGGGTGAATACACTCTCTATAAAAGGTGGCTACCATATATTCCATAAAAGGTGTGTTGCATCCTTTTCCATAATAGGTGGCCACTCTTCAGTGTTTTAAAAGGCGGCCGCTTAAGCGGCCGAGCGGGTTTCGCCGCTCCGCTTTATCCCGCTTCAGCGGGTGATATTGCATAACCTATTTTATTGATGTATACACCTCATAAGTGTTATAAAGGGTATATAACTATTGCTATTGGAGTAAGAATACACAAAAACCAATTAATACAACCTTTGATCGTTTCTTTTTCTCTTTTTCTACGTTTCTATTCTTCGTGCTCGACTCGATAAATCCCACGGTTGTCGAGCCGATTTGAGACACTTCAAGATTTGAGTTTCAAAACTTCAAAATTTTAGATTTATCATAAGTTGAGATCTAAATCGATCTCAAGCAATTCTTGAGTTTTATATTTCGATTTCGAGTAGTTTTTGAATTTCGATCATGAAATTCCAATTCGATTTTGACTCCATCTGGTTTCGATTTACAATCTTTTAGATACTTTTTTTAATAATTTGGTAAGTGTTTTACTGATTTGACATATGATGCTTGATGTTGGGCATCGAAAAACTAATAAGCACTATATAAACTAATAAATTCTAAGAAAATTTCAATTTTCCATTGAATTATTTGGGCATATTTTAGCAAATAATATATTATTTAAGCAAATTTGTTAAATTTTGGGTTAAATTTAGGCATTTGTTGTACAAAAGTAATATAAAAATAGTTAGAATGTAATGAGAATCATTATTTATTGACAAGAAAATGAATATTGATGGAACACCACTGTACTGATTTCTAAACCGGCTGGGCGGCCGCGTAAGCGCTTAAGCGGCGCTTAATCGTTTTGGCTTTTCGACCGCTCCACTTTTGTTTTCCGCTTTTAAAACATTGCCACTCTTTTTCAATAAAGAGAACCATGATCCATATTGCTCAAAATAGTTGTTGCACTTTAATTCTTGCGCATATGGAGATTACATGATTTTATGCACACCCAAAAGCAATACATTTGTTAGTGTAGAAGCCACATGCGGATGGGCTTAGAAAGCTAAACTTATGTCTACTATACCACTTATGTATCCAAAGGTCCGTATATAGTGAACAAACAATCTTATCAATTACATACCGTATGTGTTTCTACACACCTTCTGGTGTGACTTTTCAATTAGCTATACTACTATATAATATAAATGGCATTGGTTAGAGTCCACCTTCTCCAATTTTTTAAAAACAAAGAAAAAAGGAGAAAATTTCTCATATATAATTAAACTTCTCCGTTTTTTGAAAAACAAAGAAAAAGGAGCTTTCCAGAACTCGAGACAAAAAAAGAACTCCCTAGAAATTAGTTTGAATTCCAAATTCAATCAACATTATGCTCAAATTTAAATTTACGACAAAAAAGAACTTTCTAGAAGTTATTTTAATCTATAATTTTTCAAATTCTATTTTCATTTAGTTATAACTACCTTTTTGTACTTAAATATGGTAAATAACATAGTATAATATCTTATAGAATACTCTTGATCTAAGTTACTAAAATGACTATTTTATTCACTTATTAACATTCAAAATAATTCTAAACCAAAACCCCCCTATTTTATATTTATCCATGGGCTCAAGATTTTTTTTTAGATTCTAAATAGGCTAAAGCTACAAGCATGCATCGCACGTGCAAAATGCTAGTTCTAGTGAATATGAATATGCATCCATATACACAACTACCCTTCTAGACATACAATTAAACAGGACAGCAGCAACATTTTCTAGAAGAGCCGTCTAGCATAATACAAGCATGTACCAATCTGCTTATGCCCTGAACCCCAACCAAAATAATAACATGTTCCTAGCATTGCGTTCAGACTCCTTACCCAGTGCCCACAAGCCTTCATATGCATATTCACCCTCAATTAGGTCCCCAACATTCTAGATAATGCATTATCATCCAATTCACTTGTACCTTTATTCAAAAGCCTTTTCAAAGTCTTGGGTTTATGGGTTTTAGCCTCCTCCATACAGTAGTATCCTGAGATGCTGCTACACTCATTGCTCATTAAAAGGGGCTATGCTGCAAGTCCAATCCTTTCTTCTATGAAGAAATATGACAATACCCTGGAATACATCATCGTTACTCCTCTATCAGCTGCATGACCCCTCATCATAACCACTCCTTGCCATTGAAAAATAACCCTAAAAGATAATTTTCCCCCTTCCGTATGTTAAGGAAATAGACAACTCTTCACCCAAAGTTAAATCAATTCACTAGTTGGATTCAAACCGGATCAGCTGCTTGTGCCATAAACCCCAACTAAAAGATGACGCCTATACATGACCAAACAGCAGAAAAAAGAACAAAATTGCTCCCCACGATCAAGGCCTCAAAGTATTCCTCTAATTTAGTGCGCATTTGATAATTGGCCTCCTATTCCCTCTATCAATGGCAATCACCCACCCACCAAAAAGGAAAAAAAGAAAAAGAAAAAGAAACCACCATTACAAGGGCGAAGAGAAACCCTAATTAACTCAAGTAAACAATGACAGAACCACAAGCCCTAAAAGGAGTAACTAAAAGATCAGGAAGAAAATCGCACCTGAAGCCGCAGCAGTCGCAGCCATATCCACCTCCTTCCTCTTCAACATCCGCTCCGCTACGTCACCCTCGGCCACAGCCTCCGGCGAAGGCCGCTTGGTTCCGCAGCGTCGGAGGGGGAGGAAAACGGATCCGATGGAAGGATCCGAGACCTCATCGGGTTCAAGATCCACCAAATCTACGACTGATGATGAGGGGTTCCTGGTGCCGCAAATCTCGCAGCGAGAGTTGGCGCCAGGGTTTGAGAAGGTGCAGGCGGTGCAAGACCATCGATGAGGGGAAGGGGAAGAGGAAGAGGGGATGAGACTAGCTAAGGAGGCCGAAGGAGAGAGGCAGATTTTGCAGGCTAGGGTTTGGGAGGGGGAGTTTAGGTACGTGCATCTGGAGCAAGACCACGAAGAAGAAGACATGTTGGTTGTTGTTGGGGGTTGGATGATTTTGGGAGGTGTTTTTAGAGGAGTTGAGGGTGGTGTGTGCAATTTATAATTTAATTTATAAAGGGAGGAAGAGAAGAGGGAAGGGGGAAGGCCAAATGAGGGTTTGCCCGCTCTCCTTGTGATGAGGCTGAGGCTGCCTACCATGGTTTTTGCTATCACTTTGGGCCCGATTCTAATTGTCTCAACAAAAATGAAACAAAGATAATGCTTGCAACTATGGAGAAACCATAGTTACTTTCTTCTATATGCATTGGGTTTTTCTTTGAAATAGGGTATTTTTTATTTTAAATTATTAAATTAGGATAGCTTTTTTCTAAATTAGGAGAATAGGACGGTTTGTGGAGCCCACTCCCTCCCCAGTTTAGAGGGCGGGTTCCGCCCTCTCTATTATTATAAAGAGGGCGGGTTCTGGTTCCCGGAACCCGCCCTATTAAAAAAAATTAAATAAATAAACGAAAATTCGAATAAAATTATAAAATTGTATTATATGAATGTGGTGTACAAAATGAATCCGTCAAATTTACAATACAAAAAAATCCTATCTGTTTATAAAATGTAAATTCTATCTCGACAGTCAAATTTATAATATCAAAATGAATCCGTCAAATTTACAATAAAAAAAAATCTTCCGGTGCACTTGTCACGATCTCGAAGGTTCCGCCCCTGATGACTGTCCTGGACATCTGGTCCTATGATGACCTGGTTGTTTGCATAGACTACATCTGACGTGTCTTTGCTGAGGATCAGCATCCATTGTCATTCGATCTCGACGCACCTTAGGTATTCTGGGCCCTATATTTTTTTTCCAGCGGTAATACAGTCGATGTTTGTCTGTTCCCAGTATAATAGTGTCAATAGCGACTGTCCGGTATAGGATGAAATTTTGGATCGTATGCGTCTTGGTAATTGGAAACTGTATAGTAATGGGAAGCAAAATTGTAATGTGAGTTATGCATGCTGCTCGCAGCGCAATTGCGTGGGCACAAGGTAAATGTTGTTGCTGGAAAACACCGCATGTGCATGAAGAGAGCCCTTCATCTCTAAAGTTTACGGTATATTGATTCCCATTACTCCCCGTTACTTGAAACTCCGCCGTGTCAAATCTTTCGGATCTGTAGTATTGCGCTCTGCGCTCTCTTTTCCGGAATATATCTTCGTAATACGCGGTGAGCGGGGTCTCCATCGCCAAGGAATTTTCTCTTCTTTGCACAAAGTAAGCATTCACCCGGAAAAAGGTTCGAACAATCAACCCCTGTATCGGTAAGCCTCTAACACCTTTAAGGACCCCGTTGAAGCTTTCAGACATATTAGTGGTCATTAGTAGATATCTGCATCCATTATCATGTACTTATGACCATATGCGTACTGGATACTCATCTAACCACGCTTTCGCGGCTTGACTCATTTCCCCAATTTTCATCATGTACATGTCATGGACATTAGGGTCAGACGCTTCACCAGCTTTGTACATAAGCTTATGTAGATCTGAATTTTTAAATTTTCTATCAAAATTTTGCCTGAAGCGGCAAAACTTATGTGGGGTCGTCGGAAATACAGCTCTCATTACAGCTAGTATTCCTAGATGTCTATCAGATATAATGCATAAATCTGTTTTATCAATAACAGATGGGATACTTTTGAGTTGACGGAAAAACCATGACCAGAATGATGTATTTTCACCCTCGACAATAGAAAAACCCAACGGAAATATACCGTTATTAGCATCAACACATGTAGCAATTAACATGCAGCCTCTGTACTTACTGTATAGATACGTCCCATTAACGCACAATACCGGCCGACAATGTGTGAAACCAGCCGCACTTAGAGCAAAGTACCAGAAAATTCTTTGAAACCCGACAGAGCCATCGACATCTGTCTCTGTGATTTTTAACCGGTATACGGTCCCCGGATTTGATGCTTTCATGACTTCCATAAAAGGGACTAGTAAGTTGTACAAGCTTTCCCAGTCCCCAAATATCTTGCATAAAGCCTTTCTACGAGCATCCCATGCCTTCGCATACGAAATCTGAATTTTGTGCTCTCCGCTAATGTAGAGCCGTATCTCTCGGGGAGTCATCGCCACATCTGTACGGATTAGTGGCATGATTAGTGAGCAGATGTAAGATGAAGTGCAATTCCTGTAATCTTGTAACATAATAGAATTGATGCATGTATGTTCTTGGTTGTATTTCGTGATCTTCTAAGCATTGGCTCTTTTGGAACAGCATGCATGCAATCTCCACTTACATTCAGGAGCTTTCGTACATACCACGGTATAGTACGTCTTATTTGACTCTTCGGTTTTAAATGTAACGTTTTGATAAATAGATCACGACTTCAGCTAACAAATAAGATCCCCTTTTTCCTGAAATAAATCCCCAGCAGTGACGCAATCTTCGCTTGCTACTGTCGCTTCCAAATAGGGTGCCGCATTTAATTCTGTCACGGCTAAGTCTACCCAACTATCATCTTCCAGCGGATCGAGGCCGGGATCTTCTAGTTCGACGAAAGCATTGTTCGCAACCATATCATCAAATAATGCTACCTCATTCAATCCAGCGGCATATTCCACGCTATCCTCCCCTTGATGACCTTCACCAATTTCATCATCATCGCTGCCACACATATCAATATCACCCGTAGCAACATAAGGCTCGGGTGCAATATATGATGGTTGTGGTCGGTGTAATGTGGATGGTTCGGGGTGAGAAGACCGGAAAGATGTGGACGGACATGCTTGGAATGCACTACTTGGATCGTGTTGGAATGATGCGGAGGTATGGAAAAATCTGCGTTTAGTATATAAATTGTTATTATACTATTATTTCTTAATATTTTCGTAAATAAATCACCACTTGTTTCAGATTTATTTACCTTTGGAAGGTTGTGTATGGTAATCCTTGTTGTTCTTCTAGGGTGCATGTAACTGCAGCAGTCGATTGGGAGAAGCTGTATTCAATATATAAAACATATTAGTATTTTGGTATTACTAAAATGTTTGAAGGTGGATTTATTAAATGTTTACACTTGAGTTTGAAGGTTTGAATAATGTTGTGTATAATCATATCCACCGAGACTGACGGTATCATCGTTAACCATGTGACCGTACCCCCAGGAACTACCTCCAGCATTACCATCAAAATTACCCGTTGGAGGGACATCTGATACTTCCAATTGTTCCTTCTGAACCAAAAGTTCAAAAGAATGCTGGGTGTTTAACAGACCGAAATCTATCATCGAAGATATTGATACATCGTCTATAATTTCAACCAATGCATTTCCACTAAACATATGCCATATACAACTTAACTTAAGCCTAATTTCACGGGGATCGTATTTTGTGATTTTGAACACTTTATTCTCGATTTCATTATAAGTCGTTGATGGTTCTAATCGCATGATTCTTGCGGACCCGCCCATATACTCGGAACCTTGTGCACTTGTGATAATCCGGCCATCTTATTTACATACAACAAATAAATTTGAACTTTCCATAATCTGCATCAAACAATATCAAACCAATAATAAAAAAAGCGTTAAAAACTTCATACAATCACAGTCAAAATATACACAATCATACCTAGAGTTATGGTCTTCAAAGTCCACTAGACTGCTCCTAACTGTTCCAAAGTGACAAGTTGTGAGATAACTCTCAAATCGTCTCCTCACTGCCAATTGTGGCCAGGTAAGCACAAATGAGGAAAGGAGGGTTCCGTTCACGAATCACCGTGAGATGAGCCTTTTAAAATTACCTTTCTCACTTGTCTAGCCTAGGCACCACAAAGTCAAGTTTAGATAAACGATCGAATGCCCACAACCTTCCTCTGTCCTATTGAGCACGACAGTTCTTAGTTGGCTGAGTCTAGATATTTTTTTAATAAGCTCAAGGGTAATGCATATGCTTTTAGTGATTTTTGGGGTCTTAGGAAGGGTGATGAAATCCCCACCCAATCTGAATTGGTGTTATAACCCCTTACAGTCCTTATTAGTTATGCAAAACAGTAACAAAAATAAATCGAAAACACTTGCAAACAACTTATTTGGCGGCGGCGCAAAGAATCCTGCACAAAAACAGTTTTATTGTAGAGAGGAAGAGAGTTTGTGCAAAGAATACTGCAGGAAGAATAGTTCAGAGGAGTTTAGAGGAGGGGAGAAGATGAGGGAAATACTCACAGAGAAGGGGCGAGAAAGAGAGAAGCTCGGTGCGGTGGGGCCAGCGAAACGGAGAGCTGGGATTGGTGGGGAAAATATTTTTTTAAAGAAAATATTTTAAAGATTTTTATTCGTTGGTAAACAGAAAATATATTTTCGTTTAAAAAATAAAAACATCTAATTTTTGGCGAGATACAAAAGTATTTCAAAATGTGCCCGGGTCGGGTCCAAAAATTCAGTTTTAAAATATGAAAATTATATGCAGCTTCCAAATTTCAAAATGAATGCTCAGTCAAAGAAAATGCATACCCCCAAGAACGGATGTACGTACATGCGCGTAGCCATCCAAACACGTCCGTTTCACTGAACGGGACGAGAACAAGGTGCGCGGATGCTACCACGGGGTTAGGGGTATCATGCAGGTTATGAAATGAAATTTTAAAATATTTTCTGTGATCTAAAAGTTATATGATAAAACATGCGATGTCAGATGAAATGCCAATACGCAGTTTATACTAGATGCACGTGTCAATGCAGCGAGTCAGGGTAACCTATAAATATAAATCAAATAAGTTCAAGCAAGCGGTTCAGGTCGAATGCAAAGTAATATGTAAAATACCATTCGCACCCAAACACGCTAAATCAAGAAAAGACCATGGATAGGTAAATACGGAAACTGGAATAGGTATAAGTGAACTCGGGTGTTACATTATACCCAACTACAAAAGAATTTCGTCCTCGAAATTCCAAGAACAAGACAGGATAAACAAACAAGAAATTTCAAGGATAGATGTGGAAACTTCTGCCGGATTTCATCTTCTCGTTCCCAAGTTGGATCTCCATGCGAGTGATTACTCCAAGAAACAAGTACAAGAGGAATAACCTTATTCTTAAGAACCTTTTCTCATCGATCCACGATCGACACTGGTCACTCTTCAAAAGCCAAATCTTCTTGTATAGTCAGCTCCGAATGATCCAACGCATGTGTTTCATCTCGAACATACTTACGGGGTTGAGGTACGAGAAACACGTCATGACCATTCGCCAAGGATTGCGGTAATGCCAAACGATCAGCCACTTCTCCAACACGTTCCAAGATCTCAAAAGGTCCAACGAATCGAGAACTAAGCTTTCCTCGACTTCCGGAACGGATCACCCCTCTAGTCGGTGATATCTGCAAGAATACCAAATCACCAACGACAAACTCTAGAGGTCTTCTTGATGTATCTGCCCAACTCTTCTGTCGGTCTTGTGCTACTTTCACAAGATTCCGGATAGTAGTAACCTTCTCAACTGTCTGTACAACCAAATCCGGTCCCAACAATTTTCGTTCTCCAACATCGTCCCAACAAACAGGTGAACGACACTTGCGACCATAATGCTTCGAATGGAGCCATCTGAATAGTCGCCTGAAAGTTGTTGTTGTACAAAACTCCACCAAGTGTAGATGATTCTTCCATGAATCCTTGAAGTCTAACATACACGCCATCAACGTGTCTTCAAGAGTTTGGATCGTTCTCTCCGACTGGCCATCCGTTCGAAGATGATAAGCTGTGCTAAACTTCAACTTTCTGTAAGCTCCTCCAAAAGGGTGATAAGAAACGAGTGTCACGGTCGGACGCGATGCTCACCGGTACTCCATGCAATCTTACATTCTCCTGCATGTACCATTCTTCCAAAGCTTCCGTTGATTGACCAAGAATCATCTATCACCCAACTGCATTATTGCCCTTTGGTCTCCGCAGTAAAGCCTTCACGAAATCCATGGTTATATGTTCCCACTTCCACTGAGGAACCGGAAGTGGTTGCAATAAACCAGCAACCCTTCGATATTCAGCCTTAACTTGCTGACACACCAAGCACTTTGCTACGAAGCGGTAATCTCCCATTTCATGCCTTCCCACCAGAATTGCTGTCGTATATCTCGGTACATCTTCGTGCCTCCTGGAGATACGAAATACGCGGAACTGTGTGCCTCCTTCATAACTTCGTCGCGGATGTATCCCTTTGGCACACACAACGACTACCATATCGTAATGAACCCTCTTCAAGAATCAATGAGTCCGTTCGAAGTCCAGCTTCAACCTGTTCTCGAAACTTCTGCAATCTTGGGTCCTGCAATTTTGCTGCTTTAAATTCTCGTTCAACGACGACTATACTTGCAGCTGCATTAACTGTCTTGAAGAATGCGGTAACACGATCTTCAACTCAAATCTCCAAAATCTTCGATAAGCTCCTTCTGTGCAGTCAACATCCGAGTTGCGGGTGACCGACGAAGCGCATCCGGTACTACACTAACTTTCCCCGGATGGTACTTAAGATCAAGATCGGAGTTAGCCATCAGCTCCAACCATCTACGCTGCCTCATATTAAGCTCCTTCTGTGTAAATACATACTTCAGGCTTTTGTGATCGGTGAATACTTCAACTCTTTCGCCCAATAAGTAGTGTCTCCAAATCTTTAAAGAGAAAATCACAGCTGCTAGCTCCAAATCATGAGTTGGGTAATTCTTCTCATGAGTCTTCAACTGTCTCGATGCATAGGCTATAACCTTCCCATGCTGCATCAAAACACACCCAATCCTTTTCCAGATGCGTCGCTGTGAATCACCAATCCTCCGGAACTGTCTGGTATGGTTAGAACAAGTGCGTTTATCAACCTCTGCTTCAACGCCTCAACAGCTGACGCACACTTATCCGTCCATACATACGGTACTTCCTTGCATGTAAGCTTGGTCAAGGCTTAGCCAAACGAGAAAAATTCTCCACGATCCTTCTCTAATACCTGGCAAGTCCAAGAAACTTCTTATCTCCGCAACATTCTTCGGAATCGTCCATTCTCGAACTGCTGTAATCTTTTAGGATCAACGGCGATTCCATTCCTAGCCACACGTGCCCCAACGCTTCACTTCTTCAAGCCCAAAACTCGCACTTGCTTATCTTTGCGTATAATTTTCTTGCCTCAATGTCTGCAGTGCGATCTTCAAATGTTTTGCATGCTCTTCGATACTCCTTTGAGTAGACTGGAATATCATCAACGATCACCACTATAAACTGGTCCAAGAACGGTGGAAGATTCGGTTCATCAAGTCCATAAATATCGCCGGTGCATTCGTTATTCCGAATGGCATCACTAAATACTCGTAATGTCCAAACCGAGTTCGGAATGCAGTCTTGCAAATATCCTCTGATTTAACTCGGACCTGATGATATCCGGATCGCAAATTCAGTTTCGAGAATACCCTCGCGCCACTAAGCTACTCGAACAATTCTCCCATGCGAGGGATCGGGTACTGTTCTTAATAGTCACCCGGTTTAATTCTCGATAATCGATGCACATCCTCCTTGTAACATCCTCTTCTTTACTAGAAGAACTGGAGCTTCCCAAGATGAGTTACTGCTGCGAATCCACTCCTTCTCTAGCAATTCGGTAACCTACTTCTTGACTTCTTCCAACCCCCACTGGTGCCACTGGCTAGTACGCCTTTGAGATTGGCGCTGCACCAGGAACAAAATCAATCACGAACTCCACATCTCGTTTTGTGGTAAACCTGAGATGTTCTCGAACAAGTCCATGAAATCTCGAACAACAGCTGACGCTTCTTTCTTAATAACTTCCATCGACGAAGAACACTGTTTGTTGGCCTAGCCCTAAACTCGACTGGCCCGACAGAACTGCTTCCTCCAACAAAACAAACTCCGGATGTCCGGGAATCTGGAGAATCACTTTCCTTTTCTTACCATCAATATAAGCATGGAAAGTGCCGCGAAAATCCATTCCCAAGACAACAACAAACAAGGGATGCACCAGGATTGAATGATCCTAATGCGGGAAAAACAAGAACAAGTAAAATACCGAGATGACTTCATCCGAAGTTAAGATACTGACGAAGATTAAGTACGGCAAACTTGATTCAAGCTGACGATAAAACAAGAACTGGTAAGCAATGAACCGAAAGAAGCAAGGTAATATAATGATCATGAAACAAGGAAGTGAATCAAGACTAGGACTCCAAGTTACTTAAATAGAGTACCGCATTATAACCATGCTGCAGTTCATGGGTACAATTACATAACTCCACTCAAGTCGCCCAAATCCTAGTATCAGAATCAAAGAATAGGGAGAAACAATAGAGAACTAAAAGGTTTCAAGCCGAGATGCAAAGTCGTTTGCATATCGTCAAGACAAGGATCAGGAGAAAGATATAATTCAAGAATCACGATAACAAAGTGGCAGGACATGTTCCTAATCACGAGTATTCTGATTCATGTATTGGGTCCAATACCCAACTACAAAAGAATCAAACTCGATTAACCTATATCCTATGGCTCTGATACCAAAAGAACCATGTCACGCCCCGCTTCCTAGAGTACGCTAAGATGGGCATATGACATAGCCAACCATGCTACCTGTGGATAGGAAAAATCCTTCCACAGTCACATGATTTGATCTCAAAAACTATCTATTAACTGCAATCAAGAACGGCGTCGCTTGGTAGCTAGCCGGTGAGTACGGGTCGGTCCACATGGATGTTGTGAATCTCCTAATAGTTCAAACGAGTTAATTCCGATTGTGGCCGGATTGATTATTTAAATCTAAAAACTAAATTAATCTATGGCAATTGAATTAAAGATCTAACTATCTAACGAGGGCAAGGAATTAAATTTAATCTAGGGCAGAGAATGAAAAATTAACTAGGGCAAGAATTGAAATCTAAACTAGGGCAATTAAATAAATCTACTTACTTTACAGATGGCTCTCTCCAAACATTTACACAGGGTTGTCAGATTTGAATAGATGATATGAAAAGAGGTATCGATGCTCTCCAAAAGATTTCTAAATTTTATTCATAAAAAGAGGCATGAGGAAGGCATGAAAAGAATACAATGATTTAGAATTCCTATTTATAGAGGATAAGAAACCCTAGGTTAGGTTACAATTGATTCGCATGTCTACATTTACACAAATACCCATAGGAAGACCTAGTCAAAGTAGACTCCAAATTATGGTAAAATTTCCAACTCATAAATTCTTGTGTAGCATCTGGTAATTTTGGGCTTTCTATTTATTTGGTTCTTTTCTTCATTTGGCTTCTAGATATTCTCCAGATCTTCCAGTGAATACTTGTAGTGGACTTTAACCGTTCGCTTTGTAATCTTGGACCTTGCGTTGTCCTGTACTGTTCTTTTGTGTAGGCTTGATTAAGGTCCTTCTATTTGTTGGTCAAAGTCCCTCTTTTGCATCATTTTCTATCTTTTTCACTGTTTTAGATCCAAGAACCTGTAACATGTAGCAGACATGCGTCAAAAGCACCTGTTTATTTATAAAACGAATAAGAATGGGGAATATAATAATGCAATATTATGGTATGAACAAATACCCCCAAACTTATCTTTTGCTCATCCTCGAGCAAACTTATTTTATTCTCTACAAAAAACCTAACCGCACTTTCACAGGGAAACGCGATTGCACTGAGCACGTGCAACAAGCCGTTAAACCTCTAGGTGTCCCTAGTAGGAGGAGTGTTGTCTCCTGAGGGTTTTCAGCGGGTACTACCCACAAAATCCTATCAATTAAGCCCATTAACTTTTATTCTCCAATTAAGTTTTCTAATAAGGAATTCTATTATCGTCGACTCATAAATCATCCACCCATATTCTTCACACTTTCTCATTATTTAACTTAAGATTATATATGTTCTGCAGACCTACTTAGCTTTCCGCATTTCTTAAGTTTTCATTCTAGGGTTCCATCTCCACTTAGGAATTTTTATCAACTCTACTAAAGATACAAGTTCTATTCTTCATTCCTTTCTCTCATCTAAACTCCAATCACATATCCCTACGTGTGTGTATAAGTCACCCCTACACTTGGAAATTCAAATCAAGCAATCATACCCTTGTCCGTTGTCCAAAGCACTTATTAATTGGTGAATTTTTAAATGAATTTTGCTTAGACATCCTTCATGCGACCGTTAATACTTCTTGAGGTACCAACAACCGATTACAAGATGTGTTTGCATATTAAAGCGTAATTCCTAGTCTTGCAACACCCAAGACTTTTTAGCAGTGACTCCCAAACCAGTTGGTCTAAGGCACTAGGTGATGAAGCACCCTTGCTAAATATTTTTCTATTTTTTAGCCTTATGTAATCACAAAAACCAGTGTTCAATTTTTTTTTCTTTATTCACACTTGTATATTTTTTTTCATTGTACTAAGGATTTTAGACAAGAGCATTTCAAGGTCTCTTCTACTATTCCAAGTTTCAAGGTGCGTGATTGTGCAATTTGTAGGGTATATATTTTCAGAATCTAGACTTAAGCTAGGAATTATTTTTCAAACTTATACTCTAATAAAAATATCAATAATTTTCCCTTGTTTTAACTTAGCCCAAGAAGTGGACTCAAAATTTGCCTATTTCTAAATAAACTACAAGGACATATACTTTCTACCGTTAAATTTTAAGGAAGGTTATTTTTAGGGTTTTTAATTTACTAAGTCTAAGATTTAGTTGTTCCTAGCCAGTTAACCTATTTGTTAAACTCAAGTTAGAAATGGCCAAAATTGAATACAATAATTTTTAAAATTTTTTAAAATTTTCAATTTTTATGGGTTTTCAAATAAATATGCAAATGCAAAAATATGTACAAATGAATGCGAAGGAAGAAGACTTACCGAGCATACCCCCAAACTTAAACTTGACAGTGTCCTCACTGTCATGCTACACCAAGAGGGTCAAAATGTCGGAACTCCCCTGTTTATTTATTTATAAAAAATTTTAATGTTTTGAAATTTTTTTTTTGTTAATAGAAAAAGAAAACAAAAAAATATATATACATATATACAATAAGGTCCCCCCCCCAAACTTAAGCTTGGCCTTACATAAGCCAAAGGTTAGCACCAACCATTCAAAGATCTTATCGTGGTAATGGTAGAGTTGGTGAAAGAATGGAGTGTAAAGGAAAGAAATGAGAAGCACACGAGACCGAATGGGAAGAAAGGTAGAATATGGTCTCGGTGGAGGAGAAGAAGGGCGGAAAAGAGAAAGAAGTGGAGTATGATCTTGAGGGTGTAAATCGAGTGAGTAAATTAGCGCAATTTGTGATGACCGATGTGTTAAAAACGATTGTGCTAATCTATCAACCCGTCGAGAAATGGTGTCAAATCCCTCAAGATTCGCAAGAAAACATGGGTCCATCAAACTTGGTATAGGAGATGAAAGCGGAACGGTCTCTTGCAAGGTCGGAATGATGGGATTGACGAAAGGGAGTGAATTAGGGATAGGCTCATTCTCACCGTAGTAAACTGTCTCGAACTGGAAAGATTCCATAAATGGTTCGAAACAACTGTAAGCAATCGAGTCTGATGGTTCAACTAACTCATCTGAAAATTTAAAGAACTCAAACTCGGGCGGTGAGTCATCAACATCGTCCGAAAAAGTGAAACACTCATAAGTGTCATCGGCTGTGAGAACTGTGTCAGATTCAAAGGAAAAGTTTTCAAGCTCACAGTCGTCAAGCGTGATCTTGTGCGTGGTCGGAATGATGGAAAGGAGGGATGGTGATATAACAGTTAAAAGTTCAGGAGGCTGAATTGGAAAATCCAACACATCAAACAAAAATGGTTCAACCTCAATATTATCCTCAAGACTCTCCTCAATACTCTCCTCATAATTCTCCTCAAAATTTAACTCATCCATGCCATTATCATCAAAATGAAGACGCATATGAAGTTCGGGAGAAACATCTAATGACTCGGGATGATGAATTGGACATAAAATTTCAAACAAATCGACGGGTTCATCATCCAAAATATTCCCGGCGTCTATATCCTTAATCAAGCGAAAATCAATTTTTTCTGACACCTCCTCAAAAGCATGGATATTTATCAATTCAGGTTCTAGAGTGGAGGTGTAAAGGTCAAACGGATTAGGTGTGGTTTCACTCGAAAGGGGTTCTTCACAATTTGGCAAATCAAGCACTACAAAATCACACAACTCGTTTTTATTTTCAACTGGTGAATCATTTGGGACAATCGATGGAAAACCGGAGTTGTGGGCTTCAATTGGGTATGGGTAGGTGCTCGGTACGTCTTCTTCCTTCGCACTCATTTGTACATATTTTTGCATTTGCATATTTATTTGAAAAACCATAAAAATTGAAAAACCACTCTTAATCAAATGGCGCCGTTGCCGGGGATGGCGTAAAATTTTCTTTTTGTAATTTCGGGTTAATATAAAATTTAAAAAATCATAAAAATCTGAAGAATAAAAAAAAAAATCCATTTGCTTGATAGAGGTTTTGTCGATTAAAAATTATTTACCGCAATCAAGAACGGCGTCGCATGAAGCTAGCCGGTGAGTACGGGTCGGTCCACAGGGATGTTGTGAATTTCCTAATCGCGCTAACGAGTTAATTCCGAAGGGTGTTCGGATTGATTATTAAATCTAAAAATTGAAGTTGTATGATACTAGGATTAGAAACTTGCTAGGATTGGGTTTAGGGAAAATTTGGTAAACAAAGATCTACATCTCTTCCCATTGCCTTTAATTAAAGATATCATATTAGTGTTATGGTAAATCTTAACAAAGGGGATTAGGATGATTGGGAAGATTGATTCTTCCTCTAGATCCTTGTCCTTCCTTTCTTAATCTTTACCCTAAGCTCCATGGAAAACCTTAGAATCCGGACGTTTAGACTACGGAATCACCGTTACCTCGAGGGTAGAGTGCCGTAGGGAGCGGAATAAGAAGGTATGCATGGAGTTCTAATTTTCATAAAAGATTGGCAAAGAAAAGAGATGAGAGATCTTCATCTCTCAAATCCTTCCCTATTCCTAATCCTAACAAGCGAGGAAACTACTTGCTCATTGAAGGAATGAAGAAAGACATGATTTTATTAAAGAGAGAAAACATTTATTGCAAGTTAATAAAAGCTAAACTAATTTAAACTAAGGCGAGAAAATAATTTACCTACAAAAAATGATGCTCTCCAAAAGAATGCTGAAATTTATTAATGAAGGGAGGCATGAAAAGAATACAATGATTTGGGCTTCTATTTATAGGAGATAGAAACCCTAGGTTACAATTGATTCGCATGTCTACATTTACCAAAAGATCCTTAGGAAGACCTAGTCAAAGTAGACTTCAAGCTTTGGTAAAATTTTATGTCTCTTTAAAAGAAAGTATTGGGCCTTGGATCTTTGGGCTTCCTTATTATTTGGTTCTTTATTAAAATAGCTTCTATGTTTCTTCTAGATCTCCAGTGAATAATTGCGGTGGACTTTTAACCGTTCGCTTTGTAATCTTGGACCTTGCATTGCCTTGTATTTTGTGAATTTTATCTTTGATGTCAGCTTAATCAAGAGTCTTCTGTTTGTTGGTCAAAGTCCACTTTTGCATCGTCTTTTCATCATTTTCACTGTTTTCTGTCCAAGAACCTGTAACCTGTAATATGTAGCAGACATACGTCAAAAGCACCTGTTTATTTGTAAAAAGAATAAGAATGGGGAATATAATAATGCAATATTATGGTATGAACAAATACCCCCAAACTTATCTTTTGCTCGTTCTCGAGCAAACTTATTATTTTATTCTCGATAAAAATCTAACCTAGCCACACTTTCGCAGGGAAACGCGATTGCACTGAGCACGTGCAACAAGCCGTTAAACCTCTAGGTGTCCCTAGTAGGAGGAGTGTTGTCTCCTGAGGGTTTTCAGCGGGTACTACCCACAAAATCCTATCAATTAAGCCCATTAACTTTTATTCTCCAATTAAGTTTTCTAATAAGGAATTCTATTATCGTCGACTCATAAATCATCCACCCATATTCTTCACACTTCCTCATTATTTAACTTAAGATTATATATGTTCTGCAGACCTACTTAGCTTTCGGCATTTCTTAAGTTTTCATTCTAGGGTTCCATCTCCACTTAGGAATTTTTATCAACTCTACTAAAGATACAAGTTCTATTCTTCATTCCTTTCTCTCATCTAAACTCTAATCACATATCCCACACGTGTGTGTAAATATCACCCCTACACTTGGAAATTCAAATCAAGCAATCGTACTCTCGTCCGTTGTCCAAAGCACTTATTAATTGGTGAATTTTCGCTTTCACATCCTTCATACGACTGTTAATACTTCTTGAGATACCAACAACCGATTACAAGATGCGTTAGCATTTTAAAGCGTACTTCCTAGTTCTGCAACACCCAAGGCTTTTAGCAGTGGCTCCCAAACCAGTTGGTCTAAGGCACTAGGTGATGAAGCACCCTCGCTAAATATTTTTCTATTTTTACAGCCTTAAGTAATCACAAAAACCAGTGTCCATTTTTTTTTTATTACTCACTTTTTTTTTCGTTTTATTTTCATTGTGCTAAGGACGTTATACAAGAGTATTTCAAGGTCTCTTCTACTAATCCAAGTTTCAAGGTGCGTGTTTGTGCATTTTGTAGGGTACATGTTTTCAGAATCTAGACTTAAGGTAGGAACTATTTTTCAAACTTATTCTCTAATAAGAACATCAATACTCTTCCCTTGTTTCGACTTAGCCCAAGAAGTGAACCCAAAATTTGCCTATTTCTAAATAAACTACAAAGACATATACTTTCTACCGTTAAACTTTAAGGAAGGTTATTTTTAGGGTTTTTAATTTACTACGTCAAAGATCTAGTTGTTCCTAGCCAGTTGACCTATTTGTCAAACCAAAGTCAATTAGCCAAAATTGAATACAATAATTTTTATAACTTTTGAAAATTTTCAATTTTTATGGTTTTTCAAATAAATATGCAAATGCAAAAATATGTACAAATGAGTGCGAAGGAAGAAGACGTACCGAGCATACCCCCAAACTTGAACTTGACAGTGTTCTCACTGTCATGCTAAACCAAGAGGGTCAAAATACCGATACTCCTCTGTTTATTTATTTACAATTTTTTTTATTTTATTGTTTTGAAATTTTTTTGTTATTTTTTTATAGAAAACAAAAAATATATATACATATATACAAAGGTTCCCCCCAAACTTAAGCTTGGCCTTACACAAGCCAAAGGTTAGCACCAACCATTCAAAGATCTTATCGTGGTAGTGGTATAGTTGGTGCAAGAATGGGGTGTGGATGAAAGAAATGAGAAACACACGAGACCGTGTGGAAAGAAGAACGGCAGAATATGGTCTCGGTGGGGGAGAAGAAGGGCGGAAAGGAGAAAGAAGAGTCGCGCGAACTTGAGGGTGTAAATCGAGTGAATAAATTAGCGCAATTTGTGATGACCGATGTGTTAAAAGCGATTGCGCTAACCTATCAACCCGTCGAGAAATGGGATCAAATCCCTCAAGATTCGCAAGAAAACATGGGTACGCCGAACTTGGTATTTGAAATGAAAGCGTAACGGTCACTTGCACGGTCGGAACAATAGGAAGGAGGGAAGGAAGTGAGTGAGGAAGGGTATCAGTTAAGGATTTAGGAGGGTGTATTGGAAAATTCGACACATTAAACGAAATTAGTTCAACCTCAATATTATCCTCAGTACTATCCTCATAATTCTCCTCAATATTTTCCTCAAAAATTTGCTTATCCATGCCAATATCATCAAAATCAAGACGCATATGAAGTTCGGGAGAAACATTTAATGACTCGGGATGATGAATTGGACATAAAATTTCAATTAAATCGACGGGTTCATCATCCGAAATATTCCCGGCGTCTATATCCTCAATCAAGTGAAAATCAATTTTTTCTGACACCTCATCAAAAACATGGATATTTATCGATTTAGGTTCTAGAGTGGAGGTGTAAAGATCGAAAGGATTAAGTGTGGTTTCACTCGAAAGGGGTTCTTCACAATTTGGCAAATCAAACACTACAAAGTCGCACAACTCGTTTTTATTTTGAACTTGTGAATCATTTAGGACATTCGATGGAAAACTGGAGTTGTGGGCTTCAATTGGGTAAGGGTATGTTTGATTTGGAAATCCTCTCACATTCTCATTCTGTCCAACCGCCTTCTCATACATTGAAAAATTTGGAGCTAGTTGGAGATTAGCTACCGTTTCACTAGGTTGCATAAGGGTGGCCACGGACGCTTCCACATTCCTAACCATTTTGTTTGTTGCTGTGATATACGCCTCCAACGCCTCTTCCAAACTAAACTTTGGTGGTAAAGGGGTTTCGGCAAAAGATTCGAAATTGTTTGGATATGTGAAACTCCCAAAAGGCTGTGTAGAAGCAGTGTCTAGTGAAGGTGGGAAGGTCGGGTAGGACTGGTAGGAAGTGGGTGATTGGACAGGGGTAGGGTCAACATATGGATAAAAAGGTGAATAGTCTTGTGGATCCCTAGAACTAGATGAGTGGAGAGGGGTGAAAGATCGGCTGCGAGATTGAGCAATATGCTCAGCAATGGACATCGGCTTAGGAGAGGCGGTAGGACTTGAAAAAGTGGTATCAACATATGAAGGTGGTAAATGTTGACTTGGTTGACACAAAGTGGGTTGAAAAGTCAAACTGTTTCCCCTATACGTCTCTATTTGATATTTCAAAGATATTTTAGGCAAGGAAGGATCGTCTTTAAATTGATCGAATAAATTGCCGAACGACGCAAAATTAGGTTCAGGATACCAAAGTTCGGCAAGTGATTTATGATGTGAGGTACCCATGATAGAAGAAAGAAGGTAGGTGGTGCACGTATTTCTCAGCGACAAAAGTTGCAAGTCTTTTTAGAAAAAATTCCTTTTATTATTTTTTTTTATTTGTTTTGCAAAAATTTTCGATAATGGGCTAAGACACAAATGCAAATAACCAGAAATGCACAATCAGTCCTAGATCTAGGGTCACCTAGGTCAGCTAGACAGCTTCTAACTGTTCCAAAGGGCTAGAAATAGGACCTCAAACCGCCTCTTCACCGCCAATTGCGGCCAGGTAAGTGGGAAGGAACCACCACTACAGTGGGCCTAATTAATAACCACTAACCTAGACACCGCAATGTCAGTTAGGATAAACGGTCGATGCCTATACTAGTCCTTTTCCTATTGAGCTCGATGTCCTTAGGTCTGAGTCTAATATTTTTTAATTAATTGTGGTCAATGCAAATGCCTTATGTGATTTCTGGGGTCCTGGGAAGGGTGATGAAATCCACACCCAATTTGAATTGGTCAAAAGCCCCTTAAAATCCGATTAAAGATATGCAAAACAGTAAATCACTTGCAATCAAATCTTTTTATTTTATGAATTTCAAAGTTTGCAAATTTTCTAATTAAAATTTTCCTTTTTCCGCTTACTTTTTATTTGGAAATTTTGCAAAAAGATTTTCGATAAAAGATATGCAAAACAAAAAATATTACTTGCAATCAATTATTATTTTAAGCATATCACAAAGAATCTTTATTTGGAAAAAATTTGTTGCAAAAAGATATTCGAGAAAAGATATGCAACAGAAAAGATTACTTGCAATCAATTTCTATTTTAAACGAGGCACAAAAATCCTGCACAAGATTGTTATTTGGAAAGAGAAAGATTTTTAAAGCGCAAAGAATCCTGCAGGAGATTTTTCAGAAGATATATCGGAGATTTGCAGAGGAGGAGATCAGAAGACTTACAGATTTTTATTTATTTTATTTTTTTACCGCGCTTCTGCCTCCTGTTTTTTTTTTTGAACCGATCAGGCCGCGGTGGTTCCGCGGCCAGAAGTGGTGTTCCGCGGCGGTTCCGCGGCAGGAAAGAGCCGCCGTTTTTTTTTTTTTTTTGCTGCTGCTGCACCAGATCGCGCGTTTGACTTGTTGACTCGGTCCTCTAAATTTTTTTCTGTTCCTCTGTTGTTGCAATCTTCTGTTGATAGGATCGTCTATTTGCTGTTTCGCTTTCTGTAGATTTTCATATCCGAATTTGTGCGTAAATCCTGCAAAATTCACACAAAGATACCCTTTCCAAAAATAACAGATGATATATTTTTATATTTTTTGTGATTTTTCAGATTTTTTTAATTTTATGATTAACCCGAAACCGCGAAAAGAAAATTCTACGCCATCCCCGGCAACGGCGCCATTTGATTGATAGAGCTTTTGTCGATCAAAAATTATTTACCGCAATCAAGAACGGCGTCGCATGAAGCTAGCCGGTGAGTACGGGTCGGTCCACAGGGATGTTTTGAATTTCCTAATCGCGCTAACGAGTTAATTCCGAAGGGTGTTCGGATTGATTATTAAATCTAAAAATTGAAGTTGTATGATACTAGGATTAGAAACTTGCTAGGATCAGGTTTAGGGAAAATTTGGTAAACAAAGATCCACATCTCTTCCCATTGCCTTTAATTAAAGATATAATATTAGTGTTATGGTAAATCTTAACAAAGGGGATTAGGATGATTGGGAAGATTGATTCTTCCTCTAGATCCTTGTCCTTCCTTTCTTAATCTTTACCCTAACCTCCATGGAAAACCTTAGAATCCGGGCGTTTAGACTACGGAATCACCGTTACCTCGAGGGTAGAGTGCCGTAGGGAGCGGAATAAGAAGGTATGCATGGAGTTCTAATTTTCATAAAAGATTGGCAAAGAAAAGAGATGAGAGATCTTCATCTCTCAAATCCTTCCCTATTCCTAATCCTAACAAGCGAGGAAACTACTTGCTCATTGAAGGAATGAAGAAAGACATGATTTTATTAAAGAGAGAAAACATTTATTGCAAATTAATAAAAGCTAAACTAATTTAAACTAAGGCGAGAAAATAATTTACCTACAAAAAATGATGCTCTCCAAAAGAATGCTGAAATTTATTAATGAAGGGAGGCATGAAAGAATACAATGATTTGGGCTTCTATTTATAGGAGATAGAAACCCTAGGTTACAATTGATTCGCATGTCTACATTTACCAAAAGATCCTTAGGAAGACCTAGTCAAAGTAGACTTCAAGCTTTGGTAAAATTTTATGTCTCTTTAAAAGAAAGTATTGGGCCTTGGATCTTTGGGCTTCCTTATTATTTGGTTCTTTATTAAAATAGCTTCTATGTTTCTTCTAGATCTCCAGTGAATAATTGCGGTGGACTTTTAACCGTTCACTTTGTAATCTTGGACCTTGCATTGCCTTGTACTTTGTGAATTTTATCTTTGATGTCGGCTTAATCAAGAGTCTTCTGTTTGTTGGTCAAAGTCCACTTTTGCATCGTCTTTTCATCATTTTCACTGTTTTCTGTCCAAGAACCTGTAACCTGTAATATGTAGCAGACATACGTCAAAAGCACCTGTTTATTTGTAAAAAGAATAAGAATGGGGAATATAATAATGCAATATTATGGTATGAACAGTAGGTTTGATTTGGAAATGTGTAAAACTCACTCGCTCCTCTCAAATTCTCCCTCTGTCCAATCGCCTCATTACACATTGAAAAATTTGGAGCTAGTTCGAAACTAGCTACCGGTTCACTAGGTTGCATAAGTGCGGCAATGGACGCATCCACATTCCTAACCATTTTGTTTATTGCTGAAATGTAAGCTGCCAACGACTGTTCCAAACTAGACATGGGTGGTGAAGGGGTTTCGGTAAAAGAGTCGAAATTGTTTGAATATGTGAAACTCCCAACTGACTGTGTAGAAACAGTGTCTAGTGAAGGTGGGAAAGTCGGGTAGGACTGGTAGGAATTGGATGGCTGGACAGGAGTAGGATCAATATGTGGATAAAAAGGTGAATAGTCTTGTGGATCACTAGAACTAGATGAGTGGAGAGGGGTGAATGATCGGCTACGAGATTGAGCAATATGCTCAGCAATGGACATCGGTTTAGGAGTGACAGAAGGACTTGAAAAAGTGGTATCAACGTATGGAGGCGGTAAAGGTTGACTTGGTTGACACAAAGTGGGTTGTGAAGTCAAACTGTTTCTCCTAGACGCCTCTATTTGATGTTTCAAAGAAATTTTGGGTATGGAAGGATCGTCTTTAAATTGACCGAACAAATTGACGTACGACGCAAAATTAGGTTCGGGATACCAAAGTTCGGCAAGTGATTTATTATGTGGGGTACCCATGTTGTAAGAAGAAAGGGTGAAAGAAAGAAAGTTGGGTGGTGGTGCAAGGATTTATTTGCGGCAAAAATTTGCAAGTTTGTTTATAAAAAGATTTTTTTCTTTTTCCTGTTTCTTTATTTGGAAATTGTTGCAAAAAGATTTTCGAGAAAAGATATGCAACAGAAAAATATTACTTGCAATCAATTTCTATTTTAATCGAGGCGCAAAAATCCTGCACAAGATTGTTATTTCGAAGGGGAAATATTTTTATAGCGCACGGAATCCTGCAGGAATTTTCAGAAAAGATATTTCAAAAATTACAGAGGAGGAACAGAGGAGGCTTACAGAGCAAAGTTAGTCAGATGATGTCACTATGGAGCCGCCCTTCCGCGGCAAAACCTGGTTCCCACCGCGGTTCCGCGGTGGGGTAGTCGGCGCGAGTCCCTAGAAATTTTCTGACGCTCTGATTTGACTAGAAGGCCGCGGTTCCGCGGTACTAAGTAGGTTTTTGCGGCGGAATAGCGGCGTGGTGGAGGCTTCAGGGTGCGGGAAAAATTCCACTGTTCTGTTTTGAAAATCCTTCTCTGTTCTGATCTTCTGATTTCTGTTTCGCTTTCTGGAAATTTCCAGATCCGTCTCGATTGTTCCTGCAAGATTCACAGAACAAAGTACTCTTTCCAAAAAATAACAATTGATATATTCTTATATTTTTTTTTGGATTTTTTAGATTTTTATGATTTTTTTTTAATTTTAGATTAACCCGAAATTGCAAAAAGGAAATAACACGCCATCCCCGGCAACGGCGCCATTTGATTTGATCTCAAAAACTATCTATTAACCGCAATCAAGAACGGCGTCGCTTGGTAGCTAGCCGGTGAGTACGGGTCGGTCCACAGGGATGTTGTGAATCTCCTAATCGCTCAAACGAGTTAATTCCGATTGTGGTCGGATTGATTATTTAAATCTAAAAACTAAATTAATTTATGGCAATTGAATTAAAGATCTAACTATCTAATTAGGGCAAGGAATTAAATTTAATATAGGGCAGAGAATGAAAAATTAACTAGGGCAAGAATTGAAATCTAAACTAGGGCAATTAAATAAATCTACTTACTTTACAGATGGCTCTCTCCAAACATTTACACAGGGTTGTCAGATTTGAATAGATGATATGAAAAGAGGCATTGATACTCTCCAAAAGATTTCTAAATTTTATTCATAAAAAGAGGCATGAGGGAGGCATGAAAAGAATACAATGATTTAGAATTCCTATTTATAGAGGATAAGAAACCCTAGGTTACAATTGATTCGCATGTCTACATTTACACAAATACCCATAGGAAGATCTAGTCAAAGTAGACTCCAAATTATGGTAAAATTTCCAACTCATAAATTCTTGTGTAGCATCTGGTAATTTTGGGCTTTCTATTTATTTGGTTCTTTTCTTCATTTGGCTTCTAGATATTCTCCAGATCTTCCAGTGAATACTTGTAGTGGACTTTAACCGTTCGCTTTGTAATCTTGGACCTTGCGTTGCCTTGTACTGTTCTTTTGTGTAGGCTTGATTAAGGTCCTTCTATTTGTTGGTCAAAGTCCCTCTTTTGCATCATTTTCTATCTTTTTCACTGTTTTAGATCCAAGAACCTGTAACCTGTAACATGTAGCAGACATGCGTCAAAAGCACCTGTCTATTTATAAAACGAATAAGAATGGGGAATATAATAATACAATATTATGGTGTGAACATCACATTACGGCTGTAGAGATATCAAGAACAGGAAGGTAAACTAACTATCTAGTACATGTTCATGAGCCAGAGTAAGAGAGTCAAGAAATAATATAATATGCGGAAGCAAAGATCCAATAAATAAACACCTGGAAAGTAAAACTGGGTACCAACAGGATCCTTACCGCTCGGTCTAACAGCGGCAATGCTCCTGATCAGTCTGCAACAAAGGTAGAGAATCTGGGCCATGCAAAATCCAGACGTCAGGGCGTCATAACATCAAGCAATAATATATAAACAAGGTAGCAAGACATGCAAGTATGATCATAAAGGTAAAGCAGGTATAACAGCAATATAAATCAGTGCAGTGAAATGTAGTGTGCAATAAGTAATCTGAACTGGTCTATTGGGTTAACTACTCTCAAGTCTTTGAAATCAATTTGATGAATCATCGATGTAACTCAATAGTATCCCGTGCATGCCCGGGACCACGGTCTAGGACTCTCGGTCTGAAATCGAGACATGCCGCTAGGCACTAAAAGGAAAAGGGTAAAGACGAACGATGTCAGCAGCATCATCCCGAGGCGGGCCTAGCCTCTAAAACTGATCAGTATAAGCAAGCAACTGTCGAGTTACAAGTCAAGATTTCATCATTGATTTCCCCATACCCCCAAGTTATATGTGTTCAAGTCAGGTATTAAGTAATCAAGAACTAATGCCAACTCAGGATCAGGTAGGTGCAGGTTTGTCTGGATAGACAACAGGAACGGTCCGTAAGGACTACATGTCAGGTTTGTTGGCATTAGACACAAGATCAGGTAACAGGTAAAGCCATGGTACATCAGGTCAAGTCGAGTAGTGTGTTTAGATGTCATGTCATGTCAAGAGTGCACGGTACCATGTCATATCAAGTAGGAAGTATAACAGGTCATGTCAGGAAGCACAAAATATTATATGGGTGCTCACAAATCAACTAATATAAACATGGTTATAAATAAACAAGCGCGGGTACTGTCAGAACAATAAACTGGAACATGTAATATGATATGCAACGAGGTACGGATTAAATTATATCGATACACGGTTAATATTTAGAGTTCGGTTTATGGTTCCAACATTAAGTATTATACACTTAAACAAATATGGATTGTTAAAAATCATGTTAATGTGTACTAAATAATCTAAAGATGAAATTGCATATAAATCAGATTAGTTGTATGCAAACGGTCGTCCGACAGGGTATAAAATATAAAAGGGTACTGTGGGTTATACAAATAATTGCTATAAGATTTAAATATGAATGCGGGTACTATGTATAGTATAATTAAATACAAACTGGTATGTTTCGAGCCATGAATCTAAAATGATATAATGGGACGTCGACATGTTAAAATGGAAATTATGGTATTAGATGTAAGCTACAGGTTTAACGTGCAATCAAATAGATATATAGAACTTTGAATAGCATATATAGTAATTCAAATAGCATGTAGCAAGTTTTCACTTACCTCGGGGATCCACAGATGCACGTCACGCAGTAAGAATGCGATAAAGCTATGGAAAAACTCCACTAGGGCATTCCGTCGAACACCTTGCGCGCATACACGAACATTGACGGAATGGAGATCTAGAGGCAGAGAAAACATCACAGCGTTCAAATAATTTCAGGTCACACCTTGGAGCCTCGATTCTCGCTGCTGCTGCGACCGCGGAGACCAGATGTGGGATCACAACTAGGTGCTGGTTCGAGAGAAAGAGATGAAGACGATGGCATGGCGAAGGCAATGGTGGTTGCTGGAGCTGGCCTGGTTGGTGCTACTCGATTGGGTTGTGCTTGGTGCTGGGGGTTTTGTCTCGGAGGCGACGATTGCGGTAAAAGAATGACGAGGGAAAACACAATGTACGACATGTGAAAGATCCAAGCTTGGACTTCGGTTGGGGATCGGCTTGGGATTTGCAGTAGAGGAACTTGGCTCAAACTGCGAGAGGAAGTAGACGACGGTGATAGACTGCTTTAAGTCGATGTCGATAGTGCTTGGGTATGGGGTCTTGGGTGCAGCCAAGGTCTCGACTTGGATTGCTAGGGGTCTGCTCCGACCTTGATGGTGCTCGGTTAGGGTTCGGCGGCAACGATGGAGACGAGGCGACGATGAGTTGATCGCTGGAGTTGGGTCTCGGTAATGGGGTGTTGCTCGGGTGTAGAGGCGTGAATAGGTGGCGACGGTGGTGTCACGGGGTTGAGGTGATGGGTTCAGGTTAGGTGATGAGATGAAGATGATGGGGACGATGATGAAGACGAGGTGGGTCAACGGAGAAGAGGGAGATGCAGGTTGCGGTGAAGGAGGATGATGCGGTCGAAGCTGTCACTGGTGAGGGTCGGTGGCTGCAATGGTCGTGGTGCTTGATGGAGTCGAAGGTTGAGGACGGTTGAGGGAGGATGTAGGGGAGACGACGACGATGAGGTGGCGGAGGCGAGGGCGAAGGCGGTGACGAGGGTGCAGGAAAGGGTGCGATCGCGGAAGCAGGGAAAGAAAATGAGGGTGGAGAGAGAGAGAGACGTTTGTGATTTAAAAGATATGAAAGGAATTATATAAAATAATAATTAGAGGGGGAGAGAGAGAGGGACTGAGAGAGAAGGAGAGAGAGAGAAATATATCGAGCTGAGAGAGAGAGGGTGAGAGATAGAGTGAGGAGAGAGAGAGAGGTGAGAGAGAGAGGAAAATGCACAGTAAGGAGAAAGAAAATTAGCGTTATTCAGGGAGAGAGAAAGAGAGAGTAGAGAGAAAGGAGAGAGAGAGAGAGAAGGGGCGAGAAAGAGAGAAGCTCGGTGCGGTGGGGCCAGCGAAACGGAGAGTTGGGATTGGTGGGGAAAATATTTTTTTAAAGAAAATATTTTAAAGATTTTTATTCGTTGGTAAACAGAAAATATATTTTCGTTTAAAAAATAAAAATATCTAATTTTTGGCGAGATACAAAAGTATTTCAAAATGTGCCCGGGTCGGGTCCAAAAATTCAGTTTTAAAATATGAAAATTATATGCAGCTTCCAAATTTCAAAATGAATGCTCAGTCAAAGAAAATGCATACCCCCAAGAACGGATGCACGTACGTGCGCGTAGCCATCCAAACACATCCGTTTCACTGAACGGGACGAGAACAAGGTGCGCGGATGCTACCACGAGATTAGGGGTATCATGCAGGCTATGAAATGAAATTTTAAAATATTTTCTGTGATCTAAAAGTTATATGATAAAACATGCGATGTCAGATGAAATGCCAATACACAGTTTATACTAGATGCACGTGTCAATGCAACGAGTCAGGGTAACCTACAAATATAAATCAAACAAGTTCAAGCAAGCGGTTCGGGTCGAATGCAAAGTAATATGTAAAATACCATTCGCACCCAAACACGCTAAATCAAGAAAAGACCATGGATAGGTAAATACGGAAACTGGAATTGGTATAAGTGAACTCGGGTATTACAAATCGCATGTAGCAAGTTTTACTTGCCTCGACAGATCAAGAAACGGGTATACGGAACGTCCCACATCGGCGAAATGTCGCGACGCGCGCACGGTACACGGAACAGATCCAAATAACGCACGAGGGTGATCACGCAGATAAGGTACATCGTCTGGGTCATCAAGAACGACAGCGACGTTACGGCTCCGGCGATCTATGAAAATACAGATCCAAGAAATAAAGAAAAAGAAGAAGAAGAAGAAGCACTTGTGATGAGGTTGTGGGGTTCAAGGCTCGGGCAAGGGTTGCAAGCTAGGGTTTGATGGGTTCTGCGCGAGATGCAAGGTGGTAATGATGACGAGTGCACGGAGGCGACGGGGTCGGAGCTCCGGCGAGGAAGCAGGTGAGGCAAAGGGTTGCAGCGATGGAAGTGACTGGAGTTGCGTCGGGGTTGAGAGAGGTGGCTGCGATGGTGATGAAATGGTGCTCAGACGAAGGGAGGTCGGTGATAGTGTCGGGGTCGAGGGTTAAGGCTGCTAGCTAGGGTCTCGGTGGTGTTGGGTTGAAATCGACGGCATGCTGGAGATGTTTACGATGCCGGTGGTGGAGGTAAGGTGATGCGACGGTGTTGATGGGTTGCTCGGATGTTGAAGGAGAAGGAGGTGGCGATGATGCTCGGTTGTGGGCTGTCGGGGGATGTGCTGCGGCAAGGAAGATGGTCGGTGTTTAGGTATCGACAGCATGGTAGGTTCAGGTGATGGTGCAGGGGTTGGTGGTGGCACGGCTAGGTAACGATGAGGGTGCAGCTGGAGGTTAAGGCTTGGGGTTATGGGTTTTGATAGGAAAACAATGGGAAGAAGATGGAGATGGGTTGATGGTTTGCTGGAGGAGGGTGCTCGGGTTACCGGCGGCGGTGAAGGGGATGAGAAAAGTGGCGGGTGCTTGGTGGTGGTGCTTTGGGATGAAGACGACGACGATGGTGATCGGAGGTTGGTGCTCGGTGCAGGGAAGAGCAAAGGTCGTGGCTAGTAGGGGAGGACGACGAGGAGGTAGTAGAGGAGAGGGGACGAAGGGTGAGGCGACGACGGCGACGAGGCTGGGGCGAGGCATGGGTTTTCTCATGGGGAGGCGACGCTGGAAAAATGAAAAAAAGAAGAAGCGAGAGGAAAGAGAGACGTTCCGAGAAAGAGAGAAAGGGAGAGAGAGAGAGTGAAGAGAGAGATCGAAATGAGAGAGAGAGGGAATGAACAGTGAGGAGAGATGAAATCGTCGTTTTGTGGGGGAGAGAGAGAGAAAGAAGGGAGAAAGAAAAGAGAGAGAGAAAGAGAGGGAGTGGGGCCGGGTTAGAGAGAGAGAAGTGTTGATTGGTTAGAAAAGATTTTGGTTTGTTTAAATGTTAAGATTTTAATTTAATAATATATTTGGTTAGATATGAATAAAATTTAAACTGTTAGACAGGAAATTAAATATTAACTAATTGGAATTTTGACGGGATAAAAAAATATTTCAAAACGCGTCCGGGTCGGGTCTAAAATTTCAGATTTAAAATATGAAAAATATATGCAACGTCCAAATTTCAAAATGAAAGCCCAGCTAACAAAAATGCATACCCCCAAGAACGGATGCACGTACGTGCACGTAGCCATCCAAACACGTCCGTTTCACTGAACGGGACGAGAACAAGATGCGCGGATGCTACCACGGGGTTAGGGGTATCATGCAGGTTATGAAATGTATTTTTAAAATATTTTACGTGACTTAAAATGTTATATGGTAAAAGATGTCATGCCAGATAAAATGCCAGTATGCGATAAAGTTGAAAATGCACAAGTCTACATAACAAGTCAGGGTGATTCATAAATATGAATCAAACAAGTTTTAAGCAAGCGGGTCGGGTCGAATGCAATGTAAAATATAAAATACCATCCGCACCCAAAATACGTTAAATCAAGAAATACCACGAATAAGAAATACGAGAACTGGAATTGGTATAAATGAACTCGGGTGTTACACCACCCTCTTCGTCGCCTCCTCTCCTCGACCTCACTTCTTCTCTCCCCGCTCATCTCTCTCTCTCCCCTGCAACTTTTCCCGACGAGAACCCACGCACCCATCTCCCCGCTCCTGCATCTCGCCACCGACGACCTTATCGTCGCCTCCACGGCCTCATATGTCCTCTACCCTCTCTCCTCCCCGCCCTCAACCCTAACAAGAACCCTGCAACCTCTTCGCCTGCACACCTTTCTCTCGCCTGCACACCCCGCCTCAACACCGGCGACCACGTCATCGTCGCCTCATCCTCACCCCGTTGCCACTACCTCCTCTCCCCTTTATGCAAACCATCACCACCTCCTCAAACCCCAGACCCTTTCCCTGCATAGAACCTTAACCCAAGCCTTCGCCGCGGCCACTGCCATCGCCGCGGATCTCGCCGTCGACGGCCCGTTGTCGTCGTCGTCTCTCCTGCCTCGTATCTGTCCACAACCACCGAAATCCCAGTCCTCCTCTTCATTCTTCTTCTTCATTCTTCTTCTTCTTCTCTTTCTTTCTTGTTTTTCCGACCATCGCCGGAAAACCCACGGCTCATCGTCGTTTCTCCTCGCCTCCTCTGTCCCTGACCCGAGCCATACCAAACCACAGAACAGCCACAACCTTCATCTCTTCTTTCTTCTCTTTCTTCTTCTTCTTGTTTTTCCTTCTCTTCTTGCTTTCTTGATCCATGTTTCCGATCACTGCCGGAGCCGTGCTCGCCGCCGCTGATCCGGGCGACCCAGTGGACATCCTTATCCAGCGTGGTCCGTTCCTGCATTACTTGGTTCGGTCCTGTGTGCGCCGTATGTGCATTGCAACTTTTACCGACATTGGACGTTGCAGCACGTATCCGTATCATGATCCATCGAGGAAAATTAATCTTGCTATATGCTATATAACTCATTTTATACCTATTTAAATAAATATCATACATGTAGTTTAAATCTAGTACCCCATGTTTAGTTTTATAACGTTTCGATGTTCCGTTTGCATCCGTTTATATCATTCCAGATCTAGGTCATGAAAACTTATCTTATGACATACTAGATTACATTATACTGCATCCATATCAATATTTATATCACATATTGCTTAGTTGTACATCCCACATTACCATTTTATAGTTTTATAACTTTTCGGATACCCGTTTGCATCTATCTCATTTAGAATATATATAACTGCATCCATAGATCACATTAATACATAACACTGTGATATTAACACCATATGTTTAAAAAAGAGCATCCTAATCAGTGTTGGAACTATAAATGTAACCCTAATCGATAACTGTGCATCCATATCTTTGAATTTATATCTATTTGCATACCATATCACACTATTCCATTTTATTGTTATATTGGTATCCCATACTTGTTTTTTTGTACTCATGCTTATTACAGTTTGATTATGAGCACCCACTCGACACTTGTGCACTACCTGACATGATCTGATACACTGCTACTGACATGACTTGATACATGTGCACTACTTGACATGACTTGATACATGTACGCCACCTGACATGACCTGATGTACCACAGCGTGACATATTACCTGTTCTTGTTACTAATGCTGACAATCTTGACCTGTTGTCCCTACGGACATTTCCTGTTGTCTATACAGACAAACCTGTACCTGCTTGATCCTGTGTTGGCATTAGTCTCAGATTTATAAATACCTGACCTACACACATAATTTGGGGGTATGGGGAAATCAAGAATGTAGCTGAACGTAATTCAAAGGGCTATTATATCATTTTACCGTGGTCCCATGGAGAATGAACGGGACATAGACTCACAGTCTATTACATCATTTTACCGTGGTCCCGTGGGGAATGAACGGGGCATAGACTGATGGGTTACGATGAGGATTACATTAATTGATTTCGAATAACTTTAGAGTAGATAACCCCATAACACAGTTTAGACTACTCACTGCACTTCACTTGTTTATATCCTGTCTACTGATCTATATTCATGTTACGGTTTACTTATGACTTATTACTGTTCTACTTTTATTACTGTTCATACTCGTACTTGCATTTATTGCTACCCCCTGATTATTATTGTTGATATTATGACGCACTGACGTCTGGGTTTTGCATGGCCCAGATCCTCTACCTTTGTTGCAGGCTGAGCAGGAGTATTTCCGCCGTCAGGCCGAGCAGTGAGGATCCTGTTAGTATCCAGTTAGTTCAGTTATTTCCATACTTTACAGATGTTACTGTTTATTGGATTTATTGCTTCCGCATATAATTCTTGACTCGTTTATTCTGGCTCATGGACATGTACTAGATAGTTTATTTACTTTCCTGTTCTTGATATCTCTACAGCCGTAATGTGACTGTAGAGAGATTTTTCCTATCCATAGGTAGCATGGTTGGCTCTATCATGTGCCTATCTTAGCGCACTCTGGGAAGCAGGACGTGACAGGGTTTGTTTGGTATCAGAGCATAGTATTTAGGTTAATCGGGTTTGATTCTTTTTGTAGTTGGGTATTGGACCCAATACACGAATCAGAAAATCCGTGATTAGGAACATGTCCTGCCATATTGTTACCATGATTCTTGAATCATATCTTTCTCTTGACCCCTGTCCTGATGATATGCAAACAACTTTGCATCTCGAGTTGAAATTCTTTTGGTTCCCTATTGTTTCTTCCGTCCTATTCCTTTGATTCTGATACTAGGATTTGGCCGACTTGAACGGAGTTATGTGATTGTAACTATGAACTGCAGTATGGTTACAATGCGGTACTCTATTTAAGTAACTTGGAGTCCTGGTCTTGTTTCATTTCCTTGTTTCATGGTCGTTCTATTACCTTGGTTCTATCCGTTTCATTGCTTACCAGTTTATATTTTGCAAATTTCTTGGTGACCGATACCGGCAGTTATGAAGTTGTCTTGGAAATTGATGGTCTCACTTTTCACGCTCACATTGATTGTAGGGCAAAGAAAGTGATTTTCCAGATTCCCGGACATCCGGAGTTGGTTTTGCTGGACGTAGCAGTTCTGTCGGGCTAGTCGAGTCTAGGGCTAGGCCGACAAGCAATGTTCTTTCGTCAATGGAAGTTGATAAGGAGGAAGCGCCAGCTGTAGTTTGAGAGTTCATGGACGTGTTTGAGGACATCTCGGGTTTACCGCCAAAACGAGATGTGGAGTTCACGGTCGATCTTGTTCCTGGTGCAGCGCTAATCTCAAAGGCGTACTATCCGATGGCACCAGTGGAGTTGGAAGAAGTAAAGCAGGTTACCGAATTGCTAGAGAATGGTTGAATTCGCAGCAGCAATTCACCTTGGGGAGCTCCAGTTCTTCTAATAAAGAAGAAAGATGACACAAGAAGGATGTGTATCGATTATCGAGAATTAAACCGGGTGACTATTAAGAACAAGTACCCGATCCCTCACATTGGCGAATTGTTCGAGTAGCTTAGTGGCGTGAGGGTATTCTCAAAGCTGAATTTGCAATCCGGATATCATCAGGTCCGAGTTAAATCAGAAGATATTTGCAAGACGGCGTTCTGAACTCGGTATGGACATTTCGAGTATTTAGTGATGCCCTTCGGGGTAACGAATGCACCGGCAATATTTATGGACTTGATGAATCGAATCTTTTCACCGTTCTTGGACCAGTTTATGGTGATGTTTATCTATGATATTCTGGTCTACTCGAGGAGCCTAGAAGAGCATGCAGAGCACTTGAAGATCGCACTGCATTGAGGTAAGAAAGATTATATGCAAAGATGAGCAAGTGCGAGTTTTGGCTTGAGGAAGTGAAGTTTTGGGGCATGTCGTGTCCGGAGATGGAATCGCCGTTGATCCCGAAAAGATTGCAGCGGTTCAAGATTGGCCGATTCCGAAGAACGTTGCAGAGATCAGAAGCTTTCTTAGACTTGCCGGGTACTACAGAAGGTTCGTGGAGAATTTTGCTCGTTTGGCTGAGCTTTTGACCAAGATTACGCGTAAGGAAGTACCATTTGTATGGACGGATAGTTGTGCATCATCGTTTGAGGTGTTGAAGCAAATATTGATAACCGCTCCTATTTTGACTATACCGGACAGTTCCGGAGGATTGGTAATTCACAACGACGCATTTGGGAAAGGGTTGGGATGTGTTTTGATGCAGCATGGGAAGGTTATAGCCTACACATCGAGACAGTTGAAGACCCATGAGAAGAATTACCCAACTCATGATTTGGAGCTAGCAGCTGTGATTTTCGCTTTGAAGATTTGGAGACACTACTTTTTGGGCGAAAGGGTCGAAGTATTCACTGATAAAAAAAAAGCCTAAAGTATGTGTTCACACAGAAAGAGCTTAACATGAGACAGCGTAGATGGTTGGAGCTGATGGTTGACTATAGTCTTGATCTTAAGTACCATCCGGGGAAAGTTAATGGTGTGCCGGATGCGCTTAGTCGGTTGCCAGCAATTCGGATGTTGACTGCACAGAAGGAGATTATTGAAGACTTTCGGAGATTCGATTTGGAGATTGTGCTACCGCATTCTTCGGGACAGTTGATGCAGCTGCAAGTACAGTCGTCATTGATCGAGAATATTAAAGCAGCGCAGTTACATGATCCTAGATTGCAAAAGTTTTGAGAACAGCTTGAAGCTGGACTTCGAACGGACTTGTTGATTCATGAAGATGGTTCGTTGCGATATGGTAGCCGTTTGTGTGTGCCAAAAGGAGATATTCGCGAAGAAGTTATGAAGGAGGCGCACAGTTCCGCATATTCCGTACATCCAGGAGGCACGAAGATGTACCGAGATCTACGACAACATTTCTGGTAGGAAGGCATGAAACGAGAGATTGCCCGCTTTGTAGCGAAGTGCTTAGTGTGTCAGCAAGTTAAGGCTGAACATCAAAGGGTTGCTGGTTTATTGCAACCACTTTCGATTCCTCAATGGAAGTGGGAACATATAACCACGGATTTCGTGACAGCTTTACCGTGGAATCCAAAGGGCAACAGTGCAGTTTGGGTGATTGTTGATTGATTGACCAAGGTAGCTCACTTTATACCGTTTCGAGTTGGTCGGTCAACGGAAGTGTTAGCAGAACGGTACATGCAGGAAATTGTGAGATTACATGGAGTACCCGTAAGCATCGTTTCCGACCGTGACACTCGATATTTATCACACTTCTGGAGGAGTTTACAGGAAAGTTTGGGGATGCGATTGAAGTTTAGCACAGCTTATCATCCCCAGACAGATGGCCAGTCGGAGAAAACGATCCAAACTCTTGAAGACATGTTGAGAGCTTGCATGTTAGACTTCAAGGTTTCATGAGAGGATCATCTACACTTGGTGGAGTTTTCATACAATAACAGCTTTCAGGCGACTATTCAAATGGCTCCATTCGAAGTATTGTATGGTCGCAAGTGTCGCTCACATGTTTGTTGGGTCGATGTTGGAGAACGAAGATTGTTGGGACTAGATTTGATTGTGCAAACCGTAGAGAAAGTTAATACTATCCGGAATCATATGAAGGCAGCGCAAGATCGGCAGAAGAGTTGGGCCGATATATCGAGAAGACCTCTAGAGTTCGCTGTTGGTGATCTGGTATTCTTGAAGATATCACCAACTAGAGGAGTGATTCATTTGGGAGTCGAGACAAGTTTAGTCCTCGATTTGTTAGGCCTTTCGAGATTTTGGAGCATGTTGGAGAAGTGGCTTATCGATTGGCTTTACCACAATCTTGGAGAATGTTCATGACGTGTTTCATGTATCTTAACTCCGTAAATATGTTCGAGATGAAACACACGTGCTGGATCATTCGGAGCTGACTGTACGAGAAGATTTAACTTTTGAGGAACGACCGATGTCGATTGTGGATCGAAGGGAAAATGTTCTTAAGAACAAGATTATCCCTCTCGTACTTGTTTCTTGGGGAAATCGCTCGTATGGAGAATCAATTTGGGAACGAGAAGATGAAATCCGACAGAAATTTCCACACATCTTCTTGTAGTTTCATGCTTATTTATCTTTTCTTGTTCTTGGATTCGAGAACGAAATTCTTTTTGTAGTTGGGTATAATGTAACAACCTAGTTCATTTCTACCAATTCCAGTTCTCGTAATTTTTTTCTTATTGTGGTATTTCTTGATTTATCGTATTTTGGGTGCGAAGGGTATTTTACATTTTATATTACATCCGACCCGACCCGATTGCTTGAAACCTGTCTTGATTCATGTCTATGATTTCTCCTGACTTGGTACGTAGACTTGTGCACTTTCATGTATACTGCATACTGGTATTTTTATCTGGCATTTACATTTTACAATATAACATTTAAAGTCACATAAAATATTTTAGAAATACATTGCATGGCCTGCACGATACCCCTAACCCCGTGGTAGCATCCGCGCATCTTGTTCTCGTCCCGTTCAGTGAAACAGACGTGTTTGGATGGCTACGCACACGTACGTGCATCCGTTCTTAGGGGTATGCATTTTCGTTACCCGAATATTCATTTTTAATTTTGGTCGTTGCATATATTTTTCATATTTTTAAACCGGATTTTTAGACCCGACCCAGACGTGTTTTGGAGTAAGTTTGTATTTGCCAAAATCTCAAAACGTAGTAATATTATATTATTTAATTCCTTCTAACTATTAATATAGGTTTTTAGCTAAAATATAATTTTTATATTAAATCTCAACTAAAACTCTCAGTTTCCTTTTATAAATATTAATCTTAATATTTAACATGCATCGTTCTCTCTTTCTCTCTCCTCCTCTCTCCTCCTCGTGATCTCAGCAGTCTCTCCCTCCCGTTTCTCACCTCTCTCTCTCTATTAAATATTTCTTTAACCTTTTTTATTACCCACGGCCCCCCCTCTCTCCTCTCTTCTTTCTTCCTCTTCAAAAATTTTTTTTCCCGCCTCCGAGCTCACGAAACCCACGCCCCCTGCCCTAGCGTCGCCCTCGCCGCCGGCGACCCCTCGCCATCTCACCACCCTCTTCGTCGCCTCCTCTCCTCGACCTTACTTCCTCTCTCCCCGCTCATCTCTCTCTCTCCCCTGCAACTTTTCCCGACGAGAACCCACGCACCCATCTCCCCGCTCCTGCACTTCGCCACCGACGACCTCGTCGTCGCCTCCACGGCCTCATATGTCTTCTACCCTCTCTCCTCCCCGCCCTCAACCCTAACAAGAACCCTGCAACCTCTTCGCCTGCACACCCTTCTCTCGCCTGCACACCCCGCCTCAACGCAGGCGACCATGTCATCATCGCCTCATCCTCACCCCGTCTCCACTACCTCCTCTCCCCTTTACGCAAACCATCACCACCTCCTCAAACCCCAGACCCTTTCCCTGCACAGAACCCTAACCCAAGCCTTCGCCGCGGTCACCGCCATCACCGCGGATCTCGCCGTCGACGGCCTATCATCATCGTCGTCGTCTCTCCTGCCTCGTATCTGTCCACAACCACCGAAATCCCAGTCCTCCTCTTCATTCTTCTTCTTCATTCTTCTTCTCTTTCTTTCTTGTTTTTCCGACCATCGCCGGAAAACCCACGGCTCATCGTCGTTTCTCCTCGCCTCCTCTGTCCCTGACCCGAGCCATACCAAACCACAGAACAGCCACAACCTTCATCTCTTCTTTCTTCTCTTTCTTCTTCTTCTTGTTTTTCCTTCTCTTCTTGCTTTCTTGATCCATGTTTCCGATCACCGTCGGAGCCGTGCTCGCCGCCGCTGATCCGGGCGACCCAGTGGACATCCCTATCCAGCGTGGTCCGTTCCTGCATTGCTTGGTTCAGTCCTGTGTGCGCCGTATGTGCATTGCAACTTTTACCGACATTGGACGTTGCAGCGCGTATCCGTATCGTGATCCATCGAGGCAAGTTAATCTTGCTACATGCTATATAACTCATTTTATACCTATTTAAATAAATATCATACCTGTAGTTTAAATCTAGTACCCCATGTTTAGTTTTATAACGTTTCGATGTTCCGTTTGCATCCGTTTATATCATTCCAGATCTAGGTCATGAAAACTTATCTTATGACATACTAGATTACATTATACTGCATCCATATCAATATTTATATCACATATTGCTTAGTTGTACATCCCACATTACCATTTTATAGTTTTATAACTTTTCGGATACCCGTTTGCATCCATCTCATTTAGAATATATATATCTGCATCCATAGATCACATTAATACATAACACTGTGATATTAACACCCCATGTTTAATAAAGAGCATCCTAATTAGTGTTGGAACTATAAATGTAACCCTAATCGATAACTGTGCATCCATATCTTTGAATTTATATCTATTTGCATACCATATCACACTATTCCATTTTATTGTTATATTGGTACCCCATACTTGTTTTTGTGTACCCATACTTATTACAGTTTGATTATGAGCACCCACTCGACACTTGTGCACTACCTGACATGACCTGATACACTGCTACTGACATGACTTGATACCTGTGCACTACTTGACATGACTTGATACATGTACGCCACCTGACATGACCTGATGTACCATAGCGTGACATATTACATGTTCTTGTTACTAATGCCGACAATCTTGACCTGTTGTCCCTACGGATATTTCCTGTTGTCTATACAGACAAACCTGTACCTGCTTGATCCTGTGTTGACATTAGTCTCAGATTTATAAATACCTGACCTACACACATAATTTGGGGGTATGGGGAAATCAAGAATGTAGCTGAACATAACTCAAAAGGCTATTATATCATTTTACCGTGGTCCCGTGGGGAATGAACGGGACATAGATTCACAGTCTATTACATCATTTTACCGTGGTCCCGTGGGGAATGAACGGGGCATAGACTGATGGGTTACGATGAGGATTACATTAATTGATTTTGAATAACTTTAGAGTAGATAACCCCATAGCACAGTTTAGACTACTCACTGCACTTCACATGTTTATATCCTGTCCACTGATCTATATTCATGTTACGGTTTACTTATGACTTGCTACTGTTCTACTTTTATTACTGTTCATACTCGTACCTGCATGTATTGCTACCCCCTGATTATATTATTGTTGATATTATGACGCACTGACGTCTGGGTTTTGCATGACCCAGATCCTCTACCTTTGTTGCAGGCTGAGCAGGAGTATTTCCGCCGTCAGGCCGAGCAGTGAGGATCCTGTTAGTATCCAATTAGTTCAGTTATTTCCGTACTTTCCAGACGTTACTGTTTATTGGATTTATTGCTTCCGCATATAATTCTTGACTCGTTTATTCTGGCTTATGGACATGTACTAGATAGTTTATTTACTTTCCTGTTCTTGATATCTCTACAGCCGTAATGTGACTGTGGAGGGATTTTTCCCATCCATAGGTAGCATGGTTGGCTCTGTCACGTGTCTATCTTAGCGCACTCTGAGAAGCGGGGCGTGACATGGGGTGAGGCCACTATCACACTACAGGATATTGGCCTCTTACTCGGTTTACGGGTCAATGGGCTTGGATTGGTCGGAAGAAAAATTGTTGATCCAGATACCGACCATCCATACTGGGATACATATGCCGAGTCTGCTCTCGGACAGGTAAAAAAATTAATGTCAATAAACTCTCGATATCTTTGTTTTTAGCTAAGTAAATTATTTATATTTAATATTCAGATTCAGATTCTCTCTTATTGGTTCCCCTCTTTAGTGTACCTATTGCACGGACATTTTGTACATTATTTCTAGTTTTAATATTTCACAAAAAATGCTAATATCAGGCACCAGGAGGTTATAGTAAGGGGTATAAGATCAGTTTAAACTGGCTGAAAGTTACATTTACTAATATCCCTGATGAAGCCACCGATGAAATCTTGGATAGACATGCACGTGCCTACATTCTGTACATGATCGGTTCTTGGTTGATGCCGGACCAATCGGCAACGTATGTCCATCCGTTATACCTTGGCTTCTTTACGGACTTTGATGTGTGTGGCCAATATGCTTGGGGAGTAGGGGTCTTGGTCTTTCTTTACAAGGAACTCGATAAGGCATGTGCTCCAACGAAGAATAAAATTTATGGCTGCATTACATTATTTCAGGTAAATTCCTTATTTTTCACACCTAGAAATTTGCAAAATTGTAATATTGGTTCTTTCTCTTATCATCTGACACTTTATTTATAGATTTGGTCATGAGAGCGTATGTGTATGGGATGACTAGATCAAGTTAAAATAACTGCCTTGGATACCCCTGGAAAGCCGCTCGGCTCTTGGTGGAATGACAAGAAAGCGTATAAGGCTTCTCGTCGAGTACTTAGATACTATAAAGATGAGTTGGATCGCATGGAGGCGACTCAGGTAACCATAACTTAGGTAATTAAGTTTGTTTTAAAATTTTGAAATACCTTCATCACAATTTTTGTACTATGTTATTTGCGCAGTTCACGTGGACGCCTTATACAGCAGATCGTCTGCAAGGATTACCCGGCATCTGTATTGAAGGAGAGCCGGTTTGGCGGGCTCGATGCCCACTCCTCTGCATTAATATCGTTGTCATGCACCTACCGGACCGGGTGTTGCGACAGTTTAATAGATCGCAATATATTCCTGTCCTGCCGTCTTCGCCTATGACAATAGAGGGAGACATGCGAGGAGAAAAGGCGGAGCGTGATTGGAGGGAGCATCATCATCAATATTTACCGAGATGGGAAGATAGGCAGCGTAATATTGCTTTACAGCAAATAGGTGACCAAACAACCACCGACGCTACCGAAGCATATCTACAGTGGTATAAGCGTGTCGCCATAAGATATCTTTCTGCTCTCCCTAACGACTTCTCAAATATCGCGCGGTACGAGCCTAGAGGCCACGTGGAACGAGATTTGGTAAATTGAATTCTTTAGATTATATTACTTTTTAACATCCGGCGGTATGAGTCAATACTTATTTCTTATTTCTAATGTAACGACAGGCTCGTAGGTTGCATCATATACAATCAATGGTGCAGGATCCATACCCGACTGATGCTGGTCCGGAAACTCAGGCTCTATTTTCAAATGTAGACCAATATATTGGTGGTATATTCGGTTCATATAATATGCTTCCACATTTATCGCCGGCACCGGAGCAGCAGTATGAGCCGGCACCGGAGCAGCAGTATGAGCCGGCACCGGAGCAGCAGTATAAGCCAGCACTGGAGCCGCACCATGAGCCGGCACCAGAGCCGCAGCATCACGGAGATCCAGCGCAGCAGGATCGGTGGTTTGGATCACCATACCGTCAGCAGCAAGCCTGACATACCGGACAAGCGCAACAACCGGAGGAACAACAGTTTTGGGGGACCGGTTTTGCGCAACAACCCCAGGCTTGGGGGTCAGGTTTTGCAGAACAGCCGTCTTGTGGATCAGGTTTTGAGCAACAATAGCAACCTTGGGGGTCAGGATTTGCGCAGCCATGGGGCCCAGGTTTTATGCAACAGCAGCCGTATGAAATCGGGACATTTTTCGCTACAACTGCCCAGTTGGGAGACGGATTTATCATCCTACGTATAGTTGTTGGGAGGCAGCACATATCCGACACCCGTCCCACATTCAGGATTTGCGGAACAACAGGCTGTCCAAGACGTTGCTGAAGACGAAGCAGAAGCTGAAGCCGAAGCCGAAGCAGAAGAGCAGACACCTCCGCCGCCATCTACCCAAGAAACGGATGGGTCCTCCAGTCATCCCAAGAGGCATAGGCTTATGTCAAGCCTCCTCGAATTTCATAAAGGAAAAGGAAAACTATAGTTATTTACATTTTACAAACAGATAGGATTTTTTTGTATTGTAAATTTGACGGATTCATTTTGATATTATAAATTTGACTATCGAGATAGAATTTACATTTTACAAACAGATAGAATTTTTTTGTATTGTAAATTTGACGGATTTATTTTGTACACCACATTCATATAATACAATTTTATAATTTTATTCGAATTTTCGTTTATTTATTTAATTTTTTTTTAATAGGACGGGTTCCCAAAACCCGCGCTCTCTTCATAATAATAGAGAGGGCGGGTTCTACAGTATAGGGGACGGGTTCTAGAAACCCGCCCTCGAAACTGGGAAGGGGATGGGGTCCACAAACCGTCCTATTCTCCTAATTTAAAAAAAAAAAATCTATCCTAATTTAATAATTTTAAATAAAAAATACCCTATTTCAAAAAAAAACCATATACATTTGGTACAGTCTAGGCTACTCTACTATTCCTTCGGATGGCCTGTTGGATCCAAAGAGCTATGTTGAAGTTATTTTTTCCTGGAGGTTTGCTAGAGGAAAATGTGGATTGGGATGGGCAACCCCAACCCCATGTTGCTCATTTGCCTATCAATGACAGTCAGGTGGTAAAGGATTGAAAAGTCGCACAAGGGCCGCATAAAGTTTTCTTTAAATTTTTTTTTTGAAAGAAATAGCTTTCTTTAAATAAATAAAAATAACTTCAAAAGAAGAACTATAAATTCTCGCTCCATATATATATTTGATATTTGATCGGTGTGCCCACGTTATACATACAAGCTTAACCATATCAAACAACACAAATAAGAGGGGATACAGGTATTTTGCAACCAACTTTTTTACATACTACATTATGCCTCTGCATGGAAAATTTCGTCAAAGAACAGCTTGAGATCACCTTTGTAAGCATCAAAGCTCAACATTTTCACAACTGCATCCTGCAAGTAGTTGGTAAAAACAAAAAAGGAATTTTTTTTTACAAACATGTTTATCACAACTCAAGTATCTTCCAATTGTCATGATAGAAATCACCTTGTATTGTTGATCTTTAGCCAGTATTTTCTGGTTAATGACACGGCTGATTGGCTTATTAGACTCAATTGCCTCCAAAATAGAGGTTGCTCTTTCTACAACCTCCTCGGGTACCCCTGCGATTAGAACAGAATCGACACCTTTTTTCATCATTGAAACTAATTCAGTAAAAATGTTTCAACCAACAAGGTTTGCAAATTGCAAATGCCATATGGATGTGCAGTAAATCTTTTAACAAAGTAGAAGCTAAGGAAGGAAAACGAAGTATGACTTGAGGCCTTGAACCAATCGAGGAGAAGAGGTGGTGATCTGAAAAGACACGGGCATGCATGACGGTGATTGAAGGAGATCTTCGCAAGAAGAAGTGCTACAATTTGTATGGAGAAGGCATGATAAAGGAAGGAAAATCCTAAAATAACATGAACAGATGTTGAATAAATGGATATTAAGAAGTGAATTGCGACAAAGTGCAGAACATGAGCTGTTTTGAGCATTCAGCTGCATGTAAAAAGCTTAAACCATTGAGATTCTTAGGATAATTATTGAAATTTGAATTTATATAAACCCATGCTCTTGCAATATTGAGATAACTTCATACAAGACATAGTAAAGAAAGAAAGAAAGAAAGAGTTAAGATGAAATGCAAAGATAGAACCTCTACAAAGGAGCATGATTATCAGATTAGGATGTCATTGTTTTCATGCTACTTGATTGTTATCTGGGTTAATTGACCAGTCGCTGCTAATGTGTGCAAGTGTAGCACCAGTATTGTACTATTATTGCAAATATTACTGCTACCACCACCAGTATTAACTTTTATTTGAGAAATGTTACACGATCTAACGTAGAGCAAAGGCGGCCTTAAATGTAGGAAGGCCCCTTGTATGTCTTCTTGAAATTGCTGCCGAAGGATACAAAATACATGTGCACCGTGTCTCCAACTTGTTTGGGAACTTGCAGAAGAGATGAAGTTGCAGTATTTAATTTGAACATGGAATACAGGATAGAGAAGAGAAAGATAATAAAATGTAAGAGACAGCTTTGTAAGACAAGATAGATACAAATGTCTCATAGATTTTGAGTAGATACATAATTTACCTTCTCGCTTCATTATAAGAAGCCTAGCTAGGTAACAAGAACTCTATTTGTTATTACATAAACACTTAAACATGTAGAATCCCATTTACTAGGATCCCCCCACCCTAGACCCCTGCCCCCAAACCACCACAACAACCCCAATGGGAAATCATTATGTTACAGATGAGCATATGGTAAAAACTATCTTTATACACGTGTCACTAACCTAACGAAGTTGCACGTGTATGGGATTAATTACATGCATGCAAAAAACATCTTGGTTACGTATGAATAACTCAAAGCGACAAAAACATCAGTGACACTCTCCACAGTTCTAAACTCTCTCCATTTAGAGAACAATGCAGCAGGAAAACAAGTTTTAAAAAAACAATTATAATATTTAAATTATATAATTTGCTTGATCATGCATGAATGTATCCTGAGAATTAAACAACTTTCACATAGGCCAAAGCAATGAAAAGCAACACCCACAATTCTGAGCTCCACAGGGTTAAATTTCCCCACCGAGGTTCCAATGTCCTGGACAGACAATTGAAGGGTAAATTACACTAAAATACCCTCAACCATCACATTTTCCACTAAAATACCTTAATGTTTTATTATTACAATAAAATACCTTAAACTATGGGTTTAAGGGAATCCTTTTTCAATAAAATACCCTCAAAAGTAGCCCTTAAGGTATTTTCCTGTAATAAAAGAACCTTAAGGTATTATAGTGAAAAAATAATTTAGAGTATTTTTGTGCAATTTACCTGACAATTGAAGTATAAATATAAGCCTATGAATGGCCTCCAGAGTCTAGACAAAGCAGTGTATTAGAACCTAAACCCTTTTTTTAACATTTGAATAAGCCTAACCCTCGCACACAACATATCCACACACACAGTACACACACTCTCCTAAGGGACCCACAAGTTTGCCCCAAAAGCATTGAATTGTGGTCACTTCTCCTCCCAGGGATCGAACCCCGCACTCTCCCCAGGGGAGGAAGTGCCATGCCTACACAGTTATCGCTCATTGGTAACCTAGACCTATAAATTGATTAATATACATATGTATGTTGTAATCGCATACATAAGCATGGAGATGGATATATGTTTGTACATATTAACAAAGCACGTGCACAATATTCAGAAAAGATACAGAAATCGGATCCCACACTACTAATGTTTTGAAACCATGAAATCTAGTGGCATAAATTGGATGGTTTTTCTAGAGAATGGATGCCTTCACACATTGAAATTTGATTATTTCGCAGCTAAACATAGGTAATAAACAATAAAATCATCAAGTTATTATTCTATTATTAGTGTGTGGCTGCTGTAGTAAAGTTCAGAAGTGGACACAAAAGCTTTAGATTGCTATTAATGTATGGAGAAGCTTTGAAACTTCCACAGATCAGGGATAAGTGAAACGGGTCAAAAGATCAGTAACCCAACTTCAAAAAATGTAGAATAACTCATCTCAAAATGCTGATAAAACCAAGACATGTGTGATGTATATTTTTTCAAGACATACCAGCCAGTCGTGCACAATGTAATCCTGTAACAGAAAAAAAATATTGTTACACAGAGAAATCATGGGCAAATAATTTAACCTGCGGTTAAACATATACTCACCATAACTCAGAAGTGCATGCCCAGGTACAAGTCTTCAAAGTAATATAATATTTAAATTAATACCATGATTTTAAAAAAGGCTAACAGGACAACAAAAACACATAAAAATCGCAGCATACCGGTAAAGAAAAATTACTTCGTCCACACTCGTGCGGTTGTTGTCTGCCTTCAAGACACTCATGGTGTAAAACTTGATATTTTCACACTGCGTTTGTCAAAATATTATCATAAGAAAAGGTTAAAAAGACTTGTTAAACCAAACAGGATTAGGCTTTAGGGCTTAATATGGAAACCTCCATTAAGAAACTAGCGTTGAATATTTCTGTCAAGTGTGTACACAGCAGGACCTGCATGTTGTAATATATTTCAGGAAGATAATTAGCATGATGTATTTTACTTGAACAATAGTAAGTTGTAGCAATCGATTCCCTGAAAAATAAATAAATAAATAAAACTGGATCATTTGTAGAGATATATAACAGTCATCGCAAAAGAATTAAGAACCATGACACCACACAAAATAAATCGAGGTATTATGTCTATAACCAGCATATATCCTGTGAGTTCAGGAATATGCAACATTTAGCTTTAAAATATTTAGCTGAACACCTGTACAGAACAGGCGTGTAGAGTCTCGAATTAGTATAATGTCTAACCTTTGGAGGGAGTTCATAGTTAGCAAAATGATGTATGGTACCTCCAAGAAGTCCAATCCCATCTGCAGATGTACATATAAATTAATTCATGCTTCTCATAATTACTGGACATGGAAATAATATAATACACGCTAAGGGCCTAACCTTCTGTTAAAGTACCCTTGCCAAATTCATCCAACAAACACAAAGACCGTGGTGTGGCCTGCCTGCGAGATCATTAATAACACAAGAACTGAAAAGATGTAATTGGGTGAAACGAGAAGGAGAAAATACAAAATACCTAAGCATCATCCCAACTTGATGAAGATCAACCATAAAAGTGGATTGTTCGGTTGTCATGGACTTGCTTCCCATCGCACAAAATATCCTATCATGGTAGAAGAAATTTAGCCAAGTGCTGACTACAATTCCAAATATCATCAAAAATAAAGAAGCTCTCAGTGTTCCATACAAACCTATCGGTTATCCCAACAACAGCAGCATCGGCGGGTACAAAACTTCCAATGTGTGAAAGAAAAACCACCAAAGCCACCTGACACATAAGACAATTTTCAATCCATTTTCAGGATGTAATGCATCATGATCAGATGCACTGTGTTTGCACTAATTATCAGCAAAAATACTTATGCATGACAAGTCTCATTTCAGTATCTATGCATATGTTTTTACTTTTTACATCCCATGTTATCATCATTCAGCTCAAAACCTACCGTATTTAACCTTGTCTAGGTTAGTCCAAACCCAAATTTATAGCTAGCTCTTCCTGTGATAAATGTATGATGATTTCAATTGAAACATATTTTATAAAAAGGGTAACAACTAACAAATGTAGTGGTCTCAGAGGAGTGATGTTTTCTTCAAAATCATTTGATCTAAAGTGTATAGTAAATGTGAATAATGAAGAAAAGAGGCCCTAGGACGGAATTTCGTTAGGTGGCATCAAAAATCTATATCCTCCACCATTTTATTCGACAATTGGAATACATCATCATCATCTTTATCATGTAAGATGTGGATACACCAAGTTTCACGTGATTCCACCACATTTTCACCGTTGAATTAGCAATGTAAAAAGTTCTGTTGTCGGTAAACCGTTAATTTTGCACCCACTAAATCAACGGTGAAAAAGTGGTGGAATCACATGAAATTTGGTGTATCCACATCTTAGATGGTAAAGATGAAGATGATGGGTGTTGATTGTCGGAAAAAATTATGGAGAGTGTATTTTTTTCAACGCCATAGGAGGAGATCCCCTCCTATGGCACATTTCCTCCATTATTCTCATAATAAATTATGTTTCAATTTTGCTAAATCTTCCAAAAACTCAATAATTTACCTTCAACATTGCTTCTGATTTCCCACAATTTAAAGGCATACCTAAAAAAATCCCTAGTTAAAAAATTATGAATTATTAATATATGTAGAAAAATATATTTACCCAAAATTTAGTTCTAACACACCTCAATGTCTCCTGTCTATTGTAGACTTGGCATTGTTTTTTAAACAAAATCGAATTTATCTTCTATTTCATTCTAAATCTCCTTCCATTCTAATCCGAAATTCAGAAATCCACGTAATCATGTATCTCGCAGCTTCTACTTTAATCTATCATTGCAATTGGGAAAGCAAATCCAATTATCCACGTTTTCTTTTTCCACATAAATAACAAAATTATTTCTTTTGCATTTTCTCTTAAGTATTATGTATTGGTAGGTTGGTTTGAAATCGTTGTGTTATTAACTTTTTATAATTAGATAATGGCATTCCTTATTTAAGTATTTAGTTTTAGTTCATCTTACATGTTTTTCTTTCTTTTCCCTTTTTTAAGCCAAATGAATAGGAGTCAAGATGGCTTCTGTCCAAGCACATTTAATATACTTACAATTATAAATTGAAATTTTCCTCTATTTCTATAATGAGTTGTTTGATTTCCTGTTTTTGTTTGACATTCATAAACGGTATTTTATTTTCTATTGTTTGTTCATCACAAATTAAAATTAAGGTTCGGTTTATTCCCATCAATAATAACTGTTAGAATATAAAATATATTCTCTCAATCTTCATCATAATTTCAGAGTTTTGGTGAAGTGGCAGGGGCATTTCACATGGTATCAGGGCAACCCAAGTTCGATTCCTACCGGGCTCGTATTTAATGCGGTTTTATTAAAATTAAAAATACCGCTGCGCAAAAACTCAGATTTCGGCCAAAAGGGCCTTCGACCTGCGGGGGCGTGTTGGAATATAAAATAAATTCTCTCAACACTCATCATAACTTCGGAATTTTGTGCAATAGCAGAGACATTTCACAATATCCATATTTCTGATTTCAAGAAATACGTATATGATGTGTGCTGATGTAGGTGCATGCAGGGTTTGGTAGTAGTGGGCGTATGCCCAGATCAATAATGAGCATGATATGCTTCTGATTTCTTTCTTTCTAGTTACTAGTATGTTGCATGTGCGATGCACGTTTGTATATTTTGACATCACAAAGATTTGAAAAGATTTTTAAATAATTAGTTGGAGAGATGAGAACGTGGGAACGAGGAGAGTTGGAGAGATGATGAGAACTTAAAATCTTGAGAGTTTGTTATGGAAGAACAGTAACGATAACCCCAAAACCTTTATATTTTATATTTTATTTCAAGTATGATATAAATCAAAATTACCAATTTTTGACACATCGGTATTGCTGACTTGGCAGAAAATTAGAGGGGTTTCTTTTGCACGTGCTTCGTACGCCTCTCTTTTGGCATTAATATAGTAGAAATGATAGTGGGTTTGTTTCTATTTTTTAGTGGATGCTTGTACAGTTAGTTCCTATTTTGTAGTTGTGGTTAGAAAGAATATCTCACCTAGTGGTGCAATTATCTATGGATCTGTATTTAAGTTACAAAATGATTAATGAAAGGAGGGTTTTGACTCTTTCACACACTGTGTATCTTGGAGACAAGCCCTCTCGAACGCGGCTACTTAGGAGATTGGCCATCTCAAACCGACTGTTTGCCTCTACTATCACCATCGATCCAAAACTCTCATTCCCAACTTTCACCAATTATTATACTCGTAAAAGATCATGTATTAGTATATAGGTTTAAAAGAACAGTGAAAGTGATCTCAGAACTTATGTAAAAGCATTTGTTGCGTTTATACTGCATAGAGATAGCTAAAGAGCAGTTCAAGCTAAAATGGGAAACTGGATAGCTTACTGTACCACACACACACACACACACACAAGAAGTAAAGTTTCTAGCAAACAAAATGAATGGAAAGTTTTCAGATATTGAAAATCAGTCATTAGTATTTTCTGGCATAGACAAGAATCCAAGCACTCCAGCAAAAAAAAGAGGTCAAGAGGTATAAACAAACATATTTGGCCAGATTTCATCAACTCAACAATACACTATACACAAATGATCAAGACGGCAATTGCAAAACTACCCAAAAAGTACTTCTTAAGCACAAAGAATTGTTGCCAAGTACAAAAAAAATATTATCATGAAAGCTCAAGACTCTTAATAGCAACAACAAGAAAAAAACTTCCAATAATAATGTGAATGGTAAAAGAAAATTAATATAGATCAGGTATATAGGTAACTTCAAGGAGGATAGTCAAATTGATTAGAAAATAAAAATAATGATCATTCGAGTTAAATGTTATACCTGTTTAACATAAATGCTTTTCCCTGAGTAGTTTGGGCCAGTAATAATGTTAATTCTCCCTGAGAAAGACGATGCACATATGAATATTCATAATGTTATGCAGTAAACCTAGAAGCTCATGGTGGTAGTTACCATTATTGAGAATTTTTGTGTCATTAGGAACAAATGTGTCAACTGTCATTTCTTGCAGAACATGCCTGTTGGAAATAGAGTTAGCGCTTAGCCATTTTAACAATTTTGTTAGAAATAACAGAAAAATAATATTATAAAAATACAAATATCTTAACTATACTTGACTTTAGTTCCTTAAAAAAATAAAATCCTATGAACTGCAAAGAGAAAAGATATATTTGTAATTGTAATTGTAATTTGTAATTCTGGATAAATATCAATGACAGGCTCAAGTAACCAAAGATTACAGAACAAACTTTATAATTATTATTATATTTTGTCTTTAAGTAGAAGTGTTTACATGTGGACATGGAGAAATTTTTATTCTAATTTGGTACTCAGAAATCTGATACAACTTGTTCCTACAAATTGAACTTCCCATTCGAGTCCATCCACCATGTCCAGTTCAAAATGTGCCTTGCTCCCATCATAAAAGCTCTCTCAAGCAAGATAACAAATCTAAAGCAGACACCGTTGATAGCAAGCTTCGTTTGCTCACTTGCTACAATCATTGATATGTTGTTTTATATTTTTATTCCTGATGTTCTCATATGTTTTAATTAGTGCTGTTCTGATAAAAGCTCACTCAAGCGAGATACCAAATTAAAACAGATACTGTAGATTGCTGGCTTTCATCTGCTCATTTATTAGTCATTTATATGTTGTTGCGTATTTTTATTCATATCGTTCTTCCCGTTCTAATGTGTTTTAATTTAAGCCTTGAACCCAGTGGCGGACCCACATAGATGGGTATGGGGGCACGTGCCCCCACTGGAAAATCAAAAAACCTTTGCTCTTTTGAGTCCTTCACCCACTATGCTCAACAAACAATACCAACTCCTCACAAAAACAACTTTTACACCATGAAACACTTCTCTCTTTTACTAGTCCTAAACTTATCATCTAATATTGTTTCCCATTAATATTCTTCTCTTTTACCATCGTTTGAGAAATACAAGATAAGTTTCTCTCTAAAATATTTTCATTATGGGCTATTAGGAGTTGTTTATTTAATTAATGCAGTGTTTACTTGAATGCTTAACTAGAATTTAGGTTTGCTGGGCAATACTTGATAATGATTTGAATTGGTGCCTTAAAGTCAAATTAGGCATTCATCTGAGCCGTTTAGAGTTAAATTTGAGTTTCTTTTAAATCTCTTAATGAATGAACACGGTGGATGTGTGCACTAATAAATCACTTGAGATGGTATAAATACCATACAAGGTAAGCTTTAGGCGTCTCTATGTGAGTAATCATTAATATAACTTAAAATTATATAATCCAGTTTCAAACGTTCCGATGGTTGAATATATCATTTAGTTCGAATTTTTAGAAGATACCTTGTTTTGTATGTGCCCTCGCTGATCAAAATTCTTGGGTTCGTCACTGCTTGAACCTCTTCCATTTAGGCTTAAAGCAATTTAGACCATTTTAATTACGATTCATAAACATAATATGCTTTCCACCAGGTCACATAGGTTTACTCCATTAATTAACTCTAACTATAATTTAATTATTCTTATTTTCTTTGTTTTTCTTTCTTTTGTGTGTGAGGGTGTGGTTTGTTTTATTTATTTTATTGTTTTTTTGGGGATCTAACTGTAGACCTCAATAAAGGTTTAGATGGCAAAAGTTAAATATTTGAAGAGGGCCGCGGTGTGGACTCCAATGGGGGTTGGATCCAAGTATGCAACCAATAAGGGTTATTGTGCCCATGAAAAGCAGAAATGTAACATAAGGGAGTCGATCTGGCAAGCAAGGAGTTGAAATACGAATGAGAATGTTCTGGAAGATGAGGTCATGATAATTGTTACTTAGTGTATCTCTTTTGATGACTTTGTAGTTTGTTAAATCATTTTAAGTGAAAGGGAGGATGGGGGTGGAGGGTTAATAATCTCATCTTTTTCTCTGAAAAAGAAAAAGAAACAGAGAGAAAGGAATGCCTATAAACGTACGCCAAACTTCTTGGTTGATGATTGTGAACATATAAATCTCAACCGGTATTGTCCTTAGAATTGGAGTAAAGGCGATGGTCACTATCTTCCATGGGTTTAACATCCACTGTAGTAGTTTTGATTCTTTGAGTCATGGTGATTTCAAAAAAAAAAAAGTAAAACACCTCAGGAAAACCTAAATCAATAGTGTTAGTCGTCTATTAGCTTCCTTTTCTTAATCACGGCAATAACTTCTAAGTTCCCATCTTTTCAATTTACTTGTCCTTCTAGATCTTTTTTTTGTTTCAGATTACTTGGCCGTTCAGAAAATTGAGATGAATGTCTAAGACTTTCTATGGTTAACACAATATAGGTGCAAATTTCTGTAACTAACCCTAAACATTACAAAGAAGATTCTTTATTGTTCTAGTTTTAATAAAAAGTGAAGGAACTCTATAGGGGTAAACCCTATCCACCTTTTGAGATTTTTGAGATAACCCCATTAAACTTTAAAAATGTTATAAAACCCCATTGAAGAATATTTTCGAAAAAAAATTATGTTATTTTTGTCAAAAAATATTATATTCCGTTTATTTTGAGCTTATTCAATCTATTTGTAAGATATTTTGCGGTTATTTAGTCCAATTGTGGCCTGCTCGAGTTACTCAAACTAACGATTTCATACAATATTGATGGTTTAATGGGGTTTATAGCATTTTTAAAGTTCAATGGGGTTATCTCAAAAACCCCAAAAGGTGGATGGGGTTTAATAAAATTTACCCAATAAAACTTATATTTCAATCATACTCTGTTAAAGAAAGGTACACTTGTTCTTAATTAGCCTGAAATAGGCCAAAAGAACAAGTGAATTGAAACACCACGAGTATTAAAAAATTAATATTCTGATGTAACTTCTGCAAGCAATAGCAACTTTAATTAGTTAGGTATTCCTAATAGAATAAGTCGCTAATAACTACAGATTTTAAGAAATATATTTTCAACAAGTATAAGAAATAGCCAGCATAAGTTTTCAGTGGCATCAGATTTAAGAGCAGAGGCTTAAGTTGTTTGCTATGATTTTCAACTTATAAAGGCATCTATTGTTCAATATAGCGTGTTGGACATAAATAAGGACAAAATTCAGGAATATGGAAACATTAGCATACTATAATCATTGTTATTGTACATACCATATTTAGTTGCCTAATTAGATGCTATAAATCAATCATCCCTTAATCAAGGGATGGTAATACCTGAAATCAAGGAGTTGAGATTCTTCTATGTAAATATAAATAGAGACGTGATGTTCCTCAAATGAACACACAATTCTCACAGCAAATATTTCTCTATTCTTCTATTTTTATCATAGTATCATAGCCTTGCTGTAACTATTACGCATGACACTCTAAGTGAAAATTTCTTTTGTCGCAAGGAGTGCGACATCTTGTGGATTTTTGTCAATGCTTCTGCAAGGAGCGTGTTTCTAGTTATATCGCGAGAAGCGCGATCACTCTGAAGCAGTTATTTGTTTCTATTAACTGCAAGTGCTTCGAAGAAATCGTGGTGGTCCAGATCTTGTTTAGACAAAGCCTTGGCTTTCTGGTGTAATTTTGAGAAGCAAGCGAGGCATCTTTTTTCCCTTTCATCTTCATCTCTCATTTATTGACGGTTGAAGAAATGACATGTAAAAAAAGAATACATATCTGTATGTTTTGATGGAAAAAACTATTTTCTTTGGGAATTTCATCTTCGTAATTACATCCAAGGAAAAAAGCTGTGGAGATTTATTAATGGTTCTGAAATAAAACCTTCGAATCCTAAAGAACTAGCTAAATGGGTGACAAGCAATGCTCATGTCATTAGCTGGATATTGGGACCAGTCGAGTCTCATATCACTCTAAATTTAAGACCTTATGAGACTGCATCTAAGACGTGGATTTATTTAAAAAGAGTTTATCATCAAGAAGACGATGCTTGAGAATTTCAACTTGAAAATGAAATAAATGAGTATACACAAGGAGATAAGTCTGTCCATGAACATTATTCTTTTTATGGCTTTATGGATGGAATATGCATCACTTGTTTATGCTAATATGTCTGTTGATGCCCTACCTGCAATTCAAAAAATTCATGAGAGATCTAAGCGCCATCAGTTTTTTTATGAAACTTCGAAAGGAGTTTGAGCCTATTCGTGCAACACTGATGGGCAGAAAATCTGTACCAAGCCTTAATAACTACCTCCAAGAATTATTGTGTGGGGAACATCGAGTGAATATTTTAGCAAAGATTAGGCAACAGCAGCAACAAATAAGCGGTGCATCTGATGTAGCCTTTGTGGCTCAAGTAAGGCCTAAGCCTCGAGGTCTCACAAAGATTCAGTGTTATTCCTGCGAGTATGGCCATTTTGCAAGTCAGTGCAAGCAAAAATTCTGTAATTATTGTAAGAAGCCAGGACATCTAATTGGGGAGTGTCTTCGTCGACCTCAAAGCAACAACCGAGCTTATCATGTGGAGAGTTCATCATCTGCAAGCCAATCATTTGCTTCATCCAAAATTTCTGCCCACATAGATTCTACTTCCACTTCTCTCACCCCTGAATGGTTTAGCAGATGATACAATCTGCATTTTTTGCTATGGGATTTTCAGGTAAAAGAACTTCATTTTGATATTTGGAATCTGCTGCATCAAATCATATAACATGGGCACCTCAAAATTTTGAGAAAATTGGTTAGTATCATGGATCAAACCAGATCCGTACTGCCGGCGGACAAAATCTTTCCATTTCTGGAATTGGTATTATTCGCTCAAATTTTTTAAAGTCTGATGACGTTTCTTTGGTGCCAAAATTGACTGATAATTTGCTATCCGTTGGTCAACTTATTGAAAATAACTGTCTCGTTGTTTTTTCTCTCTTTGGTTGTCATACAGGATCTGGAGACGAAGAAGGTAATCGGGAAGGGGCATAAAGAAGGACGACTCTTTAGTTTGTGTTTGCAACCTCAACTTTCTCTTATTTCCTCTGCTTCTGTTTTATCTCATTCTAATAAGAAATATTTGTGTGCTTTATGGCATCGCCGTTTAGGGCACCCCAATTCAACAAAGTTGTTATCGATGTTAAACTCTGGTTTAATATCAAAATCGATTCATGTTTTTGAAAAGGATGTGCAAATTTCTTATTCAAGTTGCTCTTCAGGCAAAAGCAAAATTCTTCCTTTTCCTAATCATGTGGATGAAGCTACTCTTTGTTTGGATTTAATACATTCTGATGTATGGGGTATTGCACCTAGTTTTCTTATGCGGGCTACAAATATTTAGTTACATTCATTGATAACCATATCCGCTTTACTTGGGTTTATTTTCTTCGAAATAAATCAGAACCAATAAATTCAAACAATTTGTTGGCTTTATTGAAACCCGATTTTCTAGGTGCATAAAAAAATTATGTTCTGATTCAGGGGGAGAATACATGTCTACTGATTTTCAAACTTTCCTTCGTAATAAAAATATATTCCTTGAAAAATCATGTCCTTATACTCAATAGAATGGAGTTACAGAATGAAAAAATCGTCATTACGTTGAAACTTTGTTTCTCGACTCCGCAGTTCCGACTCGATTTTGGGTCGAAGCTGTAAGCACGGCTGTATACCTTATCAACCGTCAAAGTTCTCCAACATTAGACAATGAAACCCCATTTTTTAGTATGTTCGATAAACAACCAAATTATAGTTTGTTGCATACCTTCAGTTGTGAGTGTTATGTTCACCTACCTCCTCATGAGAGGAATAAATTTTCTGCTCAAGCCACTAGATGTGTTTTCTTAGGTTACGTCTTGGGTCAAAAAGGATTTTATGTTATGATCCCAATAAGAAACGGATGCGCATTTCTTGCAATGTTGTGTTTCATGAGAATACATACTTTTATCATAAACATCTTTATGATTCTTCTGCCCCACTCTCATACTCCTTTTTACCATCTTTTGAGTCTTCCAAAACATCTATAACGCATCGGTCCAAACCTGAAATTTTTTATCAACACAAACAGCAACACGAACAGCCAGAAATTCCTTCTGCCCCTCCCGATGACACCACTTCAACTCCTGATCCAATTTTTATTCGATGTTCCACTCGTATGACTCGACCACCAAAACGTTATTGGTATTCTTCTTCCTCTGCCTTCTTAACAACTACTATTCCTCACTCTTTTAAACAAGCTATAGGACACCCTTCTTGGCAAAAAGCTATGGATGCGAAATTGGAGGCTCTGGCAGAAAATCATACTTGGGATCTTGTCCTTTGTCCTCCAAATACTAAGCCCATTGGCTGCAAATGGGTTAGTGTCTCTAAAATCTGACGGCTCATTGGATCGATACAAGGCTTGTTTGGTAGCTCTTGGTAATAGTCAAGAATACGGGATCGATTATGATGAAACTTTCACACCAGTTGCAAAAATGGCGACGGCTCGTATGATTTTAGCTCTTGCCGCATCCCAAAATTGGCCCCTTCCTCAAATGGATGTCAAAAAAGCTTTCCTACATGGTGATCTTGAAGAAATTGTATATATGGCTCCTCCACCCAAATTTCAAACATATAACTTCCGCCACTGTTTGTGGTTTGCAGCGGTCCTTGTATGGACTAAAACAAGTTCCCCGTGCTTGGTTTGCCAAATTTAAAACCACCCTCCTCCATGCCAATTTTCGTCAAAGCAACTATGATCCCTCAATGTTCTTGCACAAAACTGACAATGGCATCACCCTTCTTTTGGTCTACGTTGATGATATTCTAATCATTGGTAATGATGCTTCTGGGATCCAAGGTCTTCAAACCATCTTACAACAATCATTTCATATGAAAGATCTTGGCCATTTAACATATTTTCTCGGTCTTGAAATACATCAATCTGATCCGGGAATACTTGTCAATTGGCACAAGTATGCTCAGGACCTTAATGACCTTGCTAATGTTCGTCAATCTGGTATTTGTGATACCCTCTTGGAACTTAATGTTAAATTACGAGGTGGTGATGGTGATCTTCTTGATGACCCAACTCATTTTCAACATCTAGTAGGAAGTTTGAACTATTTAACCATCATGAGGCCTGATATTGCATATGCGGTTCATGTTGTTAGTCAATTTATGACTAACCCCAACACACTCATTTAGTTGCTGCCTGTTGCATTCTGCAATATGTTCATGGGACTATTCAACAAGGCCTCTTCTTTTCTTGTGACTATAATTTGAAATTGCCAGCCTATGCAGATGTTGATTGGGGTGGCTGCCTTAACACTCGACATTCTACGACTGGTTGGTGTCTCTTCCTCGGGCATTCCTTGATTTTTTGGAAATCCAAGAAACAAGATCGGGTCTCCAAGTCCTCAACTGAAGCCGAATATCGTGCTATGTCCCATGCTTGTTCTGAGATTACTTGGCTATGCGGACTTCTTTCTAAACTTGGGTATACTCAAGCTGCGCCGACGCCACTCCATGGAGACAATACCAGCGCCATTCAGATCGTTTCTAATCTAGTCTACCATGAGCGCACCAAACATATCGAAATCGACTATCATTATATTCGGGAAGCTTTTGATCTTCATCTTATTACACTTCCTTACGTACATTCTAATTTACAAATCGCTGCCATCTTCACAAAATCTATGACTCGGAATCAGCATCAATTCTTGATTGGCAAATTGTTGCTATTCGATCCTCCAACATCAATTTGAGAGGGAGTGTTGGACATAAATAAGGACATAATTCAGGAATATGGAAATATTAGCATAATATAATCGTTATTATTGTACATACCATATTTAGTTGCCTAATTAGATGCTATAAATCAATCACCCCCTAATCAAGGGATGGTAATACCTGATATCAAGGAGTTGAGATTCTCCTTTGTAAATATAAATAGAGACGTGATGTTCCTCGAATGAACACACAATTCTCACAGAAAATATTTCTCTATTCTTCTATTTTTGTCATAGTGGACATCCAAACTCACAGGTTTCTTACAGATTATTTTTCAGGACTTCTGTTATGATACAGTAGGAAATTAAATCAATCCATCGCCTTTATAAGTTCATCTTAAAACTTATGTAGGCCTAATCTAAAGGAAGGGGGTCGTAGAAAATCCTTTGGTCTATCAACCTACAATGTACAATGTTTGATGATCCTCTGATGCAACAAGCCTAATTCAACAGTGATCATACGCATACACACGCAGAAAATTTCGTTGGATGCTATTCATGATAATCACTGATAAAGATAATAAATAAATGGAATTGAAAAATCTTCATCCCCAAAAAAAAACCAAAAAAACCGCCCATAAGAATACACAAACTTGAATTTCATAAAGGATACTTCAAAAGGAATAACATATTTTGCAGTGATACAAGAAGCCAAGGTGGAGAATAGCCAGTCGAAGACTAATATATTAGTGAATATCCTAATGGGCGTTCAGATGGAAAGCACGGGACAAAATCACTCAAGGAAATAATGCCCTTAAATGAATGGACTATGGAGCCAAAATGGCTTCGACCCCAAAGGACATCACTATATTATATATATAATGACATTAAAAAACAAGTAATGATGATGATGATGATGATGATGATGATGATAATTACTAGCTACAAGAAAATGATAAAATAATATACAATAAACTTGACCAAAATAAATATTTTCTCTTCTAATAAACTAAAATCTAAACTCGTCAAGAAAAGACGCATCATATACGACAAGTTGTAGGTGGAGCTACCTGCCATTTTGTATGTCAATCAATGAATCTTCAGTCAAGATCGGTCTCACATAATTGTTTTGCTGAGCAACCAGTGCTAATGACAGAAAACTGATGGGAGGAATATTGAATGAAAAATGTTAATAAGATTAATACACAAGTAGCGAAGAGTAACAGTAATAGTTTGAGCATACTCGAACTGAATATTACCAATCAAGCTCAGCTGCATAATTCACTGCCTTTATTAGCTGAGGCGTAAATTGAAGTATGCGAGACACAAGGTCTCTGATAATTGCCCGCTCCATGTCTGCAAGAGGGAAAATTCACCAAGCATGTATAAAAATATGTACAGTTCATGGAAAAATATGTCATGGAAATGAAGGGCTAATCTGGGCATGGAGTTACATATTTGATAATTTTATTGAGTAATACAGGAATATTGCATTCTTTTCTAAATATATTATGATGCAAAAAAAATTTAAGCTTCTTGTCGAATGTCCAAGAGAGCCCAATCATGTTGTTTTTTAACGTTTTCAATGCTGGATGTTGTGTGCATTAATGGTTACAGGTAAAATATATCATTACTAAATCCAAGCTTTAACATATTAGAAGAGAACTCCGTTGTGATAGCAACAGGATCCTTCATTTCTAGTTTTTCTTTGTACATTTTTTTGTCGGTTTCTGCACGGAGACATAAAACTAGCGGTTTCTCAAGACACCGTATGTTATAGGGAAGCATGCAGGTTTTGATCTATGTCATTCAAACTGCAAGCTAAATTTCCCTCTCCATTCTGTTCCTAATTCTGTCCAGAAACACAGTAATGATCTCACAGAAAAACTAGAACTATTCATTTCCCTTTGCACCTCTGAAGGTGTCCTCTTCTCTCTATTTATTATGAACTTTAAAGAACTTTTACAGCAATTCTTAACATGATATTTTGATATTTAAGCAACATATATCTAATTTTCTGAGTACTTTAGTAGCTTAACTTTCAGAATCCAAAATATGCAGCTATAAAATTGCAAGAACCATTACAAGCTCCTAAGTGGCAGAAAGTAAGATAAAAATTTCTCTTCAGAAAGAACCATAAGTTTGAATATTAACGATTCTATTTTTTCTTCTTCAGTAAGCTAGTTTTTTCTGCTGCACATGGAATTCGTTAACCCCCATCGAATCCAGGAAAGCAAGGGAGCAGAGTTGAGAAAGCTCCACAGAGAGTGATGAGGTTTTCAGGACCTCCGACAATAAGCAAAGAAATCCTTGTCATAATGTTGGGTGGGGAAGAAGTTCACAGAACTATGCTAAACGGTCAACCATGCAATACGCAATATATAACGAAAAGATAAAACAATGTAAGAACAAGAGAATCAAACCAGAGAGAGATACGATATTTGTTAACGAGGTTCACCCATCGTATGGCTAGTCCCCGGCAGAACGGAATCTACAAAACTTCTACTAATCTTTTAGTCAAGATACACCAAAAGCAAATTCTAGGAGATTTTTTTCAAATCTCTATAATCTCTCTTAGCCGTCACCCTATCTATACAAATTTAATAGCCTTATATTTTTCCATATGAAAGACCCTATTTATAGCTTAACCCTAATCCCATTTAATTAGGATTCAACAGAATACGGTAAATATTCGGTTCACACAGAAAAACTGCATGCAAACGTCTAATGATCACTTCGACAAACATCTGCCGCCTTTCTGTATGGCTTCAGCTCCTTAGGCAGATATTTGCCACTCCTTAGTCAGACGTCTGCAGACGCTCTGGATGCGTCTTAGACTTTGGCCCTGACTCGACCCAGACGTCTGACATGTTACGTTTGCCGACGCTCTGGTCCCAGACGTATGTCACTTTGCCTTCAGACGTCTGGCTTGATGCTTGTGCATGGGCAGACGTTTGAACCTTTCTTGTTCAGACGTTGAAGGAAGATTCTCCACATATTAACACATAAAACCATGACCAAGTATATTGTATGTTCCTCTAGCTCTTTCTATTTTGCCACTCAAGTATCCATTTAGACACATCCTAATTTACAAAGGGGTTAATTGTGCATATCCACGCTGTCGTATGAGGGGTGAAGCACTTCCTCTGAATTAAGAAATAAGGCAATTGTTCCCCCGCTTTCAAATTACATTTTTATATACCAGTTTACCCTTCTGACCTTCTGTCTTTTCATTTCCAAACAAAAATATTTTTCTCTTTTTTCAACAATAACAATGGATCTCTCTCCCCCAAAAGTGAGGTTATGCTAGAATATGAACATCCCACTCTCCCGTTCCCTTGGGATGTGATCTCAGAGGAGGGTAATTTTATTTTATTCTTGCTTCTTTGTTTTGGGGGGGGGGGAGGGGATTGATCTCTATTGTTATTAAAAATATAAAATTAATGAGAAGAAGATTTTTTTTCTTTTGGGAAAAAATGAAAGAAGATGGGTAAAATAGGAATATTAAAAAGTAATTTGAAAGAGAGGGAGTACAAGGGCCTATGCCGTAGTTCAGGGGGTAAAGTGTCAACCATCTGTAGTACTAGGGAGTTATCTGCAGTTAACTCTTTACACAGAGATGAGATGGTGATAAGATTAACTATATGGAATTAAATTCATCTTCATAAAACAGCACAAAATTTCAAATGAATTTACAGGTCCAAAGTGACATACAGATGAAATATTGATATCTAACATATAACAATTTGATAGTAGACAGAAAACACTAAATTCATATATAACCGAAACTAAATATCCAATTTTAGGGAATTTTATACTTCGAAAAAAAGGCACTGTTCAATGTTTCTATGGCACCGAGTAAAGCATGCCAAGAATGCCAATCCAAAGAAAAAGTAATGCCGAGAAGCTAAAAACAGCTAAACCAAATCAAGTATTGGTCTACCATTCTTGGTCTTATAGGACTACCAGATAATAATTCTTTTGATAGTTTATTTGGTTAACCAGAACAATATTCTGATAAAATTCAAATATGTCTTAAGAATGCGACAGAGTGTGGAATCTTGGCCGATTGCCGGTCCGAGATGGCCAATTTCAATCCCAAAATGACCATCTAAGTTCCGATATTGATAGTCCAACGCTGAATACTATTTGAGTTTACCATTTGATTAGTTTTTAGTATTAATGAGTCTGTGTTTTTATTAATGGGTTAGTAGGTTTATTTATGGGTTAGTAGGTTTATTAATAGCTTATCGTGTTATTCCAGTTTATTTGACACCACTAAGTAATTAATTAACGAAAATTTTATTTAAAAAATATAGTTATTTTTTACCAAGTATTAAAACAAGAACTTTGGACATCTAGTTACTAAAGAATTTGCCAAATAATTTATATTATTTCTAGTATTTGTTTTCAATGGTTTAAATTTTTAAAAACTTTTTCCGCACAAAATAAAATTGTAACACCATAGCACTATTATACTATATTTTATTTGGGGTATTTCCAAATCTTGCGACACATTTCTTTATTATTATTGCTTTTGGGTTGCGGATAGTGCATTTAGCAACTGTGGTTAGTATCCGACCCGACCCGCATGTTTGAAACCCACCATGGTTCAAGATTATATCAAATATTTGCTAATACAGAGGATCCATTTAAATTTAGATTCTATACACATATAATATATTTTAGTATCTGCACATCTTTTAATAATACAAAATAAAACCAAATAATATATTTTTAATATCTAGCCTTGCATGTCAACATACCCCATAGCATGTGGTTGCATCCATATATCATCTTCATGTCCTACTTGTTAAAACAGACTCGTTTTAATCGCTACGATATTTACGTAGATCCGTATTTGGGGGTATACAATTTTATTGACAGCACATCGCATTATGGTTTAAACTTTTACGTATATTCTCCATATTTAAAAACTAAATTTTTAGAAGCGACCCGGGTAATATTCGGAGTAATCTGGTATTAGCTGTAAAATCCTATAATATATATATATATTATAATAACTAATTATGCTATTCTAATCTCTCTCTCACTCACATTTCTCTCTCTCAGTATATATAATAATATATATAATATATTCTAAAACTAATATATATATCTTTTCTCACGTCTCTCTGTCTCTCTCTAATAATATATTATAATTCATAAAACTAACTCTCTCTTCTAATTTTTTTCCTCACGTCGCTCGTGAGAACCCAAAACCCTATCCATGCCCTCGTCGTCGCCCCCATCACCTCCGAGACCCCTCCACCTTCTCCTTTTCCTGAACACCACCCTGCACCTCCCCGCGACGCCAACCCAAGAAACCACACCATCGCCGGAACCCTCATCGCCGTCGACCTCGCCCTTCGTCACCGTCGACCTCGCCCCTCGTCATCACCTTCACCCCTATCATCTCCTCACCTCCCTCTCCTCTCCCCGACACCCTAAATCACCAGCACCACACCCTCGTCACCTTCCCCGATCACCTCATAAACTCACAGCCACCTCGCTGACGCAGCACCTCGCCGTCGACCATCGTCGTCGTCACCTCGCCACCTTTCCTCTATCCTCGCTACCCCAGAACCCACAGCAACTTTTTATCTCTTCTTCTTCTTTCTTCTTTTCTTTCTTTCCTTCTCTTCTTTTCTTGATTCTCCGATCGGCTCGCCGGAGTCGTGCACGTTGCCGACGATCCGGACGATCCAGTCACCGTCGTCATCCAACCCAGACACCACATCACGTCACTGCTCAGCCAGGTCCAGTCCTACGCGCGTAAGTTTGCATCACGGCATTATTTCCGATGTCGGACGTGACATCCGCATCTCGACGTGAGATCCGATCATGCAAGTTTTAAACTTGCAACATGCTATATTATTATATCGATAATTATATGAATAAGAATAGTGCATGTGTTTTATTATTCAGTAAATACTACAGATTTACAGTTTTACGGTATCCGTCTGTGTCCGTACTAATAATAACATATCTAGTTGCATGCCAGAACATCATGATATCATTATACTACTATATTAGTTCCATACGCTATCTAGACTGCATCATATAAGGTAATAGACATATAATGGCTATTACAAATAGATACATATGCATTCTGGCATTTGTCGTGTTTCGATATCGATTACAGTTTTACATTGGTGTCTATTTTGATTAATATACAGTATATAACATGTACACGACGCATTACTAGACTTGTTACTTGGATATTATTACTAATGCCAACAATCCTGATTGTTGTCCTGACGGACATGACTTGTTGTCTACATAGACAAAATTTGTATCTGCTTGATCCTGTGTTGGCATTAGATTTACATCATCAATACCTAACTTGAACACAAACCTGGGGAGTAAGGAGAAATCAATAATGAAACCTGACTTGTAACTCAACAGTTCGATAGTTATACTGATCAGTCTTTACGGGTTCGGCCAGCCCTGGAATGATGCTGCTGACATCATTCATCTATACATATTACCTGTTTACTACTAAGCGGTATGTCTCGGATTCAGCCCGAGAATCTTGACCGTGGTCCCGGACACGCACGAGATACTATTGAGTTATATTGACGATTCCATTAAATTGATTTCAAAGACTTTTAGAATAGATAAGCTAGAAGTACAGACTTTAGGTTACACATCATATACATATACCTCTTTGTTTTATACATGTATTTATTACTTACATTTATGTTTAATCAAATTATCATATCCTGGTTACTATTATTAGTTTGATATTATGACGCACCGATGTCTGGGTTTTGCATGGCCCAGTTCCTCTGACTTTATCGCAGGCAGATCAGGAGTACTTTAGCAAACAGGCCGAGCGATGAGAAACTAGCTATTTAGTTAGAGAGGCTTAGTTTCGTTTTATTCCGTAGTTTTATTTCTATTGATGTTAGCCCATATTGAGACGTGATTCAGATGTTATTATTTTATTGGATCTTGATTCGTTTCCGCTATATTTATTTCTTGATTTTATCTACTATGGCGGATAGACATGTGTTAACTAGATTATATATTTTACTGTTCTTGATATCCGCTTGACAGCCGTAACGTGACTGTGAATGGATGATTCCTAAGCATAGGTAGCATGGTTGGCTCTGTCACATGCCGTGTTTACGTATCTTGGAAAGCAGGGCATGATAAAAATATATGTCCGAACCATGATGGCAGATATGACCCGAGATGGAGATGGTTGATTCCTATCCCAAAAGTGTCCTTCCGATATTGCTACCGTTGTGAGATCTTAAACCTTGTGTGACACACAAAGAAGGGAACTGATCCTCACAATCATGATCAGATTTCGTAGAGAATTTTCCTCCAGTTAACTCTCTGAATCTCAAAATGTAAGGGAACTGGCACTGCGGGATGCACCAGATCAGAAGAAAGAATATATTGTGTAAACATAAACAATAATATGTCCACCTTTAAGTTGTTTGAAGTTTGAAGCAGTAGAAACAATCCAGGAACCACTAAATCTCATGATTCATCAAGAACTAAAATCTAGAATTTTAAGAAACTATCAGAACTACTTTGAAAATCACCACAGGACAATCTTGTAAAACAGTTGCCCAGAACAATTTCAACCCTATAGGGCAACAACTTCAACAGAGAAAATTTAAGTCTTTGAAACCAACTAAATTGAGTTCTTGACCAAAGTAAAACTCTATGAAGTCTAATGCAAAGAAGGAAAGCATTTTTCCTATGCAGGAAAAACATTATGCACCAACTTGATCCCAAGGAAAAAAAAACCGAAAACTTCGACCTCAAGTGATATATTTTGAAGTCACTGGAATCGTCATTTATAATATACAACTTAAACATGGGCATCCCCAAAAGCAATAACAATCTAGATGACACAAGCACAAGGAAGGAGACTTGAATCTAGAAATCCATATGTAATCTTACGAAGTATTTTACGACTTCACAATTGGCGTTCTCTAAATCCCTAAAGCATGGAGGATGAAACAACAGTGTATATAATCATACCAAGAATCTTATGGTATATATCCCCAAGAAGGCCATCCAATTCTCTTGTTTTGGAAGTGTGATAGAAATATCTCTCCTCGTCCCTATCTTCTGAAAACTGGTGATCATACCATTAATTTTTCTGTATGAAGATTAAGCAAAGCATCAAATAGCTACATACCGCAAATTCAAAATCTTGAAGCTTTTGTAGAACGTCTTCTTCAAGCTTCTCATATATGCACATTAAGTATCCTAGAAGCATATGTTGAGTTATAAGATAAAGATTGATGAAGATATGCATATCATTTTAGAAGTACGTAACCAACTATTTAGGACCAGATTGCCAGCACATGTGTAAAAAATAACTTCAAAGTTCCTCCAAAGAAGCCAGGTGAGACCATGTGTCTCCACTATATAGCTAAGAAGATTCGCAGGTCCACTCAATAGGTGAATTCAAATATATATATATATATATATATATCTTATGTGTAAGAACATATTAGAAACTTGTTCCAGTTTAGTCTGGTCGTGATTTGACTGTTCAATAAGCACAAAGTAAACCTAGAAGTCAAGTAATTAGTTAAAGGATGATCTAATGCCCAAACAAAATAAACACAACCTATGAATAAAGGCAACATTGTTCAATTTTTTTTAACGCATTCCAATTTGAACATATGGCATTCAAATGGTCACCCCATAATGGTGAAGCATGCATGGCGCCCAGCCAACAACACTTACAAAATATATATGAAATAGTTTGAAGAGGATTCATAAGTGAAATATAATGCTAATTGAACATAAGGATCAACTCTTATAGAATGCAAATCAAATAGTGAGAATCAAATCTTATAGAATATAAGGGAAGAACTAGAAATAAGAACGCACGTACCTATTTGATGAACATACACAATATGTGGAGCTTTATTACTAGTATGCATAAGAGGCAGAGAAGCATTTTCAGCTGATGACACCTGCAAAGTACTTACGTAGTTTAGAAAAAATGCATGAAACATAAAGTCAAGGATGATTGTTATCTGTTTGTTACCTGATCTAAAAGATCTGGCAATTCCTCGTATACCGTCCTCAATTCATCCAACTAGAGGTGAAAAGGATATTCAATACAGGTTCGAGCAACCAATAAAATATATTAATAAACTACATCCAACTTTTTTATTAATAAATGAAAATTGAACACTTAACTAGAATAATATAAAGCAATATATATTTATATATATAGATAGATATATATTTTAAAGGTGCATTAATTATCCCCCCAATGTCATTAAAACGTTTTAATGAGCAACAGCTCTAAATACTATGAAATGGTATTTATCTCTTTATTAAAGTGTGGCATGGGAACTACAAAAGTCAGGAAAACATGTTGGGGACTCATGGTACAAGTTATTTAGAGGGCGCTCTGACCTCTAACAAAATATCAAGCAATCAAACCAAGATAATTCCAGCATTCCACTATGACGTCAAGGCTTTTACAAACAATTTCAGGTACAGATAGCAACTTCCATCAATTTCTACCGAATTACCAACCATGCATATGTCGATCAGTTAGTGCTCACATATTGACATTACAAAGACCTGTTTACCCACAGATTAAAAATATAGGTGTCTCTATTCTGAGTAGTAAACATCATAACTGGAATATAATAACAATTTCTTTCGGTTAAAATATCAAATTAACATGTTTAAGCTATATGAATAGTCAAGACATAGTAATTCCAAGGCATGTTATTCCTATAGAATCATGACATTCGAAAGTATGTTGTGGAATTTTTTCTAAATGTTATATATTCTAATATTCTCTTTGGTGGACCACGAAAGCAAAGGGTGACAGTCCTCCATTAGTTCGGTCTCTGGGGTCAAGGCTGCTAAACGACAAGCAGCAGTGAGATGGCTTGCATCAATGAATGATTCCATAATTGTATTTCAAAACTAAAAAATACGCATGATAGGAGATTTTTTCCTACCGAATTTTTTCTAAATATTATATATTCTAATATTCTATTTTGGTGAATTAACTCTTATCAGAATTATGGATATTACAATAAGAAAAACGGCGTAGCAAGGCAGAAGAGCAGGACGGGGTTAGTTCGCTAACTCTTTCTTCGATCTCGCTTTAGCTTTAGGAGCGAAAAACACCAAGACATTTTTAAATAGTAAATAAAATAATGATGGAAAATTAGGTTAATAGAAACTCTTAGAAACATAATAATAAAAACATAACTAAGATATTATATTATCATGAAGCTTGTATGCAATAATAGAAATATATTGAACAATTTAAGAAATTGTCGTCTATATAAGGTATGAAAGAGACAATATTGCATATTAGAGACAATAATGAGATTTAATTATTCGATCGTTTGATATGATAATCTACAATTTTAAAGAAAATACTGACTATATTCCATTTGAATGCTTAAAAATGGATTTAAGCGGGATCTTCAAGGAAAAGTGAGCCAAAGTGGGAGCTTCAAACCAATAACGTAGCACAAAGACGCTTTATGCACAAGCGAAGCGGTTCATGGCCGCTTTCCGCTAAAGCAGGGCTATAGCGAAGCGGTTCATGGCCGCTTTCCGCTAAAGCAGGGCTATAGCGGAGCTTTATAAGACTTTTTACAACGGTGTTTGAAACTATGGACGAAAATTGTTGTAATTGTTAATTGTGGGCACATGGCTATAACAACATATAGTTGAAAGAAATTATACTACAAATTATAACGACATTTATCCTCCAAACATTTTTGTATTGTCATGATTAAGGCAAGGCAAAGAATAATTTTCTGAAGGTACAAAATAAGTAGACCAGAATAATTTTTTGAATCAATTAATGATACGTGGTTAAGGGGAAAGGAAAAGTTAATTTATCAAACTAATTTAATAGAAAAGTGATATAAATTGGTTATTATGTGATAATGGGTCTAAATCCTGTGATGCATACACCAAAAATAGTTTGGCATATAACAGTTTGTGATTATATTGTATAAATATAAAAAAAAATTAGCAATATAAAAGGCTGCAAACTTGGTAATCACACTTTAAATGCCAACCTCATCACAGAGCCCTTCTTTCACTAATGTCTCGTATCCTTTTTCCTTAGATCGCTGAATGTCAACCACACCTGTTACCTGGACAGTAAACATAATTCACTACAGAAAATGGCAATTCGCGTCCATGTATGCACCATCGTGCCACTAAATTTATAATATTAATATATTGTGTTGTTCTGTCGAATAACAAACTTCGGAAGTGAGACAAGGTTTGTGCTCTTTTCGTTCCTCTATCTCTTTATCGATTTCATTCTTTTTGCAGGTGAAGGCATTGGCCAAGAAGAGTTAAAAGGCGACCAGGAATGTTCACTAAAGGTGCCTGGGTCCCAGTACACCAACACAGTATTCTGGTACTTCGGAGGATTTGTTTCTCCCAAGATAAAAGACCCTGATCTAGAAGGGTAATTGCGGTGGTTCAGCTCATACGGTTCATAGAGCTGCAAAGACGTCAAAAATCTACCAGGACTGTGATAACAATTCTATTGGTACTACCAATCAACGACACAAGAACTTATATATAATGAGATAAATGAGGTAAGAAATTTGGCCACCTGAAACACTTATTTGTGGTGTAATAGAAAATATTCTGCACATCAGAGAAGATAGAAATAAAATTTTCAAAATAGATGCATCCAGACAACAAAATCTAATACATTACCGTCTTATTTCACAGAAACCGCCCAGTGGTTTACCCAACTTGCAGAAAACCACCCTGAGGTTAAACTCCTCATCAAAAACCCCTGAACCTTCTTTTTGTTTCACAAAACCCTCCTGTCGTTAGCTTTTTAAACTTTTTATCCATTTAATGGCCATGTGATGCCTCTCATGACCACATTTTAGTTTTTAATTTCCCAAATTACCCCTCCTCTCTCAAAATTAGCACCTGCTTCTCCAAATTGGTTTTTTTTTGGCTAATTGGAGAACCTGATATGTGAATTTAAATAAAAAAGAAGAGGTTAGTTTGGTCACTTATTACAGCAATTGAACAAAATGGGGGTTTTGTGTTACGGAATGAAACTTCAGGGGGTTTTGGTGATGGACCTCAGGATGGTTTTCGGCAAGTCGGCTAAACCACAAGGTGATTTTTTTGTGAAATGAGCCTATATTACTATCACATCCGTTTAGTTTTGAGTCTTTTGACTGAATCACCGTCGTCGTCGTCACCACCAAAGCTTGACATCGCAATGATGTCATCCATCGACCAAAAGTTCCGTATTATAACGAGTTTATAGCAGATTATATGAAACTTTATGGCTGGCTGTTAGGCAGATGCAAACCCTATGGAATCACCTGATAAAGGGAGCCAAAGTCCAGATAGAGGAGCTTGCTAAAGAACCTAGCAGGAAAATTGGTGGATATGGAATGAGTGCCTTATTGGTTATATTGTTTAAACACATGCGACATGTCTACAAGTAGGATAAAGATTATAAATTTTCTATAGGCAACTTCATTTATCATTGGTGCATGATACAAGTGAAACATCTGAGCAAGAAAAGACAAATCAAAGTTTGGACTAACAAAATAACTGGAAAATATTACTGCAATTAAGGGATGGAGACAATTTAATGTGCAAGTAGAAAATGCTGACCAGGTCAAAGACATAAACCAGCTCCGATGTAATGCATGAACTTGCCTGCATAAAAATAAACAATATCCAGAGGTAAATCACATATTCAACATACATTGCTATAATTGTATTTATTGGATAACAATCGGTACCTTTTCCACTAGTCCTAAATTCAAGCATTCCAACCTCTCCTGCAGATATTCTGAAATTCCAACTTCGAAGATTTTGTTTATGTGCAATAGAGAGCAAATACACTGCACGAAAGGGAAATATATATATATATATATATATATATATATATATATATATATATATATATATATATATATATATATATATAAAAGACCATGATAATCTGTATAAGCGAGTGCTAGGTAGGGTAACTATATTTTATGAACATAAATGCCACAGACTAATTTATAAAGAATGGGTATGTGTGCTATGGGTATGAGAATTGTAGGGATCAATGGCAATATGGCATAGAAGAGAATTTCTCTCCTAGTAGGTCAAAAAGTCAACAGTGTATCAATTTATAATGATCATCACCGTTCATCTTTATCAACATATTCTAAGGCATACACACACAAAACCTTCAGTGATTTCGATACTTCTTGCACTTGCATCGGAGAGTCGATGGTTTACCAACAATAGAACAATTCAATAATCAAATCGATTGTCAAAGAGTATCGAAATCATATGAAAGTTGGCGTACATATGCTTTAGGCCATAAAGATCAAGATGGACGATCATCAAAAAGAGTTGTGGGTAGTTGATTTTGTGACCAATCTAGGTAAGAATTTTTCGTATGCCATTGATCCCCGCATTTTTTAATAGATAATGATATGATTGAAGTTAAATAGGCGTGCCTGCCCATATAAACAACTTAGTATGAAGTCTCGTCGCAATCATCCAATCTCAGCCTAAATCATGGGCCTTGTAGAAACAATATAAGGCAGCACTCTACGAGGTCATGAACTAGATGCCTTAATAGTAGTCAAATATCTGGATCGTCTGTTTATCAAGATTGAAAGGGAATTTGGAGTCATGTCCCGCCCTCATCCATTAACAGTGTGATAGATAGAAAAATTTCCACAGAGACAAATATTCAGAGAAATTACCATTATAGCTGTCATCGTTTTCATTCGTCTTGATAGTGTTTGGGATGCCAGGAGTATTTAAATAAGCAGGTTGTGTACAAGAACGGTTGAGGCACGAAAAATTCTAAATCATGCTTCTCTTGTTGTTCGTGCCAATAGTTCCGATATGAGCATCTCTTGGTTGCTAATTGAATTAGCGGTACATAAATTTGGAAGGAACAAAAAACCAATAAAGGAACTCATGCACAAAGAGCCTATACAAATTCATCTAATCCTGATGTGTGCCATTGTGTGTATGTGTCTAGGTGCATGTTCATACAGACATCCTTCATGTGCATGCAGGAGTGTTGTTGTTGTTGTTGTTGTGTGTGTGTGTTTGGGGGGTTTGGGGGGGAGAGGGCTAAGATTTAAGCCTCCACACTGTTAGGGAAGACTTAATACCACATAGATTGAGTTTTTGGGCTTTTGGTCAATGAGAGAACATCAAGATCAGGGGCATAAAGAAACTGGTGATCGAGTAGAAACGTTTCCCTCAAACCAAATGTGATGATATGAGAAATCAAAAGACCTTTCACTTTTGCAATAGTCGTATTCAGAGGCTTCACCAACAAAAGTACAGTATGAACAATATAAACAACTTCTTTATCAGAATCTGCTGAAACCATTGTGATACATATCACATACATGACAAAATTGTAAAATCAAATGTCAGTAAGAAAGGCTTAGGATACCTTTAAGAATGCATTCCAATCGGCACTCGTGCTCAAGGAACTTGGGGAATTGAATTTCTTTCATAAAAAAGAGAAAGCATTAACCTTCAGTTACCACAAAATAGATCTCATCGAGCACATAATAGATTTGTGATGTTCATGACAATTAATTGAGTACGAATTTCGCACAAAACTTTTCTACTTGGAAGAGGATGGTGAAAAAAGTTAGATAATAAAACATCAACTTTAATATGCAAAAAAGAAAAAAAAGAAAGTTAAGACACGTCAAGATAAATTGAAATAAAATGAATTAAGAAAGTGTCCAAAGAAGTGTCATGACCCATTTTTCTCCGGGCACAATTCGAGCAGGCATGAACGCTATCAAAGGAATGCCGGTGTTCAACATGTGTCAGTAACTAGTATGACACCCTTTTGCAAACGCCGGTGCATTATAGATTGGTATAATGAAAAGTGAAGCATTCTATGGAGGTAAATAATGATGCTATAGCCTATAATGGCTGGCATATCATACCTTTAGCATGTGAGGAGCATCTCTGACAGACTTCAATGTTTCCCATAAAGCAGACATCACCTCTTCACAACAAAGAAAGAATGATATCTTTCTAGCTGTAAGAAATAGTGATTTATCTCAGATGTTAACAACTAAGACAGAAATAACCGGATAGTATCATGATTGCTACAAGGATACTGTGTTGAGCCGAGTGTTCAAAATGTCAATGTCCAGTATAGGCCTCAGAAACCAAGCCCTAAGTTGAAAAAGATCGAAGTTGACCATTAATTAGGATCTGAAGAAGGTCAATTATGATTAATTTGATGGAGGATCCACTAGCTGACCTCAAGAGACGCCTTCCCATCGGTGTAATGCACTGATAATAGAATTAGATTAGTTCAGGGTTATGTTAACTGGAAAAAGAAACAGACTGCAATTACCTTATTAAACATTCCAAAAATCGAGAATCTGCATGTAGAGACATAAAAGAGTTAATTTACTAATAAATTTTATTTAATATAAATTTACAAGTTGAAACACATACCCTTCTTTTGCTCTTCCAATTCCCATATGACTGGGATGCTTATCAATTTGAAAAATCTGCAGTGCTTCGTAAGCAGCTGCATCAAGTTTAAGAAACTTGTCTCTGTTGTGCAATGTAAGTTCTACATAATATCACATATTCTTGTTGCTGAGCATATTACAGAGTCAAAGAAAATATAAACAATGCTGCATATAAATACAAGTCAAATAGGATACAATGAGATCTGTGCCACACAGTCAATGGTAATTGACGGATTGCCATATTCCATTTGTTCATAGGTATCTACAAGCCTCTCACTCTCCAGTATGGCAAGAAGACCCCCACCAGCACGAACTTGGACTTCACTTCCAAGATCAATCATAGAATTAAGCTGCAGTTGGACATCATGAGCTATGATTATTACAGCACACTTAGAAAGCAGTAGCTATGAAGCATCATAAAGCCTATCGTAGTACAGTTGGAGGATAAAATACAGTTTTGAATATATTGGTTAAATCATGGATAGATGAAACAGCAACAGTCTGAAGATCATGTAAAGAAATTTCAGTAAGAAGAATTAAGACCTCAGCTGCTATAACCCTATATTATCGAGTCTTTACGTTCTCCGCTGCTTTTTCCCACCTACTGAGTGGTTTCCACTTAGACAGCCAAGTAATTCCAGGCAACTGAGGTTGCTGATTAGCAAAGCACGCTCCAAGGATAAAACGGAGATGTGGAAACCTTGAATTATATCTCCTCTAGGGACAGGCATATTCATTACGAATAGCTGGTAGTCAAACTCCCTGCCTCTCCTCCAAATTAAAGGCAAATCACGTGTTGTATAGGATCATGTCAGTCCCTATTGCTTCTAGCCATAATCCAACTAATTACGTCTAAGATGGCCCAGTAAATCCAGATAAATTTATAATAGTTGCATCTTCCAATCAAAAATCAAATGAGTGATTGTTACTTTAAAATTTTTAACTATAGTTGCCTATTGGAAGGGTTTGCATTCATGCAGAGCCAGTTTTTATGAAAATATTTCTTGGAGTTTAGGAGATGGCAAACAAATTCTTTTCTGGGAAGATAAGTGGGTTTCCTCATAAACTGTAACACCCTAGTACGTTTATACAATATAATTTGGTATTTTAAATTTTGTTTTATAATTCTTTTACTTTGGCTATTGGGTTGCGAATGATTCAGGTAGTAGCAGTTGTTATCCGACCCGACCCGTATTTTTAAAACCCGATATGGTGCAAAATTATATCCAATATTTACTAGTACGGTGTATCTACGTGAATCTAGTATTATATATACTTTATATATATTTAAATCTTTACATATCCATTTATAGAACAAGTTATGTATAAATAATATCTTTTTGCTACCTAACTTTGCATGACATATCACCCCATATCAGATTGTTGCTCTTATGTATTATATTCATATCCTAAAATATAGACAATAAAATATTTAGAATTTTTTACGTATATTTATTTAAATTTTATTTGGGGGTATATGTATTTAGTAATAGATTGTTGCATTATGGCCAAAATCCTTACGTATGTATTTTATATTTAGAAAACTATATTTTTGACTAAATTTGGGTAATATTTGGAGTGATCTAGTATTATCTGTAAAATCCAACAAAATATATATAATATATTCCTATACCTTTTGTTATATAACTGTTATATATATATATATTATTAATAAATTTATTTTTTTATATAAACTCTCTCTCTCCCTCGTCTCTATTTGACTTTCTCTCTCCTCTCGTTCTCTTTCTTTCGCTCGCGGAGCCTTAACCCACGCCGACGCTACCCCCGATCTCGTCGTTCTCTCGTCGCCGACTTCCATCCCCTCTGAGAGCATACATCATCATCAACGATTCCTCTTCTAAAACCCACACACCAAACTCAAACCGACGCTGCTACCGCATCTTCTTCATCATCTTCTTCCTCTCGTGCTACTCCAGCCGTTGAGACCATCACCTCTTTCTTCAACTCCAGTCGCCATCGCCTCGTCTTCGCCGTGGCTATCTTCTTCCTAGCGACGTCTCCTTCCTCATGATAGCAACTAAACGAGCGTAACCCAAAACCGAGAACCCCTTCGGCCGCAGAAGCACAGCATCGTCTCCACCCTTTGCAAACTGAGATTCTCCAACTATAGACCATCACCGACGCCTTCATCAAATTCTACCACATCCTAGAACCCAGCCGAGACTAAAGTTTTGTTTTGCATCGTTTCGTATTTAAATCGTTCTGTACGTGTCTTCGTCATCGATCGTTACCGCGTAATCGTCGAATCAAGAAAAGTTTCTAAACTTGCGACATGCTACATTACGTATTCCAATATATAATCATTTATTAGTATGCGTATGTTAATAGTTAGCAAGTTTTGCAATTTACAAATTTTACAGCATCAATCTGTATTTATATCAACAACGGTTTTATCTAGTTGCATGCTATTTCATTATAATATTATTATAATTCTCACTGCAGTTCAGTATTTTTTATCTAGATTGCAGTATACCTTGTAGCAAACGTAAAGTGTTATTACAAATAGATATATGAATAGATTAATTACACCTTACAACATAGATAATATGCATTAGTTGTTTCTACTGTATTTAGATAACTGATTACTGTTTTCCATCTAGTATTCTTTCTATTAATACACACTGCCTGATATGTTCACGACATATTACTAGACCTGTACTTGGATCATTTACTAATGCCAAAAATCTTGACTAGTTGTCTTGATGGACATGATTTGTTGTCTAGATAGACAAGACCTGTATCTGCTTGATCCTGTGTTGGTATTAGGTAGATATCGTCAATACCTGACTTGAACACAAAACCTTGAGGGGAAGGAAAAAATGAATAATGAAACCTGATTTGTAACTCAACAGTTCACTACTTCCAAAGACTGATCGGTCGATACAGGCTTCAGGCCCCGGAATGATGATGCTGATATCATTCGTCTGTACATGATACCTTGTTTATACTGCTTAGCGGCACGTCTCAGATTCAACCCCGAGGGTCTTGACCGTGGTCCCGGGCATACACGGGATACTGTTAAGTTACATCGACGATTCCATTAATTGATTTCAAAGACTTGTAGATAATCTAGAAGCACAGATTTTAGGATACACGTGACATACCTATAGCTCATTGTTTTACACTTGTGTTTATTATTTACAATCATGTTTTCTTTATATCATCATGTTCTGGTTATTACTATTGTTATTGATATTTATGACACACCGACGTCTGGGTTTTGCATGGCCCAGTTCCTTTGACCTTGTAGCAGGAAAATCAGGAGTATTTTAACAAGCCGAGCAGTGAAGAGCTTAATGATTAGTTTTAGAGATACTTAGTTTATTTTATTTCCGTAGTTTAAATTACCGATGTGATCCTATAAGTGACGTGATTCAGATATTATTCTTATTGGATCCTTATTCGTTTCCGCTATATACATTTCTTGACTTATATCTACAGTGGCAAATGAACATGTGCTAGTTAGATTTTATTTACTGTTCTTGATATCTGATTGACAGCCGTAATATGACTATGGAGGGATCTTTCCTAACCATAAGTAGCATGGTTGGCTCTGTCACGTGCCGTATTTACGTATTTTGGAAAGCGGAGTGTGACACAAACTCTTTCAATGTTATACCTTCTTCATACAACATTGCCTAGAATAAACATGATTTGTTTCATTCACAAGGTTACTTTAACAGAGGTATGTGGATTTGGAAAATTACTTTTAATACTATTATTTCTTCTGAAGATAGAATTCTTATGCAGTCTCTTATGGATAATCTTGCTGATTTTACTCTTAATCCTGACAATATCAATATTTTTAATTGGTCTGTTTCTCCTAATAGGGTGTTTACTATTAAGTCTGCTTATAATATGATAAATAGTCTCAATAACCAGTATACATACTATGCTGCTATGTGGAATAATTCTGCACCTATTAGATTAAAAATTTTGCTTGGTTGTTGGCTCAAGATAGGCTCCTTACTAAAGAAAATCTCATTAAGAGGGGTTGGTTTAATAATGCTGCATGTGTTCTTGACTCTTGTATGATTGAAACTGCCACTCATCTCTTTTTTGAATGTAAGGATGCCAAATCCATTTGGAAAGACCTTAAGGCTATTAATATTCACACAGTTCCTAATTCTTTCACTCATGCTATCGATGGTTGTTAGTCTATTAATATTCAGACCAATCTTGGTCGTATGTAGATACTTCCGCTTTATTCTACTTGTTGGACCATATGGAAGTGTAGAAACAATAAAATTTTCAACAATATGGATTGTTCTCACACTCAGATCTTAAATACTATTCTTTATCATTTCTTCAATTGGGTGGGAGAGATTCCTAGTAAGAGTAACCATCATATCCTTGCTTCTCATGAGTTCAAAAATTTGCAGGGCCTTTACATTGGGGATGTGGATGTGCTTGTCTATAGACATTACAATCCCTTCTTAATACCTTAAGCCTATCTTTTTTACTTTCATTGTTGCATAAGGTGTCTGTAGCTAAAGTAACTTTTGCTTAACAACAGATGCTTGTAAAATTGATGATGTAGCTTTTTTCTTCTTGAATTATATGAAGAATTCATTTTCTAATAATCCTACCATACCCTCACCTTTATTTTATTTATTTTTTCATTCATCTCTGGTTGTTCTACACAACAAAATCTCTTCAGCTATAATAGCAGATCTTTTTACTGAAATATTTGAAGTGCTTATTTTTGTTATTCTTCTCTTGGTATGTCAGGCTTCGTATCTGGAATTTTTTTGCCTTTCCTTGTGTTTTTATAGGTCCTGGGAAAAAAATTGTGATTTTTTAAATCATGTTTTTGTTAAATTTTATAAGTATGGGTTTTATCTTTTCTCAGTTTCTTCATTTGCTTTAAGTGAGTTGGGTTACTGAAATTTACTTGGTATTTGGTGTCTTGTAAAAAAATTTAGCTACAAATCACACTTCATGTCAATAAAAATGACTTTTTTTTTCAATTGGTATGTGGTATCTTGGTTCTTGTTGGTTCCTTGGTTGGATGCAGGTATATTGAAGTGACAGTTGCTGAGTGACTTCTCAAATCCAAGTTAAAAGTTCTTACTTCTTAGGCAAAAAAGTATTCTAGGGGTTTTCGCAGTTTGGTTTGTTTGAGAAAAGCAGAAGTTTCGGTGGTTGTTTAAAGGCTTCAAGTTCAATATGTTTTTTATTTCTTAAAAGTCTGGAGGATGGTGATAAGGCCTCCTGATTCAAAGTTTTCAAGATCTGGGGAGCTTCTAAATTTGTGAAGATGCAAGATGTTGATCCTGCTTCTTATTTCTTTCTTCTTTTTTCTCTTTTCTCCTTATGTTTCTTTCTTCTTTCTCTTTTCTATTGTTTAGTATGTTGGTGCATGTGGGCACGCGATTGATGATGTATTTTTGTTACGGTTTTGTTGTTAGACATTTTTGTTTTTTAATAAAATTTTATGGGACGGACTCATTTCGAGTCATGCTCTTCTGTCAAAAAAAAAATAGTTGCCTATTGGATTTTCATCCATAACCCAAAAATTAGTTTAAAGTGTCATCCCTTTCCTAATCTTTTTGACAAAAACCTGAAATGCCACAATGCTAGGTAGAAATTCTTAATGCTACAATACTTCAGTAAGACATCGAAAACTCATCAAATCTATTTATTATTTCCCTGAACTGCAGCATTTATGCAATAACTTCTGGGAATCAAATTGAAAGTATTTTCTTAATAATAGAGTCCAATGTGACAACTGCCAGACCAAGGTAATTCTTTAAATGAATGAACTCCAAAATGGATCGTGAGCTGGGAACTAACTGGCCTCTCACTCTAAATCATCAAATATTCCTCATGGAAACATGTAACCTTTGTGATAGAAAATAATAATCTAGATCTTCATCTGCATATAGGCCATGATGGCAACATCCAAGTTATATTTAAAGTGCACCAAAACACAAAGCAATGACTCAATACGTTGACTAAAGATCTTATTAATTTTGTAAGATCAAATAACAATTTTCTTTCCTGTTAATAGCAAACGTCTTAAATCACCAAATGGCAGATAAAATGAAAATGGAGACAGCAAAAAGAAAAAAGAGAACGATAGGTGCATAGTGTATTAGATTGTCACCAATGATGGTCATTAAAGTAAACAAAATGAATATAAATAAAACTCGGCTGTCGGTTTTATGTGAAGACATATTTGTGCCAATGATCATGACATTGTACTTCTTTATGACCTCCATTACCTTAAACTCGCACGATGACTGAAACTCAGATTGACATGATAAATCGACTAGTAATAAGAACATAAAGCCATTTAGCGCTAGATGAAATTTAATATTGATACTTACAAAGCAAATTCTCTCCTTGACTGTAAGACCATCATCCATTCCAGCTACTCTAAGGTATATTAATCTGCAGCAACAAAAAGATAAAATGTTGAAGTCAAAGAAGAACCACAGGTAGCCAATATAAACATTTTTCCATAAACTAGTAACAAAATAAACGTACATGGATTACACTAAACATACATTATTTAACTAATGGCAGCCTAGATGAACATTCATACTCAACATCATATGCCATCACAACTTTTTAACTTTTATATATATTACAGTACGAGTCTTATCCATGTTAGGTGCTTTTGCAATGTTGTTTGAATGAAATATTGATTTAACCCTATGGATTGATTAGCAAAAAACACTTTGAAAAGATGCAGTCAACAATGATATGAGATATAATAAAATAAAAACTGATAGCCAATAGCTACACTATGCTGAAACTTGCGCTGCTGCACCATTAGAGAATTTAAGATCTGATTAATCTGAAATGGCAAGCAAAGCCATAATATACTAATCACACATGTTGATACCTATGCCATGCTTGTTCATAACTGAATATGGAACTTCGTATAAGCTTTACCACAGAGGGTTCATCTCCATCTGCACAAATTTCCAAGTCAGCCAAGTAGTAACAGAATTAGTTCAATTTAGGATTTAAGATACAAACCACTTCGTTGTAATGCAGATAAAAATGATTCTTCAGTTTTGGTGCTAGCATATATGATCGAAGGCTTTGCCTGATATTTCACTGATTCATCAAACAAACAGAATAAATTAGCAGCAACAGAATAGTTTCTCATATATTGCTCTGAGGCATGAAACCGCCTAGCAAAGTCAAGTTTGCTCTGGATTAGAAATATGTGCCGAAAAAGAGTAAGCAAAAAAGATCATAAAAATAAGCCAAAGAAAAAGCATCTAGGTTGGCAAGTACAGAAAAGCAAAGAGCTCAAGCAGTAAATTTACAAACAAGTACAAAAGACTTAAGAACGTTCAGTTTGATATGGAAAAATTCAAGTATATACCAAGATCGATTAGGGGGAAATCCCCATGACCGTCCTCCCAAACCTCCAAGACAAACAGTTGTCGGATAGTAGAATCATAGTATGCCACTCCAATTCTGAAAGAACACGTCTCAAAAATAACTAGTATTTAAGGGAAAATTATATCCATAAAAAATAAGTGCATACTGATAAAGCTGACTGTTCAGTGAAAATCAAGATATAATATATCGTAAAATTATATTGAGAAAATATGTATCCAGAGAATTCAAGTCTGAAAACAAATACTTCAGATGTAAGTTCACTACTGTAATGAGGGTGATTAAGCAGAGTATCTATCAATGCTAATACCCAAAGGTGCGCGAACTCATACTATATGAATAAAATTACAACAAAACTCTATCAAACTCTTCCAATCCAGAAAACAACACATTAATCCAGAAAAAATCAGAGGATTGTATATTGCACCGAAGACGAGCAAGACGAAGAAAAATTAAATGTTTGTATAGAAATACTAGCCTATGGCCTTGCTTGATACATGCCATGTACACCTGCACGGATATCAGAATCGATCCATTATCATACGAACAAGAAACCATAAATATCGAAAATTCGCAGGAAATGAATCGCAAGTAATCCATTCATCGTAGTGAGATCATATTAAAGGAACTGACATCAGGTTCTGTTTATTTATATCGTTAACCGAATGCATAGAACTAGGGCTCCAATTCAGTAATATTCTACAATTATAAGAGTTCACTTTACAGAAACCACGATGTACATGGGCGGCAGTTCATAGATCCTCCAAATCAATTCAACTCAAAACCCCAAAAAAAAAATGAATGTGCATCAAATGTTTAACTTTAGTTCGCCATGGTGGATCTTTTACAGCAGGAAACAACAACAAACTTTTTTGTCACAATTTTAACTCAAATGCACAAAACTAGGGATTCAATTCACTAAATTTCTACAATAAGTAGGGTTTAGAGATACCAGTGTTTTTGAAGGTGTTTCTGCGCCTCAGGGCGAATAGCTAGGGTTTCACCCTGGAGCGCAGAGGAGAGGTGGGACCTTCCCTTGAAGCATACGCTTGATTCGTGAGGCTCTATTGAGGCGGACGTAGCATACGCTTCAATCGTGAAGCGTCTTGAAACACACGTTTCTTTTGTTTGGAAAAAAAGCAGAAAAAGCTTAAATTCTAATCTGAATCGTGAATTTTGTCTTCTAGATTGCAAGTTGGTAACGAAATCGAGATTAGGAGACGAGGATCGAAGGTGCTGCACAAGTTGGCAGCGAGATCGAGACTAGAAGGTGAGGATCGAAGGTGCTGTGAGCGAAGAAAACATCGTTCTTCCATTGTTGGCGGCACACATGCGAGAAAACACTAGGGTTTTTTCTTTGTGGTGCTGTAATAAGAGAGTTGCAAAGGGATAGGTTATTGGGTTTGGGCTTTGGGTTAATAAGACAGCACATAACATTTCAATCATTCTTCTTCTCCGTCTCGACACAAATAAACAAAAATTCAGTAGTCGTTGATAATTTAAAAATTAGAACTACACTATAAAACTATATTATTATTAAATATTAACTAACATGCATAATTTATTATGTTAAGGACATGTTTGTTTTGGCATATGAGTGAAGACCATAATATTATTTTATATTCTGAATTTTCTCTATTTATTTATATTTATAATTAATAAAAATACGAAAATCGTAATGTTTACGCTCCACGCCTCGAGGCCTCACGCCTCGTCTAGCCGAGAGTCGAACGCTTCGCCTTACGCATCCGTCTTTTAAAACACTAAGAGATACCGAAGCAATTCCTCAACAAATCAACTTCGAATCCTTGGATTAATCAACATGCAGTAATCAGTTCTTCAAAACATTATACATCGACAGATCGGACACTAGCTGTTAGTATAAGCGGTTGTGGCCTTATGGCCAAATATCCGACTCGGCCTAATCACTGGGTGTTAAGAAACAGAAACCGCATTCGTTGTGATTTCTCACTAGCAACCGAGTCAAACGCGGATGTGGAGAGAGATCGTGAGTTTTGATCTCGCGGAGAAACATCTAGGCAGTTTGGGGGGCGTAGGACAGAGAAAGTGGCCTATATATAGAGAGAAGATCGTCTCCTCTATGGTATCGATCAATCGATCATCTGCTTCACCGGCGCCCCAAATCAAATTCCCCTCTTTTCTTCACTGGTATCAGAGCTCAGGATCCTCCATCACCTTCGCATCGCGCTCCTCCCACGTTCTCCACCGCCGCTTCGGTCAACGCCCCCGCCACCGTCAACTTTAGCGATCCGTCGACCCTAGATCAGATCCGCTCCCTCACCGCCGAACCCCTATGCCGTCGATCTTCTGCACCTCTCCTCCCTTGCTCCGATCGCCTGGAGACCCCATTTCGACGTGATCGCGACCCCGACCCCATCTCCGCGGCTTGGCTTCTCCCACCGGTAATTTTTTTTTTGGGCTTGGCATCCCCAAATTCATTTATCCCCAATTCATTTCTTTTAACCCAGTTAATATAGGATTCAAGGGTTACATCAATTTGGTTCTGGATTTATTCATTTCAATGCTAGAACTTCAGCTTAGCACTACTAAATCAATATAATTGTCCGATTTGTTTATTATACATGAAATGTTGTTATGGTTCATTTAGCTGGAACTTTATTGAGTGAAATCATCATGGTTGATCGAGTGTTTTTTTTACATTATTATGTTGATTCTGGAACCTTTGCATTATAAACAATATAATCTTATTCTATACACAAATAGCCATGTTTCCTTATTTGATTGATTTGGTTTTGGGTTTAGTCTAAAACATGATAAGATGCATTCAATTTTGCTGCTCAAATTCATGTTATAATCTATTCACGCTTCATGTTACAATCAATTCATGTTTAGATCTATCATACTTCATGTTATATTCTGTTCATGTTTCATATTATAATCGATTCTTGCTTAGATCTGTTACCTTATACCCACGTTAGTTCCTAATTCTAATCTTAACATTCTATGTATCCATCGATTCTTTTGTTTGCATTTTTTTTAGCATCCATCGGTTCTTACTTTTTTATTTTTTGCATGTATCCATCTTCCTCTCAGTCTTTAATATTTTTGCTCATAAATCTTTTACTGGTCTTGAGTATTTTCCTTAATATTTATTTTTTCTCTCGTACTTTGCAACAATTAGTTTTTGTTTTTTTATCAACCCATATTCATTCCTTTTTTAAACTGTCATACAGTGCTTAATCGACATGGCTAGTAAACTCATTACTTCTGAACTGGCCAAGATAGAACGTCTTAATGGTATCAAATACGATATGTAGTATAAAAAGATTAAATATGGATTTATTCATGACAATCTAGATAGTGTCCTTGAAGCCGCTGCTCCAACTCTCAATGATCATCCCACTGACATTCAGAAAAGAGAGTTTGATGAGGCAACTCAATGACAAAAAAGCTAAAAGCATGATGCTTATGTTCATGGAAGATGATCTTATTAAGGTTTTTTGAAAACCATAATACTGCAAAAGATACATGGCATGCAATAAGGAAAAATATGATACCACTTCTAAAGTGAATATACAACTCTTAATGCATAAATTTAATTCATGCCGCATGCAAGAAGATAATAATGTCACTGAACATGTGAACAAAATGATTGTCATGGTTAAGGACCTACCTTCTACAAGATCATAAATTCCTGAAAAACTGCAAGTGGCAACTATTTTAAATAGTTTGTCACCTTTGCTAGATATGTCTGCTACAACTCTTAGATTGAATGGAATCATTAAGCGCGTTAGTGACTTGTCAGCCCAGTTAGCAATGGAACAAGACCTGCTATCCAGGAGTAGAGGTTTGGATGTGAACCTTATGCAACAGGAAGAAATAAATGTTGTGCAGTATCGGAAGGCGCAAGGAACACAAAGGATTCATCACATTGGACCCTCCAAGCCATCCTTCAAAGGACATAGCCAGCACCACGCTCATAGCAAGGAGCCTCCTGGAGTCTGTTATATCTGTAGGAAGTTTGGCCACTTTAAAACCAACTGTCCACAGGCCAAGAATAAGGACTATTCCAAACGCCAAGAACAAGGAGGATCCGGGAAGCGAGAGTTCATCAGTGTAATCGAGTGCAATACTGTAACCACCGATGATGGTGAATGGTGGAATGACTCAGGAGCGACCCGGCATATTGCAAAGACGAAGGAAGAGATCGCTGACTTCCAGGAGCTTAAGAAAGGAGAACAGAGGATCTGCATGGGGAACAATACCTATCTGGACGTAGAAGATATTGGTTCATACAAATTGGACCTTGAGGACAACATTATGGTTCTCAAGGATGTATTTTATGCACTTGGCATATGACGTAATTTGATCTTTGTTCCCACCTTGCTGAAAAAGTGTCTTGAAATTAGGATTTACAACAATAGGGTTTCCATTGAGAAAGACAAGAAAGTTTTTGCTATGGGCAAGTTTGTACCCGGACATGAATTTTGTCTCTCCGTTGTAAATCCTGATTTATTCAATAAGAATTCTGATTTGAATTATTCTTTTTGTTTTTTTTATCTGATTTTGATCTTTGGTATATGAGATTAGGATATCCTGGTAACAGTAAAATAGATCAGATAATTAAGATGGACTTATTACCAAATCTGACAGAATAAGGACATTACCCTGTAAACATTGCTTGATCGGGAAAATGACTAGAAAGTCATTTCCGGCAGGTCAAAGGGCAAGTGAACTTTTAAAATTAGTTCACATTTGTGAACCATTAAGTGTAAAGACGCGTGGTAACTAGGAATATTTTATAACATTCATAGATGACTATTCCAAGTTTAGTTTTGTATATCTTTTAAACAGAAAATCAAAAGCATTTGAATATTTTAAAAGATATAAGACAGAAATAGAAAGAAAACTTGAAAAGTATATTAAGGTGTTAAGAACTGATAGGGATGGGGAATTCAACTTAAAAGAATTTAATGACAACTGCATTCAATATGGTATTAAGAAACAAACCTTGAATATGCTTTGTACGTCACAACAAAACGGTGTGGTTGAAAGGAAATATAGAACATTTATGAATGCAGTAAGATATATGTTGTCTCATTCTAGTCTCTCTAAGGATTTCTGGGGAGAAGCAATATTGACTGCAAATTATATTTTGAATAGAATTCCCACAAAATCGGTCGAGTCAACACCGAAAGAAATTTGGAATGGACACAAACCCAATTTGAGTCATTTAAGAAAATGGGGTTGTGTAGCACATGTTTTCATTCCATATCAGATTAGAGATAAGCTGTATCTCAAACCTTGAAGTGTAGATTCATGGGTAATTCTGAAAAACCTAAGGGATATCGATTCTTCCATGAAGAAAAAGGGGTCGTTGAAAGCAGAGATGTTACTTTTCTAGAAATTCTAGAGGAAAGTGAACAAGTTCAAGAGGATTGTAGGGTGTTTTTCGTCACCCCATTGAGATGGGAATACGCACGCGCTTGTCAGGCGCATTACAGATTTTCCCTGCCTAGGTTAGGCTGGGGTTTATTGATTGTGGGGATCCGAATCTCCGGCAGCCGCGGACTAAGCTGCCGTTAATTACCCCTCGCCTTTGGGGCGAGAGAACCTCCGATTAACGGGTTAAACTGGTCATGCGAACTCAATGTGCAGTGTTGTGTTTTGGAGAGGTTTTACATATATCGGGGGCCCCACAGAGTTTTTACGGGGGTCCCGAAAGAGAATTTATAGTGGAGTTAAACTCCTAAAATGTTTTTGGAGATGATGAAACGGGTTTCTCCCTTGAGCTCCGGATCTTCCCAAAATGGGATTTTTAGGAGATGGGTCTCCTTCTTCCTCCTCTTTTGGCTGGATCTTGAAGAACAAGAAGTATGAGATTTTAAAAATCTCTTATTTTTAAGATCTGATGGGAGATTTGAGTTTCCCTTTATGGGTTTCGTGGTAAAAAAACTATTTAGTTTTCGAAAAGGAAGAGTAAAACTCTTGATTTAATTCAAAAGAAGAAGAAGGTTTTTAGAACCTTGAGGAAGGAGAAGATCACAGATCTTGATTCTTTTTGGAGAGTGAAAAAGTTGTTCAGATATTTTCATTATCTTTCCCTTTATAGGCTATACACTTTACATATAACCTCTTGGGCTTCACAAAATGGCATTTTGCTTATCCCATGGCTCATGTGCCATTTCTTTTTGCACATAACCCACGGGCTTTACAAAAATTTAGCTTTATGCCTATTCATGCATAAAAAAATTACATAAAATTATTTATTACATGATTTCATCTTGGCATGGAGGGGGCCGGCCGATTCATGTTCGGACTCGACCTGGGCATGGGCCCACTTGATCTGGGCCTGGGCCCACTTGGCTTGAGGTTGACCTTGACTTTGACTTGGTCAACCGGGGTGCAAATTTTGACCCCAACAAAATGCCCCCCATCAATAAATTCACACCGCACATTTGAGTTGTGTGCATGAAATTGATGGATCTTGAAGCTGGACTTCGAGGTGGAACATCATTCCGGGGGTGGAGCATCCCTCGGGGAGCATGATTCCCGAGGATCGGAGCATCATTCCGATTTGCGGAGCATAATTCCAGAGTCGGAGTATCATTCCGAAGAGTCGGAGCATAATTCCGGGGATCGGAGCATCATTCCGAACAGCGGAGCATGATTTCAGGGATCGGAGCATCATTCCGAAGAGCGGAGCATGATTCCAGGGATCGGAGCATCATTCCGATGAGCGGAGCATGATTCCAAAAGGTCGGAGCATAATTCCGAGGATCGGAGCATCATTCCGAAGAGCGGAACATGATTCCAGGGGGTCGGAGCATGATTCCGAGGATCAGAGCATCATTCCGAAGAGCGGAGCATGATTCAGGGGGTCGGAGCATCATTCCGAAGAGCGGAGCATGATTCCAGGGGGTCGGAGCATGATTCCGACGAGCCGCAGACATTCTGACCGAAGCATAATTTCGATGTAAAGGTTGATTCTCAGGCGAAGCATAATTCCGATGGCGAAAGCAGATACTCCGAAGAGAAACTTGATTTCGACACGGGGTACATTCTGAGACGAAGCATGATTTCGACGCAGAGCTTGCTGGTTGACTTGATTCCAAGGCGGAGCTTAATTCCGACAGGGAGGTCGCTGGTTGATTCTGAGCCGAAGCATAAATCCGACAGGGAAGGTAGATATCCCGAGGCAAAGCATGACTACGACACGGGGTACACTCCGAGACGAAGCATGATTCCGGCGCAGAGCTTGCTGGTTGACTTGATTCCAAGGCGGAGCTTAATTCCGAGGGGAGGTCGCTGGTTGATTCCGAGCCGAAGCATAATTCCGACAGGAAAGGCAGGTACACCGAGGCGAAGCATGATTTCGACACGGGGTGCACATTCTGAGACGAAGTATGATTCCGACGCAGAGCATGTTGGCTGACTTGATTCCGAGACGAAGCATAATTTCGACAGGGAATGCAAATACACCGAGGCGAAGCACGATTTCGATACGAGGTACACTCTGAGACGAAACATGATTCCGGTGCAAAGCTTGTTGGTCGACTTGATTCCGAGGCGAAGCATAATTTCGACAGGGAAGGCAGATACACCGAGACGAAGCACGATTTCGACACGGGGTACACTCTAAGACGAAGCATGATTCCGACGCAGAGCTTGTTAGTCGACTTGATTTCGAGACGGAGCTTAATTCCGACGAGAAAGTGTTAGTTATATGTATGCCCTAGAGGCCATTACTATACATAGGATGTATATTGTAGTGGATACTTGGACATATATAGGGAGGACTTTCTTGCTCGACATAATAGTATGCTATCTGGTTGATCTTTACCTTAACGTGTACACTGATTATCTCTCTGTTACATGTTGGTAAAGCCCTTAGGATGTGTACTTGACTACCTGGACTATGATGCGGATCATACTAGTGGGGACATGGTAGTCCATAAGTACATCCTTCAAGGTCCCTAGTCGTGGGTATATCGAGACGGGGCATCGATATACCAGAATAGACTAGCGTATACCTTCTCGACCCATACAGATGGGCGATGGATGATCCCATATCCATTGGTGTTTGACATCAGAGATGATATACGGGTGCTCAGTGGAGACTGGGTACACTGGACGGACTGGCCGAGAACTCCCAGATGGTATTATACCTTACGTCAGATGGCAGTTCTCTGGTGACACTGGTACAGAGTAGTCTGTTGACCCAAGATCGTCATAGAGTCTTGTGTGGTTCCCACTGTGCTTTGATTTCCACCTTACCACGTCCAAGAGGGCGTGCAAAACGGTGGTTTTTGGGTACAGTCCCGAATCACATGGAGGCAATGAACGATAGGAGGGAATTCGTCTCTCCCGGTATAGGGAGTTGATGTTGCGCTGTGTTCGATTGGCTATAACCGGAAATCCCTGGCCAGGGTTGCTGAGATTTACTGGTAAGTGTTACCTGTAGTTTCTCGAACTGTTATAGACCTCATATCGACACGACTTATCGAGCTATTGGGGTCTGACGTTTACCATCCCTAGGCAAGATATGCGACATATCAGACGACGAGACCGGACTGTACGGTAAGTGTTACTGGTTGGATTCACAGGAGTGTGAGCGGGCTTGCTCGTCGATCTTCTGATCGCTCAATACCCGGGTGGCCGTTACGTTTAGCAGACCGCTTGCGGCTTGTGGGTGTTTGATATGATCATCACCTGCTGCCGGCGTATTGATGAGTCTTTAGAGTCCTACACAGAGGTTTCCTAGCTCAAGCGAAATGAAATAGGAGCGCATATGAGATATGTGCGGGACCGAGAATAATGCGTGTATGTGATACCGTATTCTGTTCTCGCGATGAATGTATCGATTGGTTGTATGCGATATAACCTAGTTATCGAATCAAGGATGTTGGGGTAAAAATTTACACCCCGGTTGACCGAGTCAAAGTCAAGGTCAACCCCCAAGCTAGGTGGGCCCAAGTCTAGGTCAAGCGGGCCCATGCTCAATTCGAGCCCGCGGCCAGCCTTTCCCATGCCAACAACGAAATCATGTCATAAATAATTTTTATGTAATTTTTTATGCATGAATGTAAACAAAATGGGAATAAAGCCAATATTTTGTAAGCCCATGGCTTATGTGCAAAAATGAAATAGCACATGAGCCATGAGATGGCTAAAATGCCATTTTTGTAAAGCCCAAGGGGCTATATGTAAATATGTAAGCCTATATAAGGCAACATGATGATGAATAAACTAAGACTTTTTCATTCCCCCAAAACCTAGGGTTCTTTGTGCCTCCTGCTCCTTCTCCAAGGTTCTAAATCTTCTCACTTCTTTTGAATTAAATCAAGAGTTTTACTCTCTCTTTTCCAAAACTAAGTAGTTTTCCACCACAAAACCCACAAAGGGGAACTCGGATCTCCCATCAGATCTCAAAAAGGAGTGATTTTTAAAATCTCCTACTTCTTGATCTTCAAGATCCGGCCAAACAACAGAAGGAAGAAGAAGAACCCCCCTTCATCAGCTTCAAAACATCCCAGGAGTTTAACTCCATAACATATATATATACAACAACAAATATTTCCTTTCTGAAGCATAGCTTCTGTTTCTTAGGCTAAAAGCCTCTTTTTCTCGCCGGCGCTCAAGCGCAGAGCGCCCGCGTGTCGACACGTGGCGCACTTGCGCTCAAGCGCAAGCGCAAGTCGCCCACGTGCCGACACGTGGCACGCTTGCGCTCAAGCGCAAGTCGCCCCGGTGCCGAACGTGGCGCGCTTGCGTTCAAGTGCAAGCGCTCGAGCGCAAGTTGCCCCGGTGCCGACACATGGCGCGCGCCCCAGCGCAAGCGCTCGGGCGCAAGTCTTCCCCGTGCCGACACGTGGCGCGCTTGCGCTCAGCGCAGGCGCTCGAGCGCAAGTCTCCCCCGTGCCGACACGTGGCGCGCTTGCGCTCAAGCGCCCAGCGCTCAAGCGCCCAGCGCTCAAGCGCAGAGCGCCCACGTGCCGACACGTGGCACTCTAGCGCCTGAGCGCACAGCACCTAGGCGCACAGCGCCCAAGGTGCTGCCCCCACGCATCCTTTGGATGCTTCTCCCTCCCTTTTTTTTATATGTATATACATATATATATATATATATACATATGTGTACACACAGATACACCACGACACTGTCCCTGTTAGAAAAAAATTTCTAACGGGGCGCTGCCCCGCACCCCGCAAAGGGGCTGCTAGCCCCCTTGACACCCAGCCCGCTATCCGGATAGCGGGACCCCCGTAAAAACTCTGCGTGGCTCCCGATATATCCAAACCTCCCCTTTCAAAACACAACACACGTACACTGTACATTGAGTTCGCATGACCGGTTTAACCCGTTAATCGGAAGTTCCCTCGCCCCAAAGGCGAGGGGTAATTAACGGCAGTTTAGTCCGCGGCTGCCGGAGATTCGGATCCCCACAATCAATAAACCCCGGCCTACCCTAGGCAGGGGGAATCTGTAGTACGCCTGACAAGCGCGCGCGTATTCCCATCTCAATGGGGCGACGAAAAACACCCTACAAAGGATTGATTTGATAAGCCGATACATTGAATATTAGTCGGTCATATGCGATATGACCGGATCGTTAAATCAAGTGTTGATTTAATGATTTAATGCATAATTATATATTTGATATATTACTTTGCATTAACCAGTATTGGTTCACTTTAAATGGATTTTCTCACTCGGATGTGCACATTGTATATGTGATATATTTTTGTGCACTTGTTTGTATCATGTTTGATGATACATGCAAAATTGGATTTGTGTAAAGACTTATACCATGGTTATGATAATGGTTAGGGTTTTGATTTATTCACTTATTTATTTATCCATTCATTTTTGAGAAATAAATAAAAGAAAACAAAAATGGTTTCTTTCTTTCTTTCTTTCATGAAGCTTGTTGAAGCTTCATGAAGCTTTGACCAAGTGACCATTTTGTCTTCTTCTTTTAACCCTAACCATTCATCTAAACTCAAGTTAGTTCTCTACACAAAACCATGGTTAAAATTATGATAAGAATTGATTTTTCTATTCTATTTTTATTATTCTTATCATAATACATCATCTTCTTCTTCTTCAAGAAGAGAAGCTTGCTACCAACAATGGCAACTTGAGAGAGAAAAAGAGTGAGAAATCCAATTCTAAAGTGAACCCACTTCCTATTTCTTCATCCTCTACCTCTTGCCAAGTAGTATAGGGTGTTTTCACAAGTTTCATGACTTGGTGAAGTGGGAGCTTGATCTTGTGATGCCTCGACGTAGATCATCTTCGGCATCGAAGTCGATGACCTAGCCAGCCCATTTCTTCGATGAAGCCGACGCTAGAGCCCGGGATCCGATGATCGCAGCGAGGAGACATCATCACGGAGCCATGGAGGTAGAGAACCGGATCTACAAAGGTTGTATTTCCGTTTACCCTTTAGTTAAGTTGTTAACTAGCTTCTTGTTTCGCCTAAATATCTAGTTAACGATCCGTATTAGGGTTTCTCGGCACTTGTAAAATTTGAATTGGCCATGTTTGATGCCTTGTGAGACCCCATTAGTGTGCCTAGGAACCCTACAGTGGTATCAGAGACTAGCTAGAGCTTTAGACGATGCGTAGACGGAGTTAGAAGTCCGATCGAACCGAAACCCTAACACGAACATGCTCTCTGGACTTTTTCCAAAAACTGGGTTTTTTCCAGATTAAAAATATGCAGAAAAATCAGCAGGAGTTTCTAAGAGTTGCTGTAAAATTCGATCTCCCAATTCCTTTAAACCGCCGCGGTTCCGCGGCACGAGCATGGCTCGTGCGGCGGTTCCGCGGCCGTACGGCCTCATTGTACAAAGAATTTTACACTGTAACTCTTACTTTGCAGTGCTGGTTTTCCTGGGAATTTTTAATATTTATTCAAGAGTTGAATTTTCTGGGTTGTATTGGGGACTCGGTGTTTTAATCGGATTGTCTAATTTTGTCTGTGTGTTTTTCCGGGTAATTTTAGAATATGTTAAAAAGTTCGACCGGATATAAATACCCACTTTTTCCCCTGTCGGGAAATTTCCAAGTGTTGGATCTTTCTGTAGTTTAAAGACGTTCTAAGTAGTGCAAGTAACGCGATGGACCCTCTAGAAGACAACAAACCTTAACTCGATTATGTGACCGTCTTGAACTGCCCTTTGAACCTTCGGGTTTGGGACAGTACGGCGTGCCACATGTGAGGCGTTGGCTTGACCCTTCTACGGCTGGACCGTTGCTACTGAGGCACGAAATGAATGTTTTTAAGCTTATTTCATGTGTTGATCTGTTTCGGGAAAACTTGGGTGTTTGATTGTTCGATCGGAAAGTTTAACATTTTCTATTTATCTGGAATGGGATACAATAATTGGAATTCACAAGTTGTTATGAGATAACTGAATGAATGTTATAAACATAGCAGTTTAGTCTCACTTAATCGGTTGCCATGGAATTTTGATGTGATCAAAAGTCCGTCGCAATCACGTAGCGTACGCGGATACTCGCCGGGTAAACTTAATAGACAGCCTCGCCCCATAGCCCCGACCAAGTGACTGTAGGAGAACCCCGTCGCCGAAAGCATCCGTTCGGGTGCTCGCGGCATCGGTGTCCCGCCTTGGTGCACTTTGTCGACGGCATCGGGGGTGCGGCCGTCTACTAAAGTTTGCGACGAGCATTCGATCGGGATGTCGGGAATCTTGTTGAATTGCCCGACTTGATATTGAAAGGTGTTTTCGATTTTGAGACTAAAATGCGGGGTTTATAATTGTTAGGCATGCGATGTCTAAGGAATTCATTTGATTAGGCATGCGATGTCTATGCAGATTACGGATTCCAACTGTTGTAGTTTTACACTTTCTTTTCTGTGACCGTAAGTGTAATATGTGATATCGCCGGTTTCGTTGCTATATGTCAACGACAATTGGGATGCGCATATTTACTTACGTTGATGACATGTGATGATATGTGTTGCTGGATATGTTATATTGGATCGTCGTGTTTGAATAGCCGGGGGTTTTTTATGTGAGATGAGTGTTTTTCATTTTCATTCATGTAAAAACTTGTATGTAATATTCTTTTATTGGGGCACTTCCAGGTTGCGGAAGATGTCACCTTTTGTATATTATTTACTTTTCCGCACTAGGATAGACCCAAGGAGGGGAACACAAGTAACCGGGTTCTGGAGTCCAGTGGGAGACCAACTCGAGGAGTCGAGTCCGGGTCTCCTAACTTTAGAATTGGTAGGGTTGCTTGCCGCTCTCGTAGGGGTCTAGGGGTGTGGGTTTGGCTATTCATCGCGACCGTGGAATCCGTGTTTTATACTGGCTCGTATTGAAAACACGGACGTCCTAGTATATCCAATATTTCATATGATTCTTCTGCTGCGATATCTGTGATGTGATCATGTGATGTTCTGTGATAGATACTGTATATAGTATATATGATATATTATATAGGCGTTACTTATGTTTTACACCCGCGCTAGCCCTACCCCGCTCTGCCATTAGTTACCTAACCTAACGGTGCACGAGGGGACATCGAGGCGAATGCGGATGGCATAAGTGTACGTCGTATTTATCTGTGATGTTTAGATAACTTAAATGATGGGACTTCATTAATAAGATTAATGAAAGTAAAAAGAAACCTAAAGATGTTGTAGAATCGAATTTCAAAAATAAAACAGGTAGCTACAGTTCTTACTTTGCACAGCGGTATATGTGATATATCCTGCACCTTATTCGATAAGGAAAGGACCGAGATCCCTTCACAGGGAGTGACTCCTTTAGCAATAACTGGCAGATGCTACAACCCTCGGTTTGTCTTTTGATTGCTTCTATAGTTTCTGCTTTGCACAGAGATATATATGATATATTCCGCACCTTATTCGATGAGGAAAGGACCGACGATCCCTTCACCGGGAGTGACTCCTTTAGCAAAACTAGAAAAGCCTCAAAAACACTCCATTTTAAATCATTTGATTCTACAACGATATCAAGTTCATTACGCAATAGGTTTTCAGAAAAACCTGTCGTAGCCCTCCGTCATTTCAGATAAGTCCTATTTAGTATTCGTGCTACGTTTGTTGACCTCCGTCAAGGCGTAGTGTGCGGTAGCTAACTAGTATTTATCTGCTTATGCATATGATGCAGATTGGATTAGGGTAGTCGTGCGGCCTTGTTGACCTCCGTCAAGGGTCGTGCGGGTGGGTTTAATTCGATCAAGAAATGACGGGTTGAATTTGACTAGTAGCCTATGGTTTGTTGACCTCCGTCAAGGTCATAGGGTGCTAGGGGCAAAATTATCGGGAATTTCAAGTGTTGAAATTTGCAATGAGATTGCATACCTTTTATGAGATAGTTGGATCCCGATACCCGCTGCGAGTAAGAGTTACTCCTGGGAGAGTTTTACACATTACAATTAGCCGATCAAGTAGGTGTCTAGAAAGGTGTCAACGGGGTTACGCCTCTGGGAAAACGAGGTTTACATTAATTAGGTACGTGCGAAAGCACGGGGGACCTCCCTCAAAGTACCGACACTGGCCTGGCTGAAAGATTGGCGAACTTGTAGTATGTAATTAATCCCGGCTAGTCTTTCCTTTTAGGGTTTGAAGGAAGATTTGATAAAATTCAGTGGGAGCCATCCTGATTAGATAAAATAATAACCAATCTATTCTTGCAAGAGCGCACGCTGAGTGTTTTCTTCTCTCTCTCCAGGTAGCGACCATATCACGCCTTAATCAAGATAATAATACGGATATTGACCGAACCCGTTTGTTATACTGAGCTGGGGAACATTAGTCCCGCTCCAACTTATAATTGTTATAAGACAGAGCAGGAAATTGGGGATTACCAGAATTCCCGTGCCGCCCAAACGAAGAGAGTGCATGATGATGCATCATCTTCGGGTGTGTTCATTACAAAGAACTGTTTCTCAGTATCCTCTGCATCCTGGATATTTGATACCGGATCAGGATCCCAGATATGTAACCTGTTACATAGGGCTACAAAAAGATAGAGAACTGAGAACGGGTGATAAGTTTCATGAGGCAGAAAACGGGACAAGTGTTGCAGCCAAGTCTGTTGGTCACTGTCACCCTGTATTACCAATACATTGATTCTGAACGAATGTTATTAGATACCGAACATGATATGCAAAGTCATATCTATCTCTTTATTAGTAAAGAAACGATAAAATTTTGTATTGACGGATAATGTTTTGAACATTTCCTATATCAAAAGTTGATCAGTTCAGGCACGTTATCTAAAAGCATTGATGTTCTGAATCAAACTACAGTTCTTAGTATACGGAACACACACAAGAGGAAGAGTTCAGAAATAAACGAATCCTTCTTGAGGCATTGTAGACTAGGTCATATCAGTGCGACCCGACTAGCTGAAGTTACTTGTAGATGCATATTTAAATCAGTTTGAATTTACATCCTGTGAAACTTGCCAGTCATGTCACAAAGATATAATGACACCAGCTCTGTTTATTGGAAACAGAGAAAGAGTTAGTGAACTCTTGGGATGATACATGTTGATGTATAAAGGTCCCCAGTCTACACATGCCAAGACCGGTTCTTTGTACTTCATTACATTCTCTGATGATCTCTCAAGATTCAGACATATGTTCTTGTTGAAACACAAGTCCGAACCTTTTGAGATATTCACAGAATATGATTTAGAAGTAGAAAACCAAAACACGGGTATAAGTATTATGTCCTTTGATGAGATCGAGGAGGAGAATACTTGAGCACGGAAATCCTGGATTATTCTAAAGGAGAATGAGATTCTCTCTCAGCATTACTCCTCCGTATACACCATAGCACGATGGTATATCGGGGTGGAGCAATCACACCCTGTATGATAAGGTGTGCTCTATGATGAGTACTACTGAGTTACCTATTTTCTTTTTGGGAGTTATGCACTTGAGAAGCTACATACCTATTGAATAAGGTTCAAATCAAATCAGTTGCCTACCACTTCATATTTGATATGATAAGGGAAGAGCCCATCTCTTAAGTTAGTTAAGATTTGGGGTTGTCCAGCCTATGTCTGAAAAGCAAAATCCGGACAAGCTCAAGGCAAGGTCTGTAATGTAGAACTGGAAAGGTTCCAGCTATACAAACTACAGCAGATGATTTGATAAAACCAAAGGATTCAATAGTTACCAACGAACCTCAGCCTCTCCGCCGATCTAGTAGGGTTTCTCACCCACCTGAGAGATACTTCTGTTTCTCTATGACAGTGGGAGCGAGGATTGCATCATGAGATGATGACCCAACTAGTTTCGAGCTGGCCATCAGGAGTGGGACTCTGTAAGAATGGCTGGATGCTTAGTGATCTGAGATGGAATCGTTATACACCAACAAAGTATGGACTTTAGTTGCTTTATCTGAAGGGTTAAATCCCCATCAGGAGCAAGTATATCTTGAGAAGATTACCTGGTGTACATGGAAAAGTTGAGACTTTCAAAGGTAGACTTGTTAAAGGTTTGCATTATAGACCAGATATGGATCATGATGAAATCTTTTCTAAGGAGCTATGCTTAAGTCCATCCAGATCCTATTTGCCACGGCTACATACCATGACTACGATATCTGATGGTTGGGTGTCATGACAGCTTTTCTAAAATGATGTTTTAGAAGAGAGCGTCTATAAGTACACAGCCAGAGGACTTCGTAGACAGTGGGAGCAGCGGAAACGTGTACAAGATGCTTTATAGGATAAAGCAGGTATCGCGGAGTTGGAACATCTGTTTTGATGTAATAGTCAAACAGTTTGACGTCATCAAAATGGTAGATGAACCTTGTATATACAAAAAGGTAATAGGGAGTATGGTGATGATCCTCGTAGAGTTCGTGGATGACATGCTCTTGATAAGGAAGGAGTTTCCTATGCTACGCTCGGTCAATCTCCGCTTATCACAATGATTCTCCATATAGGATCAAATTGATACCTCCTAAATCCTGGGTTTTGGATCTATGAGATAGATCTAATTGGATGTTAGGATTCTCACTAGTTGTAGTGAGATGGTATCAACCGATCCTGGGGAGAATCACTGAAAGGGTTCCAGGCTGATAAGGACGACTGAAAGTCAGTCACCGGCATTGTCTTTACCCTCAGTAAAGGGACGGTATGTTGGAAGAGTTCCAAGCTAGATACCGTAGCATACTAGACAATAAAGGCTCGATACATCGCTACTTAAGATGCTACCAAAGAGACAGTCTGGATGTATATTTGTTCATGAGATGAACTTAGTTCCTCCCATTGTGTGACGATGGAGTTGTGGCTTATGCCAAGGAACGTCCGTCCCATCAGTGATCCAGACATATTCTAAGGCAGTATCACATGATCATGGAGATGGTTGATCTCCAGGCTGATCGAGGTTAGGAGAACAGACTCAGAGGACAACACGGCGGATCCACTCACAAAGGCCTTTTCCCAGAGAGAGACTTTTATGGGATGGTTGAGTATGAGATACTACAACCACTGCTATCAGATGGCCCTAGTGCAAGTGGGAGATTGTTAGTTATATGTATGCCCTAAAGGCCATTACTATACATAGGATGTATATTGTAGTGGATGCTTGGACATATATAGGAAGGACTTTCTTGCTCGACATAATAGTATGCTATCTGGTTGATCTTTACCTTAACGTGTACACTGATTATCTCTCTGTTACATGTTGGTAAAGCACTTAGGATGTGTACTTGACTACCTGAACTATGATGCGGATCATACTAGTGGGGACATGGTAGTCCATAAGTACATCCTTCAAGGTCCCTAGTCGTAGGTATATCGAGACGGGACATCGATATACCAGAATAGACTAGCGTATACCTTCTCGACCCATACAGATGGGCGATGGATGATCCCATATCCATTGGTGTTTGACATCAGAGATGATATACGGATGCTCAGTGGAGACTGGGTACACTGGACGGACTCGCCGAGAACTCCCAGATGGTATTATACCTTACGTCAGATGGCAGTTCTCTGGTGACACTGGTACAGAGTAGTCTGTTGACCCGAGATCGTCATAGAGTCTTGTGTGGTTCCCACTGTGCTTTGATTTCCACCTTACCACGTCCAAGAGGGCGTGCAAAATGGTGGTTTTTGGGTACAGTCCCGAATCACATGGAGGCAATGAGCGATAGGAGGGGATTCGTCTCTCCCGGTATAGGGAGTTGATGTTGCGCTGTGTTCGATTGGCTATAACCGGAAATCCCTGGCCAGGGTTGCTGAGATTTACTGGTAAGTGTTACCTGTAGTTTCTCGAACTGTTATAGACCTCATATCGACACGACTTATCGAGCTATTGGGGTCTGACGTTTACCACCCCTAGGCGAGATATGCGACATATCAGACGACGAGACCGGACTGTACGGTAAGTGTTACTGGTTGGATTCACAGGAATGAGCGGGCTTGCTCGTCGATCTTCTGATCGCTCAATACCCGGATGGCCGTTACGTTTAGCAGACCGCTTGCGGCTTGTGGGTGTTTGATATGATCATCACCTGCTGCCGGCGTATTGACGAGTCTTTAGAGTCCTACACAGAGGTTTCCTGGCTCAAGCGAAATGAAATAGGAGCGCATATGAGATATGTGCGGGACCGAGAATAATGCGTGTATGTGATACCGTATTCTGTTCTCGCGATGAATGTATCGATTGGTTGTATGCGATATAACCTAGTTATCGAATCAAGGATTGATTTGATAAGCCGATACATTGAATATTAGTCGGTCATATGCGATATGACCGGATCGTTAAATCAAGTGTTGATTTAATGATTTAATGCATAATTATATATTTGATATATTACTTTGCATTAACTAGTATTGGTTCACTTTAAATGGATTTTCTTACTCGGATGTGCACATTGTATATGTGATATATTTTTGTGCACTTGTTTGTATCATGTTTGATGATACATGCAAAATTGGATTTGTGTAAAGACTTATACCATGGTTATGATAATGGTTAGGGTTTTGATTTATTCACTTATTTATTTATCCATTCATTTTTGAGAAATAAATAAAAGAAAACAAAAATGGTTTCTTTCTTTCTTTCTTTCATGAAGCTTGTTGAAGCTTCATGAAGCTTTGACCAAGTGACCATTTTGTCTTCTTCTTTTAACCCTAACCATTCATCTAAACTCAAGTTAGTTCTCTACACAAAACCATGGTTAAAATTATGATAAGAATTGATTTTTCTGTTCTATTTTTATTATTCTTATCATAATACATCATCTTCTTCTTCTTCAAGAAGAGAAGCTTGCTACCAACAATGGCAACTTGAGAGAGAAAAAGAGTGAGAAATCTAATTCTAAAGTGAACCCACTTCCTATTTCTTCATCCTCTACCTCTTGCCAAGTAGTATAGGGTGTTTTCTTCACAAGTTTCATGACTTGGTGAAGTGGGAGCTTGATCTTGTGATGCCTCGACGTAGATCATCTTCGGCATCGAAGTCGATGACCTAGCTAGCCCATTTCTTCGATGAAGCCGACGTTAGAGCCCGGGATCCGATGATCGCAGCGAGGAGACATCATCACGGAGCCATGGAGGTGGAGAACCGGATCTACAAAGGTTGTATTTCCGTTTACCCTTTAGTTAAGTTGTTAACTAGCTTCTTGTTTCGCCTAAATATCTAGTTAACGATCCGTATTAGGGTTTCTCGGCACTTGTAAAATTTGAATTGGCCATGTTTGATGCCTTGTGAGACCCCATTAGTGTGCCTAGGAACCCTACAGAAAGTCGACATCCCGAGGTGAAGCATGATCTTGACACGGGGTAAATTCTGGGACGGAGCATGATTCCACCGCAGAGGTTGTTGGTTTGATTTGATTTGGGTTGACGTCAGCATCGCTACACTGGGATATGATACCAGGAGCAAATCATCAACTGTCATGAAAGGATTTGGGGATTTGAATTTTTGGGCGGCATCTGTATTGCTGCACTGGAATACTGCCAGGAGCAACTCATCATTTGCCCCGAGAGGATTTAGGAATTGGTTTTTGTTTGGCATCAGTATCGCTACACTGGAATATGGTACCAGGAGCGAGTCATCATTTGCGTTTGCTTATTAGGAAACGATGGCCTAGGAGACAGGTTTTAGGTTCCTATCACCTAAGACTTTTCAATTTTGTGAGCTGTAAGGGTCTCACAAAGCATTTTCTCCCTACAGGTCGTAAGGATCCCGTAGGTGTATTTTCTCCTTAAGAGTCGTGGGGACTCCTAAGTGTGTTTTTCCTTTGTGAGTCATAAAGATCTCACGCGGGAATTTTCTCCTCACAAAGTCGAGAGGACTTTACGAGTGTATTTCATCTCTTTTTACGAGTTTGCGCCCTTTCGGGTTTTCACAAACTCGCCGGCAGTCCTGCTGTTTTTACTCACGGAGCCCTTTCGGGTTTTCATCCGTGCCTATTTTGCTTGTGGACATACCTTATTTTTTTACTCTTCACCGCCGGTGGGACTTTGAATGTGGTCTCGCCGGTAGGACTTAGGAGAGATTGGGATCGTTTTACGCCCGTGGATTGTATACGGTTTTGCAGGATGTATGATATAGACCGTAGGACCGAAAAAATTTCGGGACTTTGTTGGCGTCTGCATCGCTGCACTGGAATATGGTACCAAGAGCGACTCATCATTCGCCATTGGGATTTGGAATTTGGTTGGCGTCTGCATCGCTGCACTGGAATATGATACCAGGAGCGACTCATCATTCGCCATTGGGGTATGGGGAAGCGATACCTTAGGAGACAGATTTAGATCCCTATCGCCTAAGGCTTTTCAATTTTATGAGCCGTGAGGGTTCCATAAAAGCATTTTCTCCTTACGAGTCGAAAGGATCTCGTAGGTGTACTTTCTCCTTAAGAGTCGTGGGGACTCCCAAGTGTGTTTCCTTCGTGAGTCGTAAGGATCCCACGAAGGTGTTTTCTTACGAGTCGTGAGGACCCTGTAAGTTTGTTCTCCTCATGTATCGTGAGGACACATGAGTGGGTCTTCCCAAATAGAGCATAAGTCCAAGGGCGGAGACCGGCCGCTGGACTGGTGATTGCGATGGGGCACGAGTATGATGAGAATTATTTGAGCTCGTGGATTGTATACGGTAGTCAATTTGGGGACTGGCCGTAGGGCTGGGGAAATTTTGGAGAATTGGATTTTGGTTGGCGTCTGCATCGTTGCACTGGAATATGGTACCAGGAGCGACTCATCATTCGCCGTTTTTTTTGCATTTTTTTGTTTTACCGCGATTGCTCTATTATTTCAGCTTTTCTTATCACGAAGGTCGCGATTGCCCTATCATTTCGGCTATTTATTCGCGGTTGCTCTATCATTTCGGCTTTATTTTTTATCTTTATTTTACTTACTGATTTTTATTGCGAGTTGCCCCATCCTTTCGGCTTTTCTTTTTATTTATTTATTTACACATTTTTTATTTACATATTCTTACATTCCCAGTTTAACGACTTAGAGATCGACTGTTCCCAGTTTAATGACGTGGTAGTCGACTGTTTTTAGAAAAAGGCAGATGTCTGAGAGAATCAGTTTCACGAAGAATTTCGGTCTCCGTTTGTATGAAATTGGCGGTCGCAGCTGGACTGTTTGTTAACACGCCTTTAGATAGTTCTATCTCTCCTGCCTTGTATTGCTTTTCGACCCAATCTTTGAAGACGAAGCAGTCCTCAATGGCATGACCTATCACTCTGTGATAGGGGCAGTATTTGGGGTCGTCGGTCATATTCGCTTTCCGCTGTCTTTTTGACTCTGGCAGTTGTAGACCGTTGCTCAGGGCGTTTTTGAATATTTTACGGATTTTGTCCCTTCTGAAGGAATAGACCTTATCTAGCTTCTCTTTCAGTGGAGATTCTCCTCCCTCTCCGAACACTGACTTCCGAGGTTGGTTGGCATTAGGCCCGCTCATCCTTTACTTATTTCGGTTAGCCGAAATGTTAAAAGATTCAGAATCGTCGGCATTTCCGCCTTTGCGATTATCGTCCTTTCGGTTTCTCCAGGACCTATTGTTATTTTAGAAATCTGAGGAGGACTCCTGTTTTGAGCGCTCCAACATCTGGACTTTTCTGGTCAGCTCTTGGAATGTTTTGAGACCCGCGGTGCATAGAAACGGGGCCATCCAATTGTTGAGATTTCCGACGAGGAGATTGACAGATTGGTCCTGCTCTATCGACGGTTCACATTTGACGGAGAGATTACGCCATCGGGTTATAAAATTCGTGCTGCTTTCGTTGTTTTTTGGCTTAGTCCTTACAACGTCGGGGATGGTGATCTTATCGCTGACGCTCATGAACTTCTGCCGAAAGAAAGACTCCATTTGGACGAAAGTTGTGACGGGGCCATCCGGTATGCTCGCGTATCAGTCGAAAGCAATATCGGCCAAGCTATTAACGAACTGGCGGAGGAGAAGCGTGTCATTGCCCCCAGTATTTCCACATGAGGCTTTAAAGTGGGCGATGTGCTGATTCGCATTTCCCATCCTATCGAATCTTCCGAATTTAAGGATGACATAGCCGCTAGGAAATTCTACCGGATCATACTGAGCAGGATATGGTCTACCGCTACTGCTAATATCTTTTTGCGCTTCAGCTTCGGCTACCAATGTTTTGACTTTGTTGGCAACCAAATCCATGATTTGATCTTGAGTTAGCGGGCTACTGTCATCGGTAGCCAAGACATTTCCAGAGATAGGATGCAACTGATTTTCATGCGGTCCGCCCACTTTTGGATTTGAGGGAATAGGCGCCGGCTGTCTCAGGACACCGTTTCCCGGTTCATGAGCAGAGCCCTGCGCCTGATTGGGCGGCTGAGAGGCAAGTTGGGCCGTGAGCTGTAAGACGACGTTTGTCAAGTCGTCAATTTTTGAGTAGAGCTTGGCCATCTCCTTGTCTTTGTTTCTGAGCTGCTTTTGGAGCTCCTGGAGAAGTTGCTGCTCTGCGGTCTTAGGATGGAAAGTTGGCTCAGCTTCGCTCTCCGAGCCCGACTCCTCATGAACTGAGGGCTCTCTCTGCTTATCAACCTCACTGGGAGGGTCTTCATTACCTTTCAGAGGAGGCTAGTCTTGGAATGTGGCAGCCATATTCACACCAGATTGGATTTGGGATGTGGTGGCCCCGTCCTTACTCTTACTGTGCGTACCCACCATGTAGACAGTGTGGACAACATATCCAGTCATCTCTTTATCTTTGGCGGAGAGCTTAGAGAAGATACCCGATCGAGCAGTTGTCGAGAGCACCGCTGGAGCTTGCTCGAGACGCCTCATTACTTTATTCGTGTCGATGGCCTTGCCCCCAGCTGGGGCCAAGGAAAGTTGTTCAAACACCGACTTGCGTTTGAGTTGGGGCGCCTTCGATACCACCACATTTGGCCTCTTGCCTTTCGAGACCGGTTTGTCTGTCACCGGGGCTTGAAGAGCTGGGATGGCGTTAGCTGACACGAACAGAATAGAGCCAAATGGTAGCGGCGGCTCTTCCCATTGTTGCTCGAGGCTGGCCGGAAGGACCGTCCTGGCGTCCATCTTCATCGTGTAGGAGATAGGAGCTGTGTCGAGAGCTGAGCTTGTCCTTGGAGACATTTTGTTGCTTCCGGAGATTGCAATTTGAAATTTGTTAACCTGTACAAAAAAGAATGATTTCAGTACAGGCAATCGATATATATGTTGATTGAGTTTGCATGAACGTTTAACCCGAAATATGGGAGGAGAGAAGGTCCCACCGGGCGTGCCAGAATATGTAAGGTGTTTTTCGTCACCCCATTGAGATAGGAATACGCACGCGCTTGTCAGACGCATTACAGATTCCCCCTACCTAGGTTAGGCTGAGGTTTATTGATTGTGCGGATCCGAATCTCCGGCAGCCGCGGACTAAACTGCCGTTAATTATCCCTCGCCTTTGGGGCGAGGGAACCTCCCATTAACGGGTTAAACTGGTCATGCAAACTCAATGTGCAGTGTTGTGTTTTGAAGGGGTTTTGGATATATCGGGGGCCCCGCAGAGTTTTTACGGGGGTCCCGCTACCCGGATAGCGGGCTGGAGGTCAAGGGGGCTAGCAGCCTCCTTACGGGGTGCTGGACAGCGCCCCGTTAGAAATTTTTTTCTAACAGGGACGATGTCGTGGAGTGTGTGTATCTATATATATATATGTATATGTATGTATACACATATATAAAAATGGGAAAAGCGCCCAAAGGACGCGTGGGGCCAGCGCCTCACGTGCCTAGCACGCGAGCGCTGGGCGCTTGAGCGTTGTGCGCTGTACGCTTAGGCGCTAGCGCATCACGTGCCCGACACGTGGGCGCTGGGCGCTCGAGCGCTAGCGCACCACATGCCCGACACGTGGGCGCTGGAGCGCAAGACGCTCGAGCGCACCACGTGCCCGGCACGTGGGCGCTGTGCGCTTGGGGTGTTGGGCGTATGGGCGCCGGCGAGAAAAAAGGGCTTTTAGCCCCAGAAATGGGATTTAAACTCCCGAAAGAGAATTTAGAGTGGAATTAAACTCCTAAGATGTTTTTGGAGATGATGAAACGGGCTTCTCCCTTGAGCTCCGGATCTTCCCAAAGTGGGATTTTTAGGAGATAGGTCTCCTTCTTCCTCCTCTTTTAGAGGGATCTTGAAGAACAAGAAATATGAAATTTTAAAATCTCTTATATTTAAGATCTGATGGGAGATCTGAGTTCCCCTTTGTGGGTTTCGTGGTAAAAAACTATTTAGTTTTCGAAAAGGAAGAGTAAAACTCTTAATTTAATTCAAAAGGAGAAGAAGGTTTCTAGAACCTTGAGGAAGAAGAAGATCACAAATCTTGATTCTTTTTGGAGAGAGAAAAAGTTGTTGAGATATTTTCATTATCTTTCCCTTTATAGGCTATACACTTTACATATAGCCTCTTCGGCTTCACAAAATGACATTTTGCTTATCCCATGGCTCATGTGCCATTTCTTTTTGCACATAAGCCATGGGCTTTATAAAAATTTGGCTTTATGCCCATTCATGCATAAAAAATTACATAAAAACTATTTATTACATGATTTCATTTTGACATGGAAGGGGCCGGCCGCTTCGTGTTCGGACTCGACCTGGGCATGGGCCCACTTAATCTGGGCCTGGGCCCACTTGGCTTGAGGTTGACCTTGACTTTAACTTGGTCAACCGGGGTACAAATTTTGACCCCAACAAGGATGTACCGTCTCTACTAGACTTAGATGATGTTCCCGGAGATGACCGGAATATAATGGATGAAGTTAGTCATCCAATTATGAAAGATGAATCTTTAAATAAGAATATACCTATGAAAAATCAACCAGCTAAACATGTCCAACCTGCAAACGTTGATGGCAACAAAAGACCTAAAACAACACCTGCATAGATGGATGACTATCATTTATATTCATATGAACCATTTTGTTCTTGATAGATTTTGATGTGGATGAGCAAGTTGACCCTCTGAATTATGGGGATGTGATGAACACACATGAATCAGAGCAATAGCTGGAAGCCATGGAAAGACATCTTGACTCAATAGAAAGAAACAAAGTATGGGAACTGTGTGATTTACCAGAAAATAGGAAGTCCATAGGATGCAAATGGGTGTTGAAGAAGAAATATCGAGCTGATGGGCTTGTTGATACATTTAAGACCCGATTAGTTGCCAAAAGCTTTACTCAAAAGGCAGATATAGATTATCATGAGACTTACTCTCCAGTGGCTAAGTTTACATCTATTAGAATAATCTTAGCGATTATTGCATAACTTGACTAAGAACTTTTCCAAATAGATGTCAAAACCGCATTCAGAAGTAATATATATGAGACAACTTGAGAGATTTCAGGTTGAAGGACAGGAAAATAAAGTATATAAATTGAAAAGGTCTCTATATAGTTTAAAACGGTCATCTAGAGAATGGTATCTCAAATTTCACAATACTGTTATCCAACCTGATTTTGTTGCAAACAAATTGGATGACTGTGTGCATGTCTCGAAAAGTGGGAGTAGTTTTTCCATATTATCCTTGTACGCGGATGATATTTTGCTCACTGGAAATGACATAGAAGTGTTGAACAAGATCAAATCAGCATTTAGTAGTGAATTTAAGATGGACATGGGAGATGCATCCTATGTTCTTGGTATACATATCCTTAGGGATAGAAAGTCTAAAATATTAAGTTTGAACCAAGAAAGGTATTTGCACACAATGTCACACCCCGCTTCCCAAAATACGTAAACATGGCACGCGACAGAGCCAACCATGCTACTTATGGTTAGGAATCATCCCTCCATAATCACATTACGGCTGTCAATCAGATATCAAGAATAGTAAAAAAATATAATCTAGCCAACACATGTCCATCTGCCACAGAAAATAAAATCAAGAAATGCATAAAGCGGAAACGAATCAAGATCCAATAAACAATAGTATCTGAATCATGTCCCAATATGGCCTCACATTAATAAAATAAAACTACGGAAGAAAAGAAACTAAACATCTCTAAACTAAACGTCTAGCTCCTCACTGTTCGGCTTGTCTGCCAAAATACTCTTGATCTGCCTGCGATAAAGTCAGAGGAACCGGGCCATGCAAAACCGAGACTTCGGTGCGTCATAAATACCACAATAATAGTAATAACCAGGATATGATACTATGATTAAACATGAATATAAATGATAAACACAGGTATAAATAGTGAGCTACATATATGTGGTGTGTATTCTAAAGTCTGTGCTTTTAGGTTATCTATTCTACGAGTCTTTGAAATCAATTAATGTTATCCTCATCATAACTCAACAGTATATATCTCGTTCATTCCCCATGAGACCACGGTACAATATATCACATTCATTCCCCACGGGACCACGGTACAATAAACAATGATTTTTCCGTCCACGCCCGGAATCACGGCAAACAATAATAATATTCTCTTGAGTTACGTTTTGGTTACATTCTTGATTTTCATTTTTCCTCCAAGGTTCTGTGTTCAAGTCAGGTATTGACGATATAAATATAATACCAACACAGGATCAAGCAGGTACAGGTCTAGTCTATGTAGACAACAAGTTACGTCTATCGGGACAACAATCAGGATTGTTGGAATTAGCAATAAGATCTAACAAGTCTGGTGGTGTGTCGTGAACATGCCATGTACTGTATATTGACCAAAACAGATACAAAAAACTGTAATCAATATCGAACCACTGTAAACATAACTATTGTCAGGATGCATATTTATCTATCTGTAATAACCGTTATACGTCCATTACCATGTATATGATGCAATCTAGATAACATATTGAACTGATATAGTAGTATGATAATATCATGATGTTCCGGCATGCAACTAGATAAACCATTATCAATACGGATACAGACGGATGCTATAAAACGGTAAGTCGGTAATTCTGCTGAATAGTAAAGCACATGCACTATAACTTATTAAATAAATATAGATATAATAAAATAATATGTTGCAAGTTTAGAACTTGCCTGATCGAATCTCACGTCGAGATACGGATGTCATGTTCCGACGTCGAAATAAAGTCACGACGTAACACTTACGCACGCAAGACTGGACCTGGCAAGCAGCTATGTGACGTGGTGATAGGGCTGGATGACGATGGTGACTTGGTCGTCCGGATCGTTGGCGACGTGCGCAACTCTGGCGATCGATCGGAAGAAGAAAAGAAAAGAAAGAAAAAGAACAAAAGAAAAAGACATGATTGTTGGGGTTCTGGGGTAGATGGTGGCAGCAGACGTGGCGGCGACGAGATGACGGGGAGGCCGACGGCGAGGTGGCGTCGCCGTGAAGGGGTTTGAAAGTGATCGGGAAAAAAGCAGGGAGTCAGTGGTGGTGTGTTGGTGTTCTTGGGTTGCTAGGGAGACGAGGAGGTAATGGAGGTGGTCGGTGTTAGTGGGTTTCCGGCAACGAGGTCGAAGGCAATGGGGGTGATGGGTTCTTGCTGTGGAGGTCGGGTTAGGAGCTTGGGTCATCGGGAAAAAGAGGAGGAGAGGAGGTGATAGAGGCGATGGGAAAGTGATGACGATGAGATAGGGACGGCGACGAAAGCGAGGGTTAGGGCTCGTGTTCGCGATAGGGAAGAAGAAGAAACAAGAGAGAGGGGGTATTTGATATAATAAATTTTATATTATTATATATATTATATAATATATATACTATAGAGAGAGAGATTTTTGAGAGATTTCTTTTTAAATAATTAATATATTATATATTTATAACTGTTTATATATATTTATTAGTTATAATAATATATAATATATTTTGTAGGATTTTACAGATAATACCAGATTACTCTGAATATTACCCGTGTCCCTTCAAAAAAATAGTTTTTAAATATGAAGAATATATATAAGAATTTATATCATGATGCGATATCCTGTAAATAAAAACATATACCCCCAAGTACGGATCTACGTAAATATACATAGCGATCAAATAATCTGTCTGTCTAACTCTTAGGATACGAACATGATATATAAGCGCAACAACATGATATGTGGTACTATGACATGTAAGGCTAGATAAGAAAATATGTTATTTGATTTTATATTGTATCATAAAAAGATATGTAGATTCTAAATATATCATATGTGTATATATTCTAGATTTGCATGGATACACTGTACTACCAAATATTTGATGTAATCTCGAACCATGTTGGGTTTCAAACATACGGGTCAAGTCAGATAATAACCACAGCTACTCATTGCATTATCCACAACCCAAAACAACAATAGTCAAGAATTTTGCCGCAAGATTTGAAATATCCTAAATATATAGTGTAACAGTGCTGGAGTGTTACATTGTATGATATATTCTAGATTTGCATGGATACAATGTACTAGCAAATATTTGATATAATCTCGAACCATGTTGGATTTCAAATATGCGGGTCGAGTCGGATAATAACCACGGCTACTCATTGCATTATCCACAATCCAAAATAACGGTAGTCAAGAATTTTGACGCAAGATTTGAAATACCCTAAATATATAGTATAACGGTGCTAGGGATTATACACAATATTTAGAAGATTTGGGATGCAGAATTGAAATTTCACACATACACCATTGGTTATGGGAAAGCGATTATGTAAAAAATAATGTCCTGGAGAAGGGCAGAAACCGCTTAATACCCCATGTGCACAAGCTGTTGGAAGTTTAATGTATGCAATATTGTGTACTAGACCAAACTTAGCGTACCCGATGAGTCTAGTTAGTAGATACAAAAGTAATTCTGGTCCGACATATTGGAAAGCAGTTAAAAGGACTTTAAAGTATCTAAAGGGTATTGTGCACCATAAGTTGGTTTACCAAGCAAACTCGCTTGAAGGTGGTTATTCCAATGCTGATTTTGGAGGAGACTAATATGACGGGAAGTACACTTCGGGACATTTGCTCATCTTTGGAGGGGCAGATGTTTCTTGGGTAACAAGAAATAGGGATGTGTAGTAAGGTACACACAAGAAATTGAGTACATAGTATGTAGTATGACCACTACTCATGCAGTCTGGAGGACTTCAATCTCAATTTGGTGGATGAGCCAATTGAGATTTACTGTGATAATCAAACAGCCATCAGCTTGATCCACAGCGGTGCAAATAGTTTGAAAGTAAGAAATATTGAGGTTCAATATCATTGTATTCCTGATATAGTGGAGAAGGAAGAACTCAAGGTGACTTATATTCCTACTGGTGACATGATGGCTGATCCCTTGACGAAAGGTATTCCAGCAAAAATATTCATCAAACATGTTGCATGTTTGATGAGACTTAGAAATGTCCAAGTCGAAGATTTTTCATGAATAATGAAAAGGTGACAAATCATGGATAATGGCGGTCTCGATTTTCACGAAAAGTGAAAAGTGTACATATCTCACGGATAGTGGAAGTACGTGTAATTATATCTTGAGCCACATCTCACGAATAGTGGGAGTATGCTTGGAAATCATTTGGCCATTTCGGCCAAGTGGAAGATGTAAGCGGTTGTGGCCTCAAGGAAAAATCTCACCCGGCCCAAATACTGGGTGTTGAGAAATTTGAGAAACAGAAACCGCATTCTTGCGATTCCTCGCTCGCAACCGAGTCAAACACGGGGGTGGAGAGAGATCGTGGGTTTTGATCTCGTGGAGAAATATCCAGGCAGTTCGGCAGGCGTAGGGCAGAGGAAGCGGCCTATATATGGAGAGGAGATCATCTCCTCTATGGTATCAATCAATCGATCATCCTCTTCACCGGATCCCCAAATCAAATCCCTCTCTTTTCTTCACGGGTTTCAGTAAGGAACTAGGGTTTGCAACACAATATTTGCCGATTAAAAACAACTACTTTCTAAAATAAAGCAGGAATTGATGAGAAACGAGAGCACAAGCGAGATCAACAATCGAATTAGATTAGAAAAAATGGAGAAAGAGATCGAGCTGACCTGCGATTCGACTGAGGATTCGCCCTCAGTTTCAGCGATTTCTTCCTCCATTTTTTCGGCTGCTGAGCTCTGAGATCGAGAGCGACAATGGGCGGGGACTTGGAGCGTGTGAGGTTCGTTTTATAGGCCTTTCGGCTTACCTAATTTAGGGCTGCACGTGGGCCCGGACAGTTTATGAGCTCTGGGTTAAGAAATGGGCTTATTAAACCAAAAATCACCAGCCCATAAGAATGATTCATTTGCTTAAATTTATAAGTTAAATAGATTTTCCATGAAATAACTTGATGCTATACACCGTATATTTTTTAAGCTTTTGTTTTAATTCTCTTTTGGCAGGGCAAGGAGAAAAATACAAAATTTTAAAATATTCAAAAATACAATTACAAAAAAAAAATACATAAAAAAAGGATAACGTTTGTTATCAGCTAATGGCTCGAGATCACACTTATTAAAACAAATGCATCTGAAGAAGACCATACCGGGCCTTGGGAGGTCCCCTGACCCATTTATCACTTTTAATATCATCCTTGGGAGCTCCCCTGACCCATTTATCACTTTTAATATCATCCAGTGAGTTTTTGGAAATAGAAATAAGATTTAAGCTTAACAGGATCGGGTTTTTTTTTTGCATCAGCCCGTAAGCCTTAACCCAAGCACACACTACGCACAAGCACACAAACACACAGGTACGTAACCAGAGGACCCAAGAAATTGTCCCAAAAATGTTAATTTATGGTCACTTTTCTTCTTGGAGTTCTTGGGATACGAAACCCACACTTTTTCCAGGAGAAAAAGTGCCAGTACCAACTGAGCTATTGCTTATTGGTTAATTGGTTCGCTGGATTCATACAACAATAGAGTAGAAAAACAAAAACATAGTAGAAATATCAGGGTATAAACATCGGGCGTTCTACTTGCTTAATAAACTTTTGAATATCATGCATAATATCTAATGGGGTTTGCCATCATCACAAAGATGCCAAATGCATTGTTGGATCTCATGACAGTATTATTTTATCATTAAATGTTGAACTCATTAAGTAACGTTAGGTGGCTCAACGCCGGCCATGTCCTGATTTAATTGAACTTTTTCCCCTTCTCTTGATCGTACTGAATTCATGGCACATGTCGTCACAAACGTATTCAAGCAATGATGGAGGTCGGAATCTCCCTCAGATACTGTCCTCCGTTAATCTGGTGGCGAGCGAGACGAACGTCAGAGATTTGGAGAGCGAGTGGATCTCAATGGGATTGCTGGTCGGTGTTATCATCGAGCTACCTGCAAAAGAAGTTCCGGAATAGGAAACCACCTTAGCACACTCCGACGATCAAGTTAGAACTAAGGAATATTTGAGCAGAGTAGCGGTATATTGGATTGCCTTCCCTGAATCGTCTGGAGAAGGGGTTTATATAAGGGTCGCATGGAGCGAGCTGTTGTGAGATCCTCGTCATCAGTTCCGCTCACGCATCACGTTCGTATTAATGGCGAGATACGCTCGCGTGAGACACGAGATGTGGGGTGGGTGACTCCGTCGTGATGGGAGATGCGAGTCGTTACGAAGAAGCTATTACAAGGGAACTCGGAAAAGGGGAAGTTGAGAAAGTTCAGGTTTTGCGCTACGGATCTCGAGTTGGTCGGGACGGTAAGGAGGCTGAGAAAGCTCTGCTTTAGGATAGCTCGAAAACGGGCTATTGTTCTGTGGTTGGTCGAAGAGGGAATGCATTCGGGGGAGGCCCCGACAGGTCGGAGCCTATTCCTCGGACCGAGTCTCGAAAGAAAGATACCGAGAAATGTTCCCTTCGCATTATACTTATTCCAGTTCAGTAGCCTCCAGGAATTAAGTTGGCATACATGGGTGACACGTCATCTGCTACGTTTCGTAATCGGGGGAATCCCCACTTACAAATATCATCATTAGCCCTCAACTCTCGTTCCGACCTATTTATAGTTTGGGTCGAAAGCGGTCTGCTTTGTCTTCCCTGTTCAGCTTGGTACCAAGAAATCTTTACAGTAGATTGTCCGGGAACGACATGGCGTTTGACGGTTGTGTCTTTTCAATCTTCGTGTCCACGTGGCGTTCACCGTGCGTCTTAATTTTCGTGCGTATCCACGGATGATGTCAGCGGATCGCTAAAAGGACGGCGTCATCATGACGACGTCATTTCATTTGCTCGGGTCGCCGAGCAACGGGCTGACTGTCGATCTCGTGCCACGCGGAGGCATCTAGACCGCAGATGTGGAACGTCGGTTCGGCTCTTCGGATCCGCGTGAGAAGAAGGCAGCTAGCCTATGGTCGGCTGCAACATGGCGTCGCCTGAACCGTCGGATCATTTTTGCTGAGGGTATAAATAGGGGTGCACATCCTTCAGCAAATACTTTCGCTCACTTTTACTTCCACTCTTTCCAGATTGCTCGGCGCTCCTGATTTTAGGTCATGTCACGACCCGGAAAGGGCACGTGACCGGCACTTAAATCACATGAAGTTTATAGGACCCCACCGTAACCCAAGTAAGCCAAAACCAAGAATCAAAACCCTTTTTGTAAGGAAAATGGTGGAGGTTTAGTTTTGAAACGGTTTCATAAATGGAATCGGGTTTCTTCTGAAAGTATAAGTAAAATTTAATTGAAAATATTTTCGATGTTTAAAAATCGGGCAGCATTTTCTTTGTAAATTTTGAATAAGACCGCATACAAGCATATAACATATAATAAGCATCTCCAACGGGAGCTAGCTTCCATGCCTAAACGGCGAAGCAACCACGCAGTTCATATACGCCGCCCAAATCAAAGAAAAGAAAGCAAAACATAAACAAATACAATAAAAAGTCTTGTCACGCCCCGCTTCCCAGAGTGCGCTAAGATCGGCACGTGACAGAGCCAACCATGCTACCTATAACTAGGAAACATCCCTGCACAGTCACATTACGACTATCTATATGATATCAAGAACAGAAAACATAAAACTAACTAGTATATGTCCATCTGCCAGAATAAAAGAGTCAAGAAATATATATGCGGAAGCGATAAAATCAAATAAACAACATCTAAAAATACGTCCCTATACGGGCTCACAACAGAAATAAAAGCCGCAGAAAGGAAACTAAACTAAACTATCACTAACAAGATCATCACTGCTCGGCTTGACGGCTAAAGTACTCCTGGTCAGCCCGCGATAGAGATAGAAGAACTGGGCCATGCAAAACCCAGACGGGTTTCAAGCATGCGGGTCGGGTCGGATACTAACCACAGAAACCAAAACACTATCCGTACCCAAAATTAATAAAAACAAGAAATGCCCACAAAATAAATTAAATCGTCAAAACGAATATAGTATAACAGAACTAGGGTGTTACACTATACCCAACTACAAAAATAATTTCGTCCTTGAAATTCCCGGAACAAGAAAAGACAAGCAAACATGAATCTAAGAGAAGAGGTGTGGAAACTTCTGTCGAATCTCGTCTTCTCATTCTCAAGTCGATTCTCCGTGCGAGCGATTTCCCCATGAAACAAGTACGAGAGGGATAACCTTGTTCTTGAGGACCTTTTCTTTTCAATCAACAATCGCTATCGTTCGTCCTTTATATGTCAAGTCCTTCCTTACTGTCAGCTCTGAATAATCTAGCACGTGCGTCTCATCTCAAATATACTTACGGAGTTGAGATACTAGAAACACGTCATGAACACTCGCCAAAGATGGTGGTAAAGCCAATTGATAAGCTACTTCTCCAACGTGCTCGATGATATTAAAAGGCCCTACGAATCGAGGGTTAAGCTTGCCTCGACTCCCAAAACGAATCACTCCTCTAGTCGGTTATATCTTCAAGAATATAAGATCACTAACTACGAACTCTAGAGGTCTTCTTGCTGTATCGACCCAACTTTTCTGTCGATCTTGCGTCGCCTTCATATGATTTCGGATCGTATTAACTTTCTCCACAGTTTGCACGATAAGATCCGGTCCCAATGATTTTCATTCTCCAAAATTGTCCCAACAGTCAGGTAAGCGACACTTATGACCATATAACGCTTCGAATGGAGCCATCTGGATAGTCGCCTGAAAGTTGTTATTATACGAAAACTCCACCAAGTGTAGATGATCCTCCCATAAACCCTTGATGTCCAACATGCAAGCTCTCAACATATCTTCAAGAGTTTGGATCGTTCTCTCTGGCCGTCTATCTGACGATGATAAGCGGTGCTAAATTTCAATCGAGTCCCCAAACTTTCCTGTAAACTCCTCCAAAAGTGCGACAAGAATTGGGTATCACGATCGGAAACGATGCTCACAGGTACTCTGTGCAATCTCACAATCTCCTGCATGTATCGTTCTGCTAACGCTTCCGTCAACTGACCAACTCGAAACGGTATGAAATGAGCTTGGTCAATCGATCAACAATCACCCAAACTGCATTGTTGCCCTTTGGACTCTGCGGTAAAGCTGCCACAAAATCCATGGTTATGTGTTCCCACTTCCACTGAGGAATCGGAAGTGGTTGCAGTAAACCAGCTACTCTTTGATATTCAGTCTTGACTTAATGACACACCAAGCACTTTGCTACAAAGCGGACAATCTCCCTTTTCATGCTTTCCCACCAGAAATGCTGTCGTAGATCACGGTACATCTTCATGCCTCCGGGATGTATGGAATATGCGGAACTGTGCGCCTCTTTCATAACTTCTTCACGAATATCTCCTTTCGGTACACATAAACGGCTCCCATATCGTAACAAACATCTTCATGAATCAACCAGTCCGTTCGAAGTCCCGCTTCAACTTGTTCTCGAAACTTCCGCAATCTTAGATCGTGCGACTATGCTGCTTTAATATTATCGATCAAGGACGACTGTACTTGCAGCTGCATCAACTGTCCTGAAGAATGCGGTAACACGATCTCCAACTCGAATCTCTGGGAATCATCGATAATCTCCTTTTATGCAATCAACATTCGTATAGCTGGCAACCGACTTAGCGCATTCGGCACTACATTAACTTTCCCCTGATGGTACTTGAGATCCAGATCATAGTCTGCTATCAGCTCTAACCATCTACGATGCCTCATGTTGAGCTCTTTCTGCGTATACACGTACTTTAGGCTTTTGTGATTGGTAAATACTTCGACCTTTTCACCCAATAAGTAATGTCTCCAAATCTTCAAAGCAAAAAATCACTGCTGCTAGCTCCAAATCATGAGTTGGGTAATTCTTCTCATGGGTCTTCAACTGTCTCGATGCGTAGGCTATACCATTCCCATGCTGCATAAGAACACATCCCAAGCCTTTCCCAGATGCGTCGCTGTGAATAACTAACCCTCCGGAACCGTCTGGCACGGTCAAAATAAGAGCGGTTGTCAATCTTTACTTTAACGCTTCAAAAGCTGACGCACAACTATCCGTCCAAATGAAGGGTGCCTCCTTTCGCGTAAGCTTGGTTAATGGTTCAGCTAAACGAGCGAAATTCTCCACGAACCTTCTATAATATCCAGCAAGCCCAAGAAAACTTCTGATCTCCGCTACGTTCTTCGGAATCGGCCAATCATGAACTGCTGCAATCTTTTCAGGATCAACAGCGATTCCATCTCCGGATACGACGTGCCCCAAAAACTTCACTTCTTCGAGCCAAAACTCGCACTTGCTCATCTTCGCATATAACCTTTCTTAGCTCAACATTTGCAATGCGATCTTCAAGTGTTTTGCATGCTCTTCTTGGCTCCTCGAATAGACCAGAATATCATCGATAAACACTACTATAAACTGGTCCAAAAACGGTGAAAAGATTCTGTTCATCAAGTCCATAAATATTGCATTCGTGACTCCGAATGGCATCACTAAGTACTCGTAATGCCCATATCGAGTTCAGAACGCTGTCTTGCAAATATCTTCTAATTTTACTCGAACTTGATGATATCCGGATCACAAATCCAGTTTCGAGAATAACCTCACGCCACTGAGTTAATCAAATAAATCGCCGATGTGAGGTATCGGGTACTTGTTCTTAATAGTCACCCGATTTAATTCTCGATAATCGATACACATCCTCCGCGTGCCATCTTTCTTCTTGACTAGAAGAACTGGAGCTCCCCAGGGTGAATTGCTGCTGCGAATCCAACCCTTCTCTAATAATTCGGCAACCTGCTTCTTGACTTCTTCTAACTCCATTGGTGCCATTGGATAATACGCCTTTGAGATTGACGCTGCTCCAGGAATAAGGTCGATCGCAAACTCCACATCTCGTTTTGGCGGTAAACCCGAGATATCTTCAAACACGTCCATAAACTCTTGAACTGCTATCAGCGCTTCATCTGTAACTTGTTTACGAACTTCACCTTCCAGTTAATGGTTCTCATCATCATAAACTTGCAAGTTGTTCAAGACTTGTGGGTTATTAGCCCACCACTCTTCCGCTGCGCTACTCTGATAATCTGCGGCGGGTTCATCGAAACTCCTCGAAACATTCTGCATCTGAACTGTCTTAAAGCAGTCGGTACTACTGCAATCAAAAGCTTCACCTGCGCTTCTCCTTGTTCTTCGAAACACAAACAGATTGGTCACTACAGGACATGGGGAAAGATCCAACACGGTTGTTGGATTCAAGCTTGTGATAATACATAAACTGGTAAGCAAAGCAACCGAGAGAAACAAGGTAATATAACGACTATAAATCAAGGAAAGGAATCAAGAATAGGACTCCAAATTACTTAAATAGAGTACCACATTATAACCATACCGCGATACATAGTTACAATCACATAACTCCATTCAAGTCGTCCAAATCCTACTATCAAAATCGAGAGAACAGGAAAGGAGAAACAATAAAGAAGCAAAAGGATTTCAAGCCGAGATGTAAGGTCACTTGCATATCGTCAAGATAAAAGAGTCAAGAGAAAGATAAGATTTAAGAATCACGACAATAATGTGGCGGGACATGTTCCTAATTATGGGTTCTCTGGTTAGCATATTGGGTTTAATACCCAACTATAAAAGAACCAAACCCGATTAACCTAAATCCTATGGCTCTGATACAAAACAAACCCTGTCACGCCCCGCTTCCCAGAGTGCGATAAGATTGGCACATGACAGAGACAACCATGCTACCTGTGGCTAGAAAACATCCCTTCATAGTTACATTACGGCTGTCTATAAGATATCAAGAATAGAAAACATAAAACTAACTAGTACATGTCCATCTGCCAGAATAAAAGAGTCAAGAAATATATATGTGGAAGCGATAAAATTCAATAAACAACATCTGGAAATACGTCCTAATACGGGCTCACATCAGGAAATAAAAGCCGCGGAAAGGAAACTAAACTAAACTATCGCTAACAATATCCTCACTGCTCGGCTTGACGGCTAAAGTACTCCTGGTCAGCTTGCGATAGAGATAGAAAAACTGGGCTATGCAAAACCCAGACGGGTTTCAAGCATGCGGGTCGGGTCGGATACTAACCACAGAAACCAAAGCACTATCCGCACCCAAAACTAATAAAAACAATAAATAGCCACAAAATAAATCAAATCATCAAAATGAATATGGTATAACTGAACTAGGGTGTTACAAGTCTACTCCAAACGAGTACGACACTAAAAATCATACACATCTAAGTCTCGCTTCTAAGTCCAGAAATATACAAGTTTTGGTCGATGAAGTTTTTAACTAGATCCAAATGAATATATATACTAAAGATGGTTACAATGCGAGTATGTAACCTGCCTACCAAAAGCAATCACCCGTAGGTAGAAGTGTGCCGGCAAGTCGCTATTGATCCGAGCGGTCAATCCTACAAGAAACTAAGGCATAACGGGGGCGAGTTGCCAACTCAATGAATAAAAATATATCACAAGGTAGAAATCAAAATGCATAACGATCTACCTAGTTCATACAGTAATATGTCCACATTTTATGTGATAACAAGTGTGCGTACTACATAAGTAATATAAGCGCATCCCAATGGATCGCGTAAACGTGGAAATATATCATATCATATATATAGCATGCGTCCATGTATAAACCTATAAAGTACCCGAAACATGTATGTAAAATCCTTTCAAAATAGTTGTATGATACGTATACCACAGAACAAGCAGCAGGCGTTGGTTTATAAAGCATCATATGCGTTTTGTTTAAAGTATACGTCTCGGATTTTACAAATGATTTTATGAGGGTTTCCGTTTGAAAGATTCTTGTGTTGTCATAGACATGTTGAAAACAGTAAGATTATAGCTCATTTGGAAATTTCTTTAATGTACATCGATATGTGAAAATAGTATTCACGTATTGTCTCATGGATCAGTCATGTTCGGTTACTATATAGCAAATCTAACTCAGCGCATCACGACTGATTGCTAAAATATCAATATATAAGTGTCCAGTATCGACACTCGAAATCATCATCAATCTCGTGTCTATCATTGACACGTAAAATCCATATATCGTAGGCACCGTCTCGTCAGGTCGGTCCTCTCTCGATATCAAATTGGCTCGGCTGGTATCTCTAGGATATCCGTCGTGCTCCCATACAATTACGGGTATCGATCCACCTAGTTAGGCTCCATGTACTTCTCTACGGACTTCCTGCCCTTCGGTGTCATACCGGGTCCACCATATATCCGTAATCGGTTAACTCCTCTCTCGATTTGTATAATACTCATATCATTAAAACAAGAAAAATCATCGCGGATGCCAAATCATCATATCAAGAGAAAATCGGATTTTAAAATATTCACAGGTTTTATAAATCATACCACGGCTTCTCAAATCCATGGAAAATATCAATTTCCGAAGAACACATATATAATTCATTTTTGCCACAATTGGCAACCCTATATATATATATATATATATATATATATATATCATTCCACTGTTACATACATCACTATATACGAATATCCATTGCAATGGTATTCGCATATCAAAATAAGCAAATATTATGCACACTAGCATAAATAATTAAAATACGAAAAGCATAACATTTTCTACTGTGTCAGGGTAATACTAATGATATATGGTGTAGCATGCACGTATATGATTGTGTCACATGGAAATCATTAGTAATTGTGCAAGTATTGTATCAAGTGTGTTCGAACATCGATATCACAATTATCAACAATACATCATGCATCTACGTTAATTGATGATTAATCATACAAATATATTAATCAATCGTATTTATATAACCACGTCAACATTATCAATCGTGGCAATTCTACAGTGTCATGGCAGTACCAATGATGTGTAGTGTAATATGCGCGTCTGTGATTTATGCAACATGGCAATCAGTAGTAGTCGTACAGTATTCTATCAGTGTATTCATATCAGCATAGAAAATGCAAACAAGCCTATATACTATGTAATCTAAGCGTGAACGTAAAATAATCATAACGTAACAAGTGTTAAATATAGATAATTACATATGAGCTATAGGGTTTAGTTTAATATAGAACAAAACGTTGTTTTGGAAACAAGAAGATTACAGTGTTTTTGAAATAGATATTATTTGAAAGTTCTAGCGGATCCTTAATATTATCATTTAAAAATAAGAAATGAATTGTTGGTTTTAAAAAAGATATAGCTCAAATAATTATATATCCCAATCGAGATTTAGCAAGACTCCACGAGTCAAATAATATAAGCCGTATTCGGCAATCTATCATCATATCAAGTACGGTATCATCTCTCGTACGATATCATACAATCATCCAATCAATATAGTACAGACATCTAGTCACGTACGGCATATAGCAATGATCATATATCCATATACACACACACACACATATATATATATATATATATAACCTACCGGTTATGAATAAAGACAAACTACCTAGTTATAGTCTAAGCATACGAATACATTAATATAAGATACGAGTATATAATATAGTATGTATTCTATTTATTTTGGTTGATGGTTGCTATACACCATCTACTCGACTTTCCCCGTAGATATAAATCTACTCACCGACGTCTCGAGCTAGTCGAAACCTACAACCGCTTTTCCACGTATCGACGCCTCCAGCATCTCCACTAATGCTCCTTCAAACATAAGGGCACACACGTAAATAACATTATCCTACTGGTAAAATATAGCGAGGAAAATATAATGCTCAGATGCATATTGTTTGAAAATGCTAGCTTAGAAAACGACAATTTTTGGGTACGCTTTGAAAAATCACCAAAAATCATAAACACGATATTTATACTCAAACTAAAATTCTACATATAGATAAAGTAGTTAATTTTGATACTCTAAAATATCTTTTTCAATTTATAAGTATAGAATATGAAATAAAACACAAAATTAAAACATGTTTCTGAATAATTTGCAGAAACCAGAAAACAATTTTCACTAAAAAATTAATATCTGTAGAATTTTTAAAGAGAAAAAGGAAAATGTAAAATTTATATATATCTATAAAAAAATTTATTAATAAAAAAATTAAGAAAATTGTTACAACTTGAGTGAAAAACAGCTACTGGAAATGAAATTTCCAGTGTGGAAACCCCTTTTTTAAAATTCGTATAAAATTCATTTTACTGTAAAATTTACCAAATGGTTTTTGCTGAACTATAAGACAATTATTTACAACTTTTAGTTTTAAACTTTAGATAATTATCAATAGAAAGTCATCAAAAAAATTCGAAACCCCTAACATGTCACTGATTTTCAGCCAATAAAAGAACAATTAAAATTAATAAAACTCTTGAAATTAACTCATAAATATTTATCATAATTATAGAAATTTGTAACACCCGAGCCCAATGCTACTGATTTCTATTACTTTATGAATGGAGTGTGACCCTTATTTCATTTATCTTGCTTGTTTGTTGCTTACTGTAAAATTTTACCCGGTAAATTCATTACTGCATATAACAAATTTTGGCATCTAAAATAAAATTAAAAATATTCATCTTGGCCTGCTTGACACCTCTAACCCCGTTGTAGCGTCCGTGCATCGTGTTCTCGTCCCGTTCAGTGAAACGGGCGAGTTTGGATGGCTACGTGCACGTACGTGTGTCCGTTTTGGGGGTATACTTTTTTATCATAAAACACTTCATTTTAAAATTTGGATCCCGCTTAAAATCCTATTATTTCAATTTTAAATTTTTGGACCCGATCCGGGCGCGATTTGAAAATATTTTATTTTGCGCCAAAATCCCAAATTTTATTATATTTTAAATCATTCGTATATCTAAATTCTGTTAAAAATCCTAATTCCTTTAACTGTTCAAGATTTTTTTTACGAATTATAAATCCTTCACAATTTTCCTCTCAGCCAATCAGAACTCAAATCTTTTCGTGGGCCCCATTCCCATTCTCTCTCCCTCACCGTCTCTCTCTCTCTCTCTCTCTATCCCCCATATCTCTCTCTATATATATTTAAAATCTTTTTCCCCTCCTTTTCTTTTTCCCTCAACAACGAGAACCCATCTTGCGCTGCCTAGCCACCGCCTCCCTCCTCGCCGCCGCAGCCCAACCCGGCACCCCCGTCACCAGCACTCTCGCCTCCTCATCCTCACTTCCCAAGCCCCTCTTCATCCTTTCCCCGCGTTCCCAGCCACCTGCACACCCCGCCACGGCCGCCTGCAATTCCCTGCACGCATCTGCGTCGCCGGAGTCGCCTTCGGTGACCTCTTTCCCATAGCCCCGACCCTCGCGCACACTCCTCGGTGAGTTCCACCCCCCTCTCTTCCTTCTTCTTTCCTTCTCTTCTAACACGATTCTTGATCTACAGACCTCTTCCGCCGCTGTCGTAGGCCATCGCCGGAGTTTCTTCGACGACCGTCGATCCTCACGACCCTCTGCAGACCACCGTAAGCCTTTGTCTCCATCTCATTCTTCCTTGCTTCTTTGTTTTCTCGTCTCTTCTTGTTTGCATGTGTTAATGGTTCACTGTTCACATTTTTTCGCCGGAATCCGACGATGCCGACGACGTGATCCGACGTTCCAGCGAGGTACCCCAACCCGCGTGGTTCCATTGTTCGTCGTTTGGGTTCATTCTGTGAACCGTGCGGCCGTCGCGAGTTTCCCCGCCGACGTTTTACGTTCCGTTTTTTCCGGTTCGCGACCCGTCGAGGCAAGTACCCCTTGCTACATGCTATACAATATTTACATATACATTATGACGCCCTAAACCTGTAAATTTAGCTTTGGTACAATTATTCCTCTTTTTCGTGTACAATATTGTATTATATCATTTTACCGTTAAACTTGGAACCTACAGTTGCAAATTGAACCTAATAACCATATTTACCTGTTTAATCACATTTTTAATGTTAACATAGCTATGGCGTTTGTCTTTATAGTTTTGTTCCATTCGGAAACTCGTGTGCATTTTAACCTGTAATAGCTGTACTGAACCGTTATACAAATCATTGCACCTCTAAGGGTTCTTAAACTTGTTAACATGACTAAACGGCTATACTTGTCTTACTGCACTCTTGTAATCATCTCTGTGACAAATTTGATAACTGTATTGCTAATTGAATGAAACTGCATATTACTTAATTCATTGCTTATCTCATGATTGTTGATACCCATGTTTGAATATATATAACTGATTGTGAGCACACCCACGATATTGTTTACATCTTGACCTGACCTGCTACACATATATATTGATATGCCTGACATGGTACCGTATACTGTTGACTTGACCTAATGGACCATGACCTGACCCGTTACCTGATCTTGTGTCTAATGCCAACAAACCTGACATGTAGTCCTCATGGACCGTTCCTGTTGTCTATCCAGACAAACCTGCTTTTACCTGATCCTGTGTTGGCATTAGTTCTTGATTACTGAATACCTGACTTGACATATAATTTCGGGGTATGGGGAAATCAAAGGTGAAACCTGACTTGTAACTCAACAGTTCACTACCTGTTCTGATCAGTCTTACGGGCTAGGCCAGCCCCGGAGTGATGATGCTGACATCACTCGCCTATACCTGCTACCTGTTACTGCCTAGCGGCACGTCTCGGTTTCAGCCCGAGAGTCTTAGACCGTGGTCCCGGGCATGCACGGGATACTATTGAGTTATATCGACGATTCATCAATTGATTTCAAAGACTCTAGAATAGAAAACCTGGTAGAACAGTTTAGTTTACCCACTGCACACTACCCTGCACTGCTTGATTCATATTATTGTTACTCTCGTTTTATTCATGTTTATATTGCATTGCCTGCTACACTGTTCATATTATATTACTTGATGACATGACGCGCTGGCGTCTGGGTTTTGCATGGCCCAGATTCCATACCGCTGTTGCAGTCCGAGCAGGAGTACTTCAGCCAGCAGGCTGAGCTGTGAGGTGTCAGTAGTAGTTAGTTTTATTTCCTGCATTTATTTCCTGATGTGAGCCCGCATTATGGGACATACATTTCAGTTATTTTGTATTGGATCTTTTGCTTCCGCATTTATTTATTATTGACTCATGTTATTTTGGATTATGGACATATTTTAGATAGTCTTATTTCGTTCTTGATATCTCTACAGCCGTAATGTGACTGTGGATGGATGCTTCCTACCCACAGGTAGCATGGTTGGCTATGTCACGTGCCCATTTTAGCGTACTCTGGGAAGCGGGGCGTGACATGGTTCTTTTGGTATCAGAGCCATAGGTTAGTCGGGTTGATTCTTTTGTAGTTGGGTATTGTACCCAATACACGAATCAGAATACCCGTGTTTAGGAAACATGTCCTGCCCCTTTGCCGTTTACCATTCTTGAATCACATTCTTCCTGATTATATCTTTTACGATATGCAAACTTCCTTTGCATATCGACTCGGAAACCTGATTCCTTGTTATCTCTAGGACTTAGGCGACTTGGGTGGAATTAAGTAATTGTGGCTATGATACCGCGGCATAGTTACAATGCGGTACTCTATTTAAGTACCTTGGAGTTCTAGCCTTGATCTATATATTGAATTTATCATCATGCTAATGTTGGGTATTTTGATTTCAGGAATATGGCAGATAAGAATTTGAAGACATACCAGAGGCGTGTGGACGAAGCCTCCATGCTTGGAGTGATAAGGGGAATGCTGGAGAATCAAAAGAGACAGACCGAGCTGATCCAGCAGCAAGCAGAATCATTCCAGGAAGGTTTGCGGACCATTCAGCAGTCCGTAGACAAGGTTGAAGCTAAACCAGTCGACCGAGTAGGGACCGTAGCAGATTTCAGGCGTTTGGGTTCGTCTACATTTACTGGTTTGGAGGAGCCGTTGCCAGCAGAGCAGTGGCTAGTTGACACGGAGAATTTACTTATCGCGGCACAGATCCCAGATTACAAAAGAGTTGATGTGGTACGCATTCAGTTAGTGTACTACGCCCGAGAATGGTGGCTTGTGGAGGAGACCCGCTTGCCCAAGCCGATCAAGTGGGCGGATTTTTCTAAGAGTTTTCTGGAGAAGTTCTTCCCGCGGATTGCACGGGAGGAAATGGAAGAGAAGTTTAATTGGCTAAGGCAGAATGGAGCACCTGTGGACGTGCATGCAGCAGAATGGACGAGACTCAGCAGATTCGCTGGACCTTTAGTTGACAATGATGCAGACAGGGCACGGAGGTTCATGCGCAGCTTGGATGTGGACATCCAGAGGCAGATTGTCTCCCTGGGTTTGACCACTTTCTCATAGGTTCTTACGGCAACTCGAGAACAGCAGAGTTTATCTGGGATGAAAGGGAGCTTGCAGCAGACAGCCGTTGCGGTAAGGAAGCCAGCATTTGTACCAAACCGAGCTCATGGTCGCGAGGGTATTCCAGTGGACCGTCGAGGTGTAGCACCCATGAAGAAGCCTGTGATCGTTGATCGAAGAAGGAGCGTGATTTGTGACTACTGCCGTTTACCTAGGCACGTGCAGAAGGAGTGTCGAAGGAGGCTGGGACTTTGTTTGGTTTGTGGAGCGGCTGATCACGCCGTTGGTGCTTGTCCGTCGAAGCTTCGTATAAAGGATGATATTCAGAAGCCTCCGCAGAAACCGTTCCAAGGACAGAAACAGCTGACTCAAGGACCTAATCAGGCTCGAGCTTTTACCTTGACAGCTGAGGAAGCTAAGGCGTCAGGAGAAGTTGTTTCAGGTACTTTACTCGTTCATGGTTTTCCCGCATTGGCATTATTTGATTCTGGTGCATCCCACTGTTTATGTCATCCAAGTTTGTGGCTACACATTCGATTACCTGCACGACCCTGTCTAGTTTCTGGGACATACACACTGGGAATGGGAAAATCATATCTAGTAGGGAATGTAAAGATTGTACAGTTGTTGTGTGCGGACGGGAGCTTTTTGCAGATTTCTTGGTGATTGATACGGGCAGCTACGAAGTCGTCTTGGGAATGGATTTTCTTGGTACTTTCCACGCTCACATTGATTGTAGGGCAAAGAAAGTAATTTTCCAGATTCCCGGACATCCCGAGTTTACCTTCACTGGAGGAAGCAGTTCTGTCGGGCCAATCGAGTTTAGGGCTAGGCCGACAAACAATATTCTTACAGAAATGGAAGTTGATAATAGTGAAGAGCCGGCTGTTGTTCGTGATTTTATGGACGTGTTTGAAGATATATCGGGTTTACCGCCGAAGCGAGACGTGGAGTTCGCAATTGATCTTATTCCTGGTGCAGCGCCAGTATCTAAAGCATATTATCCAATGGCACCAGTAGAGTTGGAAGAAGTCAAGAAACAGATTGCTGAATTGCTTGAGAAGGGTTGGATCCGAAGCGGTAACCCGCCTTGGGGAGCTCCAGTTCTTCTAGTAAAGAAGAAAGATGGCACAAGAAGAATGTGCATCCACTATCGAGAATTAAACCGGGTGACTATTAAAAACAAGTACCCTATCCCTCGCATTGGAGAACTTTTTGAGCAGCTTAGTGGCGCGAGGGTATTCTCGAAGCTGGATTTGCGATCCGGATATCATCAGGTTCGGGTGAAAGCAGAAGATATTTGCAAGACGGCGTTCCGAACTTGGTATGGACATTACGAGTACTTAGTGATGCCCTTCGGAGTAACGAATGCGCCGGCAATATTCATGGACTTGATGAACCGAATCTTCTCACCTTTCTTGGATCAGTTTATTGTGGTATTCATTGACGATATTCTGGTGTACTCGAAGAGTTTTGAGGAGCATGCTGAGCATTTGAAGATCGCACTACAGACATTGAGACAAGAGAAGTTATATGCGAAGATGAGTAAGTGCGAGTTTTGGCTGGAAGAAGTAATGTTTTTGGGGCATGTTGTGTCGGGCGATGGAATTGCCGTCGATCCAGAAAAGATTGTAGCAGTTCGTGATTGGCCAATACCAAAGAATGTTGCTGAGATAAGAAGTTTCCTTGGATTGGCCGGATACTACAGGAGATTTGTGGAGAACTTTGCTCGTCTGGCAGAGCCGTTAACCAAGCTTACGCGCAAGGAGGTACCTTTTGTATGGACGGACGGATGTGCGATAGCTTTTGAGACGTTGAAGCAAAAGTTGATAACCGCCCCTATTCTGACCGTGCCAGACAATTCCGGAGGATTGGTGATTCACAGCGACGCATCTGGGAAAGGATTGGGATGTGTTTTGATGCAGCATGGAAAGGTTGTAGCGTACGCATCGAAACAGTTGAAGACCCATGAAAAGAATTACCCAACTCATGACTTGGAGCTTGCGGCTGTGATTTTCGCTTTGAAGATTTGGAGACACTACCTTTTGGGCGAAAGAGTCGAAGTCTTTACTGATCATAAGAGCTTGAAGTATGTGTTCACACAGAAGGAGCTTAATATGAGGCAACGTAGATGGTTGGAGCTGATGGCTGACCACGACCTTGATCTGAAGTACCATCCGGGGAAGCTTAATGTCGTGCCGGATGCGCTTAGTCGGTTACCAGCAATACAGGTGTTAACTACGCAGAAGGAGCTCGTTGAAGATTTTCGAAGATTTGACTTGGAGGTTGTGCTACCGCGTTCTACGGGACAGTTGATGCAGCTGCAAGTACATTCGTCATTGATCGAGAATATTAAACCAGCACAATCACAGGATCCTAGACTGAAAAGGTTTCGAGAGCAGGTTGAAGCCGGACTACGAACAGATTTACTGATCCACGAAGATGGTTCGTTGAGCTATGGTAGCCGTTTGTGTGTGCCAAAGGGAGATGTTCGTGAAGAGCTTATGAAGGAGGCACACGGTTCAGCTTATTCTGTACATCCAGGAGGCACAAAGATGTACCGAGATATTCGACAGCATTTCTAGTGGGAAGGCATGAAACGGGAGATTGCTCGCTTTGTGGCAAAGTGCTTGGTGTGTCAGCAAGTTAAGGCTGAACATCAAAGGGTTGCCGGTTTATTGCAACCACTTCCGATTCCTCAGTGGAAGTGGGAACATATAACCATGGATTTCATGACGGCTTTACCGCGGAGTCCAAAAGGCAACAATGCAGTATGGGTGATTGTCGATCGGTTGACCAAGACAGCTCACTTTATTCCTTTCCGGGTTGGTCAATCAACAGAGACTTTGGCAGAACGGTACATGCAGGAGATTGTAAGATTGCATGGAGTACCGGTGAGTATCGTGTCCGATCGGGACCCTCGGTTCTTATCACACTTTTGGCGGAGTTTACAGGAAAGTTTGGGGACTCGATTGAAGTTTAGCACAGCTTATCATCCTCAAACTGATGGTCAGTCGGAGAGAACGATCCAAACTCTTGAAGATATGTTGAGAGCATGCATGTTGGACTTCAAGGGTTCATGGGAGGATCATCTACATTTGGTGGAGTTTTCTTACCAAGGATGAGTATTTGACTACCAGGACTATGATGCAGATCATACTAGTAGGGATAGTGTAGTCGCTAAGTACATCCTTCAAATGTTCCTAGTCGAGGGTGTATCGAGACAGGGTATCGAAATACCAGAGTAGACTAGCGTATAGCTTCTCGACCCATGCAGATGGGCGATGGATGATCCCATATCCATTGATGTTTGACATTAGAGACAGTATACGGGTTTTTACTGGAGACTGCGTACACTGGACGGACTCGCCGAGAACTCCCAGATGGTATTATACCTCATGTCAGATGGCAGTTCTTTGGTGACACTAGTACAGGTTAGTCTGTAGACCCGAGATCGTCATAGAGTCTTGTGTGATTCCCACTGTGTTTTGATTTCCACCTTACCACGTTCAAGAGAATATGCAAAACGGTGGCTTTTGGGTACAGTCCCGAGTCATATGGAGGCAATGAGCGATAGGACGGGTTTCGTCTCTCCCGGTATTGGGAGTTGATGTTGCGCTGTGCTCGATTGGCTATAACAGGAAGTCCCTGGCCAGGGCTACTTGAATTTACATCTTATGAAACTTGCCAGTCATGTCACAAAGATAAGATGACTATAGCTCCGTTTAATGGTAACAGAGAAAGAGTTAGTGAACTCTTGGGATTGATACATGATGATGTATGTAGGTCCCCTGTCTACACATGCCAGGAGCGGTTCTTTGTACTTCATTACATTCATTGATGATCTCTTAAGATTCGGACATATGTTCTTGTTGAAACACAAGCCTGAACCTTTTGAGATATTCAAAGAATATAAGTTAGAAGTAGAGAACCAAAACGGGTATACGTATTATGTCCTTTGATGAGATCAGGGAGGAGAATACTTGAGCACAGAATTCCTGGACTATTCTAAAGGAGAATGAGATTCTCTCTCAGCATTACTCCTCCGTATACACCACAGCGCGTTGGTGTATCGGGGCGGAGCAATCGCACCCTATGTGATAAGGTGTGCTCTATGATGAGTACTACTGAGTTGCCTATTTCCTTTTAGGGGTTATTCACTTAAGAAGTTGCATACCTATTGAATAGGGTTCCAACCAAATCAGGTGCCTACCACTCCATATGTGATATGGTATGGGAAGAGCCCATCTCTTAAGGATGTTAAGATTTGGGGTTGTCCGGCCTATGTCTAAAAGCAAAATCCGGACAAGCTTGAGGCAAGGTCAGTTCTGTGGAAGTTTGTTGGATATCCCTAGTATTCGCAAGGGAATATCTTCTACCACACTGAAGAGCAAAAGGTGTTTTGTTTCTCAGCATGCCACCTTTTAGAAAGGGAATTTCTTGTGAAGAAATTAGTGGTCATGAGGTAGAACTGGAAGGAGTTCCAGCTATACAAACTGCAGCTGATGATTTGATAGAACCGGAGAATTCAATAACTTCCGACGAACCTCAGCCTCTCCGCTGATCTAGTAGGGTTTCTCACCCACCTGAGAGATACTTCGGTTTTCTCTATGATAGTAGGAGCGAGGATTGCATCATGAGATGATGACCCAACTAGTTTCGAGCAGGCCATCAAGAGTGGGGACTCTGTGAAAATGGCTGGATGCTAAGAGATCTGAGATGGAATCCATATACTCCAACAAAGTATGGACTTTGGTTGCTATATCTGAAGGATTAAATCCCCATCAGGAGCAAGTATATCTTGAGAAGATTACTTGGTGTACATGGAAAAGTTGAGACTTTCAAAACTAAGGCTTGTTGCAAAAGGTTCTCATCATCGACCAGGTGTGGATAATGATGAAACCTTTTCTAGTGCCTATGCTTAAGTCCATCCGGATCCTACTTGCCATTGCTACATACCATGACTACGATATCTGGCGGTTGGGTGTCATGACTACTTTTCTAAATAGTGATTTAGAAGAGAGCATCTATAAGTACACAGCCAGAGAGCTTCATAGACAATGGGAGCAGCGGAAACATGTGCAAGTTGCTTTATGAGTTAAAGCAGGCATCGCGGAGTTGGAACATCCGTTTTGATGTGGTAGTCAAAGTGTTTTACTTCATCAAAATGGTAGATGGACCTTGTATATACAAAAAGGTAGTAGGGAGTATGGTGATGATCCTCGTATTGTACGTGGATGACATACTCTTGATAGGAAAGGAGTTTCCTATGCTACGCTCGGTCAATCTCCTCTTATCACAAAGATTCTCCATATAGGATCAAGGTGATACCTCCTAAATCCTGGGGTTTTGGATCTATGAGATAGATCTAAGTGGATGTTAGGATTCTCACTAGGTGGAGTGAGATGGTATCAATCGATCCTGGGGAGAATCACTGGATAGCTTCCAGGGTGGTAAGGTCGACTGAATGTCAGTCACAGGCATTGTCTTTACCCTCAGTGGAGGGACGATATGTTGGAAGAGTTCCAAGCTAGATACCGTAACACACTAGACGATAAAGGCTGGATACATCGCTACCAAAGATACTACCAAAGAGGCAGTCTGGATGTATACTAGTTCATGAGATGAACTTCGTTCCTACCATTGTGTAACAATGGAGTTGTGGCTTTGGCCTAGGAACCCCCATCCCATCAGTGATCCAGACATATTCTTAGACAGTATCACCTGATCATGGAGATGGTTGATCTCCAAGGAGATCGAGGTTAGGAGAGTAGACACAGAGGACAACAGCGCAGATCCACTCACAAAGGCCTATTTCCCAGTAGAGGCTTTTATGGGATTGTTGAGTATGAGACACTACAACCATTGCTGCTTGTTAGGTATAAGATACTACAACAGATGGCCCTAGTGCAAGTGGGAGATTGTTAGTGATATGTATGCCCTAGAGGCCATTACTGTACATACGATGTATATTGTAGTGGATACTTGGACATATATATGGAGGACTTTCTTGCTCGACCTGATAGTATGCTATCTGGTTGCTCTTTATCTTAACGTGTACACTGATTGTCTCTATGTTACATGTTGATAAAGCCCTTAGGATGAGTATTTGACTACCAGGACTATGATGCAGATCATACTAGTAGGGATAGTGTAGTCGTTAAGTACATCCTTCAAATGTTCCTAGTCGAGGGTGTATCGAGACAGGGCATCGAAATACCAGAGTAGACTAGCGTATAGCTTCTCGACCCATACAGATGGGCGATGGATGATCCCATATCCATTGGTGTTTGACATTAGAGACAGTATACGGGTGCTCACTGGAGACTGGGTACACTGGACGGACTCGCCGAGAACTCCCAGATGGTATTATACCTCATGTCAGATGGCAGTTCTTTGGTGACACTAGTACAAGTTAGTCTGTAGACCCGAGATCGTCATAGAGTCTTGTGTGATTCCCACTGTGTTTTGATTTCCACCTTACCACGTTCAAGAGAATGTGCAAAACGGTGGCTTTTGGGTACAGTCCCGAGTCACATGGAGGCAATGAGCGATAGGACGGGTTTCGTCTCTCCCGGTATTGGGAGTTGATGTTGCGCTATGCTCGATTGGCTATAACAGGAAGTCCCTGGCCAGGGCTACTTCAGTGATATACTGGTAAGTGTTATCAGTAGTTTCTCGACCCGTTATGAGCCTCATATCGACACGACTTATCGAGTTACTGGGGTCTGACGTTTACCACCCTTAGACGAGATATGCGACATATTAGACGAAGAGACCGGACTGAACGGTAGTGTTACTGATTGGATTCACAGGAGTATGAGCAGGCTTGCTTGTTGATCTTCTGATCGCTCAATACCCGGGTGGCCGTTACATTTAGCAGACCGCTTGCGGCTTGTGGGTGTTTGATATGATCACCACCTACTGCCGGCGTATTGACGAGTCTTTAGAGTCCTACACAGGGGTTTTCTGGCTCAAGCGAAACGAAGTAAGAGCACATATGTGATATGTGCGGGACCGAAATTGATACGATATGAGATACCGTATTCTATTCTCGCGATTTGTGACATTGGTCGGTTATATGCGACATAGCCGGGTTATCGGATCAAGTGTCGATTCGATAAGTTGTTAGTTTTGATATTAGTCAGTTATATGTGATATAGCCGGATTGTTAAATCAAGAGTCGATTTAATAATTTAATGTATAATTATGTATTTGATATATTACATTACATTAACTAATATTAAGCTCACTTATGATTTCTTTTTCTCATTTTGTGCACATTGAATATATGTGATATATTTTTGTGTACATATATTGTGTCATGGTTGATGATACATGCAACAAAGGTGTGTATGACTTACACCATGCTTGGTTTAATTGCTAGGGTTTTATTTATTTTGCTAATTATAAAAGGTGGTATTTTTGCATGGATGAAAGCTTGTAGAAGCTTGTAGTCTTCATTGACCATGTCCACTCTTTTGTTTTGGCTAAGATATTTGTTAACCCAACCAATTAAACCTAACCATGGTTAACTCTCTACAAAGGTTAATATATGATATTAACTCACCATGGTTGCCAATTATCTTTTGGATAATTATTATATGAGATATTTTCTTCATTCTTCTTCTTCCCCAAAAGCTTTCTAGCTTCAATGGAGTTGTGAGAAAAAATGTAAGAAAATGAAATCTAAAGTGAGCCCACTTCCTACTTCATCATCCTCTACTACTTGCCATTTAGTATAGGGTGTTTGCTTCACTAATTCCATAATTAGTGAAGAGATAGCTTGGGTTAGTGTCTCCTCGACGTAGATCAACTTCGGTCTCGAAGTCTTCGAAGCAAGCATGTTCGTATCTTCAAGGGAGCCTCTCTAGAGTCTGGAGTTCACGATCGCAGCGAAGGGGACTACTACACGGAGCTATTGAAGTAAATGACCGGTCTACAAAAGTTGTATTCCTTGCTCACTTAATTTGCAAAGTGTTTGCATTTATATTTCCGTCGATTTCTAGTTTACGATTCTTTGTTAGGGTTAGCTAAAACGGAAAATTTTTGAATTTAGTATGGACGATACCTCCCGAAACCTTACTGCCATCTTAGGTATCCCTGCAGCGGTCTGCGGCTAGTTTAAAAACATTACGGTCCATTGTTAGCTTAAGAACGTTTCGGTCCATAGATTACCATTTTTGGTGTGAGGGTTTAGTTTAAGGACGTTGCGGTCCACAGCTAGTTTAAGGACATAGCGGTCCATAGATCACCATTTGGCAGTGAGATCGTAGTTTAAGGACGTTGCGGTCCATGGGCTAGTTTAAGGACATTGCGGTCCATAGCTAGTTTAAGGACGTTGCGGTCCATGGGCTAGTTTAAGGACATTGCGGTCCATAGCTAGTTTAAGGACATTACGGTCCATGGGCTAGTTTAAGGACATTGCGGTCCATAGCTAGTTTAATGACATTACGGTCCATTGGGATATTCTCATGGGTTTAAGCGTGCATCCAAGAGCTGTTGGTTGTCGGGACCCTCCACCTCTCTGACATCGTTGAAGAATTACAACGACATATATCAGAGGTGTGGAGAGATATACCCTTGAACCGAACTCCAGATTGAAGGGAGAGATCATGGTGGAACGAACATTTTTTTTAGATGCCACGTGTCAGGAGATCATTGGCCATCTCTGGGACCAAGATCGATTTAGGGGGAACCTGTATATAGGAAGGCTCAGTTGATTGATGGTCAAAAGGTTTTTGGTCTTGAGAGACTTAGCTGATTTGGGCCAAGGTTGGCCTCTCACAGTGTTAAACACTGCTAAATGTTTGGTGCTCACGTGCTCCCACGTGAGGTTCTTAAGCAGTGTTAAACACTGAAACTTGAAGCGCTCACGTGTGGCACGTGAGGCACCTGAATATTGGGCAATGTTTCTTTGGGCTTATTCCCTCGTTCTATACATGTAAGTGTTAAACACTTAAGTCTTGCAACCATCACGTGCAGACACGTGAAGCGCCACTAAGTTAGGCACTGCCTCCTTTGAATTTATCTTCCTATTCTTTTCTAAGTGCTAAGTACTATTGGAGGTCACGTGGGATCACGTGACTCAATCTCAGTTGTTTCTTTTTGTTCCTCAGAGGTGCTCACGTGGGAACACATGATCTGTCGTTATAACGTTAAACGCTAATATGCATGGGGCTCTTGATCTTAGTCTTGAGAATTTCAAGTCCTTTGTTTTATAAGAATTAAATTCTTATGTTGGGTTAAACCCTAGTTTTATGAGAGGAATTAAAATTCTATATCTTTCGAAGAATTAAATTCTTCAAACCTAATTCTTTCCTCTATGTTTTGGGACTGCATAACAGAATCTTCCCGATGAGAATTAAATTCTCAAGTTATGGGGAAATCTGCTTCTGCAGACCTCAACCAGAAGAAGAACTAAGTTCGTTTTTGGAAGAGTTAAACTCTTGTAAAAGGAGATAAAATGATCTCTGAGTCTTTTCCTCACCTAGGGCTTCTTTTTCTCTAAAGAGAACTCCTCTTCTTTTTGTTTTCTCAAATCTTATGGAGGGTGTCCTCTCTCTCTCTCTCTGTATATCTCTCTCTGCAGCCTCAAGTCCTTTATATAGCAGAGGCAAGTTTGTTGATTTTGGTTAAGAAAATCTCTCATTGAGAGATTTTTGATTAATTCGGGGATTTTATCCACCGTTGGATTTTTGATCCAGAGACTCCTGTTTTACAGAAGACATTTTCTTGTTTTTAAAAAATTGGGAAAATATTTTCCCATACAGATCTTATTCTGTATCTTGTTGATTTTTAATCACCATTGGATTTTTAATTCAACGGTGCTCTGATTTACAGAGCGTAATCTTTCTTGTTTAGAAAGATTGGGAAAATATTTTCCCATACAGAGCTTATTCTGTAGCTTGGTGATTTTTAATCACCATTGAATCTTTAATCCAACGGTGCTCTGATTTACAGAGCGTAATCTTTCTTGTTTAGAAAGATTCAAGGAAATATTTTCCAAATAGGTTTCTGATCCTTCTTATTTAGAATTTAATTCTATCGGCTCAGAGGGTATCAGGAATCCTCACGTGTAGCATGTGACCCAATAGCACTAGGCCAGTTTGCTTACATGCAGCAGTCCAAGAGAAGAGCATCACATGTTAGCACGTGATACGCCTTCTAGCCTGTTATTTGTTTTAGGAAGGCGCCTATATACTTTGTATATAGATGCTTACGTGCCTGCACATGAGGCTCAATTTCAGCCTTGTTTGTTAAGCGTACCGCCTATAATTTTTGCTCCAAGGCACATCACGTGCGAGCCCGTGATACTCCATTTGGGGAATTTCTCCATCGCTTTCTGGTTCATCATTTATTTATTTTTTATAAGGGAACATGTACCATCTTCTCCAGGAAGAGCTCAGGGGTGGAGATGGAAATTCGGCCATCGTCGAGACTGTTGCTCCTCCTTCTCCACAGTCTAATAAAGCCGCGGCCCCGGAGGCCGCCCTCGAGCAGGCTCAGGTGGTCGATGACGAAGATTGGTGAGCGGGCCATCACAAGGAGAAGTCCCAAAGCCCTCGTTCTTTTTATTTTTCATTTTTGTTTTCTTTTGTAAAGCTCCGGGCAGTTTTGTAAAGCTGAGGAGCTCACAATAACTTGTACATCAATTTTGAAATCAATGAAGATCTTTTTTCTCTTCTGCAATGTGCTTGCGTCTTTTATTCAAACTCGCTTTGTTCTTGAAAATTTTTAATTTTATTTTTCAAGTGTAGATAGACCAGTGTCCCCTCTTCAGATCCCAAAGACGAGGTAATTTGAGTGGAGCGAACATTAGGTCGTGCATTGAATGAATGTGCCTATTAGCCGAGCAGGAATGTATTCACGCGAGAACTTAGTATTCACGGCTTTAGGGGTAGGAATCTACCAGCCGTGAATGGGTGCGACGAGCAGGATGCTGTCCACCGGCCTCATATGAGATCTTAAGATTCACAACTTAGGTTGGGCAGGAATTAGCCCGCAGTGAACGGATGTGCCTTTGAATCGAGCAGGAGTCTACTCGCGCGAGTACTTGGTATTCACGGCTTAGGTCGGGTCGGAATCTACCCACCGCGAATGGGTGAAACGAGCAAGATGCTCTTCGCCAGCCTCGTGTGAGGTCTTAAGATTCATAACTTAGACTGGGATGGAATCTTCCCACTGTGAACTGGTGCGACGGGCAGGATGATGTTCGCCGTTTTCGTGTGAGGTCTTAGCTCGGGAATGAGAAAAACAAGTTCGGATTACAGAAAAGTAGGAATCTTATTATTAAAGAAAATAATAGTTCATTAATACTGTTTAAACTTTTCTGCATTGAATGGCCACGGAAGATTACGACCTAAGGAATCTTGAAGTCGGTAAGCTCCTCCAGGCAATACTTTCGGTCACGAAGAATGGGTCATCCCACTTTGGATAGAATTTGTGCAGCTTCCCTTTGTCCTTAAATTCATTGCAGTGGAGGAATAGATCTCCCGACTTGAACGCTCGGTGTTTGACCTGATCATTGTAGTATCGGACGGTCTGTTGCTGGTATGTGGCTATCTTTATTTGAGCCTAGTCTCTTTTCTCTAACAGGACGTCCAGATTGCTTCGCAGGGCTTAGAGATTGGCTTTATCATCGAAGTGCTCACCCGGGTAGCTGGGTAGTCCAATTTTTATAGGCACATGATCAGTCATATTTATTGCACATTTTACGGTCATTTTCCCTATTTTTTAATTAATTACTAAATCGTGTTATTTGTAATTTAAGAACATATGTGTGCTTATATATAAAAAGATATTGTCATATATTTCTTAACTCATAATAAATATAATTGGGAGTAATATGTGCATATCATATTTAAATAAAATATTCATATGATTCTTAATCATTAAGAAAAATAAATGCAACCATATCTTTTTAAGTAAATTATATGTTTCTTAAATATTAAGTAATTTAATTATGAGAAAAAACGGGTTAGAATGTTTTCTCTAATGGAATAAATGCTACTAATAATTTGATTTGAGATATTGTGCAGGTATTAAAGTAACAAATCAGTTCAAACTGCAAATAGGATTAAGAGATCCAAATTAAATCAAGTTAGTAAATCAAATCTTCCATGTTTAGGAGAAAATTAAAGATTTTCGCAACTATAAAGATAAAACAATATTTACAAGATTTTATCGTCAGAAAAAGTTCCAAAAATCACGAGAAGGAAGAGGAAAAAAATTGGAGACAAGATTCCTAAATCTTGCGGCTAAACCGCAGCGCAATGGTGGTCGTTCGATTCAATTTTTTTTAGGCATGATCGTCATTTCACGTGCATCAATATAAGCTCTAGGATTTCAGATTCCAGAGCCTGTATAAAGAACCGAACAATAACGAAGAAAAGACATCTAGAGTTTTATATTTTGTAGGACTTTTTTTGGCTATTGAGAATTTGTAATGGAGATGCAAGTTGTTATTAATATAATGTAGAGTAGTTTTTCTTTCTCTCTCTTCTTATGGTTCTTTTAATTATTGCATTTAATATCGCATTTATTTTCTACAGTTAATTTTTCTTGCTTTTAATTTTTAGTTAGTTAGATGGGTTTTCTTTAATTTCTTCATCCTTCTTCCTTCTCATTGATTTTTAAGCGATGATACTATCAAAAGAAACTCTTTGCTTTTGTGAGGGATCTTAAAGCTACCTTTATAATTTATTTCTCAACCCTTTTCTCTTTTATTTTTGATTTAAATGGGTGAGTAATTTTCTCGCTCATTAAGTTTAGGAAAGGGGAGTTTGAGGAATGGAAATATCTCTTGCACTTTCGCTTAACTTAATTATGAATCTAATTTTTTTTCAAAAATAAACCATTTCTCCATCTTTTTAGGCACTCTATCCTTCAAAGATATTTGCGACCCAATTTTCAAGACAAGTTGTGGGAATTTTGCTCGACTTTTGAGATAATAGTAATCGATATAAGGACAAGGATCAATGAAGAGAATCTCTAATACCCCTTTAAATCTTAATCCCCATTATTTGCTATTATTCTTGTATAAATTCAACAAGTGGGTAAAGATAAAGTATTTTTAGTACATCATTTTTAGTACATCTCTTAAACAATCCAAATTCTAATCCTAATAAGTTCTTTTATCGTTTAGTTTTCAAATCTCTTTTAGAATAAAAACGACAAAAATCATACCTTTCTTCTATTAACTTGTCTAAAACAAGATAAGTAATTCACCATCTCCTTGTGGATGACTCGTACTCGCTATCGGCTAGCTATTTATGATACCGTTATTGATTGCGGTATTTAGGACACATAAAAACTCAAAAAATTTCATCCAATCAGCACCTTAGCCTCGGTGCCATAGCACAGGCTGAACGAGATTTCTCCCGTGGGGATTTTTCTTGAAGTCTGCAATGCCCAGAGTACCCGGGAAAGTTCATCAACCCATCCGCCTTGTCTCCCTTCTAGTCGGGCTCTGAGTCCCCTAATGATTCCTCGGTTTGCTACCTCAGCTTGCCTGTTGTACTGAGGATGGGCAACCGTGGAGAACTTCTTCACTACGTGGTACTCACCGCAGAACTTCTTGGCCATGTCGTTTTCGAAGTTGGTTCCGTGATCGGTGATAATACATTTTGGAATTCTAAACTATGCAATGATGTTTTTCTCCAGGAACTTTATCGTGGAAATCGCGTATGGCTTTCTGATCGGTGTAGCTTCAACCCACTTTGTGAAGTAGTCGACGGCAACGAGAATGTATTTGTTTCCTCCAGTCTCTGTTGGGAGTTTGCCGATCATGTCCATTCCCCACTGGGTAAATGGCCAAGGGGAGCTTAGCGGCGTTATCTCGGTTGTTGATAGCCGAGAAACGATGCCAAAGAGTTGGTACGTTTTGCATCTTCTGACGAGTTTCTCCGCATCGGTATGGATGGTTGGCCAATAATAGCCCTATAACAGTGTCTTCTTGTCATGCACCGCTTTCCAAAATACATAAACACGGCATGTGACAGAGCCAACCATGCTACCTGTGATTAGAAATCATCCCTCCATAGTGACATTACGGCTGTCAATCGGATATCAAGAATAGTAAAAATATAAAATCTAGCTAACACATATCCATCTGCTACAATAAATAAAATCAAGAAAATGCTTAAAGCGGAAACAAATCAAGATCCAATAAACAATAGTATTTGAATCACGTCCCAATATAGGCTCACATCAATAGAAATAAAACTGTTGAAATAAATAAACTAAGAGTTTCTAAACTAAATAGCTAGCTCCTCATTGCTCGGCTTGATTGCTAAAGTACTCTTGATCTGCCTGCGATAAAGGTAGAGGAACTGGGCCATACAAAACCAAGACGTCAGTGCGTCATAAATACCAGAATAATAATAATAACCAGGATATGAAGCTATGATTAAATATGAATGTAAATAAATAACACAGTTATAAAACAGTGAGGTGCATGTATGTGATGTGTATTATAAAGTTTGTGCTTCTAGGTTATCTATTCTTCAAGTCTTTGAAATCAATTTAATGGAATCGTCAAAGTAACTTAATAGTATTCCGTTTATGCCCGGGACCATGGTCAAGATTCTCGGGCTGAATCCGAGATGTACCGCTAAGCAGTAAACAGGTAACATGTACATATGAATGATGTCAGCGTCATCATTCCGGGGCTGGCCAAGCCCGTAAAGACTGATCAGTATCTAGAGTATCGAACTGTTGAGTTACAAATCAGGTTTCATTATTGATTTCCCCTTACCCCAATGGTTTTGTGTTCAAGTCAGGTATTGATAATATGAATCTAATGCCAACACATGATCAAGCAGGTACATGTCTTGTCTATGTAAGTAACAAGCCACGTCCATTAGGACAACAAGTCAGGTTTGTCGGCATTAGTAATAATATCCAAGTAACAAATCTGGCAGTGTGTCGTGAACATGTCATGCAATATATTTTAACTCAAATAGACACCGAATGTAAAACTGTAACCAATATCTAAACACGGTAACCACAACTAATGTCAGGATGTATATGTATCTATAGGTGATAACCGTTTCACGTCCACTACCATGTATATTGCAATCTAGATAGCATATTGAACTAATATAGTATTATAATAACGTCGTGATGTTCCGGCTTGCAACTAGATAAACTATTATCTGTATGGATACATATGGATGCTATAAAACTGTAAATCGGTAATCTATGCCGAGTAGTAAAACACATGCACTAAATTTATCAAATAAATATTGATATAATAAAATAGCATGTTGCAAGTTTAGAACTTGCCTGATCGGATCACACGTCGAGATACGGATGTCACGTTCCTACGTCGGAATAACGTCATGATGCAAAACTTATGCACGGAAGACTTGACCTGGCTGAACATGTTAGTGTTTATGCCCTAGAGGCCATTATTGTATCATACTAGATTGTATATTAGTTAATGGAAGCTTGAGATATTCACAGTTGTATTGACAGTCTTACTAAAAATGGTAGTATACTACTTGGTTTGTTTCTACTTTAATATGTGCATATGTTTCTTTTAACATATCGCTTATACATATTAGTAGAGCCCTTAGGATCTTTGCTTGATTACCAGCGTTGTGATGGCAGTCACGCTAGTAGGGGCTGGATAGTCTATAAGCAATATCCTATACAGGACCCTGGTCGTAGGATTATCGAGACAGGGCATCGATACTCCGGAGTAGACTGGTGTATACGCTTCTCATCCCAGCATGGGGGGATGGTCTGTCCCACAGCCATCAGTACGTCGTAAGGGAGATAGTATGCAGGTGCTCGTTAGGTTACGAGTACACCGGACAGGATTCGCCGGGAACTGCAGGTTGGTACTATACCTATCGTCAGATTGCTGTTTCCAGGTGTCATGAATACAGCTTAGTCCGTCGACTTGATATTGCTACTTCGCCTCGAGTTTGTTCCCACTGTACTTAGATTACCACCCTACCACGGCTCAAAGGAGTCGTGCAAACAGGTAGTAGTTGGGTGCAGTCCCGAAGCACTTGGAGGCAGTGGCGGTTAGACAGGATTCGTCTCTCCTGGTATTGGGGTCGATATCGCTCTGTGTATGGAGAGCCATTACGCAAGGTCCCTGGCCAGGGCAAGCGAGATTTACTGGTAGGTGCTCCAGCAGTTTCTCAAGGTGTAATGGGCTTCACTCCGACACGACTTATACTGCTGTTAGGGGTCTGACGTTTACCGCCCCTAGGCCCGATATGTGATAGTCCTAGACGAACAGACCGGATTGTACGGAGATTGTCACATACAGGCTCAGTAGGAGTTCGGATGGGTTTCCTTATCGTCCTTCTTATCAAATCTACCTGGGGACCGTTACGTACAGCTAGTACCGCTTGCGGCCTGTGGTTAAACCCACTGCCAGCGTAGTGTCGAGTCTTTAGAGTCCCACACAGAGAGTTTCCCTGCACCGGGCAAAAGGTGTAGACGCCGTATGGTTTTATGGCAGGGCCACGATCACTTACGTACACTTGTGCACATACTATGATCGGGCAAATAATACAAGTGGCCTTTGGTTTAAGCCGGATCCTAGTATTATACAGATGTATTTATTCAGTCTCAGTTTATCCGTGTTTTTTCGGAAATACGGATGGGAAGAGCAGTCCGTAATTTGTCGGGAAGCTTCTAGAAGGAGATGACTCATTTGTGTTTATTTCTTTTTAGATTTAAACTAAATGAGGTGGAGGAGATGGGGTGTAGTTTCATTAAATGATCCATGACTCATTAGGTGACTCATTAGATGATTCACCTTGTGAATTAAATGAAGCATGATGAATATTAGCTAGATATTTATTTTGATGATATTATTATGCTTCATGATATTCACAAATGAGGATGGTTCATTCATTATCACAAAACACTTCTCTCTCCTCAAGTCTTCATATTCTTCCTTAAACCCTAAAAGCTCTCATGAGTTGAGAATCCCAGAGTTTAAAGTGACTAAGTAATCCATCTAAATACTCTACACCCTTTAGGACTTCTAGATTAGCAAACTAGAAGCCGTAGTTATCTCAGATTCGATATAGGAGCTCGGACTATAGACTCTCGGGTGGATCGTCTTTGACTCGAGGAGGCCGTTGAGGTACCCATGTTCTATAGAGCCAATGAGGTGTGGAGGACAGCCATGAAGACCTGAAGGACATGTAACGTGAGGTATAACTTCAAATCAGAGTAGTTAAACCTCTCGTAGTTTGCTAGTAATGGTTTAGACACGATCCGTGTGCTCAAGTCCGTGTTACGAAGCTTTGATAATTGTTTTTCATATATTCCGCCTCCCCGTGAACACGTGGGGTGCGTGACATAGACTTACATTGGTATCAGAGCCTACTAAATCTTTACTAGTTTGTTAGCAACTAATTAGAACTTCGATCGTCGGAAAAACACGAAAACATAACCCCGCTTCCCTAAAGTTTCTGTCGATTTTAAACTTGTCGAAAAATTTATTTCAGAAGTATGAAAATTCAGAGCAGGGAATTCTAAGAATACTGGAGAAATACGAGTTGCTAACGCGGTGAGACGACCGCGGAAGCGCGGCAGATTGGTGCAATACGCCGTGGATCCGCGGCCGAGTCGACTCCGAGTGGACTCGTATTTACACAGTTTGTCTTATTTTTAGGTGTTCTGTTTTCCTGTATATTTTGTTTCTGCCCAGGTCTTTTCAGTGCTGGCTTGCATTTGGGGTAGACACGGAAAAAGATTGTCGATCGAAATTCTAAGTTATTTGCTAATCGGGTTATTTGATGTGTTCGTAAACCTCCGCTAATTGCTAATATGTCTGTTAGTTGGGGGTTGCACATTTCTGTAATGGATATTGGTTTGTGGATATGAACTTCATTGGATTGTCGTGGATGAATAGCCGGGGATGTGAGATGAGAGTTTTTATCTTTCATTCGATGTAAATTGTAATATGTTGTAATATTCTTTTGCGGGGCACATCCGGGTTGAGATTGTAGCCACCGTTGTATTATTTCATTTACTGTTTTATGCTCATAGGATAGACCCAAGATGGGGTGCATAAACTACTGGGTACTTTGAAGTGTTTAATGGCCTACTCACGTCGTTGAGGGAGACTGTTTCACTTCTAGTACTAGACGGGTAGTTTGCCACACCCGTAGGGGTCTAGGGTGGGGTTTGGCTATTCATCACGACCGTATAATCCGTCTTTTGTTGCAGCCTCGAATGAAACACGGATTCCTAGTATATCCAATATGTTCATCTGTGATCTGAAATGCCTATTATTGCGTCTGATGAATGTACAATATCTATATATGATATCTAGTAGGCGTTGCTTATGTTTTGCATCCGCGCTAGCCCAGCCCCCGCTCTGTCGTTAGTTAAGTAACCTAACGGGTGAATAACGGGGCCCAGTGGCGAATGCGGATGGTATAAGTAGACGTTGTATTTTCGTTCTTTTCTACAATGATAGGATAAATGATGGGACGCATTATTTTAATGCAAAGAAAACAACCAAAGCTGAATCGTTAGAACAAATTTAAAAGAAACCACTCGGTTATTTTAAAAGAGCAGAATTTTTAATTGCGGAGCTTTAACCACTCCTTTTAAAAATCTATCGGGTTCCTTCGATTATATCAAGTTCACTACGTTCACGATTTCGCCAAAACCAGTCGTTGCCCTCCGTCATTTCATATGGATGGTCAGTAGTATTCAAGCTATGTTTGTTGGCCTTCGTCAAGGCATAGTATTTGGTAGCTGCTGGGGTATTCATATGTAGCATAGATAGATGCGTTGGTTTGGGACCGTCGTATTACTTTGTTGACCTTCGTCAAGGGTATGTACGGGTGGGTTCAAATTAATAAGGATAATGATGGGAAGAACTTGACACGTGACTTATGATTTGTTGGCCTTCGTCAAGGTCATAAGAGCATGGGGCAAAAATCCACATCGGGAGTTTCTAAAGAAACTGAAACTTGCTAGTGTTGCATACCATTTGGAGTTTGATAATGTTGGAAGGATTCCTTCAGCATTATCACACGATGATATCTGGATCCCGATCCTACTGTGGGTATATGCTACTCATCAGGAGATTCGTCACTTAACGATCAATGCTATAAACCAAGTAGGTGTCTAGAACGGTGTCAGCGGGGCTACGCCTCCAAAGAAAAGAGGTTATTTAATTAAGGAACTTCTCGAAAGCGTCGTAAAACCTCCCTCGAAGTACCGACAATAGCCTGGCTGAACGGTTAAGCAAGTATTGTACGGTGAGATTAGTCCTGACTAATTCTTCTTTTATGGTTTGAGGAAGGATTCGAGAAACAGTGGGAGCCATCCTGTTTAGATAAACTAAAAACCAATCTAAACTTGTAAGAGCATCATGCTAAAGTGTTTTCTTCTCTCTCTCAACTGCAGCGACCCTATAACCATGACTAGGTTACATCTAGATAATAAGTTGACTGAATCTGACTTTTATGACTGGCAAAGGTCTGTCCAGATGTCCATTGCCTATGACAAGCTGGACCAGCCTATTACTACTCAAGCCCCCATCGTCCCAGGTCCAGTTTCCACCGTCACGGATATGGATATCCGTCAGACGGGGGAAAAGGACTGTGCGAATGCCAAGTGCCTCGTGTTGGTTTCAGTTGATGGTGTATACCAGAAGCAGCACGAGAAGATGGACTTAGTTTCCATCTTCCTCCATAACAAAGATTTATATGGAGAGCAATCTCGTATCGCAAGATATGAGACCTCGAACGAATTGCTTCAAGCGAGGTTGGCTGTCAGGTCATCTGTAAGGGACGACGTCCTTACGATGACTAGCTATATTGATGAGCTCACGGACCTGGAGACCACGTTGGGAAACAGGTCATATGCTGATTTATTTCCACAGTGCCTGCCCTCTACTTACACCCTAAAAGAAACCAGGGAGACACCCGCTCTGCTTAATGGGGGACCTTCTTCTTTTGCATCCAGGGCGAAAGCAAAGGGTGAAAAGAAGAAAACCTCTACAAAGCCGATATACGGTGTCAGTGAAGTAGAAGGAAAGGGAAGAGCAAAAGTTTCGGGACTTGGTGTAGGGAAGGAGGGATGTTCCTATTGTTATGGGAAGGGGCATTGGCAGAAAGATTGCAGGGCTTTGGAAGCCAGTAGCCAGGATTCGAAGCATGTTGTGGCTTCGGCCTCGAGTGTGTTTGTAATTGAGAACTGTTTGTCAATTAACTCTACTTCCTGGGTACTAGATACCGGATCAGGATCTCATATCTGTAATTCGTTACATGCTTTGAGAAACCGTAGAGTTATCAGGGTAGGTGATTTGTCTCTCAGAGTTGTGAACGGAATGAGCATGGACGCAGAATCCGTGGGGGAATATCGCCTAGGACTGACAAGTGGGCAGATATTGATTCTACGTAACTGTTTGTATGTACCTAGTTTGACTTGTAATATCATATCAGTATCCTCACTTTCTAGTGAGGGATATGATTTTACATTCGTAAGCGATCTGGTAAACATCCACCTAAATCAAGTTCTGATTGGGTCCGGTACATTAGATAATGGTATATACGTATTAAATCAAGCTCAGGTTTTCAATGTCCAGAACACACTTAAAAGAAAGTCTCTGGAAGTAAATCAGGCTTTCTTATGGCATTGTAGACTAGGTCACATCAATGAAACACGGTTAACTAAGTTACATAAAGAAAGATATCTGAATCCGTTCGAATATCAATCTTATGCTACTTATGAATCTTGTCTCATAGGAAAGATGACAAAGACTCCGTTTACTAGACACGGAGTAAGAGCGAGCGAGCTCTTGGGACTCGTATACAGTGACATGTGCGGTCCAATGTCTACACATGCAAGAGGTGGTCATTCCTACTTCATTACTTTTACGGATGATTTCTCTAGGTATGGACATATCTTCTTGATGAAGCATAAATCCGAGGCCTTTGAGAAATTCCGGGAATACAAGAATGAAGTGGAAAACCAAACAGGCAAAAGTATCAAGACACTGAGATCTGATCGAAGTGGTGAATACTTAAGTGCCGAGTTCCTGGGATACTTAAAAGAGAATGGAATTCTGTCTCAACTTACTCCTCCATACACACCACAACACAATGGTGTATCGGAAAGGCGGAATCGAACCCTATTGGATATGGTTCGTTCCATGATGAGTAAGGCTGAGTTACCGCGATCTTTCTGGGGTTATGCACTAGAATCAGCTGCATATCTTTTGAACAAGATTCCAACCAAGACTGTGCCTACCACACCATATCAGATGTGGAGTGGGAAGAAACCTTATCTTCAGTACTTGAAGATATGGGGATGTCCAGCTTTTGTTAAAAAGCAGTATGCGGACAAGCTCGAGGCACGCTTAGTACAGTGTAAGTTTGTGGGATATCCAAGGAACTCCAAAGGGTATTATTTCTACTACGCAGAGGAACAAAAGGTTTTTGTTTCTCGTCATGCCCACTTCTTGGAAGCTGAATTTTTAGAAAATCAGAAGAGTGGGAGCGCAATAGAACTGGAAGAAATTCCAGAACCACAAGCTGTTACTGAAAGTATGGTAGAACCAGAAGTTTCAGAAGAAAGGGACAACCCAGCGCCTATTCGCAGAAGTAGTAGATAGTCTCATCCGCCCGAGAGATACTACGGTTTTCTCATAGACGGGGATCGAGAGGATTGCATCATTGACAATGATGACCCTACTAGCTTCCAGCAAGCCATTCAGAGCAGCGACTCAGTAAGATAGCTGGATGCAATACGGACCGAAATGGAGTCCATGTACACTAACAAAGTATGGACTTTGGACATTGCTCCAGATGGGGTAAAACCCGTAGGATGCAAATGGATCTTCAGAAGGAAGATTGGTGTAGATGGACAGGTTGAAATCTATAAAGCTAGACTTGTTGCAAAGGGTTTTCGTCAAAGACCTGGTTTGGACTATAACGAAACCTTTTCTCTAGTGGCTATGCTCAAATCCATTCGGGTCCTTCTTGCCATTGCTGCCTTCTACGATTATGATATCTGGCAGATGGACGTAAAGACGGCTTTTCTAAATGGTAATTTGGAAGAGTATGTCTATATGGATCAGCCAGAGAGATTCATTCAGAGTGGGAGCAGCAGTAAAGTGTGCAAATTGCTTAAGTCCATTTATGGACTAAAACAGGCATCGCGGAGTTGGAACATCTGTTTTGATGATACTGTTAAAGAATTCAACTTTATCAAAAATCCAGATGAACCATGCATATATAGTAAGATTGTAGAGAGAACTGTAGTATTCCTCGTCTTGTACGTGGATGACATTTTCTTAATAGGAAATGATATTTCTATGCTATAGTCAGTCAAAGGATTCTTGTCACAGAAGTTATCCATGAAGGACTTGGGTGATGCTTCCTACATTCTGGGGATCCAGATCTATCGTGATAGATCAAAGAGGATGTTGGGACTTTCGCAGTCCAGGTATATAGACACTATATTGAAAAGATTCAGTATGAAAGATTCTAAACGCGGTAACCTACCGGTTTGTCACGGAATCACTCTCTCCAAAGAGATGTCTAAGACTGATTTAGAAAGGGCTCGCATGTCAATTATACCCTACGCTTCTGCGGTAAGCTCTATAATGTATGCGATGTTATGTACCAGACCAGATGTAGCATACTCATTGAGCGTTGTAAGCCGGTATCAGGCAAACCCAGGGGAGAAGCACCGGATAGCAGTAAAGAACTTTCTCAAGTACCTGAGGAGGACTAAGGAGATGTTCTTGGTGTATGGCGGAAAAGACCTCCAGATTGAGGCCTTTGCTGACTCCAGCTTCCAGAGTGACAAGGATGACTCTAAGTCCATGTCGGGTTATGTCTTTACCCTCAATGGAGGGGCTTTCTGTTGGAAGAGTTCCAAGCAGGACACCGTTGGTGACTCGACGATGGAAGCGGAGTACATAGCTGCTTGCGATGCCGCAAAAGAAGTTGTCTGGATGAAGAGGTTCCTCATAGAACTTTAGGTGGTTCCTACCAGTGTTGATCCAATACCTCTGTATTGCGACAACAACGACGCTATAGCATTAGCGAAGGAACTCAAGTCCCATCAGAAGTCTAGACACATCTTAAGGTGGTATCACCTGATCAGGGAGATCGTAGATCGCCGGGAGATCGAGGTGAAGAGAGTAGATACGGAGAATAACACTGCCGATCAATTCACAAAGGCCATTCCTCAGACGCAGTTCGAGAGGCTATTCGAGATGATAGGTCTGCGATATGCCAGTACATGGCCCTAGTGCAAGTGGGAGATTGTTAGTGTTTATACCCTAGAGGCCATTATTGTATCATATTAGATTGTATATTAGTTATTGGAAGCTTGGGATATTCACAGTTGTATTGACAGTCTTGCTAAAAATGGCAGTATGCTACTTGGTTTGTTTCTATTTTAATATGTGCATATGTTTCTTTTAACATATCGCTTATACATATTAGTAGAGCCCTTAGGATCTTTGCTTGATTACCAGCGTTGTGATGGCAGTCACACTAATAGGGGCTGGGTAGTCTATAAGCAACATCCTATACAGGTCCCTGGTCGTAGGATTATCGAGACAGAGCATCGATACTCCGGACTAGACTGGTGTATACGCTTCTCATCCCAGCATGGGGAGATGGTCTGTCCCACAGCCATCAGTATGTTGTACTGGAGATAGTATGCAGGTGCTTGTTAGGTTACGAGTACACCGGACATGACTCGCCAGGAACTGCAGGTTGGTATTATACCTATCATCAGATTACCGTTCCCAGGTGACATGAATACAGCTTAGTCCGTCGACTTGACATTGCTACTTCGCCTCGAGTGTGTTCCCACTGTACTTAGATTACTACCCTACCATGGCTCAAAGGAGTCGTGCAAACAGGTAGTAGTTGGGTGCAGTCCCGAAGCACTTGGAGGCAGTGGCGGTTAGACAGGATTTGTCTCTCCTGGTATTGGGTTTGATATCGCGCTGTGTATGGAGAGCCATTACGGAAGGTCCCTGGCCAGGGCAAGCGAGATTTACTGGTAGGTGCTCCAGTAGTTTCTCAAGGTGTAATGGGCTTCACTCCGACACGACTTATACCGCTGTTAGGGGTCTGACGTTTACCGCCCCTTGGCCCGATATGTGATAGTCCTAGACGAACAGACCGGATTGTATGGAGATTGTCACATACAGGCTCAGTAGGAGTTCGGATGGGTTTCCTCATCGTCCTTCTTATCGACATCTACCTGAGGACCGTTACGTACAGCTAGTACCGCTTGCGGCCTGTGGTTAAACCCACTGCCAGCGTAGTGTCGAGTCTTTAGAGTCCCACATAGAGAGTTTCCCTGCACCGGGCAAAAGGTGTAGAGGCCATATGGTTTTACGGCAGGGCCACGATCACTTACGTACACTTGTGCACATACTATGATCGGGCAGATAATACTAGTGGGCTTTGGTTTAAGCCGGATCCTAGTATTATACAGATGGATTTATTCGGTCTCAGTTTTTCCATGTTTTTTCGGAAATACGGATGGGAGGAGCAGTCTCGTAATTTGTCGAAAAGCTTCTAAAAGGAGATGACTCATTTGTGTTTATTTCTTTTTAGATTTAAACTAAATGAGTTGGAGGAGATGGGGTGTAGTTTCATTAAATGATCCATGACTCATTAGGTAACTCATTAGATGATTCACCTTCTGAATTAAATGAAGCATGATGAATATTAGCTAGATATTTATTTTGATGATATTATTATGCTTCATGATATTCACAAATGAGGATGGTTCATTCATTATCACAAAACACTTCTCTCTTTTCAAGTCTTCATCTTCTTCCCCAAACCCTAAATGCTCTCATGAGTTGAGAATCCCAGGGTTTAAAGTGACTAAGTAATCCATCTAAATACTCTACACCCTCTAGGAGTTCTAAATTAGTAAACTAGAAGCCGTAGTTATCTCAGATTCGATATAGGAGCTCGGACTATAGACTCTCGGGTGGATCGCTTTTGACTCGAGGAGGCCGTTGAGGTACCCATGTTCCATAGAGCCGACGAGGTGTGGAGGACAGCCATGAAGACCCGAAGAACATGTAACGTGAGGTATAATTTCGAATCAGAGTAGTTAAATCTCTCGTAGTTTGCTAGTAATGGTTTAGACACGATCCGTGTGCTCAAGTCCTTGTTACGAAGCTTTGATAATTGTTTTTCATATATTCCGCCTCCCCGCGAACACGTGGGGTGCGTGACATGGACTTACAGAACAACTGCGTGACATGATGACTGGGCCAGATGACGATGGTGACTGGGTCGTTCGGATCGTCGGTGGCGTGCGCAACTCCGGCGAGACGGCCGAAAAAGAGAAGAAAGAAAGGAAAGAAAGAAGAAGAAGAAAGAAGAAGAAGAAGAAAGAAGAAGAGTAAGAAGAGTTGCTGTTGGGTTTTTGGATTTCTGGGGATGGACAGAGGAGATGGTGGTGATGAGACGGTGACGAGGTCGATGGCTCTTCCCGCCAAAATTTTTGGCACAGAGTTTGTTGTTCCCCTATAAAAATTAAGGAAAACCTACACGTATTAAACACATGCACCCACATGAAAAGCATGTATATACCGCCTTAGATAAGATTAAATCCAATATTGGGTCATGTTCAGTCGATAAAACTGCACTTTTGATATGACATTTTTCTTACTTTTCTTAAATATCTAAAGGTGTTTATTATAAATATGACACATATGAGGGTTTATCTATAGAAATTTTATTTTCATATGTTTATATATTATAATTAATATTATGAAGGAAAATATATGCATATAATATTTATATAATATTTTAATAATTTAAATATGCATATTATATCAAATATCCTTAATCAATATTCTTAAAATATAACATCATATAAAATGGTTAGGATAATATCCCAAAAATACAAAATATTACTAACATTATTCATTGAGATATTGTGCAGAAATTATATCAGGGCTGGAATCAAGGAAATCCGAGATATCGAGATCAAATCTGCCGAAATATTAAAGTAAATTGAACAAATCAATTCTGGCAGAGACTTAGAAAAGATTTCAAAAATCCAGATATTCAAAAGATCACCACGTGTCACAAGGAAGAAGCTCCAGAGTTTTGAAGCCAAGATGCCACCAACACGTGACGCTTCCGTGGCCAAACACACATTATTGCAGCGGATCCGCGGGCTAAAGGAGGAGTTGGGATGAGGGATTTTTTATGCAGGATTGTCTTAACAAACCCTAATTTATGGAATCTAGGAATTGCAACTTCTGTGACTATAAATAGAACCTAGAGCCCCTCTTGAAAGTTCATCAAACCGAAGAGATCACGAAATTCACGTTGACTCACGCATCCTGGTTGATCAATCGGCTGTTCATTTACCTCCTTCAAGATAGATCGAGAAGCAAACTAGGGTTTTGTATTCCACTTTCTAAAGGAACAAAAAGTGTAATTGATCAAGTTGATTAATAAAGGTAGTTGTTTTATTCTTATTGCAGTTTCTTTATTTACATCATGATCTCTATCCGTTCTTCTATCTCCATCATGCGCGAATAATTCACTGCTTGATAGGGTTCGTAGGATTAGAGTAGATCAATGGAAGATGAAGAATTTCTTAACTTCTTTTAAGTCTTACGAAGTTTATAAACTTTAGAAAAATAAATGTTAACATCCTAATCGAGCGCGCTATCAATTTATTGCTAGTCTCGACCGCGATTTGAGATTAGATTAACAATTGTTTTGTTAAGGGCTAGACATGAATAGAGATCAATGAAAGGACAAGTGTCAATAGTGTGGAAACACTAGTTTCTTCCAAGAACCCTAATTCTCATTCATCACTATCAATCTAGTATTAAATCTATCAATAAATAAAAGGAGTCATCTTTATTAGTCATCCATTACTACTAAATCCGAACGAACCCTGCAAGCCCTCTTCTAATATAAAAGCTACATCTTTATTTAAACTAGATCTATTTTCTACATCCGTAATTTGACGTACATCTAGAAACTATTCTCCACTATTCTTTATTCTTCTATTCTTCCTCCTTTTCAATACGTCTAAAGTAAGATTGAAAGATTCAACGTTTCCCTGAGGACGACCCATACTCATCTCGGTCTAGCTACACGCGACACCGTTATTGATTGCAGTTATTCTACAGACACTTCTTTAAAACAGAATCAATCAAATGGCGCCGTTGCCGGGGATACGTGCGTAATATTTTTTTCTTACTATTCGTGTTGAATTCTTATTCGATCAGTATCATAAATAAAACAAAACAGCAAATTGTGTATTTAATGATTAGTGTGAGATTTTTGCGAGGGAATCTGAAGACAATAGAACGAGGAAATCAAGATTCAGAGACTTTCAGAGAGGGCTAGAGGAGCATAGGAGGGTACATGAGCAATTATTTTCAAACAATCCCACCAAGTCGCGGTGGAACCGCGGCAAGAAGGGCATTTTGGCGGCGGAACCGCGGCGGTCTTGAGGGATCGTGCATCCAAAATTCTCTGGTAACTTTCCTACATCTTTCTCTCTCCTCTGAAAAATCCAATAATATATTTTCTGCAGAATTCTTTGCAAACTATCACCGCTTAAAAAAATCTTTTTGCGTATTTTGTAATTGGTTTATGCATATTTTAATACGGACATTAAGGGGTAAATACCAAATTCTGATTAGGTGGGGATTTCATCACCCTTCCTAAGCCCCACAAATCACAAAACGAGCATCTGCATCACCCTACATTAATTAAAAAAATATCTAGACCAAGACTTTAAGGACTGTCGCGCTCAATAAAGACAGAGAAAGGTCATGGGTAATCTATCGCTTATCCGCATTTCTTTTGTGGTATCTAGGCAAGTGTATCTAGGTAAGTGGTTACTTAATTAGGCCTTCTATTTTCGGTGATTCGTATGGCGGATACCTCCCACTTACCTGGGCACAAGAGCGATAAAGAGGTGGTAGAGGATTGATCCTGCGACTTGTCCTTTGGAAGTCTAGGAGCGGTCTAGAGACTTGACCTAGGTAACTTTAGTTTCAGGGTTGATTGTGCATTTTTGTGTGATTTGTCTCACGTCCTACATTTTTCAAAACAAACCAATTTTAAATCACACACACGTTTTGCGCTAAACCCGCTTAGTGCATGCTTAGCTGGACACGGGATTCTAGTACCCGTCTTGTCCGCGTTTCGGCTATTGACTCCAAAGTCGGTACTTTTTCATCTTCTTTTTCCCCTCCACCCACCACATCGACCATGATGGATGGTTCTCCATCAGATTATAACACCACCCTGCCACCACCCGTCAGTGCGCAGAATCCACCGCGCATTTCTCTCCAAGAGAGATGTTATCCTATACGCTGTCCCCTTCCTATTTGTCTATCTATTCTATCAGCTAATGGGGATAATTTTGAAATTAAACCCCACTTCATCAACCTGTTGCCCGAATTTCACGGGCTTGAGTCTGAAGACGCATACGTTTTTATCACCAAATTCGAAAACGTATGCGCAATGATGGGTACGTCACAACTTTCAGTGGATGCTATACGCTTGCGTCTTCTCCCTTTCACTTTGTGTGATATAGCAGAAAAATGGCTTTATAACATTGCCGCACACTCTATTACCAATTGGGATGAATTCGTTATAGCATTCCTTAAGAAATTTTACCCCAATCATAAGACCGCCCGTGTTCGGAGCGAAATCAACAAGTTTACCCAGCTTCCTAATAAACCATTTTGGAAGTGCTTTGAAAGGTTTAAGGATCTGCATGTCTAATGTCCTCATCACAGAATACATAGATGGGATCTGTGCCGAATTATATATGAGGGCATTACTCCAGCGACAAAGCAGATGCTTGAAACCATGTGTCAATGCAATTTCATGTCCAAAGACGATGGTGAAGCTTGGTAATTTCTGGAAGATCTTGCTGAACACACTTTGCAGTGGAAAAGCGTTAGACCATCATCTAGGGGAGGTATCCATCAGCTCAATGTTTCCATCGCAGTAAAAGCCGAAATGGCAGCAATGCAAAAGAAACTCGACGCTATGGAGAACAAATTCTCATCAATCTCCCTAAACCAGGTTACGCTTCCCAAGACCGTGTGTGGTTGCTGTTCCGATCCATCACATTTGACGGAAGAATGTCCTATGAATGCACCGTTTCAAAGTCAAGAACGTACTAATGCTACTTTTCAACAGCGACCTAGAAATGATCCTTATTCTTCCACATATAATCAAGGATGGAGGAATCATCCTAATTTTGCTTGGAATCAAAACCAAACCCAAAATCAAAACCAGTTCCAAAGCAATTATCAAAGACCTCCTCCATAGCAGCAGCAACCACACCCACAGAGTCAGCACCCCTTTCAATTGCAGCCTTTTCAAAATCCTGCCAACAATTCTACACCTTATAATATTTTTTTCCAAACGGCCGGCAACGAAAACTCATCTGCACTCGAACGAAGCGTGGATATGTTTATTAAACATTCCATGCAATCGACGGATGAAATAAAGTCTTATATCCGATCATTAACACAGACCACCACCTTCCACGGTGAAAGTATAAAATCGATAGAATCACAACTTGCACAAATAAATGCCGTGATGAGTGCGAGAGAAAAAGGGAAACTTCCATCTCAACCCCTGCCGAATCCTGGCCACTCACAAAGTCATAATGTGAGTGCTGTTACCACGTTGAGATCGGGAAGAGTGTTGAACAATCAAGTGGGTGAACAGATTGATGATGAGGAATCAATTGAAACCCCGGCGTCCACTTCGTACCCTATTTTGTCCAGTCTCCCACCTTCTTCCGAACCTATTCTCCGTTTTTCCCAAGGCTTAAACCCTTTGCCCAATTCTTCGAGTCAACCTAAAATGATCCCCACTCCAATTTTGGGATCAATTACATCCCCACAAACTTCTCTACAAATGTTTGACCCAAAACTTATTGATAAAGCTCCATTTCCAAACAGGTTGAGAGCCAACAAACATAACGCACAAATGGAGAAGGTTGTGGAAATGTTTACGCAAGTTAATATAAATATCCCTCTCCTAGATACTATTCAACAAGTTCCGTCTTATGCAAAAATCCTTAAGGACTTGTGCACTAGGAATAGAAAAACTCAAGTGCCGAAAAAGGTATTCATGACAAGTAACGTGAGCACAGGTTTTACCCAACAATTGCCTAAGAAACGTAAGGACTCTGGTCGTCCTACAATATCTATAACTATTGGGAGGGAAGCATCAATCGTGCTCTACTTGATCTCGGCGCTAGTGTTAACTTATTTCCATATTCCGTCTATGAGCAGCTAGGTATAGGAGAGTTGAAACCTGCCCACTGCACTCTCCAGATGGCAGACCGATCTATCGCCCAACCTAGGGGTGAGCTAGAGAATGTGTTAATCAAATTCGGGGAATTCATATTCCCTATGGACTTTATTGTTTTAGATACACAGCCTATGGGGAATCCATGCAATCAAATCCCGGTGATACTCAGTCGACTTTTCATAGCAACTTTCAACGCTGTCATTAATTGTAGTAACGGTTCTATGAACTTATCCTTCGGGAAGATGACAATTGAGCTTAATATTTACAAGCTAGGAAGTCAACCATCTGAACCTTCTGCTCATTTAATCGATGTCTGTTCCATCAACGAGATATCTTCCGACAGCTGCGAAGTTGAAGTACTTTGCTATGATGATCTTGACAACACTAGTGCGACATTATTTGATCTGGCAAATTATTATGGTGAAGATATCTTCGATGAGTCCATCCCCGAGTTTGAATCCGTTTACTCGTCGCAAAAGTCAGTAGCGCTTTCCGAGTCAATATCCTACGCAAGTTATGAACCTCTCAGGGAGTCCGAGTATCATTCCTTTACCCCACCTTCTATCGTCTCTCCGTCGACATTAGATCTCAAACCGCTACATTCTCATCTTAAATATGCATATTTAGATGAGAATGAGTCTTTTCCCGTGATCATATCCGCTTCTCTAGCTTTATAGCAAAAGAACGCACTTTTGGCGGTATTGAGATCAAATCGGCAAGCATTTGGTTGTACAATAGCTGACATCAAAGGGATTAGTCCCTTGATTGTTGAACATTATATACATCCGATGGATGAAGCCAAACCAACCCGAGATCCATAAAGACGGCTGAATCCCGTTATGAAGGAGGCGGTAAAGAAAGAAATCGTCAAGTGCTTAGATAGTGGCAAAATTTACCCAATATCTAATAGCCAATGGGTAAGTCCTATTCATGTGATCCCTAAAAAGTCTGGCATCACGGTCATAACTAATGAGGCTAATGAGTTAATCCAAATACGCACCCAAACTGGATGGCGCGTATGTATTGATTATAGAAAACTCAATGCCGCAACGAGAAAAGATCACTTCCCTCTACCTTTCATTGATCAGATGTTAGAACGATTAGCTGGACATGAATACTATTGTTTCTTGGACGGATACTCCGGCTATAACCAGATCTACATCGCATAAAAGGATCAAGATAAAACAACATTTACTTGTCCTTTCGGTACTTTTTCTTATAGACGCATGCCCTTTGGGTTATGCAACGCTCCCGATACATTTCAGCGGTGTATGATGGGGATATTCTCAGACATGGTCGAGAATTTTCTGGAGATATTTATGGACGATTTCTTCATATTTGGAGACTACTTTGAGGAACGCCTACGTCATCTTGACGCGGTTCTTACCCGCTGTAAGGATAAAAATTTAATTTTGAATTGAGAAAAATGCAATTTCAAGGTCCAAGAAGGTATTGTCCTTGGACATATCATTTCACGAAAAAGCATTGAGATAGACAGAGCTAAAATTGATGTCATCCATAACCTTCCTCATCCCAAATGCTTCAAAGATATACTATCCTTCCTTGGTCATGCAGGATTTTATAGGAGATTTATTAAGAACTTTAGCAAAATTGCTAGACCCTTAACTCTTCTCTTGGCCAAGGATACACCATTTCACTTCGATTCGGATTGCGAGCTTATGTGTGATATATCAGATTTTGCTATTGGTGCGGTCTCAGGAAAACATATTGATAAGATGCCACATGTAATTTACTATGCAAGTAGGACCTTGAACGATGCCCAAATTAATTACACAACTACCGAGAAAGAACTCTTGGCAGTTGTATTTGCATTAGAAAAATTTACCTAAAATCTTGGATATTCTCCGTTAAACAGAGCCGTTGGATCAAAGATCCAATGGTGATTATAAATTATCAAAATGATAGAATTAAATTCTATCAGGGAAAAAATATCACCCTGATCAAATATTCTCTGTTAAAAAGAGAGCCGTTGGATCAAAAATCTAACGATGATTTAAAATTATCAAATGATAGAATTAAATTCTATTTAGGAAATATTTTCCTTGATCTTTCTGATATGGAAAGATGTTTCCCTAACAGAGAATCTTGGATTTAAAATCCAATGGTGATAAAATATCACCAATTAAACCATCTGATAGAATTAAATTCTATGTGGGAAATATTTCCCTGATCTTCCTCAAATAAGAAAAATCTTCTCTGTTAAACAGAAGACCCTTGGATCAAAGATCCAACGGTGATTATAAAATCACCTATCGATCATCTGATAGAATAAAATTCTATTTTAGAAAAATATTTTCCTAATCTTGTTAAACTAATAAAATATCCATATGATAGAATTAAATTCTATGTTAGGAAAATATCTTCCTAATCTTATTAAACTAACAAGATATCCATATGATAGAATAAAATTCTAATCTTGTTAAACTAACAAAAAATTCATATGATTGAATAAAATTCTTTTTTAGAAAAATATTTCATAATCTTGTTAAACAAACAAGAAATCTTCTCTTTTAAACAGAGATCTTTTGGATTAAAAATCCAACGGTGAATAAAATTCACAGATTGATCTAAAAGATCATTTTGATTGATCATGAAATCAATCATGATCTCTCAATAAGAGATTTCCTCAACAAATAGATTTTTCACTTCTCCTATAAATATGAGCAAAGGGATTAATCAAGGAGGAGAATAAGAGGAGGAGGAAAAAAGGAGAGGAGACCCCAATAAGCTCCTGTAAAAATACAGAAAGCTCTCAAAACAATAGAGAATTTAATTCTCTCAGATAAGAAGATCTCCCTCCTAAAAACCCTTGGTAAAGAAAAAAGAAGAGATCAAAATATCTCCTTTACCTAATATACCATATCTAAGGGTTTAACCCTTCTAAAAGAACCTAGTTCTTTCTCTGAATCTGAGATCCACAAGACAAGTCTCTCACAAGTTGAGAATTTAATTCTCATCGGGAAGATCTTGTTCTTGAGAATCAAAGATTCAGGAAAGAACAAAGCTGAAAGAAAAGAAGAGGGAGCCCATAACACTTCAGGAACTTAGTTCCTTCAAATCAAGAACTCGGTTCTTAAAGAACCCGATCCATGAACCTCAAAATAGTGATCTTGGTGATCATTAATGGTCAAAATACCATTAACAGAGGTTTAACCTCTCAGAAAACATGAACAAGAGAGGAGAGATAAAAGAACGTGGAGAAAATGAAGTCCATAATACTCCGGAAACTTAGTTCCTTCAAAAAAAGAACTTAGTTCTTAAAGAACCTAATCCCAGATCCTCAAAATAGTGATCTTGGTGATCGTTAATGGTTAAAATACCATTAACAGAGTTTTAAGTTCTCTAAAAAACATAAACAAAGATTAAATCTCTAAAAATACAGCGCATCACGTGAAACACACGTGAGCGCCAGAGAAAATTAGTGCTTAGCACTATTGTAGTGCCCACGTGAGCGCCCAAGGCTAAAAACTCAGCGCCTCATGTGAAAAGCACGCGAGCGCCCAAGGCTAAAAACTCAGCGCCTCACGTGAAAAGCACGTGAGCGCCAGAAAAGATTAATGCTTAGCACTATACCGGCGTCTCACGTGAAACACCCGTGAGCGCTATATATCTTAGTGCTTAGCACTGCTGGGTAATATAGAAACCCAATCTCAGCCTAAATTAGCTAAGTTTCCTGAGGTTAAACCTCTTTCATTTTAAATCAACCGAGCCCATATGCTCGTAATTTCCAAACTGATCTTAGTCTCAAACATGACTAATGATCTCTCATTGATGATATCCAAAATGATATTCATCCCATATCTCCTAAGGTAATCTTAGTCTCAAATATAACTAACGATTCTTAGGTCCACCACAACCCCTTTTTCCCTTCAAATACGGGTTTTGGTTCAAGGGTATATCTTTCCACACCTCTGATATATGTCGCTGTAATTCCTCAACGTCTTCAGAGAGGTGGCGGGTCCAGACAACTAACAACTCCTTTCTCGTCCCAACTTGATATAAAATTTCGTCAAGATAGGGAATGATATATCCCACATTGATGCACTTCCAAATTAACGTGCACACTTTATATCGGATCGCACCCCAAATTGGGTGCATTCCATGTCACCATCGTTCACTCCGCCACGTAACAAATACACATGCGCGCAAGATGGACGTTAGACCGAAATGTCCTTAAAAAAACATTCATTCCCAAAATGGGAATGTTGGACCGAAATGTCCTTAAACTAACATTCGTCCCCAAAATGGGAATATTGGACCGAAATATTCTTAAACTAATCTTCGTCCCAAACAGGGAACATTGGACCGAAATGTCCTTAAACTAACATTCGTCCCAAACACGAAATGTTAGACCGCGATGTCCTTAAACTAATATGTTTTACCCTGCGAACTGTCTCCATAATGACTACCGTATACTATCCATGAGCTATTCATATATGATCTAATGATCAGTTGAGCCCATATGCTCACTGCTCATAAGTCAATCTTAGTCTCAAATATGGCTAATGATCCTTAGATCAAACCCAAATATCCCATTAACCAATAGACCTCACAACTGTGAGATCCGCGTCCTAAATTCATTCCCGTTGGCAAACCAAGCTACCAATGTGGGCCCCGTCAAGCAAAATTCTCGACCTAAACCCCAAAACTAAAATATACGGATTTGGATTAATCCGCGCCCTACGGGCGACGACATAAACTAGTCTCCGTATACAATCCACGGGCAACCAAAATAAAAAAAAATACACATGACACAAAGTGAAATGCCGAAGCAGGAGAAAGTGGTTACTGCAATGCGGTAACGTAATTAACTGCAGAGACTTGCGTCTGCAGGAAAGAACGTCCCCACAATCAAAAACCTCTCGTAAAATGAGGGGGAATCTGATGAAGTCTGCTACATCGTCCGCATCCGTCCAAACCTCCGATATATGGTGCCATAAATCAACTTGGTATTTTCAGAAAGGTGGACGGATAAATTCAAATAGCATCTGCCCACAATTCAGGCAAGACGATCCATCCCGGTTCGTCACTGTTTTCGGCGGTAAACAGAATATGGTGGGACCTCTTCTTCTTTCCACTCCACAACTCGTGTGTCGTGTTTTTCTGCGATCAGATAATCGCGGTATAAATGTTTGTTGTTGCCCTTGAGTGATGGGATATTGAAGCTGACGTTTTGTCTCGATGCAGAATGTCGTTTGCTTCCACTCACCACAACTCAGGCTCTGTCACATCTGATGGAGTCAAGTATGGGCCACTTGCAACCTCAAATCTATGGAATCTGGCTCTTCAAGAAATCAATGGGCTTCTCTTTGGGTCTATGGTCCCACCTCCCACCCTCGACACCTCAACGCCAAAGGAGGAATTCTAGAAGAAGTCTGTGTTCCACATGCTGGCTCCTCAAGTTTCTGCTTTGCCGACGGAATCGATCTCCAAACAACTGGTACCTTCCAAAAGCCATGGTCGACGCAGGGGGCAGAATATTCAAGCCTTCAAAGAAAACAGGGGGTATGCTCAGCAAAATTCTAAGGATAATTAAATTCCGGCCGTAAGAAACAGTCGACATCGATATCGGCGTCGTATAAAACAAGCTGGGGGCAGCTCTCCGTATGGTCATGTTTCAACCCCCGTAGTGAATATTGTTGTTCCAACCGAAAACAGTTTTAAACTGCTGCGAAGGGTCAGGAAAAATTCCCCTATCGTGATATTGAAGTAGTCTTCGCAAACCACGAAGATCCAAGTAGAGTAGAGGCCAGTTCGCTCCGTAAAAGAACTTTCCTCATCTATATATAAGGTGTGGAAGCAAGTGAAGAACTTAGTCGTTATTTGTGGCCCATCCCCTAAGCGTCAGCTAAACTCTGACAACTCCTCTTCCAAATACAAGGGGACTCATCCCAAGACGGTTCCTGATACTACGGTTCCTCCTAAAGTGACTTCTCACAAAAAAGAGGGGCCTAATAAAATCCAAATGCCCGAAGCAAACTCCAAGGGTCAAGATTCTAGATGCCCCAAGCCTGGGAGCATGGTAGTTCATACAGTCCGCATGGTGAACTCCAAAGAGGAAAGTACAACTTCTACGAGTCACATACCGCATACTCGGTCTCCGACAAAGGCTCAACTGCAACGTGAAAAGTTGCAGAAGATGCTTGCTCAGGAGGCAGCACTCGCTAATCCATCGTCTAAGGCAAATCCCGAAGACGCACCTGGAGAAAGAACAGAGCAGGAGTCGGATATTGACATCCTAAAGCGCGCTCTAAAAAAGAGAGATGAAGAAGCGGTATAAATGTCCGTTAAAATGAACCAGATGGCTCTTCTGATCCAGAATATGGCTGGAATGATGGTTTAATCGGAAGCACTGGTAGATGAACCACCGGTAGTCGCTCTTAAAGACAACGGTGACATTTCAAATCCTCTGTAAGTCTCATCAACGGTCGAAGATGAAATTATTCCAAAAGTAAAGAAGGACGAATATATCGCTCAGCAAATCAAAGCTCATTATGTCAGTGAAACTACAAATAGGTCAATCAAGATTGGTCGACCATATTCGGCCTGATACGAACAAATACAGTACCCGCCAGAGTACACACTTCAAACGTTCCACATGTACAAAGGAACTGGGAATCCTCACCAGTACATTGCGCGATTTAAATCCTTGTGCAGCAATACTGGAGGAAATGATATACTGCTCCTCCGACAGTTCGTCAGCAGTCTGGCGGGCATCGCCTTCGAATGGTATGTGGAACTCCCAAATGATTCCGTGAAAACATTCAACGAGATGGATATGTTCTTCTGTCAGAGATTCGCTAGTGAGAATGAACACACCACCATGGCGGCGTTGGTCAACGAAAGGGTTGGACTGAATGAAACCTACGTTCAATATGTTACCCGATGGTGAAATCTCTAGTCAAAATGCGAGCAACGCATTGACGAAACTGCAGCCGTGGGAATGTTCATGGCCACCCTTAACCCAAATTCAAAGGTGTTCCCATTTATGGCCATCTTCAAGCAGACGACCTTCCAAGAGCTCATTGATAAAATGACTCGATTGGATCAAATGGGTCAATACCCTTCATCATCCGATGAAGATGAATGAAAAGTGGGTGCAAGATGATGTTTGTCGCCAACGCTCAACAAAAAATGAGCGGCTATGAAGCAACCTGTCGCTAAAATAACGACGGCATGGGTACTCGCTCCTTCCGAAATATACACAGGGGGCATATTTCTCACTGGCGGAAGAATCTCTACATGGGATGGTCCTTTCTTCTCAAAGAACAGAAAAGATATCAAAGGACCTACAAGCGGGTTCTGCAATCAAGTGGAATATCCTACTTGAACCGAAAAACCATGGGAGGGATGTGAAATCCATGTCCCACTCCGAATCAGATGATGAAGGGAATACCCTCAAGTCAAATTCATTCTTCCAAGAAAGAGGAAGACTCGGCAGAAAAAATGACGTGATATCTCGTTCCTTTGTATATGAAGAAGATGCTCCATCAGTATTGGAAAGCGACATTGATGAGTAGGGGGCAGGTACCGTGTGAAATGCCAGGTACTTCCCGCAAAACAACCCGATTGGCATGATGATACATAAAGCAGTCCAAGAAGGTGAAGATAGTTTAAGGCGTGAAGTGTCCATGCAAACAAAAGACAGTCGGCAATGTCTCAGCAATAAGAGTTGGAAGGGATAAGTTATGCAACTCCCCGACCGAATGATAAAATGGACCGAAATGTCCCTAAACTAACGCGTTCCTAAAAAAAGGGAATGTTAGACCGAAACGTCCATAAATTAACGTGTTCCCCCCAAAAATGGGAATGTTGGACCGAAACATTCTTAAACTAATAACGGACCGAAATGTCCTTAAACTAATATTCGTCTCCAAAATGGGAATGTTGGACCGAAATGTTCATAAACTAACATTCGTCCTAAAAATCGACGATGTTAGACCAAATTGTCCTTAAACTAACATTCGTCCCCAAAACGGGAATGTTGGATCAAAATGTCCTTAAACTAACATTCGTCCCCAAAATGAGAATGTTGGACCGAAAAGTCCTTAAACTAGAAATTCGCCTCAAACATGGTGATAATGGACCGGAATGTTCCTAAACGAGCGCATCGCCCCAAATACGGCGATATGCTCTCTTGAGATCTATATTGCAATCGAAGTCCCAACGGTGAAGGTTGCAACTCAAGTCCTACCGGCTACATAGCTACTCCAGTGGTGAAACCCCCCCTAAATCCCACCAGCAAATAGATGGGTCACCTGCGATGAAATTACTTTCGAGATTTCCACCGCTCGCAAAAAAAAAAGACTGTATGTCCACAAGAGAAATGGGCACGGATGAAAACTCGAAAGGGCACCGTGAGTAAAAACAGCAGGACTATCGGCGAGATTATGAAAACCTGGAAGGGCGCGAATTCGTTAAAAAAACGGTACGTCCACGAGCGAAATGAGCACGGATGAAAACATGAAAGGACGCCATGAGTAAAAACAGCAGGACTGCTGGCGAGTTGTGAAAACCCGAAAAGGGCGCAAACTCATAAAATAAAAAAAACACGTGTGCACTTGCAAGGTCCTCTCGACCTTTCGAGGAGAAAATGTCTGCGTGAAATCCTTACGACTCACAAAGGAGCAACACACTTAGGAATCCCTATGATTCTTAAGGAGAAATTACACTTGCAAGATTCTCACGACTCGTAAGGTGAATTCCCCCCTATGAGACCATCACGGCTCATAGGATTCAAAAGCCGTAAGCTACATGGATCTAAACTTGTTCTTAAGCCGTCATATTCCCCTAATATTGCCCTATAGACGGTCCAATATTGACCATTATATACAATCCACGGGCATAAACAAATATTCTCCCACCAAGTTCCACCATTGACGAGAAATGTACTCATATGGTGAACGATACTTGTAAGTCCCCTCGACTTATAAGGAGAAAATACTCTTGTAAGATCCTTACGACTTATAAGAGAGAACGCACTTAGGAGTTCTCACGATTCTTAAGAAGAAAATACACCTAAGAGTTCCTTACAACTCGTAGGGAGAAAAACCTTTATGAGACCCTTCCGGCTCATAAAGTCAAAAAGTCTTAGTCGACAAGATCCTAACCATGTTTGCTAAGCCACCTTTATTCAAATCGACAATGGTAAATGATGATTCGCTCCTGAAAATATCCCAGTTGTAACGATACTGATGCCTAAACAGGTGTCAAACTCCAAGTCCTCTCATGGCAAATGATGATTCGCTCATGGCAATATTCCAGTTGCAGCGATACTGATGCCAAGATTGGGATCAGATCTCAAGTCCCTGACTCGTAATAAAACTTAGCGAGTCAAAAAAATGCATATGAAATAACCGAAATGATGGGGCGACTCGCAATAAAAATCAGCAAGCAAAAAATATGCATATGAAACAGCCGAAATATTTGGGCGACTCGCAATAAAAATAGCGAGTAAAAATAAAAAAATGAAATAGCCGAAATGATTGGGCACCGCGAACAAAATAGCCGAAATGATTGGGCAATCGCGACTTTCGCGACATAAAAGCTGATAAGATAGAGCATCGCAGAAAGAAATAAAAAAATGAAATGAAAACGGAATTTTTCTGCCCTGCAAGTATGTCCATATTGACTCCTGTAGACGGTCCATGGGCACAAATAAAAGAAAGGGAAAGATATTTTCCCACCAGGCTCCGTCAAAGGAAAAGCCAGATCTCGACAGTTCATATACAATCTAGAGACCAACTCGACGTTCTTCTCATTCCAACAGGGTGCAGACGTGACGTCAACAAAGCTCTAAGGTGCCAAATCAAAAAGGAGTAATGGAAAAATCCCAGCTCCAGCTTGACGTTCCTTCTCGGTGCAGATGCAACGTCAACAAAGACCTAAGGGTCAAAAAAAGTGGAGCAATGGAATATTCCTAGCCCCAGATCTCAATGGCAACATCTACGGCCTAGAGATCAGCTCGACATTCCTTCTCGGTGCAGATGCAATGTCAGCAAAGACCCAAGGGTCAAATAAAAGAAGGGTAATGGCAAAATCCTACCTCCAGCTCAATGTTCTCCTCATTTTAGCAGGATACGGACGCAGTTATCAAATGAAATTGGAGCGATAGAATATTCCTAGATCTAGACTTCAATAGCAATAGATATAGCATAGAGGTCCTACAGATGTCCACCCTTGTTTAGAAAAGAACCGGTGCGACGTCGTCAAAGCAAAAAACGAAGTGATGGCATAATCCTAGCTTCGGGTCTTGACGACAACTCCAATAAAACCCAAAAGACCATTGTAAATCATCCCACCCCAGAAGGGTGCAATTATGACTTATCGGGGCTCCAAATTGAGCCTAACCTCAAGTAAAAAAGCATCATGGTAAATTCCTAACGCTTGCTCTTTTAACGGTAATAAAACCTGAGGAGATTACTCGAAGACGTCTTGTTCAGCCCCCGAAGGGATCAGAGACACGACAGTCATGGGGCTACTCGAACAGCGTCTTAAAGACTGCATATCGAAGAATATATCAGCCAATGCGACGGTACCACGAACTAAAACCCTTATACCACAAACCTAACGGACCTCTATCATAAAAGAATGGGGGTTATCTATATTTCACATTAGGATACACCTGCGAGATCCTCTCGACCTGTCTCGACTTGTAGGGAAAAACATCTGTATAAAACCCTCAAGGTTCATGAAGATGAAAAGCCTTAGGCGACGGGGATATCAACCTGTTTCCTAAGCACTGTGGCCCTACAAGTAGGTCCAAATTGACTTTTATACACTATCCACGGGCCACATTCTCCAAAGTCGCATACCGACGAGGAGGGGAAACAACTTACGAGTCCTCTCGACTCGTAAGGAGAAAATTCTCTTGTGAGATCCTTACGATTCTCAAGAGAAAACGCACTTAAGAGTCCTCACGACTTCTAGGAAGAAAATACACCTACAAGATCCTCTCGATTCGTAGGGAGAAATATCTTTATGAGACTCTCACGACTCATAAAGTTGAAAAGTCTTAGGTGACAGATCTAAACCTGCTTCTTAAACCATTGTTGCCCTACAAGAAGGTCCAAATTGACTTTTGTATACTATCCACGGGCCACATTCGTTAAAGTTACATGCCAATGAAGTGAAGAAGCTACTTACGGGTCCTCATGACTCATAAAAAAATATCCGAGTAAGATCCTTACGACTCACGAAGACGGTGTACACTAAGAAATTCTCACGATTTCTAGGGAGAATACGCGCCTATGAGATCCTCACGACTTATAGGGAGAAAAACCTTCTGGAGACCCTTACGGCTCATGAAGATAAAAAAAGCCTTAGGCTACAAGGATACTAACTTGTCTCATAAGCCATCAATTCTATGGCCATGCATAACTCTGCACTACTTTACCTATGTACATACTTACGTGGGCAAACTAGTGAGGGGCATTTGTTCCCGCCAAATTTTTTGGCTCAGAGCTTGTTGTTCTCTTATAAAAATAAAGGAAAACCCCCACGTGTTAAACACGTGTTAAAAACATGCAAAACATATAGATACCGCCTATGATAGGATTAAATCCTATATTGGGTCTTCACGTGTTTCCCATGTGAGCGCCAGCGCCAGCTTCTGTTAGGATTAATTCCTATAGTAGCACCTCACGTGGAACACACGTGAGCGCCGGTGTGCAAAACACGTGAGTGACTATTTATAAAAGAATTAAATTCTTAGGCGGATCCCAAGTGTATAGCACGTGAGCGTCAGCATCAAAATTAAAGAGGGTAGAATTAAATTCTACATGGGGAATATTTCCCTAAAATCTGGGATATTCTCCGTTAAACAGAGCCGTTGGATCAAAGATCCAATAGTGATTATAAATTATCAAAATGATAGAATTAAATTCTATTAGGGAAAAAATATCACCCTGATCAAATATTCTCTGTTAAAAAGAGAGTCGTTGGATCAAAGATCTGACGGTGATTTAAAATTATCAAATGATAGAATTAAATTCTATTTAGGAAATATTTTCCTTGATCTTTCTGATATGGAAAGATCTTTCCCTAACAGAGAATCTTGGATTTAAAATCCAATGGTGATAAAATATCACAAATTAAACCATCTGATAGAATTAAATTCTAGGGATGGAATATTTCCCTGATCTTCCTCAAACTAGAAAGATCTTCTCCGTTAAACAGAGGACCCTTGGATCAAAGATCCAACGGTGATTATAAAATCACTTATCAATCATCTGATAGAATAAAATTCTATCTTAGGAAAATATTTTCCTAATCTTGTTAAACTAACAAGATATTCATATAACAGAATTAAATTCTATGTTAGAAAAATATATTCCTAATCTTGTTAAACTAATAAGATATTCATACGATAGAATAAAATTCTAATCTTGTTAAACTAACAAGATATTCATATGATAGAATAAAATTCTATGTGATAGAATTAAATTCTATGTTGGAATAAAATTCTAATCTTGTTAAACTAACAAGATATAAATATGATAGAATTAAATTCTATATTAGGAAAATATCTTCCTAATCTTATTAAACTAACAAGATATCCATATGATAGAATAAAATTCTAATCTTGTTAAACTAACAAGATATTCATGTGATAGAATAAAATTCGATCTTAGAAAAATATTTCATAATCTTGTTAAACAAATAAGAAAACTTTTCTGTTAAACAGAGAGCCTTTGGATTAAAAATCCAACGGTGAATAAAATTCACCGATTGATCTAAAAAATCATTTTGATTGATCATGAAATCAATCATGATCTCTCAATAAGAGATTTTCTCAACAAATTGATTTTTCTCTTCTCCTATAAATATGAGCAAAGATATTAATCAAGGAGGAGAACAAGAGGAGGAGGAAAAAAGAAGAGGAGACCCTCATAAGCTTCTGTAAAAATACAGAAGGCTCTCAAAAGAACAGAGAATTTAATTCTCTTAAAGAAGAAGATCTCCCTTCTAAAAACCCTAGGTAAAGAAAAAAGAAGAGATCAAAATATCTCGTTTACCTAACATACCATATCTAAGGGTTTAACCCTTCTCAAAAAACTTAGTTCTTTCTCTGAATCTGAGATCCACAAGACAAGTCTCACACAAGTTGAGAATTTAATTCTCATCGGGAAGATCTTGTTCTTGAGAATCAAAGATTCAGGAAAAAACAAAACTGAAAGGAAAGAAGAGGGAGCCCATAATACTCCTGGAACTTAGTTCCTTAAAATCAAGAACTTAGTTCTTAAAGAACCCTATCCAAGATTCTTAAAATAGTGATCTTGGTGATCGTTAATGGTCAAAATACCATTAACAGAGGTTTAACCTCTCAGAAAACATGAACAAGAGAGGAGAGATAAAAGAACGTGGAGAAAATGGAGTCCATAATACTCCGGGAACTTAGTTCCTTCAAAACAAGAACTTAGTTCTTAAAGAACCTAATCCCAGATCCTCAAAATAGTGATCTTGGTGATCTTTAATGGTTAAAATACCATTAATAGAGATTTAAGTTCTCTAAAAAAATATAAACAGAGATTAAATCTCCAAAAATATAGCACCTCACGTGAAAAACACGTGAGCACCAGAGAAAATTAATGCTTAGCACTATTGTAGCACCTCACATAAAAAGCACGTGAGCGCCCAAGGATAAAAACTTAGTGCCTCACGTAAAAAGCACGCGAGCGCCCAAGGCAAAAAACTCAGCGCCTCACATGAAAAGCACATGAGCGCCAGAAAAGATTAGTGCTTAGCACCATGCCAGCGTCTCACGTGAAACACCCATGAGCGTTATATATCTTAGTGATTAGCACTGCTGGGTAGTATAGAAACCCAATCTCAGCCCAAATTGGCTAAGTTTTCTGAGGTTAAATCTCTTTCATTTTAAATCAACCGAGCCCATATGCTCATAATTTCCAAACTGATCTTAGTCTCAAACATGACTAATGATCTGTCATTGATGATATCCAAAATGATATTCATCCCATATCTCCTAAGTTAATCTTAGTCTAAAATATGACTAACGATTCTTAGGTCCACCACAACCCCTTTTCCCCTCAAATACGGAATTTGGTTCAAGGATACATCTTTCCACACCTCTGATATATGTCGTTGAAATTCCTCAACGTCTTCAGAGAGGTGGCGGGCCCCGATAGCCAACAACTCCTTTCTCGTCCCAACTTGATATAAAATTTTGTCAAGATAGGGAATGATATATCCCACATTGATACACTTCCAAATTGACGTGCACACCTCATATCGGATCGCATCCCAAATTGGGAGCATTCCATGTCACCATCGTTCACTCCGCCACGTAACAAATATACGTGCGTGCAAGATGGATGTTAGACCGAAATGTCCTTAAACTAACATTCGTTCCCAAAATGGGAATGTTGGACCGAAATGTCCTTAAGCTAATATTCATCCCCAAAATGAGAATATTGGACCGAAATGTCCTTAAACTAATTTTCATCCCAAATAGGGAACATTGGACCGAAATGTTCTTAAACTAACATTCTTCCCAAACAGGGAATGTTGGACCGCGACGTCCTTAAACTAATATGTTTTGCCTTGTGGACTGCCTCCATAATGACTACCGTATATTGTCCATGGGCTATTCATATATGATCTAATGATCAGTGTCTGCTCATAAGTCGATCTTAGTTTCAAATATGGCTAATGATCCTTAGATCAAACCCAAATATCACATGAGCCGATGGACCTCACAAATGTGAGATCTGAGTCCTAAATTCATTCCCGTTGGCAAACCAAGCTACCAACAAGGGCCCCATCAAGAAAAATTCTTGACCTAAACCCCAAATCTAAAATATACGGATTTTGACTAATCCGCGTCCTATGGACGACGACATAAACTAGTCTCCGTATACAATCCACTGGCAACCAAAATAAACAAAAATACACACAACACGAAGTGAACTGCCGGAGCAGGAGAAAGTTGTTACCGCAATGCGGTAACGTAATTAACTGCAGGGGCTTACGCCTACAGAGAAGAGCATCCCCACAATCAAAAACCTCTCTTAAAATGGGGTGGAATCTGATGAAATCTGCTATATTTGTCGCATCCGTCCAAACCTCCGATATATGGTGCCATAAATCAACTTGGTATTTTCGGAGAAATGGACGGATAAATCCAAATAGTATCTTCCCCTAAATTTAGGTAAGACGATTCATCCCGGTTCGTCTCTGTTTACAGTGGTAAACAACGGCGAGGAGCCGAGGGTGTGACCGTGAGCTTTGAGGGTGATCGGGGAAGGTGCAGGGTCGGTGGTGGTGGTGTATGGGGTTGCTAGAAGTCGAGAGGAGGTGGTGGAGGTGGTCGGCGTTGGTGGATTTCCAGCGACGAGGGGCTGCCGGCGAGGTGGAGGGTGATAGGTTCTTGGGTCGGGGAAGGTTGGGTGGTGCTCGGGTGTCGTCGCGGAGGAGAAGAGGAGAGGAGAAAGAGATGGTGGCGAGGAAGAGGATGTGAGGACGAGGGGGAGACGGTGATGGTGAGGGGGCGACGACGACGAGGACGAGGGTTAGAGTTTGTGTTCGCGGGTGAGGACGTGAGGAAATGAGGGAAAGAGGGAGTATGGTTTTTATAATTGGTTTTATATTATAGTGTGTGTGTGTGTGTGTGTGTGTGTGTGTGTGTGTGTTAGAGAGAGAGAGAGAGAATGAGAGAGAGAGGCGAGGGAAAAAGAGAGAGAGTGATCATGATTAATATAATTAATATATTATATATTATATAGCAGTATTATATATATGTTAGTTATATAAATATTATATATATTTGGGATTTTGCAGATAATACCAGATTACTCCGAATATTACCCGTGTCCCTTCAAAACTCTAGTTTTTCAATATGAAGAATATACGTAAAAGTTTAAACCATAATGTGATATCCAGTAAATAAAAATATATACCCCCAAATCTGGATCTACGTAAATATACATAGCAATCAAGAACGAGTTTTTTTTAGCAATTAGGACAAGAGTCATGATATATGGCGCAACCACATGATATGGGGTACTATGACTTGCAAGATTAGATAAGAAAATATGTTATTTGATTTCATATTGTATTTTAAAAGATATGTGGAATATATTAGATATGTGTATAATATCTAGATTTGCATGGATCCTCTATACTAGCAAATATTTGAAGTACTCTTTGAACCATGATGGGTTTCAAATATGCGGGTCGGGACGGATAATAACCACAACTGTTAATAGCACCAATCGGAACCCAAAAGCAACAATAATCAAGAATTTTTGTAACGACTATGAGTTTACTGTACAAATTTTTTCAGTTTAATGTACAGAAAGGAGTTTACAAGTCTGAGTACAAGTTATAAGTATATTTTGTTTAAAAACAACAAGAAACAACTTGTAGCTTACTGGTAAAGCCTTGCACTGCTGTGACGTAGCCCCTGTATTCGAATCCCATCAGACACATTAATTTTTTTTCTGATTTTCTTTTTAAACTTTTTGGAAGCCTGAAAGTTTACACGTGCAATACACACAAAAACGAAAAGACAAAGAAATCAAACAAGTGCAAAAGAGTATTAACATTGAGATGAACACGTGGCTCCAATCCACCGGCCCCCTCCCTTCAATCGGTCAGTGGAAATACCCCCATGGCCGGCACCGACGGTCCCCCCGAGCCCAATGAGGCCCAAGCATTGCACCCACGACCCTTCCCCTACCCCTAACTCCTCTGCACTGCAATCAAATAGAGACTTTTAATTTCGCCTTTAAACCAAATTTTAATGCATTTTAATTCACCCTTTTAATTCCAAACCCCTAATTCCACACTATAAATACTACCCCATTCACTAGCCCTTCATCATTCTGAAAATTATAGCCAAAACTTTCAAAATTTCTCAAGTACAAGTGGAGTAGAAGAGGAGTTAGCAAGCGATCAAGTTCCGGCGAGGATCGAAGCAAATTCCGGCGACTCCGCGACGCCACTATGACAACCCCCTCTTCTTCTACCATCTCTAAACCTAACTAGCTTGTAAGTCCCATCCAATCCTCATTCTTCTTCTTTAAAAGTTCAATTTCAAAACATGTGTCGGAAGTGGAGTTAATACCGACATTTTCTTCTAAAACTCTATAATTTCACTTTTTCTTATATATTCTTCATTCATATTCCAACACCATACTTGTTAACATAAAACCAATACTTAGAACCAACTTTTAATAAAAAAAAATCTTTCAAAATAACTTTAAATTAACATTTATATTAAAATACCATGAAGTTTGTATATCATCTTTATTTGTTTTGCTTACACATACCTTTAGGAAAATTCATGAAGTAACGACCTACCTCGCACATACACACATGGTTACATAGCACAATATTCTTCGAACGTATTTTTGTTACGATTATAATATTACATTAAAATACCATTTACTATAAAAACCGATTTTCTTTTAAATTGTATTTTTAACTCCTTTGCAAATATGCCTCTACAACCCTCTTTAGGGGACCCATTATTGGATGGTGTGGATTATCGCACATCTTTAGGCTAGTAAAGTAAGATGCAGACCTCCACACGGAGCATTCGGTCTCGAAAAGTTTTAAATACGGTTTTTAAAAAAAACGCAATTTTCTACTTAAATAATTTTCAATAATTATATAAATATTACTAATCCATATATTTTTAAAATATAATAAAATTACCTTTTTTTTTAAAGATAAAAGAATGACAAGTTTTACTAAAATACCATCAAAAGACAAGCTTTATAATAAAATACCATGAACTTTTCAAGCTAAGCTATTATCACTAAAGTACCTCAAATCCTTAAAATTCACATCCATGAAAACCCTAAATAAAATAAATAACTTCTCGAGCTTTATTTTTAATTATATTAAAAATATTTTCATAAAACCCCCTCGAGTTATATAAAACAACAATTAAGGACTTTAGTAAATATAGGTTTAAGCGGGATCAATTCTCTTGAGCCCCGGAGAGCCGAAGAAAGTGCCTATTTAAGGTAGAAAATTTAATGGAGTTATCAATGGTAATTGTCTTGGAAAAAGACACAAATCCTGCCATCCATGTGCAGCAGTTACCGATAACTCCCGAACCTAATTCAGGATCTAAATCAGTTATAAGTGTCCGACTCAAGTCTGAGTCTAAATCAAACTTGAATCCAAACTCAAATCAGAATCCAATTCAAACATAAATTCAAAGTCTAACATGAATACTTGAACATGAACCTGAATACCGAATTCAAACTTCAATATCAAACTTGAATACTTGGCTTGACTTGACCGAACCATGGCTATAACTTGACATGACTTCATGACTACATCTTGAACCTGAACAACTTGTATCCATGGTCTCAGCAAGACTTGTAACATAAACCATACAATACATTACACAGGGTTAATGGGGTAGATTGGTACGGAATGTATTAACGTGGCACGAGATGGTCACTAAAAGACACCTACATGAACTCTCGTGCCGTTGTTCCGTGGGTTTTGACGGGCCTTGTACTATATATTACCATAGTCCACAGGGTAAGATGGACTCCTCTCGTATACACAAATACCTTCTGTACCAAGATACAAACAACTATATTAGTATAACAAACATATAACTGTACATCTTACCAGTTCCATTTCATACTACTTGTTCTATTCCATTCTTTCTTTTGGGACTTACCGAGCGCTAGTTCGCTAACGTCATTCCTATCTTTTTTCTTTTTGGAATGTTCATCAGGAGAACCGGACTCTTAGGAGATCGAGCCAAGCCAGGAGGACTTGGATCAGTTCACTGCCCAGCCGGAATTCTAGTTCTCTTGTACTTACATTCAGTTTGTATGCTACTGTTTAGGCACTGCTTTACTCATTGTACTTTTCCTTTTCAAAACAGTTATATGTAAAGATGAATGTTAATAAAGTTGTTGTTCATTTTATATCTCTTCTTATTCTTGTGCATTTTTATATTGCTTAATTACGCTTAACGTATTTATTTCTTAGTAAATACGTTGCGGGCCTGCCACATCTCCGCTTCCGTATGCTGGGAAGCGGGGCATGACAGGTTTTGTTGGCGGCCCATGCAGGTCAGTTCTGCATGATGTCTTAAGAAATATATCATAAGAATTATAAGAATCAGCAACTATATATTCTTTACATTTCAAATTCCTCGAATCTATCCTAACCTTTCTTTTTCTATCAAGGTCGTGGATTCTCCCAATAACACCAGCACCAACGTCAATGGCAACACTCCACCGCCTACTCTACCACCACCGCCTACCGTTGCAGTTCCCATCAAAGAGCAAACGGTACTGCTTGAGACAATCAAGATCCTCTTGGAGGGTCAGCAGCAGCAGACTGCTATCCTCATGCACTGCCTAGAAACCGAGGTACCCGGAGTCAAGCAATTCCGGGCACTACAGTCGAAACATTTCTCTAGGAAAGAGAGCCCACTAGAGACAGAAGAATGGGCTTAGTCAATAGAGGATGATCTGGCGGCAGCACAAGTGTCAGAAATTGCTTGGGTGAGAGTTCCGAAGCTGCAACTAACAATCAACGCCCGAGTTTGGTGGAAGGCTGAAGAAAGCCGTCTTGCACAACCGATTGAATGGAAGACGTTTCGCGATATGTTCGACACGAAGTACTTTCCTGAGACTTCCCGTTCCGACATGGAACAACAGTTCATCCACTTACAACAAGGCTCGATGTGGAGCAAGTCCGTGGATGAATACGATACTGAGTTTACCATGCTTAGCTGGTAAGATATTGTCTCAAATTCAAATTACTGATATCACTTATTACACTGCTAACACAAGACCATAACAGGTTCGCGGCACACCTCATTCCAACTGCTGAGATTCGGGCACGACGATGTCAGCAAGGGTTGGACCTGGAAATTCAAGCTGCACTAGCTACAGGGGATTTCCCAACCCATGATCTCGCTTTGAAGGATGCCCGAAGTTAAGAGGCAGTTTTGAAGAAGAAGGGCAGACAACAGACTGCCGATGTGAAACACCCTGCCATACAGATGGAAGGAGGAGCCTCTTCCAGGCTGACATTTGCACCCAGGAAACCGGGAGGATCATTTAACCGGCTCAGTCCAGACTTTTGTTTCTACTGCAAGAGGAATGAACACCTGGCGAAAGACCGCAGGCGTGCGAATGGCTTATGTTTGGTTTGTGGCGTATCTACTCATGCCATAGGAGCATGTCCATATCGACTCAACTCAGCTCCAGCACCTAGACCAGCAATCATAATTCCGCAGAGGCCAGTTATTCAGGTTCCAGCACCTCGTCTAGCTCTCCCTGCACCACCTCCACGTGGACCTCTTGCACAGCCTCCGTGTCAATTCAATCAGGCATAAAGAAACGTGCCTCAAGAGCAGAGAAACATGCCCCAGGGACAGAGGAGTGTGCCTCCAGCAAGGAGAAATATACCCAGATGTCAGGCTTTCACCATGACAGTTGAGGAAGCCGAAGCCACTAGCCAAATCATCAGTGGTAATTCCCAATTCTTTCCCATCTTTTCAAATCCTTATATATCTCTATATTTTCCTATATCTAAAACCAACCTCACACAATTTAGGTACTATACTAGTAGCCACCCTTCTTGCACTCGCACTATTCGACATTGGAGCATCATACTGTTTCATGTCACAACGATTCATGAGAACGCATGCGATTCCCGTGAAGCCATTCATTTCAAGCTGGAATGTCAGTTCCGGGAATAGCATCTTGAAGGCAACTATGGGATTTGATCAGTGTCTAGTTGTAGTTTGCGGACGAGAATTCTACGTGAATTTCAAAGTATTGGACATCCTAAAGTTTGATGTTGTGTTGGGAATGGACCGACTGAGAGTTTTCTATGCTACGAATGACTGCCGTCAAAGGAGAGTGGTATTTGAGATATCAGATCACCCAGTCTTCTACTTCAAGAGTGGAGATAGAACGTTGGAGCCAGGAATCTTCCGTGCCAAACCAAAGAATGCGGAAGTGTTTACTCTACCGGTGGAAGAAGAAAAAACCAGAAGTAGTTCGAGAGTTCGAGGATGTGTTCCCTGAAAATATATCAAGTTTGCCTCCCGATCGAGCTCTTGTGTTTAGCATTGACTAAATACCTAGTGTGCAACCTGTAATCAAAGCCCCGTACCGGTTAAGTCCAGAAGGATTGAAGGAGATCCGTACTCAGTTGGACGAACTCCTGAAGAAAGGTTGGATTCACCCCAGTACTTCAACATGGGGATCTCGAGTTTTACTTATGTAACGACCGTGTTTTCTAATACCCAATAAAAAGTCTTTTATTTAGTACCAAGTATTTATTTGCGTATTTATTTGATGGAAAAATATTTTGTCTTAATGATTTTATTTTTAAAACGGATGTGAGAAATTTTTAAAGCATTGAAATATAATTAAAGGAATTTTCTAAAATCTATTTATATTTTTCTAGTCTTAAAATATTTTAATGATATTTTATAATGTCTTAAAACAATTTACATATTTTTATTACCAATTAAAATAATTATTTCTTAATTAAAATGATTTTCAAGGATAAACTAGATTTTAAATAATTATAATAACTAACAAATATCATAGATATTGGAATATTATTTAGTTTTAGCCCAAAATCATTTTTATACTGAAGATAACAATAAAATATATTTTCTAAAATTTTTCCATAATTTTCTATTATTTTAAATTATTTTTAACAAATTTTTTGGAAACAAAATCGTATAGGGAAAACAATTTTAAATTTAAAAGAAAGAAAATAAAATAAAATATAAGTGGGGAAACCTGGACCGTTAGATTCAAGATCCAAAGGCCTAGAATCTGCGGCAGCGCCATAAGGTGGTGGCGGCGCTACGAGGTTGGGGCCATGCAAAACGTGTGATCCCTTCACTCGCGGCCACGTGGCCACGAGGCCAGGCGCGATCACTGTCGTTGGATCAAGATCCAATGGCCACGATTTAATGGCGGTGGCACAATCATCAACTGATGATGATGGCAATGATTGCTGGCGCGGATTTTGTGGGATTTGACCGGACTTTTTGGATTTTATTGTTTGGAGAAAGACACTATAAATAGAGGCCTTCAAACTCTATTTTCTCACACCACAGAACACTGAAAATTCTGAAAAAAATACCCAGACCTTCGTATCGACGACGCCAAAGCTGTGGTTTCATACAATCATCGAGGAAAAATCTGAGCGCGAAGTTATTGAGGTTTTAGTACGAGTCTATACTTTCGACCCATCAATATTCAACTAAAAATAAAGGTAGGATCCGCCTCTCACCACTTGTCTGCCACCTTCTTTCCTTTAGAGGTCTTAGTTTCAAGTTCTAATCTCCAACCCTATTTTGAAATGATGTTAAAAGTAATTCTGTATGCCTTTTGTGATACCTCATAATTATAGTTTTGACACATGCTTGAAATGGAATAATTAAATTATCCTTATGTGCGTAAATATTGCACCATCGTCCTATATGGAAAATAATATGTTTGATATTATAACCCACGGGGTATCAATCCACCCTTTATGTACACCCACTTACCTATGATACTAATAAGATTTCGAAATAGGTTACTTCCACAAAATATCATCATTTTATTAAAATGTTGTATCTAATTAAAATATCCATATGATATAAGACGATTTGAATAAAATACTTTAGTCACACTAAAAAGATATATTTTTACTTGCACTCTTATTCACTAATCACTTTAGTTTTATTAAAATCCCTTTACCTTTTGAAAAGTGGTAATACATATCTAAATAATTATATTATGGTTTCCAACTTAAACCGCTTTCACTTAGAGAGAATATTTTTATATTAATTTTTCTCAACTTATTAACTAAGCTGTAATAAGATACCCTAATAGGGCAATGTTTTATATGAAACACCTTGTGGTTGCTAGATAATCGTCCCTAAAAAAGACACAAATTTTACCGTCCATGTGCAGCGGTTATCAACGCAGAGTTGTTCTTGTAGAATATCACTTTTAATAAAATTCCTTAATTTTAAATAAGATAATGTTTTACGTAAATACCCCGTGGTTGATACGCAATTGTCCCTGAAAAGGACACAAATCCTGCCGCTCATATGCAGCGGTTGCCAACACGGATGTATTTCTAAAATATTATTTCCAAATAAACTCCATAATTTTATAAATTATTATTTGCAATAAAATACCTTAATCCGTTCTAAAAGGATACAATTTCATTTAAATACCTTGATCTTTACTAAAAGGCTATTTCCAGCAAAAACCATAACCTTTATAAATGATATTTTCAAAAAAAGAATACCTAAAACTTTAGTGATAGATAATTTCAAATAAATACCATAAACTTTCATTAAAAAGATATTTTCATTAAAATACCATGGGTTTCCCAAAATTATAATTACTTTAAAATATCTTGGTTTTATTATAAACAATAACTACCATTAAATGCCATGATCTTTTTAACTACGGGTTCTAAAAAATATTATGAGATACCTTACAGACTTTAAAAGGTAACAATATAAAATGAGTGGTCGTGAAAGACCATATTAAATGAGATAAATTATTTAAATACAAGTTTATGATGATACGGTTAGGGCTAGAATGCGCGAACCTAGGTATGAAGTACTTATAAATGAAGACCCCTGCAGGCAGGGTGAACAGTCCAATGTGTGGACGATTACTAACCCGATATTCTGGCAAATACTAACCCGATATTCAGAAGAATACTAACCCTACTTTGAAGGCGAATAATCCAATATGTGGATGACATACAATGTAGAAATTCCATGCCTATATGATATATACACTAACTCTAATTCTTCAAAACCTTAACACTGAATAACGAGGATGGGTAGTTATATTAGGCAAGGATATGCGGAACTCGGATTTTCCTACTACTCGATCATGATCTCGGGAAGTGAAACGGTACATTTCGCTTCCCCAGTTTTTGTTCCATGGCCACAACGGAATAACCGCGAGTATCCAAACCCTTATTTAACAAACTAATGCGAACTTTTACCTAATAGATACCTCATTCAACATGACTTATTTGGCATGCACCTCATACCCTTATACCTATATACATCATATCTGTACACACACATCATACCTGTATATATTTTCTCGTTTTTGTACCTTTACTTTCGTATGAGGCAATCCTACCTGAGTGCAACTCGCTGACGGACTTTCCTTTTCTCTCTCTATCCTTGAAATGTCCGTTAGATAAGATTGAGTATTATGATGAGGAACAAGGTGTGGAGTCTACTAATGAAGATTATGCGGACCTAACGATGGAAGATTAGCTATTTTTATTTTGGTTTGTTGCCCACATTTTTAGGGCTTTTTCTTCTTCTTCGATGTAATTAAACTATTTAGTTTATTTTACTCTTCCTTTTGGAATGTAATAAAGTTTGGTTAATGGAAATAAATACCTTCTGCTTTTATTATTTTGTTTTGGTACATATCCTGCATGTTATAGATATTCATACACTTAACGTGACTGTATTGAATAGACCACCTTCAATACAGTTAGGTTACAAACCATGCCACGTCACCCTTCACCTTCTTTTGGGAAGCGGGGTGTGACAAGTTTTAATGGTGGCCTATGCAGGTCCTCAATATACTAAAATGAAACTGTTAACTGACTTATTATATTTGTGAATCTCATCTACTTATACCGATTTCATAATTTCCCCATGTTCCTTATCCTTTCCTTGGCATTCTACATCCTGACCATAGCCTTCCTTTTCAGATCATGGCCAATCTTTTGGAAAAGGACAACATGTCAGACATCACCATTGAGTCTATGTTTGGATTTTCGGATGACGAAGTATTAGGCCCCCAGGCAGTTATTTCTGACAGCGACTTGGAGGATGAAGAAGTCGATACTGCAGCACCGGAGCTTATGATGGCCAATGACTTCGAAGACAAAGAAGAAGATCCTATAGAAGATGAACCTATGGAAGATGATCCTGAAGAGGTGGTTTCTGCAGAAGAAGAAGACCCTATAGAGGTGAAGTCCGAGAATGAGGCTCCAGCCGAGAATGAGTCAAAAGATGAAACTTCGAGTGAGGAGGAACTTGAGGCCGAAGAAACTCAGGCGGTTGTCCCCGCAAGACACTGTAGGAATAGCCGTCCCTCTCTTAGTGCGAGAGCCTATCACAACTTTCTGAGCTCCCATAATCGAGATTAATAAGACTTGTTTTCCTTTTGTCCGAATAAAACGATTATTAGCAGTAGGGACATGTCCTTTCTTTTCAGTTGTACTCGCTTTACTGAATTTGAATAATAAAATCTTTGTTTCGAGCAAAATACCCCTTGTGTCTCTTGATTTTCCTTTTATTAGTTTTCCTCTTGCATTAATTGTTGTTCTTTCGTGCAAGAAACTATCTTGTATCATCCATCAGTCTATTTGTAACCTGACCCCCTTCTTATTAAGATCACAATGGCCGAACAACACCCTAACCGTAATAGAAGAGAAAATAGGATCAATGAAGCTGCTGCTCAACAAGCAACTATATTAAAAATGATGCATGGGCTACTAGAACAACAGCAGCAGCAAACGATTGCCCTTCATCAGGAGCTGCGAGAAAGTAAGCAGCAACAAGGGGAGGTTTTAAGGAAGGCACTAGCCCTGGTTCCTTAAGGATCAGCGGGAGTGAAGCAATTTGGATTACTTCATCCAAAGACCCTCTCAGGAAAGGAAACTCCTTTAGAAGCTGAGGAATGGCTCAAAGGAACCGTCAATGATTTCGGTACCGCTTAAATTCCTAAGGATGTGTGGGTAAATATTGCTAAACTACAACTCACGGATAATACCAGAATATGGAGGGAGGCAGATGTAACAACCCTAAAATTTCTGTATAATTTTTTTCAAAAAATACAGAAAGGGGTATTTTTGCCTGAGCAAAAGATATAAGTTTGTTTTGCTTTTTAATAGCAAGAAGGAGCTTGTAGCTCATTAGTAAGACCTTGCACTGCTGAACCAAGCCACCAGAGTTCAAATCTCATCCCTTACATTATTTTTAATATTGTTTTATTTTGAATTTTTAGAAGTCCAAGGATCTACACGTGCATAACTCGTAAAAACCCCACTACATATATAAAACAAAATAGCCCAGGAGAATCACCGACCGACGAGCGACCCACGGCAGCGAGCCCCGGCCGGACTCGCCGTGACTCGGCCGGCGACTCGGCCGACTCGGGCCGCCGCCGCCGGCTGAGTTGAGCCGGATCGGCCTGAATCCTTCTGTGGCTCTTTGTCTTTTGGCATTCTGGTAACTCCTGCACACTTTAAATTTTCTGGAAATAAACAGAGCCTTTTAAATTCAATTAAAACCTCATTAAACTATATTTTTAATACAATTTTTATTTCATTTTTCAATTCAAACTTTCACCTACCCTAACCCTAGCCTTACCCTATAAATATCAACCCTAAATACACCCCTCTCACTCACAAATTCTGTCTAAACTCTCAAGAAAACCCTATCGAACTTTTGTGTACAAGTTGAGTTAGCGAAGGGCGAAACTCCGGCGATCTTCCGACGACGACTCTAGGAGCTCCCGGCAACGAAACGACGCACCGGCAAACCCTACATCTTCCTCTCCCTCTTCTCTAACCTCTAAGCTGTAACTCCCTTCTCCCTCTTCACCTTGCTATTCTAAAAACACGTATTTCTAAAACCCGACGGAAGCGGAGTTAATCCGATTTCCGATTCGGTTCTTCCTAAAAATTCAACTTTTTCTTAAATACAAACATACCAAACCCTTACGTGTTGACTATTAATTATTAACAAACATGTTGAATAAGTTTCATGGCAATACATTTAATTTTGTAAGTTGTACTACTCTTTTTCAGTAAAATACCATGTAATTTATTTTTTACCTTAAAACATTATTAATCTTGCTATACCTTTAGTTAGATCATGAGGTAATGACCTACCTCCTCACAACACTCATATACAACAAAGCACAATACCTTTCGGGAATATAGAATACGGGAAAACGAAACTTTACATATAAATACCACTAACTATTAAAACCGTTTTCTACAAGATTATATATTTTACACAAATCTTTGCAAAGCGCCGCTACAACCCATTTTGGGGAACCCGTTCGGGATAGTGCGGATTATCGCACATCCTCGGACTTAGTAGTGCGAGATGCAGACCTCCGCAAGGAGCATTCGGTCTCGAGAGATTTAAAATACAAATATCTTAAGAAAATGAGATTTCTAGAAAATAATAAATTAAAATTATTTTTTTTATAAATATATAAATATATATGAATTATCAAAATATATATTTTTGATATATTATAAATAATCTAATTTTTCTAAATCAAAAGAATCATTTTACATGAAAATACCATAAAATTCCATACAAGTTCAATATTGCAATTAAATACCATATACTATGAAAATAGGATTTATTCACTAGAAATTTCACATATATAAAATTTACATCTATGAAAATTCTAAAGACGATAATTAAATACTTGAGGTGTATTTTGTAAATTATACAAAATTATTTTTACATAAAACCCCCTCGATTTTTATAAATTACCCTAAAGACCCTAGTAAACATAGGTTTAAGCGGGACCAGTCTCTTGAGCCTCAGGGAACCGGAGATATGGGTGCTTGCCTATTTAAGGTAGATAACTTAACAAACGATGTTATTAACACGGTAATCGTCCTTGAAAAAAATACAAATCCTGCCGCCCATATGCAGCGGTTACCGATAACATCAAAACAATCAAGACTTCAATTTCTTTTCTAATTGTTCTGACTCAGACTGAGTCTCTTTTTAAATAATCTGACTTGAATATGATTCAAGTATCCAAACCACAATTCAACATGAATCCATAAATCCATATATTCAATCTATCAATCTATACAACTTGACTGAACCGAACCATGAATATACTTCCATTTACATGATTCTCCAGTTACATCCATTTACATGATTCTCCAGTTACATCCATTTACTCATATCATGGTTTTGGCAAGTCATCTATACAATTCAATTTTCAAGACAATACAATACAATACAATACCATCATTACAATCATTACTATCAATACAATAAATACACGGGGTATTGGGGTAGTTCATGCGTGAATCCAACAAAATCTCAAGAGTCCCCCTAGATCATGAATCCATGTCTACTAACACAAGCAAGCAATCATGAGGGCCCGTGTTTCCATGCTCCTGGATTACAGCCTGTTGAGTTTAGAATACTTCGACGACGGTCGAAGTCCCGTTACTAACAATTGAATCGGACCCGTGATTCCCTACCCCTGAATTACAGCCTGTTGGGTTTGAGAAAACTCTTGAGATTGGTTGACATTCACCCTTGAACTTACGTTAACAACAACATCAGCACTAAATACAACCGTATAACAAAATAATAAAACTTTAAAAACTATACTCTCTCTCTCTGCCTATTCTACTTCTCCCTTATCTTTGGGACTTACCGAGCGATTGTTCGCTGACGACATTTCTTCTCTTTCTTCTTTGGAATGTTGTCAGGTGGATCGGAAGCTCTAGAGCACGAGACCATTCAAGAGCATTCGGAGCAGGCCCTTGAGTAGTACACCGAAGACGCAGAGCTGTAGTCACTTGTACCTATTTCATTTCAGTACTTTCCATTTCTGTTATGCCACTGTTCAGGCGTCGCTTTATCCGATGTATTTACTTTTCCATGCATTGTACAAAAGAATGTTAATAAATAAAGTTGTTGTTCAGTTATATCTACTGTCTTTGTCTCTTGTGCATTTTTATTTATATTGATTAGATACGCTTAGCGTATCTACTTCAGAGTAAATACGTAGCGGCCAGTCGCGTCCTCTGCCCGTATACTGGGAAGCGGGGCGTGACAGCAGAGGAAAGTAGACTGAAAGGGCCTATCGACTGGGAAACGTTCAAACAACGTTTCGATACTCAGTACCTTCCAGCCGTGGCACACCTAGAGATGGAAATGGAATCCGTATAACTCCAACAAGGGAGCATGTGGAATAAGCCTGTGGATGAGTATGCTTTAGAGTTCACAAGGTTAAGTCAGTTCACACTTCACTTGGTGGAAACCCAAGAACTTTATGCTAAGAGGTTCCGATAAGGATTGGACCTGAAGACGCAGTCCTCCATGTTTTCTGCTACTCTTTCGACTTATGACATAATCTTAGATGTAGCGTGAAACTTGAAGATCTACAGAAACGCATAAGGAAGAATGACCGCTTGTCAGGTGTTAAGTGACCGACCAATCAACTTTTGGGGAGATCATCTTCAAAATTCAACGGAGGGCAGCAACTTAAGGGGCCAGCAGGGCCAACTGTCTCAAGAACATCAGCCGTTGTATGCAACCAGTATGGTGGATCTGGACATTATATGAGAGATTGTCGCATTTTGAACAAACTCTGCATAGTCTGTGGGTCCCCGGATCATGCTATTGGGGACTGTTCTCAGAGAAGGAGACAATTAGATCAAGTCAACAAGCCGGCCAATAACGGGCATATCCAAAGGAACCACCCTTGCCATCACAGAAGCGTGTTTTTCAGCAAGCGCAGCAGAATGGACCCAAACGCTAGACTTTCGCCATGACAGCCGAGAAGGCTAATGCCACAGGGCAAGATAACAGAGGTGATATTTCTTTTTCAACCTTCCTTTTCGATACTATAATTATTTATCCTTCGATGCAAATTTTAGTTAGACTCACCATAATTCTTCTAGTTTCCGTAGTTTCGACTAGTTGTCTTTATATTTGCATCTCTCAAGTTTTCCATCAATTCACTTATACCTTTTTCATCAGTTTAGAAATATCTATAAACCTCCTTCAACTTCCAAACTTTTCTATATATCCTGAAGCGACTAATGATTTTACACATTCCGATTCCTTATATCTAAACCATTCATAGACTGTCCATGCATCAAGCGGTACACCAACTCCCGGGAGCGACATATGTGGTAAAAGAGGGTTTTTGACAGCGTTACTGATTCCCATGCCCAGTAGTGGCTACTCCTTTGAAATTTCAAATATGAAATTACTCTAAAGAGGGTAGGTCATAACTAATGCACCCATTTTTTCTATACTCAATAGACCTGGAAGTTTTAACATCTAGTGTGATATTTTCGGAGAAGAGATTCGATGGTGCGATGGATCAGCACGGCAATGTAGTGCATATGCGTTAAGATAACTAAAGACTCGTGAACGCAACTATCCTATCTAGATCTAGAACTGGCAATCGTGATGTTCATCTCGAAGATATAGAGACACAACCGTGAGAACGCGTGAACTCGGATGGTTGAAGCATATGAAGAAGATTGAGAGGGGCCAAGTTTTATATGGGAGAAGTAGTGACCTACTGGAACGATCTTGAAGATTGAAACTTGGGGGATTAAAGTGATTGTATAAACAGTGGAAGTAGGGACACGATGCAGAAAGCACGGGAAGCTCTGCCATGACTCATCGGCCATTTAACATCCTGAAAAGAGACGGTAAAGTTGCATATCGCCAAGCCTAACCACATTCTTGGAGGGCATGCATAATGCTTTTATATCTCGCAGATAAAAGGGTATGTCGACGACCCTAGTTACATTTTGGATTATTCCGAAATCACAGTAGGGGCTGGCGTAACCTACGAGCAACAACCGGTCGGAATACAAAAACGAAAGGAGAAGACCTTGAGGGACAAGACGATCCAGCTGGTTAGAGTTATGTGGAGGAAGAACTCCCAGAAAAACTTACGCTGAAACGAGGAAACGGGACGAGAGAGCGAGACCCAAATTTTTAACCACGATAATCCCTTCTTCGTAATTTTTCCTTAGCCACTACCATCTGAAATTTTGAGGACGGAACTATTTTAAGGAGGGTGGATTGTAACGACCATATTTTCTAATACCTAATAAATGGTCTTTATTTAGTACCAAGTATTTATTTGCGTATTTACTTGATGGAAAAATATTTTATCTTAATGATTTTATTTTTAAAAGTGATGTGAGAAAATTTTAAAGTATTGAAATATAATTAAAGGAATTTTCTAAAATCTATTTATATTTTTCTGGGCTTAAAATATTTTAATGAAATTTTATATCTTAAAATAATTTACATATTTTTATTACCCATTAAAATTATTATTTCGTAATTAAAATGATTTTCAAGGATAAACTAGATTTTAAATAATTATAATAACTAACAAATATCATAGATATTGGAATATTATTTAGTTTTAGCCCAAAATCATTTTTATACTGAAGATAACAATAAAATATATTTTCTGAAATTTTTCCATAATTTTCTCGTATTTTTACCCACTTTTAACAATTTTTTGGAAACAAAATCGTATAAGGAAAACAATTTTAAATTTAAAAGAAAAAGAAAAAATATACATATATATAAGTGGGGAAACCTGGACCGTTGGATTCAAGATCCAACGGCCCAGAATCTTCGGCGGTGCCACGAGGTGGGGGTCACGCAAAACGCGTGAGACCTCCACTCGCGGCCACGTGGCCAGGCGCGATCGCTGCCATTGGATGAAAATCCAACGACCGTGATTTAATGGCGGCGGCGCAATCATCAACTGATGATGATGGCAATGATTGCTGGCACGGATTTTGTGTGATTTGACTGGATTTTTTGGATTTTATTGTTGGGATAAAGACCCTATAAATAGAGACCTTCAAACTCTATTTTCTCACACCATAGAACTCCGAAAATTCTGAAACAAAATACCCATATCTTCGTATTGACGACGCCGACGCTGTGGTTCCACCCAATTATCGAGGAAAAATCTGAGCGTGGAGTTATTGAGGTTTTAGTGCGAGTCTACACTTTCTACCCCTTGACATTCAACTCAAAACAAAAGTAGGACCCGCCTCTCACAACTTGTCTGTCACCTTCTTTCCTTTAGAGGTCTTAGTTTCAAGTCCTAATCTCCAACCCTATTTTGAAATGATGTTAAAAATAATTCCGTATGCCTTTTGTGATACCTCATAATTATAGTTTTGACACATGCTTGAAATGGAATAATTAAATTATCCTTATATGCGTAAATATTGCACCATCGTCCTACATGGAAAACGATATGTTTGATATTATAACCCACGGGGTATCAATCCAACTTTTATGTACACCTACTTACCTATGATACTAATAAGATCTCGAAATAAGTTACTTCCACAAAATACCTTAATTTTATTAAAATGTTGTATCTAATTAAACTACCCATATGATATAAAACGATTTGAATAAAATATTTTAGTCACACTAAAACGGTATATTTTTACTTGCACTCTTATCCACTAATTGCTTTAGTTTTATTAAAATCCCTTTACCTTTTGAAAAGTGGTAATACTAATCTAAATAATTATATTATGGTTTCCAACTTAACCTCCTTTCATTTAGAGAGAATATTTTTATATTAAATTTTCTTAGCCTAATAACTAAGCTTTAATAAGATACCCTAATAGGGTAATGTTTTACATGAAACACCCCGTGTTTACTAGATAATCGTTCCTGAAAAAGACACAAATCCTGCCGTCCATGTGCAGCGGTTGTCAACGCAGAGTTGTTCTTGTAGAACATCACTTTTAATAAAATACTCTAATTTTAAATAGGTTAATGTTTTACGTAAATACCCCGTGGTTGATAGACAATCGTCTCTGAAAAGGACATAAATCCTGTCGCCCATGTGTAGCGGTTGCCAACACGGATGTATTTCTAAAATGTTATCTCCAAATAAACTCCATAATTTTATAAATTATTAGTTACAATAAAATACCTTATCCATTCTAAAAGGATACAATTTCATTTAAATATCTTGATCTTTACTGAAAGGCTATTTTTAGCAAAAACCATAACCTTTATAAATGATATTTTCAAAAAAAGAATACCTAAAACTTTATTGATAGATAATTTCAAATAAATACCATAAACTTTCATTAAAATACCATGAGTTTTCCAAAATTATAATTACTCTAAACTATCATAGTTTTCTTATAAACAAGAACTACCATTAAATGCCATGATCTTTTTAATTAAGGGTTCTAAAAAATATTATGAGACACCTTACAGACTTTAAAAGGGAATAAGATAAAATGAGTGGTTGTGGAAGGCCATATTAAATTAGATCAATTATTTAAATACAAGTTTATGACATACATGACACATACTACGGTTAGGGTTAGAATGCACAAACCTAGATATGAAATACTTATAAATGAAGACCCCTGCAGGCAGGGTGAACAGTCCAATGTGAGAACGACTACTAACCCGATATTCGAGCAAATGCTAACCCGATATTCGGGCGAATACTAACCGTACTTTGAGGGCGAATAATCCAATATGTGGATGACATACAATGTGGAAATTCCATGCCTAGATGATATACGCACTAACTCTAATTCGTCAAAACCTTTACACTGAATAACGGGGATTTGTAGTTTGATTAGGTAAGGAGATGCGGAACTCGGATTTCCCTACTACTCGATCATGATCCCGGGAAGTGAAACGGTACATTTCGCTTCCCCAGTTGTTGTTCCGTGACCACAACGGAATAATCACGAGTATCCGAACCTTTATTTAACAAACTAATGCGAACTTTTACCTAATAGATACCTCATACAAATATAACCATATTCACTCATTACCTCATTCAACATGACTTATTTGGCATGCACCTCAAACCCTTATACCCATACACTGTTAGTTATGTATATGCCCTAGAGGCCATTATTGTATATATGATGTATATTATAGTGGATGCTTGGACATATATAGAGAGGAATTTCTTACTCGACATGATAGTATGTTATCTGGTTGCTCTCTGTCTTAACATGTAGACTTGTTTTGTAATACTTTCTTGCTCTCACATGTTGATGAAGCCCTTAGGATGTGTACTTGACTACCAGGACTATGATGGAGATCATACTAGTGGGGCTAAGGGTAGTCCTTGAGTACATCCTATAATTGTTTCTAGTCGAGGGTGTATCGAGACAGGGCATCGATATTCCAGAGTAGACTAGCATACCCATATGATGGGCGATGGATGATTCCACATCTATTGGTGTTTGACATCAAAGATGTATACAGGTGCTCAGTGAAGACTGGGTACACTGAATGGACTCGCTGAGAACTCCTACCTGGTATTATACCTATCGTCAGATAGCAGTTCTCTGGTGACACTGATACAGGTTAGTCTGTAGAACCGAGATCGTTATAAAGTCTTGTATGATTCCCACTGTGCTTTGATTTCCACCTTACCATGTTCAAAAGAACGTGCAAAACGATGGCTTTTAAGTACAGTCCCGAATCACATGGAGACAATGAGCGATAGGAGGGGTTTCATCTCTCCCGGTATTGGGGGTTGATGTTGCACTGTGCTCGATTGGCTATAACTGGAAGTCCCTGGCCAGGGCTGATATGGATATCTACTGGTAAGTGTTATCAGTAGTTTCTCAACCCGTTATCAGCCTCACATCGGCACGACTTATCGGTTACTGGGGTCTGATGTTTACCACCCCTAAACTGGATATGCGACATATTAGACGAAGAGACCGGACTGTACGGTAGTGTTTCTGACAGGCTTTACAGGAGTATGAGCAGGCTTGCTTATTGATCTTCTGATCGCTCAATACCCGGGTGGTCGTTACGTTTAGCTGACCGCTGACGGCTTATGGGTGACTAATATGATCACCACCCACTGCCGGCGTATTCACGAGTCTTTAGAGTCCTACACAGAGGTTTTCTGGCTCAGGCGAAATGGAGTAGGAGCACATATGTGATATGTGCGGGACCGAGATTAATACGCGTATGTGATACCGTATTCTATTCTCGCAATATGTGATATCGACCGATTATATGCGATATAGCCGGGTCATCGGATCAAGTGTTGATTCGATGAACTGATACATTTTATATTAGTCAGATATATGTGATATAGCCGGATTATTAAATCAAGTTTTGATTTAATGATTTAATGTATAATTATATATTTGATATATTAAATTTCATTAACTAATATATGCTCACTTAAGTATTTCTATTTCTCACTTTTGATACTTTTAACATATATGTGATATATGTTTATTGTATTGTTTTCTTTTGTTACATAAATAATATATATGTGATATATATTATTGTATATTATTGTGACATGCTAGGTTATATATGCAACATGGGTGTATGAGACTTACACCATATAAAAGATAATATCTAGGTTTTTATTTAGGTAATTCAAAAATGAATGGATTTTGTCATGGTTGCTAGCAATGGATAACCATTGACTTAGTCCACCATTTTTATTTTACCTTAGATATTTTTAGACCTAACCATTATCTTTAACTATTGTTTGTTCACTACAAGGGTTAGCCATGACATATACTCACCATGGTTGCATTTCTAACCTCACTCTCTCATTCATTCATCACTTCATTTTCTTCCTCAAGCTCAAGTGAGAGCTCTCTAGGTTTTTGAGAAGAAGGGAAAAATTGTGAGAAATTAAATTCTAAAGTGAGAAAAATTCCTACTTCATCATTCTCTTCTATACTAGCCATATATTTTAGGGTGTTGGCTTCACTAGTTCCATATTAGTGAAGGGATAGCTTGGGTTTTTGTCTCCTCGAAGTAGATCATCTTCGGCATGGAAGACTTCGAGCAAGTTTGCATCTTTCACCTTGTGGAGCCTCTCAAGAGTCCGGGAGTTCTTTGATCGCAGCGAAGGAACCACTACTTGGAGCATTTGAAGTGAAGGACCGGTCTACAAAGGTTGTATTCCGCAATCACTTAGTTGTAAAGATATTTGCATATCGTATTGTCTAAATCTTTAGTTAAGATCTAGGGTTAGGGTTAAGTAGCATAGCAAAATTTTGAAAATGGCATGGTCGATACCCCCCGAAACCTTGCTGTTGTGCTAAGTAACCCTACAGTGGTATCAAAGCCAAGCTAGAGTTTTAGACGATGTTTGTTAGATTACGAAACTGAAACATCTCCGAAACTTGAAACACCTTGACCTAGTTTCTGTCGATTTTTATTTGGTCTCTAAAATTTTTTTAAACAACTACAGAATGTTGTATGAGATATTAAATGAACACAGAAGAAATTTGAACCCATTTAGTCGGATTTTGGCCGAGCAGATGACCATGAAAACCGAGCAGGCCGGCCGTACAATGTGTTCCGGGCTTCAAATTTTTTTTGTGTTCTGGACTCTGGGTTTTGGTGTTTCAGGTGTTGCTAGTTTTTGCTAAATTTGCACGTGATGTTAACTTTCTACAAAGGAAACTCGGAGTGTTTCGTAATCGTAAACCTAACAGTATTTCGGTTTTTTAGACGGTGTTAAAAAGTTCGAACGGATATCAAATACCCATTCTAACCCTCGCTGGAAATTTATTCAAGAGTTGGATTTTTTTCAAGTTTGAAACATTCAAATATCGTGCAAGTGATTCCATGGACCCTCTAGAAGAACGAAACCCTAACTCGATTCTGTGACCGTAAGAACCGCCGCTAAAACCTAGGGTTTGCGGTAGTTCCGCGGCGCCATAGGTGAGGCAAGGGTTGACCCTTCTACGGTTGGTCCATAAGTACTGTGGCATGTGATGGATACTTTTAAACTACGCTCAAGTGTTGAGATTTTTGGGAAATTTTGGGTGTTTGTTGATTCGATTGGAATGTTTAACAATGTCTAACTATTTGTGGAATGTGATACAATATTTGGAATTCATATTGTTAGGCATGAAATGCAAAGTATGTGATATTTCGGGTTTATGATGTCTAAGGTGATTGTGGATTCCAAATGTTGTAGTTTGACATTTTCTTTTCTGCGACCGTAAGTGTAATATGTAGTGTATCACCGGTTTCATTGCTATACATCAACGACAATTGGGATACGCATATTTACTTACGTTGATAACATGTGATGTTATGTATTGCTATGATATGGTATATTGGATCGTCGTGTTATGAATAGCCGGGGTTTTTATGTGAGATGAGAGTTTTTATTTTCATTCATATAAAATTTATTATATATAATATTCTTTTATTGGGGCACTTCCGGGTTGAGGATGATATCACCATTGTTGTATATTATTTACTTTTCCGCATTAGGATAGACCCAAGGAGGGGAGCACAAGTAACCGGGTTCTAGAGTCCAGTGGGAGACCATCTCGAGGAGTCGAGTCCGGGTCTCCTAAGTTTAGAATTGGTAGGGTTGCTTGCTACTCTCGTAGGGGTCTAGGGATGTGGGTTTGGCTATTCATCGCGACCGTGGAATCCGTATTTTCTATTGTTGGCTAAATATAAAATACGGACCTCCTAGTATATCCATATTTCATATGTTATCTTCTGCTCCTGATATTCTGTGATGTGATCACTTTATATGAAGAGACGAATGCTTTATTATTATATATATGATATATAATAAACGTTGCTTATGTTTTGCACCTGCGCTAGTCCCGCCCCGCTATGCTGTTAGTTAAGTAACCTAATGGTGCATAACGGGACACTGTGGCGAATGTGGATGGCATAAGCGTACGTTGTATTTTCGTTTCTTCTGTGATGCTTAGGAAGCATAAATGATGGGACTTCATTAATGAGATTAATGAAAGAAAAGAAACCTAAAAGATGTTGTAGAATCAAATTTTCAAAAAGGGTAGCTCTAGTTTTTACTTTGCATAGCGGTATTCCTTGTAGAATATCCAGCACCTTATTCGATAAGAAAAGAGCCGAAATCCCTTCACCGGGAGTGACCTCTTTAGAGAAACTAGCAGATGCTACAACTCACTCGGTTTAGTTTTTGATTGCTTCTATGGTTTTTGCTTTGCATAGTGGTATTTGTGAAATATGCTGCACCTTATTCGATAAAGAAAGAACCGAGATCCCTTCACCGGGAGTGATCTATTTAGCGAAACTAATAAAAGCCTCAAAAACAATCCTTTTTCAAAAATCACTTGTTTCTACAACGATATCAAGTTCATTACGCTCATGGTTTTCTTAAAAACCTGCGTAGACCTCCGACATTTTAGATAAGTGCTATTTTAGTATTCGTGCTACGGTAGTTTGGCCTGCGTCAAGGCCTAGTGTACGGTAGCTGATTAGTACTTATCTGCAGTATAAGATGCGATTGGATTAGGGCATTCGTATGGCGTAGTTTGGCCTGCGTCAAGGGTCGTACGGGTGGGTTTAATTCAATCATGAAATGTACGGGTTGAACTTGACTAGCGGACTATGGGTTGTTTGGCCTACGTCAAGGTCATAGGACGTTAGGGGCAAAAGTATTATCGGGAATTTCAAGTGTTGAAATTTGCAATGAGATTGCATACCTTCTATGATAGTTGGATCCCGATACCCACTGCGAGTAAGAGTTACTCCTTAGAGAGTTTTACACATGACAATTAGCCGATCAAGAAGGTGTCTAGAAAGGTGTTAACGGGGTTATGCCTCTGAGAAAATGAGATTTATTTTAATTAGGTCCATACGAAAGCACGAGGAACCTCCCTCAAAGTACCAACACTGGCCTGGCTGAAAGATTGGCGAACTTGTAAGATGTAATTAATCCCGGCTAGTCTCACCTCTTAGGGTTTGAAGGAAGATTTGATAAAAACAGTGGGAGCCATCCTGATTAGATAAGATAATAACCAATCTAATCTTGCAAGAGCGTACGCTAAAGTGTTTTCTTCTCTCTCTCTCCAGGTAGCGACCATGTCAGGCCTTAATCAAGATAATAATATGGTTGTATTGAGTGAACCCGCTTGTTATACTGAGCAGGGGAATGTTGGTTCCGTTCTTTCTTATAATTGTTATAAGACTGAGCAGGAAATAGGGGAACATCCAGATTCCCACGCCGCCCAAACGAAGAATAAGTATGTTGATGCATCTTCTTCGGATGTGTTAGTTATCGAGAACTGTTTCTCAGTTCACTCTACATCCTGGACATTAGATACTGGATCAGAATCCCACATATGCAATATGTTGCATGGGCTAAGGAAAGGAAGAGAACTGGGAATGGGTGATCATTCCGTAAGAGTAGGGAATGGTGCAAATGTTGCAGCCAAAGCAGTTGGCGAATATCACCTTCTATTACCAAATGGTAATACATTGATTCTGAAAGAATGCTATTACATACCGACCCTGATATGCAATCTTATATCAGTTTCTTTATTAAGTAAAGAAGGATATAATTTTGTAGTACAGGATGATATTATGAACATCTTCCTGAATCAAAACTTGATTGGATCAGGCTCGTTAAATAATGGCATATTCATTCTAAATCAAACTACAGTTCTTAATATACAAAACACACACAAGAGGAAGAGTTCAGAAATGAACGAATCCTTCTTGTGGCATTGTAGACTAGGTCATATCAATGCGACACGACTCGCTAAGTTACATAAGGATGGATATTTGAATCCGTTCGAATTTTCGTCTTATGACACTTGTCAGTCATGTCTTAAAGGCAAGATGACTAAAACTCCGTTTAGTGGACACGAAGAAAGAGTTACGGAACTCTTGGGACTGGTACATAGTGATGAATGTGGTCCCATGTCTACACATGCCAGGAATGGTTCCTTGTACTTCAATACATTCACTGACGATCTCTCAAGATACGAACATGTGTTCCTGTTGAAACACAAGTGTGAAGATTTTGAGAAATTCAAAGAATATAAGCACGAAGTAGAGAACCAAACAGGAAAAAGTATTAAAATCCTTCGATCTGATCGATGAGGAGAATACTTGACCAATGAGTTCCGGGACTATCTAAAAGAGAATGGGACTCTCACTCAGCTTACTCCTCCGTATACACCACAACACAACGGTGTATCGGAACGGAGGAATCGCACCCTATTAGATATGGTGCGCTCTATGATGAGCACCGTTGAGTTACCTATTTCCTTTTGGAGTTATGCACTGGAGACAGTTGCAGACCTATTGAATATGGTTCCCTCCAAATCTGTGCCAACCACTCCATATGAGATATGGAAAAGAAAGAGAACATATCTTAATTATGTTAAGATATGTGGTTGTCCGGCATATGTGAAAACACAAAATCTGGATAAGCTCGATGCAAGGTCAGTTCTGTGCAAGTTTATTGGATATCCCAAACATTCGCGAGGGTATATCTTCTACCATTCCGAGGAACAAAAAGTGTTTGTTTCTCGACATGCCACCTTTTAGAAAAGGGTTTTCTTATGAGAGAAATTAGTGGCAAGGAGGTAGAACTGGAAGAAGTTCCAGCTACACAAACTGCAACAGAAGATTTGGTGGAACCAGAGAATTCAATAGTTCCCAACGAACCTCAGCCGCTCCACCAATCTAGTAGAGTTCCTCATCCACCTGAGAGATACTATGGTTTTCTCATTGATGGTGGGAGCGAGGATTGCATCATGGAAGATGATGAACCAACTAACTTCGAGCAGGCCATCACGAGTAGGGACTCTGTGAAATGGCTGGATGCAATGCGATCTGAGATGGAATCCATGTACACCAATAAAGTATAGACTTTGGAAGTTTCTCCTGAAGGGGTAAAACCCATTGGGAGCAAATGGATCTTTAAAAAGAAACTTGGTGTAGATGGAAAAGTTGAGACTTTCAAAGCTAGACTTATTGCAAAAGGTTTTCGTCAACGACCAGGTATGGATTATGATGAAATCTTTTCTACAGTGGCTATGCTTAAGTCCATCCGGATCCTACTTGCTATTGCTGCATACCATGACTATGAAATCTGTCAAATGAATGTTAAGACCGCCTTTCTAAATGGTGATTTAGAAGAGAGCGTGTACATGACTCAGCCAGAGGGTTTCATAGACAGTAGGAGCAGTGGAAAGGTGTGCAAGCTGCTTAAATCGATCTACGGGTTAAAGCAGGTATCGCGGAGTTGGAACATCTGTTTTGATGTGGTAGCCAAAGAGTTTGACTTCATAAAAAATGTAGATGAACCTTGTATATACAAGAAGGTGGCAGAGAGTAAGGTTATCTTCCTCGTATTATACGTAGATAATATACTCTTGATAGGAAATGATGTTCCTATGCTGCACTCGGTCAAGCTCTTCTTATCACAAACATTCTCAATGAAAGGTCTAAGTGATGCCTCCTACATATTGGGAATTAAGAACTATAGAGATAGATCTAAATGGATACTGGGATTGTCCCAATCCAGTGCACTCTGGCATTTACGATCCCAAATGAACAGGGTTCCCTTCTTCATCAGGTGACTGTAAAGACGGCATTTTCCAGAGAGGTTGGTTATGAATCGTCGGATATACGCGAGCTTTCCTTGGAGAGACCGTAGTTGCTTGAGAGTTCTGGGCGAAGGCATTTCCATAATCGCCTTGATCTTTGACGGGTCTATTTCGATGCCTCGATGTCGTACGATGAATCCTAGGAATTTGCCTAAGGAAACTCCGAACGCACATTTCAGAGGGTTCATGCTCAGGTTGTATTTTCGAAGGCGCTGAAACACTATCTTCAGATGCTCCCAGTGCTCCTCGTACGATTTGCTTTTCACCATGAGGTCGTCAATATAACATTCAACAATCTCGTGTATGAGGTCATCAAAGATCTTTGTCATGGCCCTCTGGTAGGTGGCGCCAGCGTTCTTCAGACCAAAGGGCATCACTTTGTAGCAGAATATGCCCAGAGGAGTCCGGAAAGCGGTATGCTTTTGGTCTTCAGGGTGCATCTTTATTTGATTGTACCTTTATGATCCGTCCATTAAGGAGAAGACTTCGTGAGTGGACGTGTTATCTATCATCAGCTCGGTAACTGTTACGGGGAAGTCATCTTTCGGACAAGCTTTATTAAGGTCTCGGAAATCCACGCGGATGCACACCGTCCCATTTTTCTTCATCACTGGGACAATGTTGGCGATCCAGTCGTGGTATTGAACTTCTTGGATGAAGCCGGAGTCAATTACCTTCTTCACTTCGGCGTTGATACTCATTTCAAGTTCGTGCCGCATTCTTCTTGGTGCTTGTTTGAGTGGCATGACGTCCGAAGATATCGCCAATTTATGCACAGCTATTTCTGGATCTAGCCCCGGAATCTCGGAATAGTTCCATGCGAAGCAATCTTTATACTGCATGAGCACATCTTTTAGCATAGCCACCTGCTCTTTAGACTGCATCTCATTGACGAACGTTGGTCGCGGATCGTTTGCCGTACCCAAGTCGATTTTTTTCAGGTTGTCCGCCGTGGTGTGTATCCCATCTTCCAATTCTTTTGGCGCCGGTAGAAATTCTGAGATCACCTCATCTTCATCCTCATTTTCGAAGCACCAGGAGAGGTCATCCATATTCTCGCGCTCTCCTCCTTCCGACAGCGTTATCATGTGATAGGTATAAGATCGTTTCCAAGACCGATGTTGATCTGGTTCTACTATTGCAATATGCATTGCTTTTGGCACATGCTTTTGTGGTGGGCTACCCTCCAACTGTTAGATAGAGCGAATCTGCCGAGTTGATATTGGTATTCAACTCAGTTTTTGAAGGTGAAGAAGTCTTCAAGAGGATGTCCTATCGCTCGGTGATAGGAGCAATAATCCGGGTGATGAACCTCGTTTGCTTATTCGGGGTGCTTGGACTCCGGGAGCGTAATCATTTGATGTTTCATGACAAGGTCAAATATTCTCCTTGTCTTGTCTCGAGGGAAAGAATATGCTCGACCCATCTTTTTCATAAGAGACGAATTCAGGCTGACCTTTTCTCGATCGCATGGCCTTTTTGATCCGTCTTGCCGCTGTCGAACGTTTTTTCTGTTCTTTAACTTGTTTTTTCCTCCGCGTCGGGCCTTTTCTTGTCTTGGGAATGCATGACGGGCTGATGGTGGAGGGCATTGTCATCCTCTGTATCCTGCTGAAGGAGGCGTTGCGTCTTGGCTTTCTCGTAAATGGTCATTTCACGGCTGTGGTCGTTCCGAACCTTTTGACTCGCTTCCCTCACTAGCTTGTCCATCTGTTCTTCAAACGACGGACTCGGCATTTTTATGATTGGACCTCGTTCTGGTTCAGCGTCAGCGTCTTTTAAAAGAGCACCCCCTTCTTCATCGAGGTTATTTATGACATGGCAGCCATGGAATTGCTCCCGTTTCTTGGACTGGACATATCCAAGCCCAATCGTTTCCTTTTTTCCGTTGGGCAATTTTCGCTGAGTTTCGGGGACATTCCAAATCTTGTTGTAGAACTGAGCTTATCGAGGAGTCTGTTTGAAAGGTACGCCTTGGTATCTTAATAATCTTCTCAATCCCTCCATGTAGTATCTAGGCAGACGGATGGGTTGGAGCCTGTCGAGCGCAAAATCGGCACCATGCCAGACTTCTCTTTCGACTTTAGTCTCTGTGGATCGATAGAATAGGATCGCCTTTTCACCTCTTCGCCTGAGAGGGATGTAGAATGTCTGCAGCTCCTGCACGCTATATGTCTCAAGCGCATCAATCTCTCTATAGTGCTGACGTGGAACCATGGCGATCTGCAAACTCTGATCATCTCCAGTGAGGGCTTGCATTGATGGACAGACCGAGAACGCTGCGTTGACTTCGTCTTCAGAGTCACTGCCAAAGAACAGAATAGGGGTAGATGGTCCCGGCCTGTTGCAATGGGGCGGCCCCGAATAGACTATCTCTTCTTCCTCCTCGGTATCGCTCCCGAAGACCGGAATAGTGGTGATAGCTTTTTGCTTATTCTCCGGTTTATGGCATCTTTCTGTGTCTTCAAAGTCTCGTAGGAAATACTCTGCATCTTTGTACTTTCGGACTTCATTTATGGAAAATAGGTTTAGTTCCCTCGTTACGGTATACTCGAGACCGTCTTTGAAATATTTCATACACTGATATTGTGTAGAAGGGATGATGTTGTACTCGTGTAACCAAGGCCTTCCGAGCAAAGCTTCGTAGCAGGTCTTGGCGTTAATGACATGAAATTTGATGTCAGTGACAAGCAGCCCAAAGCGTAACGTCGGTATTACAGACCCGAGCGTCCGTGATGACTGGGAGTCGAACCCGGAGATGGTGATTTTATCCCGATCGAGGTGCTGAACGCTCTTGCAGATTTCTTTTAGCACCTTCACATTTAGGAGGTTGACAGAGGACCCGTTGTCAAATAAGATCTTCCCTATTTTGATGTCATGGCAGTACCCGGTGACATTCAGAGGATGGTTGTGCTCGCACGTTCCGAAGAGGAGGTCTTCATCGCTGAAGGTAATGTCGGCTGTGTGCACTTCTTCCAGCTCGTCCATCATCTTTTCATCGGTAAGATGTCATGCCCCGCTTCCCGGTGTACGGCGAAGGGGACGCGACTGGCTGCTACGTATTTACTCTGAAGCAAATACGCTAAGCGTATCTAAGCAATATAAAAATGCACAAGAGACAAAAGAAATAATTGAACATCAATTTTATTTATTCACATTCTTTTTACAATACATGGAAAAATAAATACATCTGAATGAAAGCAATGCCTAAATAATGGCATAACAGAAATGGAAAGTACTGAAATGAAATGTGTACAAGTGTAACTACAGCTCGGGATTTTCAATAAACCGTTCCAAGTCTTCAGTGCTAGGCTCGATCTCTGGAAGGTCCGAATCACCTGACGACATTCAAAGAAGAAAAAAAGAGAATGTCGTCAGTGAACAAATCGCTCGGTAAGTCCCAAAGATAAGGGAGAAGTAGAATAGACAGAGAGAGAGTGTGTGTGTAGCTTTTAAAGTTGTATTATATTGTTATAATGTTGTATTTAGTGTTAACGCTGTTGTTTGTACCTTGGTACAGAAGAATACCAGTGTATACGAGAGGGGTCTCTATATGCCAGAGACTAGAGGAAAATGGAAGTACAAGACTCCGTTAGAAAGCCCGGAACAACGGCGTGGTATTCAGGTTAGGTGTCTTAAATCTTGCTGTCTCGTGCCATTTCTAACACCTTCCGTACTAATCTACCCCTTAAACCCCGTAGTGTCTTGATTGTATTGTTGTATTGTATTACAACTTGTATTGTCTTGTAATATAGATTGTATAATTGGATGACTTGCCGAAACCATAATATCAGTAAATGGATGTAATTGGAGAATCATGAATGTAACTGGAGAATCATGTAAATGAAAGTATATCCATGGTTCGATTCGGTCAATATAGATTGAATATATGGATTCATGGATTCATGTTGAATTGTAATATTGTAGATTGTACTTGAATCATATTCAAGTCGGATTATTATAATGAGACTCGGTCTGAGTCAGAATAATTAGAAAAGAAATTGAAGTCCTGAATTAGGTTTTAATGTTATCGGTAACCGCTGCACATGGACGGCAGAATTTGTGTCTTTTTCAAAAACGATTACCGTGTTGATAACACCGTTGTTAAGTTGTCTACCTTAAATAGGCAAGCACTCACTTCTCCGGCTCCCTGAGGCTCAAGATATTGGTCCCACTTAAACCTATGTTTACTAGGGTCCTTATTATAATTTATAAAACTTGAGGGGGTTTTATGTAAAAATACTTTTGTATAAATTTCAAAATACACCTCAAGTATTTTATTATCTTCTTTAGAGTTGTCATAAATGTAGATTTTATATTTGTGATATTTCTAGTGAAAATAATCTAATTTCATAATATAGGGTATTTAATTGTAAAGTGTTGGACTTATATGGAATTTCATGGTATATTCATGTAAAGTGATTCTTGTGATTTAGAAAAGTTGAAATATTTATAATATATCAAAAATAGATATTTTGATGATATATATATAAAAATAATTTTAATATATTATATTTTTATAAATCTCATTTTCTTAAGATATTTGTATTTTTAAATCTCTCGAGACCGAATGCTCCTTGTGGAGGTCTGCATATCGCACAACTATGCCCGAGGATGTGCGATAATCCGCACCATCCTGAACGGATTCCCCAAAATGGGTTATAGCGGCGCTTTGCAAAGATTGCAAAAAATACGTAATCTTGTAGAAAACGGTTTTAATAGTAAATAGTATTTATATGTAAAGTTTTGTTTTCCCGTATTCTATATTCCCGAAAGGTACTGTGCTATATTGCATATGAGTGTTGTGAGGAGGTAGGTCATTATCTCGTGATCTAATTAAAGGTATAACAAGATTAATGATATTTTAAAGTAGAAAGTAAACTACATGGTATTTTAGTGAAAAAGAGCGATAAAAGTTACAAAATGAAATGTTTTGCTATGAAACTTTTTCAACATGTTTTGTTAATGATTAATAGTCAAGATGTAAGAGTTTAATATGGTTGTGTTAAGGAAAATTGAATTTTATAAAGAAAATCGAATCGGGAGTCGGATTTAACTCCGCTTCCGTCGGTTTTAGAAAAAGAACTATTTAGAATAGCAAAGGAAAGAGGAAGGTGGGACTTACAGGTTTAGATTCAAGAGAAGAGTGAGAGGAATCGGTAGGAGATGCCGGTGCATCGTTTCGTTGCCGGGAGCTCCTAAGGTCGTCGTCGGAAGATCGCCGGAGTTTCGCCCTTCGCTAACTCCACTTGTACACAAAAGTTCTAAGTATTTTCTTGAGAGTTTTGGACAGAAATTTGGAGTGAGGAGGGTGTGTTTAGGAGTGGTATTTATAGGGTAATGGTAAGGTTTAGGGTAGGTGAAAGGTTGTATTGAAAATGTAATAAAAATTGTATTAAAAAATAGGTTAATGGGGGTTTTTAATGTCTCTGTTACTGTGCAGAGAAATTAAAGTATACAGGGGTTATTAGAATACGAAAAGGCAGAACTTTCATGAAGGCAACTCGGCGATCCGACCGAGCTCGGCCAGCTGCAGCCGGCCGAGTCGGCCGAGTCGCCGGCCCCAATCGGCCGAGTCGGGCTCGCTGCCACGTGTCCCTCGTCGCTTGGTGTAGCCCCTGGGTCAGTTTGTTTTATATGTGTAGTGGGGGTTTTACGAGTTATGCACGTGTAGGCTCTTGGACTTCTAAAAATCTAAAATAAAACAATATTAAAAAATAATATGGCTAATGGGATTTGAACTCTGGTGCTTTGGTTCAGCAGTGCAAGGACTTACCAATGAGCTATAAGCTCCTTCTTACTATTAAAAAGCAAATCAAACTTATAACTTGTGCTCGGGCAAAAATATCCCTTTCTGTATTTTTTGAAAAATTTGTACAGAAAGTTATACAGAAAGTTTAGGGTTGTTACATTCTACCCTTCTTATAAAAATTTCGTCCTCGAAATTTATAAAAGGAAGGTGTAACAGATTCAAGGAAAGTTTGGTGACTGAAGTACTGATAGTGTATGAAAAATAACAAAGTGATACAAGGGTTTTAAAATGTGAAAGAGACTTATTATTGTTAGCTTGACCTACAGCCTCGGCTTCTACGGCTGCTAATGTGAATGTCTGTCACCGTGGTACATTCCTCTGTTCTCAAGGCATATCCCTCTTTGCTTGTTGGAATCGGCGAGCAGGCTGTGCAGGTGGTGGAGCTGTGAGTGCAAGATGAGGTGCAGGAGCCTGGATAGCTTGCCGCTGCAGGTAGTTGATGGGTGTGTGATCTGGGTTGAGTCTATAAGGACAGTTTCCAATTCTATGATTGGACGCGCCACAAACTATACATAGGCCTTTTGCGCGCCTACAGTCCTTCCACAAGTGTCCCTTTCTCCTGCAGTAGTAGCAAAAGTCTGGACTCGACTGGTTATTGATTTCTTCAGTTCTCCTGGGTTCGAATGATGGCCTGGAAGAGGCTCCTCCTGCCATTTGAGGGGCAAGGCATTTCAAAACGGCAGATTGAGGTCTGCCCTTCCTCTTTATTACTGCCTCATATCTTCGGGCAGCCTTCAAAGCCAAATCATGGGTTGGGAAATCCCCTGTAGTTAATACAGCTTGGATTTCCGGGTCTAACCCTTATTGAAATCTTCTAGCTTTGATCTCAGCAGTCGGTAGGAGATGGGCCACAAACCTGTTACGGTCTTGTGTTAGCTGTGTAGTATGTGATTTTAGGAAAATGAATACTGAGACGTATCTTACCTGCTGAGCATGGTAAACTCAGCGTCATACTCATCTACAAATTTTGTCCACATTGAATCTTGTTGCAGATGGATGAACTGCTGTTCCATGTCGAAACTGGCAGTCTCAGGGAAGTACTTTGCGTCGAACATGTCGCGGAAAGTCTTACATTCTATGGGTTGATCAAGACGGATTTCTTCTGCCTTCCACCAGTTCCGTGCATTGTCCGTAAGTTGCAGCTTCGTAACTCGGATCCAAGCTATTTCTGGCACTTGTGCTGCTGCCAGATCATCTTCAATGCTCTAAGCCCATTCCTCAGCTTCCAGTGGGCTCTCTTTTCCCGAAAAGTTCTTGGGGTGCAGTGCCCGGAATTGCTTCACTCCGGGTGCTTCTGCCTCGAGACGGTTCATTAAAAGAGCAGTTTGCTGCTGCTGTCCTTCCAAGAGGTTGCGGATTGCCTCAAGCAGAACCGTTTGCTCATTGATCGGAGCAGGGACGGCAAGTGTGATTGGTAGTGGAGGTGGAGTGTTGTTGAAATTGGTGCTGGTGTTGTTTGGGGAATCCATAACCTTGAAAGAAAAATTTAGGTTAGGACAGATGGAATGATAAGATTCAAGGAATATGAATTGTAAAGAATGTTTTCAGTTGCTGGTTCTTGTGTTATATTGCTTAGGTTGTTCACGCAGAACAGAATTGCATGGTAGGGTTCCATACAGCTCTAACCTGTATGGGCCATCAACAAAACCTGTCATGCCCCGCTTCCCGGTGTACGGCGAAGAGGACGCGACTGGCCGCTACGTATTTACTCTGAAGCAAATACGCTAAGCGTATCTAAGCAATATAAAAATGCACAAGAGACAAAAGACATAATTGAACAACAACTTTATTTATTCACATTCTTTTTACAATACATGGAAAAGTAAATACATCTGAATGAAAGCAATGCCTAAACAATGGCATAACAGAAATGGAAAGTACTGAAATGAATTGTGTACAAGTGTAACTACAGCTCGGGATCTTCAATAAACAGGTCTAAGTCTTCAGTGCTAGGCTCGATCTCTGGAAGGTCTGAATCACCTGACGACATTTAAAGAAGAAAGAAAGAACATGTCGTCAGCAAACAAATCGCTCGGTATGTCCCAATGATAAGGGAGAAGTAGAATAGACAGAGAGAGAGAGAGTGTGTAGCTTTTAAAGTTGTATCATATTGTCATAATGTTGTATTTAGTGTTAACGCTGTTGTTTGAAGCTTGGTACAGAAGGATGCCAGTGTATACGAGAGGGGTCTCTATATGCCAGAGACTAGAGGCAAATGGAAGTACAAGGCTCCGTTAGAAAGCCCGGAACAACGGCGTGGTATTCAGGTTAGGTGTCTTAAATATTGCAGTCTCGTGCCACTTCTAACACCTTCCGTACCAATCTACCCCTTAAACCACGTAGTGTCTTGATTGTATTGTTGTATTGTATTGCAACTTGTATTGTATTGTAATATAGATTGTATAATTGGATGACTTGCCGAAACCATGATATCAGTAAATGGATGTAACTGGAGAATCATGGATGTAACTAGAGAATCATATAAATGGAAGTATATCCATGGTTCGGTTCGGCCAATATAGATTGAATATATTGAATATATGGATTCATGGATTCATGTTGAATTGTAATATTGTAGATTGTACTTGAATCATATTCAAGTCGGATTATTATAATGAGACCCAGTCTGAGTCAGAACAATTAGAAAAGAAATTGATGTCCTTAATTAGGTTTTGATGTTATCGATAACCGCTGCACATGGGCTGCAGGATTTGTGTCTTTTTCAAAGACGATTACCGTGTTGGTAACACCATTGTTAAGTTGTCTACCTTAAATAGGCAAGCACCCACTTCTATGGCTCTCTGAGGCTCAAGAGATTGGTCCTGCTTAAACCTATGTTTATTAGGGTCTTTATTATAATTTATAAAACTTGAGGGGATTTTATGTAAAAATACTTTTGTATAATTTTCAAAATACATCTCAAGTATTTTATTATCGTCATTAGAGTTGTCATAGATGTAGATTTTATATTTGTGATATTTCTAGTGAAAATAACCTAATTTCATAATATAGGGTATTTACTGTAAAGTGTTGGACTTATATGGAATTTCATGGTATTTTCATGTAAACTGATTCTTGTGATTTAGAAAAGTTGAAATATTTATAATATATCAAAAATAGATATTTTGATGATATATATATATATATATATAAATAATTTTAATATATTATATTTCTTGAATGGGTTGTAGCGATTTTTGATATATTATAAATATTTTTGCATAAGGCACTACTAAGCCCGAGGATGTGCGATAATCCGCACCATCCCGAATGGGTTCCCTAAAATGGGTTGTAGCGGCGCTTTGCAAAGATTGTAAAAAATACGTAATCTTGTAGAAAACGGTTTTAATAGTAAATGGTATTTATATGTAAAGTTTTGTTTTCCCGTATTCTATGTTCCCGAAAGGTATTGTGCTATATTGCATATGAGTGTTTTGAGAAGGTAGGTCATTATCTCGTGATCTAATTAAAGGTATAGCAAGATTAATGATGTTTTAAAGTAGAAAGTAAACTACATGGTATTTTAGTGAAAAAGAGCGATAAAAGTTACAAAATGAAATTTTTTGCTATGAAACTTGTTCAACATATTTTGTTAATGATTAATAGTCAAGATTTAAGAGTTTAATATGGTTGTGTTAAGGAAAATTGAACTTTATAAAGAAAACCGAATCGGAAGTCGGATTTAACTCCGCTTCCGTCGGGTTTTAGAAAAAGAACTTTTTAGAATAGCAAAGGAAAGAGGGAGATGGGACTTATAGGTTTAGATTCAAGAGAAGAGGGAGAGGAATCGGTAGGAGGTGCCGGTGCGTCGTTTCGTCGCCGGGAGCTCCTAGGGTCGTCGTCGGAAGATCGTCGGAGTTTCGCCCTTCGCTAACTCCACTTGTACACAAAAGTTCTAAGGATTTTCTTGAGAGTTTTGGACAGAAATTTAGACTGAGGAGGGTGTGTTTAGGGGTGGTATTTATAAGGTAATGTTAGGGTTTAGGGTAGGTGAAAGGTTGTATTGAAATGTAATAAAAATTGTATTAAAAAATAGGTTAATGGGGGTTTTTAATGTCTCTGTTACTGTGCAAAGAAATTAAAGTATACAGGGGTTATTAGAATACAAAAAGGCAAAACTTTCATGAAGGCAACTCGGCGATCCGACCGAGTTCGGCCGGCGGCGGCGGGCCGAGTCGGCCGAGTTGGGCTCGCTGCTATGTATCCCTCGTCACTTGGTGTAACCCCTGGGTCAGTTTGTTTTATATGTGTAGTGGGGTTTTTACGAGTTATACACGTGTATGCTCTTGGACTTCTAAAAATCTAAAATAAAACAATATTAAAAAATAATGTGGCTAATGGGATTTGAACTCTGGTGCTTTGGTTCAGCAGTGCAAGGACTTACCAATGAGCTACAAGCTTCTTCTTGCTATTAGAAAGCAAATCAAACTTATAACTTGTGCTAAGGCAAAAATACCCCTTTCTTTATTTTTTTGAAGAATTTGTATAGAAAGTTGTACAGAAAGTTTAAGGTTGTTACACAAGGAAAGCTTGAAACTGCTCGGGCTCTTGTAATGCACTGATCAGAGAATCTCCTGCCTCTTTAGACAACAGAAGGGCATCTAAAATGCTTAGCTGTGAGGGTATCTTCCTCAGGTATACTAGGACATTGTAATCCAGTTTGCTTTTCTTGAGTGGGTCTTTGGCTGCCAGCTCTTCGACGACTCGATCATCGAGGGCGATATCCTCAGGGACTTTTTCCTTCCCCTTATCTTTTTTGTTCGATCCATTATTTGTAGATCCGAAATTCTTTTCGTGCAACGTATGAATACGCAGCTGAATGTTTTCACAGTTCTTTATCTCTTCCTCTTTTCCTGAGGTAGATACCTTAAAGAGATGGTCGATGGATTTTTCTTCATCAGAATCTCTTCCGAAGGTGAGAATTTGCGATCCCCCGGAATCATCCATGTGACAGTTGCCGGCAGTTCTTTTGTGCTCATCTGTCGTGCTTCTCTGTTCCCGACGAGTTTTGCGCTTCATCCGCTTGAACTGTTGTCGGTGAGCAACGTATCCCTGCCACCACTTTTTAAAGGCCATGCATTCTTTGGTAGGGTGTGCAATCCTTTGATGGTATAAGCATTAGTTAGGATGTACATCCGCTTCGTCAAGGTGTATACTGCCAGGAGTATTTCCTTTGAAAGATGGCAGCTTTATTCCCATTGACAGGGCTTTAGAGAACCGTTTCCTTGTTTTTGTCTGCCGCAGGCATGCTTTGATCTAGTTGGAGCGCTTTGCGACTCATCCCTACCATGACTTCTTCAACTTGATGCCGATGTCTGGCCCTTTCGAATATGGACATTTCACGCTCTTGATTAGCTTTTCACTTCTGACGGGCTTCGTTTAGCAGCATGTCAATCATCTCGTCTGACGGTTCTAAGGATTTTGGCACCATCCTGCCCCCGGCTTCTCTATATTATCTTCTGATGCTGAGTGAGCTTCTTCGTCATTTATTGGTGAATGAGAGATCATGTGACAACTTGCCACATAATCTTCGGGCTCTTCTGACGAGCCTTTTCCCTCATCATTGTCATTATCTCTGCTATCAAGGATATGGTTGAGAAACTATTAGAGTGTGACCGGGGTTCACACCTTCTGGTTATATTCCTCCAGTGTGTCTATATGCCTTTGCAAATTCGTGCATTTGTCATCAGACTGCGCGGGCTTTTTGGTCTTCTTTTTCTTCTTCGAAGACTTCGATGGCTGGGTCTGGGTATTTTGCCCATCGCTACCAACTCCCGATGTTGGGCACAGTTTCAGCATCCCCTCAATGATTTCTGGCTCTAGCAGGCTTTTCCACCTAATTGCCGGACATGCTTGAAAATCTTTCAGCATTCTTTTAGTTTTAGCTGAAAGAACAACTTCCCATGGAGCTTCCTCTATAAATGAGCAAGATGCCCCCGGCGTGTCCATCTTTTTAAGAGCGTGCGGTTGTGGCGGGTTTACCCTCCACTTTTCAGACAGCGCAAATTTGCCTTGTTGGTACCGGTCCTCAATCCAGTTTTTGAAGACTAAGCAATCTTCGATTGGGTGTCCCACTATTCGGTGGTTGGGGCAGTAATTGGGATTGTTGACGTCGTCCGGTTGTAGCGGGCATCTCAGATATGGTAGAGTGATAAGCCTGTTGCGCACAGCCAGTTCGAACAGTCTTCTCGTTTTATCCCGAGTGAATGAGTAAGGACGTCTCACATTTCTCCGAGTGATGGCGGTTTATCATTTAACGAACAGCTGGTTTCGGATCACTTAGCTGTTGCTGAGCGCTGGCGACGAAGGTAGCTTTCCCTTTACCCTTTTTCATTTCGAAGCTCCATTTTTTAGGAGGACGGTCTATAGCCCATCTGGTCCATTTGGGCCAGCTTGTCGATCAAGGCTTGGAAAGTGGTCGGGTTGAAGAACATCATAAATTAGGAAATAGTTGCCTGCGGATCAAGAGTCCCCATGAACATGCCCACGGCAGGAGCTTCTTCTAAGCGCTGTTCGCATCTCGACCATAAGTTCCGCCACCGAATTGCATGCTGAACCTAAGTCTCTCCTGGCTTCACCCTGGCATTGATCAATGCCGTGATCGGGGTGCGTTCGCTGGCACTTGCGAAACGCTGGGTGAATAGCAACTCTATTTCTTTGAATGTTTTGATGGAGTCATTCGGAAGCTCCAAGTACCATTCAAATGCCGTCTCCGCTAAGCTACCGACGAATTGGTGAAGTAGCAATCTGTCGTCACCTCCAGTATTGCCGCAGAGAGCCCTGAACTGAGCGACGTGCTGATGGGGGTTTCCTGTCCCCTTATACACGTGAAATTTAGGGATCCTATATCCCGGCGAGTATTTAATTTGATCGTACCAGCTTGGATAGGGTCGTCCAGTTCTGACGACTTGGCCAGTGGCTTCGCTTGCCTGATGAGCTCATATTTGTTGAGCTATGTAGTCATCAAGCGCAGCTTTCGAGATCGTCTCTTCCTTGGCTGTTGATAAAGCCGGAAAAGGATTTGATGTCTCCCCTCTGTCGTTTTCAATGATTATTGGGGGATCTTCGGCTGGAGAGTCCAGCTGGATCATCATGCCCACCATATCTTGGAACAGGAGCGCCATTTGTTTTATATTAGCCGCTTGTTCTGTGGCTTCTTTATCTTTCTTTTCAAGCATTCTTCGGAGGAACTCGACGTCGGTTTCCTGCTCCAGGCGTTGATCCGACGATACTTCCAAGCTTTCCTTCCGCCCAGTGAGTGTAGCCATCTTCGTCAGTATCTCCTGAAGTTTCTGTTGTTGCTCTTGAGCCTTTGTTACTGACCGGATAAGTGGTCGATGACCCCCAGAAGCACGTCTTTCCCCTTTTCCGGAAGCAGCCATATAAATGGTGTGCACTACCATGCCCCCAGACTTGGGGCATTTAGGTTCAGTGCCCTTGAGATTTGTCGTAGGCACGGGGATCTTCTCCGGCCTTCTCCTTTTATGGGCGGTCGAAGTTGAGGGGGCTGTTGCAGACGATACTTTCCGTGGTACGACGGCGGGATAATCCTCTTCTTTCCAGACCTTCATTTTCTTCGATCGGCAGGAGCAGTCTTTGTCGATTACAGAGTCTTGGACTCTTCGCCAGACCCTGTGGATCTTGGAGGACAGCCACTGAGGGGGCTGCTCCGGCTTCGCTTTAGTAACATTTTCAGTAAGTGGAGGAGACCTTTTTATTACGGCAATTGGAGAATTCTTGCACACCCTCCTGAGCAGCTCAAAGTTGTTCCCAGTTGGAACAGCAACATCTACTTCCACCATTGGAGCTGGTGGGGTAAGTCCAGAATGGGAACTGCCTCCAGATTTCCTCACTCGGCACCAGTGATGACGTCGAGCATGTCGTGTAGCCGGGATCACCTCTATCGTCGGAGTAGCTTCGTCACGCCCTTGCTTTGAGGAGAGGCCGTTATTGGCGCCAGCCTGTCAAAGATTGACATCCGCTGGGAAGGAATGGTCAACCTGCCGAAGGCCGACTTTCAAGTAGAGGAAGTAGTTTGGATGACTTCACCTACAGCAGGAGTTGGGATAGCCTTCTCTGGTATTGCGAGCCTCTTCGTGAGCCCATTTGAGCTTAGGCTCAGCCTGTCGAAAACTGAGGCGGTAGACTTGGACGACCCGTTGAGAGGGGCCACGGTAGTTGCAAGCCGATCGAAGGCCGACTTCTTTGGAGCTCCCTGTGATAGCACTAGAGTGTTGAAGCTCATTGGCGGGATCATGGTCCTGAAGAACAACCCAGTGGTGGCCTGTGTCACCCGTTCCACCGGCATTGCATAGATGGAGGCCGTTTGGGGCCCATAAGTTACTCCTCCAGTAGGGACGGAGTAGGAGTTGTTGTTGCAATTTGTGCGGTTAGAAGCCATCGACATCATCTTCTCTTTTGCATGGAGCAGGCCACCAAATCTTAGTACCTCAAATCCAGGGGAAACCATATTAAACCGCAACACACGAATTCGTTCGCAAACACGACACACGATGTGTGGAATAGAAAGAGGAAAAGGTCCCACCGGGCGTGCTAGAATCTGTTCACCACCGAAAGACATCACCGGGACGTTAGGACGTCTGGCCTGAATTTTGGGGGCAGATGCTATTTGGTTTATCTGTCTACCTCTCCGAAGATGCCAAGTTAATTTATGGCACCATGTATCGAAGGTTTAAACAGATGCGGCCATTGTAGCAGATTTTATCAGATTCTCCCTCGTTGGTGAGGGGTTTTTGATTGTGGGGACGCTCTTCCTTGCAGGAGAAAGCCCTTGCAGTTAATTACGTTACCGCATAGCGATAACCACTTTCTCCTGCTCCAGATGTTCACTTCGTGTCGAGTGTATTTGTTTTATTTTTGGTTGCCCGTGGATTGTATACGGAGACTAATTTGTGTTGTCGCCCATAGGGCGGGGATTAGTCTAAATCCGTATTTTCTTAGATTTGGGTTTGGTTTGATTTAAGGATCGTTAACCTTGTTTGAGATTAAAATCAACTTAAATGTTTGTTAAGGATACGTTAGTCTAATTTTTAGACTAAGATCTACTTAACAAGATTTTAGGATCATTTAGATCCGAACAAAGAGCATTTGGGCTCTATTATTTTAGTTTAAGTACGTCGCGGTCCGTTATTAGTTTAGGGATGTTGCGGTCCATGGGCTAGTTTAAGGACATTACGGTCCATAGTTAGTTTAAGGACATTACGGTCCATTGAATTGTTGGTTGTCGGGACCAGCTACCTCTCTGAAGACGTTGAAGAATTACGATGACATATATCAGAGGTGTGGGGAGATGTACCCTTGAACCAATGTCGGTTGGGAGATCTTTAGTCGGGTTTGGGACGAAGACCAATTAGAGAAATTGTGAGCACATGGGCTTGGTTGATCTAAATTAGGGACTTGTGGTCAATTTGGGCTCAGTCCACTCAGTTTTGAGTAAAATGTTGAACACTTGTTTGGGCTCAGTCCCTTTTATGTGAAACAATACTAAGCATTGGTGTGGGCTCTGACCCTCACCCTATTTCTTTGTGTTTTTTATAGAATGTTAAACACTCTTTGTGGCTTTGGGCTCTATGGGCAGAGTGCTTTATATTAGACAGCGCCTATGTGGGGGTACGTGGGGAGCGTGGCGCTGGGCGCCAACCAATGAGTGCAGAGCAATCTTTATTTCGGCAGCGCCCTCGTGAGGGGCACGTGAGTCACTGGGGGCCAACCAATGAGTATTGAGCACTCTTTATTTCAGCAGCGCCCACGTGAGGGGCACATGGGGCGCTTGACGCTGGGCGCCCACTAATGAGTGCAGAGCACTCTTTATTTTAGCAGCGCCCACATAAAGGGCACGTGGGGCGCTTGGCGCTATTTCCTTCTTTATGCATTTTTCTGAAGAGTTCAGTTCTTTGTTCTCCCCTGGATTTTCAATCCCCAAGAACAAACTCGTCCTTACGAGAATTACATTCTCATTTGTGGGAGACTTGTCTCATGGATCTCAGATCCATGGAAAGAACTATGTTCTTTTATAAGGTTTAAACACTCAGTTATGCCGATGAGATACTATGATCTCTATTTATCTTGAAGAGAGTTCTTCTTCTTTCTTCGCTCTGAAAACTCTTTTTGCTTGCTCTTCTTTTTGAACTTGAAGCTTATGGGGGGTTCTTCTCTTTAAGAATTGAAGTCTTGGGGTCTTTATATTGTGGAGGCACATTTGTTGATTCAGTTAAGAAAATCTTTCATTGAGAGATTTCTTAATTGATTTGGGGAATTTATCCATCGTTGGATTTTTGATCCTAGGACTTCTGTTTTACAGAAGACATTTTTCTTGTTCTTAACTAGATTGGGAAAATATTTTTCCATACAGAACTTATTCTGTAGCTTGGTGATTTTTAATCACCATTGGATCTTTGATCCAACGGTGCTCTGATTTACAGAGCACAATATTTCTTGTTTAGAAAGATTGGGAGAATATTTTCTCATACGGAGCTTTTTCTGTATCTTGGTGATTTTTAATCACCATTAGATCTTTTGATCCAACGGTGCTCTGATTTACAGAGCATAATTTTTCTTGTTTAGAAAGATTTGAGGAGTATTTCCTCAATCGGAATTTAATTCTGTAATTTGATAATTTATCATCTCCGTTGGATCTTTGATCCAAGGGTGGAAAATTTTTAGTTCTGACGCTGGCGCTCTCGTGCTTTGCATGTGAGGCGCTGTCTCAGAGTTTTTAACTCTTGGCGCTGCCTCAGAGTTTTTAACTCTGGGTGCTGGCGGTCTCGTGCTTTGCACGTGAGGCGCTACCTCAGTTCAAATTTTGAACAAAGCCTTGCTCTCTTATTGGAGGGGGGAACACATTCCTTTATTTATAATCTCCTAAAATTTTTCTACCTGATTATTTATATTTCATATTCTTAAAACCTACTTCTTTTAAATTCTTATTTTCCTATATATTTGTTTATTTATTCATCTTTAATTATCCTAATTATTTTCGTAACATTTATATTTTCCTATTCATTTAATTTCTAAAACTCTAAACCCTAATCTTAAATCTTATTTTTCCTTTTCTATATTTTTCTATCAACTAAAGCTTTACACTAATTTCTATTTTTCCTAAACCCCAACATTGAACCCCATCATCCACCTAAGCCCAGTCCAAGCTCCCCATTCCCTTCTCCTCTATTTTTATTTCCCTTTCTCCTCTCCATTTTTATTTTCCGTTCTCCTTCTATCTTGGGCCTTAACCTAAACACCCTAACCCGACCCGACCCTCACCCTAACCCTTTACCCGACTCGACCCGTCTCCTTATCATCGCCTTTCTCTCTCAAATTTCTCTCTCTTCCCCATACCTTAAAACCTAACGGCTCCTACGACCTACGACCGGGTCCACCGTCAACACCCCACAAGATCCACGCCCATCACTGTGAATCCCCCTCTCTCTAACCTCCTCTTTCTCATTTTCAATCTCAATCTCTCTCTATTTCTAACTCTCTCTCTCAAAAAACCCCACCATTGTCGGTGTTCCCTTCCCCACGATGAACCCCTGTCTCCACCAGCCACGACGAGCCACCGTTGCTTCATCAAACCCAAGCCCACTACAACTCCACCGCCGGCCAAAACCCTAAGTACCTCATCATCCTCAACTCTTCCATCATCTTCTCCTATAGCCGAGCCCCTCCTTCACTTTCACCGCCTCAGCCACCACCCTAACCCTACTACCCGAACCGTCGCCGTCGCTCGCATCGACCACCTCTACCAATGGTGAGCCCTTCTTGACCACCCATCACCACCGTCTCGTCTTCATCGCCTCGCCGACCATCACCCCATCTATCAACCGAGCACCATGTGCTCCAAGTCGACTCCGCCTATCCAGCCGACGGCAGAGCCCATAACCCAGAACCGAACTCGCCTTGAGGATATCTCTATTGTTGTGCTTGTGTTTTCCGTAGCTACCCATGTATGCCATGCTCATGCCATTCATCGTCGTCTTCACGATTGTATCCCCGATCATCTTCAGTCAAGTAGAACCCCCTTCCCTTGCTATATCATGCTACTATAATTTACAAGTTAAATAGTTAATGTTAGGTAAATAAAGATATTTGTGCGTATATGTGCGCACGTGTGTATAAATATATGTAGTGTTATGTTATAATTGAATACAGCTATATTGAATCATTATGTTGATTGTATTGAATCGAATCCTGCTCGAGTCTATAGATCGTATGGATCTCATTTTAGAATTTATATGAATAAATGGTTGTCGACCAATACACGTATACACATACTAAGTGTTCAATATAGAACCCTAAGCAAAAACCCATTTTAAAATGGCGCAAATTATGACCAATAAATTCCTTTACTGCTAATGAACACCGTGTAGAAATTTGGGTTCTTGGGCGCAAAACATCGACGTTTCGCACACAAAATGACGACCCAAAGTTATGATGCTAAATCTTGATATCACCGTACATATCTTGTTGAAAAATTGATAGTAAATTAAATACAAATCGAAAAATGAAGTTCTAGGGCTCATATCGAATACAACTCGATAACCGTTAACCCTATTTAAATAGTTATTTAATACGGCGAGGTTATGATATAGGAAACATGAGTGAAATATGGCTCTACACTGCAGTCCAGAGCAATATTTTATATTAATGCCTCTTTTTAAACATCTGTACATCTCTATATAAATCTGAAAATACGTGGATTCCTATATTGTTGCGTAGATAATTAAGCTAGATAACTTATGGTTCTAGTCTCATTCAATTTTACTGTCGTTTGATATTTTAAATATTTTTTAGATCGTCGACGTATCTTACAGTGACAGTTTATATATCTTGACATTAAACTGAACATATCTCTCCGTATACAATGGCTATTACTGATCCGCTTGATGCACTAGAAATCTAACAGATAGAGCTAGGTTTTATTCAACTGTAGCAATACTTGAATCTAAACACAATTTATAGTAAACTGTGTGTGATGGAGGGTGGATCTCCTTCAGATGTTGCTTCCCGTTGATCTGCTGATAGCGGCGATAAGTGGCTGAGATTTGATCTGGACGTAGACTCCTGAAGCGTGTGGATCTCAATGGGTTTGAAGTTTTTGAACCGAGCTACCTGCAAGGAAGTCCCGGGGTGGTTGGACCACCGAGGACCCTCCGAAGATCAAGTTAGTGGGGTAATCCGAGCAGAGTAACGGCTTAGTGGATTAGAATTGGCTTACCTTGACCGTCTGAAAGAGGGGTTTAAATAGTGGTGGCAGCAGGCGCGAGAATCACGTAGGCCGTTATGCTCCCGACATCACGCCCGCGTGATGAGCGGGACCTCCCATTAATGGCGAGACAGGCTCGTTAATGGGGGATCGTGGTGGCATGGAACGTGGGATGTGGCCGGCGAAGATCTCGCGTATGGCGAGATTCACGGGATGGCGGTTGCGCCTATGAACGGTGCCGTTGGTCGGTCGATGGACCGAGGAAGATGACCTCGGCGGGAGAGCTCGTGGACGAGCGGGAGAGCCGAGGCATCTTGTTTCTGCGGTAGCTCGGGAACGAGCTGTGAGTCCGAGGAAGCCAATTGTGTTGGGGCTCGGAGGCGAGCCAGCCTCGTTGGTAGGACGGGAATAGGAGCAGTCTGGTCGGCCCCTGTAGGTCCTTTCTTGCATTCTCTGGGACACTCCATCTGCCACGTGTCATGATCTGGGAGATCGCCGATATCGAGCATCATCATTAGCCCCCCACTCTCGTCCCGACCAGCTGACGGGTCGGGTTGAGAGTGGTCTGCCGGGTCACCCGAGGTGAGCTCTCTTCTGAAGATATCGTCGGGCGTGTCCCCGGGCAATCCGTTGTCTTTTTCTGGATGACGCCAGCGAATCAGGGCGAGATCTTCTGCATTAAAGAGGGGCGCCGGATCGTGCGCGCTTTTGGCGAAGAGGCGGCCCACGTGTCGAGCGTTGGTTGGCGGACGCGACGGGCCGCAGGCCTCTAGCGTCTGATGGGATGCTGTCCAATGCGCGCACGCTAGGTGGAGCGACCTGGGTCATCGAATGTGAAGGTTTGTTTTTGGCAGGAGTCGACGGTCGCCGTTGGATAGGGGCGCCGGAGGCTATAGGTAGAGGTGGGGCCCTCTTCAGGGCCCATCTCTCTTCATATTTTCCTCATCTTTCATCTCGTAAGCTCGGCGCTCTCTTCTTAGGTCGGATCTTCTGCTTTTCCGAGGGCTTTTCAATCAAGTTAGATGTCTTGCTTCTTCTTCCTTCTGCTCCTTCTCCTTCTGAGTCGAGCATCTTCTCCTTTTTGGTAGGACGGATGGTTCGATCTCAGACTCTTGGTGCCTTTGGAGCTCAGTCCCGGAGGGGGGACGGCGGTGCGGCCTTGCCTCTGGCTGACTCGAGCCCTGTGCCGGAAGTAGCCCTGACGGCGGGGCCACCTGCCCCGTCATGATCTCTTGGTGATTGTTCCGGCGGAGGCCAAAGATGTACACGGGTTCCCAACACTCAGACGAGGGATGCAGGAGAGAGCGAAGACGAGGTCCCTCTCAAGCGGAAGAGGACGTTCTCTCGCACACCGCCGGCGGACATATTGGAGGGGACTCCCGTGCAAAAGGGGGACGCCCAGTACATGGTGCCGTCGGGGCTCTCCGTTGCGGCCAGTCTTATTACTGGTATGGAGGAGTCGGCCGGGGGCCGGATGCCGCGGGGGACCTTGAGGGCCCGAATGGCTGCCATCGCACAGGAGGCGGTTCAGGTATGCTCTCCATCATGTGTTGCTTCGAGCGACCTTTCCTTAGTTCGGGTGTCCTTAGGTTTCTCTGCTGTTTTCTGCCAGGTCCTTCAGTACTGTGCTCTTGTCACTCGTATGGAAACCGAGGGGCTTATTCGGGTTGCGGGGTCAGCAGGAGAGTCTTCTTCGGAGGTCAAGGGTCTGCGACTCGAGCTGCGTCTAGAGAGGGAGAGGTCGCTCGCTCTCAAAGCTCGGTCGAAAGTCGTGGACCTCACCGTTTCAAAGTGCCGGGAGTCCTGCCGCCGCCTAAGTGATTCCCACCGAGTCGTTGAGGCGAAGTTGGTGGAACTAGCCGATCGCTTTGCAGCCCTGAGGAGGGCGAGGGATGCCAGCAGGCGGGATGCCGACGCGGCGCGTCGGGCGGCGGAGGCCGCCGAAGCCCGGGCCAGGAAGGTGGTGACGGATTACAAGGAGTCGGACCAGTTTTACGTTGACCTCGGCGAGGCTTCCGCCCTTGCATGGAACAAAGCTCTAGATGCCGTCAAGGAGCAGCTTCCGGAGTTCGCCGACGGTGAGCTCCATTCTCGGTCCCACTTTCGGTGGTCCCGCCTCCGGCTGATAGCGATGAGGGGAGTGAGGTCTAGGCGGGGCTTGCTGCCCGATCTTTTTGGTTTTTCCTCCTCTCTCTCTTGGAAGCCTCCGGGTGATTTGATAAGGCTGGGGAGCCCATAGTACCCTTGTAAAAGCTTTGACTTTTTGAATAAAAACTTTTTGTTTTTGCAGTAGTGTTTGTGCTTGCGCTTCTTTTTGTTGGTAGACACTTGTATCTGCATAGTGCTGCTTTATGGTCGGCATGTTCCTTGTCTAGCGATTACTCGTCGACTTGACTCTGATCATTTGCCGAGTGTGTGAGGACCGGCGGGAAGACAGTGTCTCCGTGGCCCCGAAGTTGAAGTGTAGATCGCTACGACGTTGATAAACTGGACGCCTCTTGTTGTGTAACGACTCTAAAATTCCTATATCTTCGTATTAATAAAATTCTATATTTGTATATTTGGTATATTTTTATTTCCATGTTATTAGTTATATTTAATCCCTTCATCTATTTTTTGCATCTAAGTATTTTCTAAAACTCATTTCTTTTTACCCAAACTTATTCTTTAAGCCCAATTCCTTTCTTTTCATTCCCATTCTCTACAGCCCAAGTCCAGCTTCCATTTTCTAAAAAATTTCCTTTTCTTTTTATCCAAATTCATTTACTCAATTTCTCTTTAAATAACACCCAAATCCAATCTCATTTTCATTTATAAAACTATGAGCCCAAAAGCCCACTTTCTTTTCAAGCAACCGCATATATTCAATTCTAATTAAATATGTGCATGAACAATCTTGTAGCTCATTGGTTAAGTCATTGCATTGTTATTCCATAAGTCACATGTTCAAATCCCCATTCTTGCAATTATTTTTTATCAATTTTTTTCTTCTCATAACCTACAAATGAGACCTTTCATTTCCAAAATGACTGGTGACCTTTTATTTCTCTTTTAATTCTCATGTTAAATGCATATATTATTATACATAATTCACCATTACACCATCTTTATTTGTCCTCTATCTTTTCCTTCCTCACATTTTTTTATCTCTCACTTCTCCCTCTTCACCTAGATTCCAAGAAGAAGAACATGAAGAAGTCTTCAAGAAGGTCTCGCTAGTAACGCGAGACTATCGGCGGATAGACAAGCCCGGTGACAATACCGGCTTATGTATGTAAGTCCCTTCTATCTTTCTCTACCTCCATCTCTTTCTTTTTATGTTTCTCTTGTCATATTACCATGAACCGCCTCTCGTATCATATCATAGTACTTAAATTGATAAAAGTATTGTTACATATATAAATATTGGTAACACATCAAAACACACATATATACTTATATAATTTCGATTAGATTAATGATTGCCTCTTATTCAAGTCACGTTGTCGTTTAATTGAATTATAACTTTCCTTCATGTCTTGCATTTAGATTTAACATAATTAATAATGGAATAAATCTAGAGGAAAATGGTATGGCATGATATACATTCACATATAAGTTCTTAGAAAAATAAGTATTGTATCGGTTTTGTCGCTATTAGAAATTCATATATTAAAATTGCGGAGAACAATTAGGATATATCATTTTTCGGTATATTTTAAATTACTTTATTTATATTTTGTAAAAGAAAATGAAGTTACAAATAAATACCATGGTTTTCTCATTTCTCACATATGATATATCAATACCTTTAATTTTAAAATAATTTTTATAAATTAATATTTAATTCTGAAAATTTCAGGAAATTTACATATGATATAATATATTATTTTGTACACGCTGCAAAAATTTTAGATCGAACCGTATAACGGTTTAGGAATTACATCGTTTTTATTCGTTGATCGTAAAACAGAAAACTGCAGTTATCGATCAACTTGTAGGACACATAACTTGGTATACCGGTATCCAAATTGAGCAAAATAAGGTGTTTTTGATATCTAAATCGAATGATCTAGATTTTCTTAGTTTTATAGTTTTACTGAAAACCTATCTAAGATAAAGAAAACTGCGTTACAATATTAAGCGACGAATCTGGACAGAATCTGTCCTGATTCGCACACTGTTTTTAAATTAGACATAACTCAAACTCCCGATGTCCGTTCGTGACAAAATTTAGATGTGTAGATGGAAAATTTATAGAACTATAATTTTCTGTATACTAGATTACTTAGAAACGCATGAAATAAACCGATATAGGCTTTGCAATACAATATATAGTTGCTGTCCAGAAATCTGAATTTCTGTTTTAAACGCTGATATTAAAATGACCATAATTAGAGCTTCAGAAATCCAAATCATGTAAATCTTGGTGTTTTGGATAATTACATTGAAAGACCTACAATTTTCTAATAATCTTCGTAACCTGAAACCTGATGGAAATTAACTCAAACTGTGTTTTAAAAATATGTGACGGTGCTGAACAGATTCTAATATGTTTTGCGCAACGATACGAAAACAGATATATCTCTCAAACCGGTAGTCATATTTAGGTGAAACTAGAACTCACGCATGCAAAACACTTAGAGACATATTTTTGTTTATTTTCCGTATTCGTTCGACTTGATTAATTGGTCGTACATAATATTTTTTTATAGCATTGTTTTCGGTAGTTACTCGTATAATATACTGGACTCATTTCATGCTATTCGAACATGTATACATATTTATCTTGATCATTAAATTGTTGTATGTACATAAATACGATAATTAAATATTTTAGTTGTATTTTGAAAACCATACAAAAGTATTTTTACATAAAAAACCCCTTAAGTTTTATAAATTACCCTAAGGACCCTAGCAATTAAAAGACCTCGATTCACAGTTCTGATTGTCTGACTCGGGTTTGAGTCTGATTAATCTGACTTGAATATGATTCAAGTCAATCTATAATCTACAAGATTCCAAGTCAATATGAACATATGAATCCATGAATCCAATTATCAATTTATACAACTTGACTGAACCGAACCATGGATATATATTCCTTTTACATGATTCTCAGTATTCCATTTACATGATTCTACGGTTATAACCGTTTCCTGATATCATGGTATCGGTCAGTCAGTCAATCAATCATACAACCAACACAATTTACAAGATAACAATACAAACAAGATATCGCGGGGTTTTAAGGGGTAGATTGGTACGGAAGGTGTTAAAGGTGGCACGAGGTGGTCAGATTAATACACCTAACATGAATCCCATTGCTGTTGTACCGTGGCATAACGGTTTCTTGTACTATACGTGCCCCTAGCCTCTGGCATATAGAGACTCCCCTCGTATACACTGGCATCCTTCTGTACCAAGCTACAAACAACAGCGTTGACATAACATTACAACAATAGTATACACTTTAAAATGTATCTTCTTATTCTGTCTTTTTCTACTTCCCTCTTACCTTTAGGACTTACCGAGCGACCTGTTCGCTGACGATATTCTGTTTCTTTCTTCTTTGAATGTCATCAGGTGATTTGGACCCGGCAGAGGTGGAGCCATCGCAAGAAGACTTGGAGCAGTTCACTGAAGACCCTGCACTGTAGTTTCATTGTACACTTTTCCTTTCTGTACTTTTCATTTCCTGTTATGCCACTGTTTAGGCATCTTTTTATTTCAGTTGTATTTCCTTTCATGTATTGTACAAAGAATGTTAATAAATAAAAGTTGCTGTTCTTTTACTTCTTGTCTCTTGTGTATTTATTTATATTGCTTAGCTACGCTTAGCGTATGTACTTCTGAGTATATACGTAGCGGGCCTCGTCGCGTCTCCTTCGCCGTACACTGGGAAGCGGGGCGTGACATGTTGAGTTCACGTTCCTTAGTTGTTGGAGGGGCCGTAATTGGCCAACTGAGGATGGTGCCGAGCAGGGTAGCTGCTCGGTGCCTTTTGGCAAGGGCTTTGATCCATAGTGCTGGAGGGGCCGTGAGAGGCCTGCTAAGGATGGCCGAGAAGGGTAGCTGCTCGGTGCCTCTTGGCGAGAGCTTTGATCCTTAGCGCTGGAGGGGCCGTAAGTGGCCTACTAAGGATGGCTGAGCAAGGTAGCTGATTGGTACCTCTTGGGGAGGGCTTTGATCCTTAGCGCGGGAGGGGCCGTGAGAGGCCTGCTAAGGATGAGCAGGGTAGCTGCTCGGTGCCTCTTGGCGAGGGCTTAGATCCTTAGCGTGGGAGGGGCCGTAAGTGGCCTACTAAGGATGGCCGAGCAGGGTAGCTGCTCGGTGCCTCTTGGTGAGGGCTTTGATCCTTAAGGACGCCCGAGCGGGGTTATCGCCCGATGCCTCTTGGTGAGGGCTTTGATCCCTGGCGTTCCGCCAGGGACGACCGAGCACGGGTCGTGCTAAGCGGTCGCCTCTTTCGAAGGCTTTTCATCCTTAGCGCGGGAGGGGCGTAGGAGGCCTACTAAGGATGTCCTGGCGGGGTTGTCGCCCGGTGCCTCTTTAAGAGGGCTTTGATCCCTGGTGTGTTTCCAGGGACAACCGAGCACGGTACGTGCCAAGTGGTTGCCTCTTGCGAGAGCTTTTGGGTCCTTAAGGATGGCCGAGCAGGGTTGCTGACCGACCGCCTCTTGTTGAGGGCTTTGATCCCTGGCGTTGTGGGTAGGGAAGCTACCAGCCAGGGATAGCCGAGCAGGGTAGCCACTCGGCTGCCTCTAGGTGAAGGCTTAAATCCTCGGCGTCGTGGGTAGGGAAGCTACCGGCCAGCGATGGCCGAGCAGGGTAGCTGCTCGGCGCCTCTTGCGAGGGCTTTGATCTTTAGCTGTTGGCGGGGCCGTAATTGGCCAACTAAGGATAGCCGAGCAGGGTAGCCGCTCGGCTGCCTCTAGGTGAGGGCTTAGGCCACAAAGAGAGAACTCTTCTTTTTTGTAATGTTCTAACGTTCCTTTCTTGTTATTCGGATGAAAAGGACTTCTTAGAAAGAATTTACATTGTCTTTGTAACAGGAGGGGTGTACACTCGTAGGTAGTGAGTTCACTGGTACAGCTTGAGCTTCTCGGCGTTGTAAGGCCGTGGAAACTTGCACCCGTCTGCGTCCTGTAAGCGGTAGGATCCGCCGGGAAGTACCTCGGCGACGAGGAAAGGACCGTCCCATTTCAGGGAAAACTTATGCAGCCTTCTTTGATCGCCGAACTCGTTCCGCCGTAAGACCAGGACTCCGGTCTTGAAGGAACGAGGCTTGACCCGCACGTTGTAGTATCGGGCAGTTTGCTGCTGATAGGCGGCAGCCCTGATCTGAGCCCGGTCCCGTTTCTCCAGCATTATGTCTAGGTTGGTCCGCAGTGCCGTGGTGTTCGCTTCATCGTCGAAGTGTTCGACCCGGTGAATGGGTAGCCCGATCTCCGTCGGGACCATCACCTCGGTCCCGTAGCAGAGGCTAAAAGGGGTTCCCCGATAGGGGTCTTCTTCGACGTCCGCAGGGCCCATAAGACCCGGGGCAATTTCTCGACCCAACTGCCTTAGCGTCCTTCCAAGCGGGTCCGGAGACCCCGGAGGACATCCCGGTTGGCGACTTCGGCCTGCTCGTTGCATTGGGGGTGTGCGACCGCGGCGAATTTCATGAGGATATGATATTCGTTGCAGAAATCTTTCACCTTCTCGTTCTCGAAGTTCGTCCCATGGTCGGTAATGATACACCTAGGGATGTCGAACCGGAATATCAGGTTGTTCTGCAGGAACTTGATGGTCGTGGCAGCGTCCGGTTTTCTGATAGGGACGACCTCGATCCACTTTGTGAAGTAATCCACAGCGATGAGAACATATTTGTGCCCACCCGTGCCGGTAGGGAACGGGCTTATCATGTCCAATCCCCACTAGGCGAATGGCCACGGTGAGGTCAGCGCGGTTAGCTCGATGGCCGGGAGGCGAGGTATGCTTCCATGGAGTTGGCAGCTTTTGCATTTCCGGACGAGCTTCTGGGTATCCTCGTGAATAATGGGCCAGTAGTACCCTTAAAGCAACGCCTTCTGGATTAAGAATCGGGCCCCTTGGTGTGCGCCGCCAACCCCTTCATGGATTTCACGGAGGACGTAGTCAGCTTCATGGGGGTCGACGCACCGGAGCAGGGGCTGAGTGAAGGATTTCTTGTAAAGGTTCCCATTGCTCCAGACGAAGTGACGGGCATTGGCTCGGAGACGGCGGGCTGCCTCTCGACCTTCTGGGAGCGTGCCATCCCATAGGAATTCTACGTGGGGCTTCCTCCACTCTTGGTCGCCTTCCTGCGCTGCATATACATGAAGCATCATCGCCCCGTCCTCCACGCTAGGCCGTGACAAGGTCTCGAAGAGGATAGATCGCTTGTTGTTGGACGAGTAGGATGAAGCCAGTTTGCTCAGGGCGTTGGCTTAGGCGTTTAGCTGCCTGGGTATTTGCTCTACCTGGACCTCGTCGAAGTTCTTCCGGAGTTTTCTTACCTCGGCCAAGTACTTAACCATTAGAGGTTCCCGGGCCTCGAAGTGACCGGTCACTTGGCCAACAACTAGGGCTGAGTCGCTTTGGATTCGAATTGTTTTCAGCCCTATCCCAGAAGCCATGCGCAGTCCGGCCAGCAGGGCCTCATACTCCGCCGTGTTGTTTGAGGCCTTGAATCCGAGCTTTAGGGAGTACTCCATTTCTGCCTCGTTCGGGCCCCGAATGATGAGGTCGTCGCCACAGCCTTCCTCGGTTGAGGACCCGTCGACGTAAATTACCCACTCTGGGACCGAGTCGGTTTTCCCCACGATTGGGTGCTGAGCAGCGAGGGCCGTCGTGGACTCCGGCCCCTTGCTGGGGATGGTGCATTCGACGATAAAATCGACCAAGGCTTGTGCTTTGATGGCCTGCCTTGGGCGGTATTTTATGTCGAACTGGAACAGCTCCCACCTCCACTTTTCTAAGCGACCCGAGGATTCGGGTGAGGCGAGGATAGCCCCCAGCGGGCGCTCGGTGAGAACGAGGATAGTATGCGCCTGGAAGTAGTGTCGCGGCTTCTTTGAGGCCACAACGAGTGCCAAGACAATCTTCTCTTTGGTTGGCTATGTCGTCTCTGCGTCTTTGAAGACGTGGCTCACGTAGTACACCGGTTTTTGCGCTCCATCGAACTCTCATACGAGCACTGAGCCTGCTGCTTAGTCGGATACTGCCAAGTACAGAGATAGCTCATCTCCCTCAACTAGCCGGGTGAGCAGCGGTGGCGTCGCAAGATGCCTTTTTAACTGGTCGAAGGCGGTCTGGCACTCTTCTGACCACTCGAATCTCAGAATTTTCCTTAGAGCTTTGAAGAATGGGAGGCATTTTTCCCCAGAACTCGACATGAAGTGGCTACCCGCTCCGTCAGTCACATGATCTCAACGTTGGTCTTGGGCACGGTCATGTTGAGGATGGCGTCGATTTTTTCCGGGTTTGCCTCGATCCTACGGTGGGAGACCATGAAACCGAGGAACTTTCCCCCGGTAACCCTGAATGCGCACTTGACCGGGTTCAGCTTCATCTTGAACTTGCGGAGTACCTCGAAGGCCTCACCCAGGTCCTTGGCATGGTCGGTCGACAAGACTGATTTGACTAGCATATCGTTGACGTAGACCTCCATGTTCCTGCCGATCTGTGGCTTAAACATGCGGTTGACCAGCCGTTGGTATGTAGCCCCGGTATTTTTGAGTCCGAAAGGCATTACCCTGTAGCAGTATACCCCCCGTCCGTCGTGAATGCGGTGAGATCATCGTCTGCCAAATTCATGCGGATCTTATTGTAGCCGGAGAAGGCATCCATGAAGCTCAATAGCTCATGGCCTGCCGTGCCATCGACGAGCTGATCTATCCGAGGTAGGGGATAGTTGTCTTTGGGGCAGGCCTTATTGAGGTCGGTGAAGTCGACGGACATGCGCCACGTCTTTGGGGCAGGCCTTATTGAGGTCGGTGAAGTCGACGGACATGCGCCACCTCCCGCTTGACTTCTTGACCAGGACAACGTTCGCTAGCCATTCTGAATAGGCACATTCCGAATGAAGTTGGCGGCGAGGAGCCGATCTAGCTCGTCCTCAATAGCCTTCTGTTTGGCCGGGGCGTGTTGAAGTCGAAAATTGCACCCCGGTTGACCAAGTCAAAGTCAAAGCCAACCCCAAACCAAGTGGGCCCATGCCCAGGTCGAGCCCTAACATGAAACGGCCGGCCTTCCCCATGCCAAAATGAAATCATGTAATAAATAATTTTTATGTAATTTTTTATGAATGAATGTAAACAAAATGGGCATAAAGCCAAATTTTTGTAAGCCCATGGCTTATGTGCAAAAAGAAATGGCACATGAGCCATGGGATGAGCAAAACGCTATTTTGTAAAGCCCAAGGGGCTATATGTAAATATGTAAGCCTATATAAGGCAACATGATGATGAATAGGATACACTTTTTCATTCCCTCAAAAAACTAGGGTTTTTGCCTCCACTCTCTCTTTTTCAAGTTCTTTCTCTTCATTTTCAATTTCCAAATAAATCAAGAGCTTAGCTCTCTTTTTTTTAAAACTAAACAAAGTTTTACCATAAACTCACCTCCCAAGACTCCATCAAGAGAAGAAAAAGGGACTCTTTTTTTATCATCCAAGATCAAGATTTTAGAGTTTCAAGAGAACCCATTTTGGGTTTCTTCTCAAAAGAGAAAGGAGAAAATCTTTTGGAGTTTAACTCCACCAGAAAAATTATTTTGGAGTTTAACTCCACCACCAGAAAAATTATTTTGGAGTTTAACACCACTACAAAAATTCTTTTGGAGTTTAACTCCAAAGTAAAAATCTTTTCTGCGGAGTTTAACTCCACATTTTAAATTCTTTCGGAGTTCAACTCCACAATAAAAATTCTTTCGGAGTTCAACTCCATTTAAATTCTTTTGGAGTTTAACTCCACAAACAAAAATTCTTTTAGAGTTCCAAAATAAAAATCTTTTTTTTTTGGAGTTTAACTCCCACTTCTGACACCAAAAAAATTTCTTTGGGAGTTGAACTCCATGTAAAAAATAATAATATTAAAAAAATAATAATAATATTAAAAAATTAATTAATAAAAAAAATTAAATTAAATTTTCGGAACCCTTTTTGCCCCCATCACATGCTAGCACGTGGAGGGGGAAGCTCCCATTTAATGGGAGCCCTTTTGGCCCCCCTCACATGCTAACATGTAAGGGGTCACATGCTAGCATGTGACCTTCACATGCTTGTCACATGCTAGCATGTGACCTCCACATCTCACATGCTATTTTGGAGTTTAACTCCACTACAAAAATTCTTTTGGAGTTTAACTCCACAGTAAAATTCTTTTTTTTTGGAGTTTAACTTCACATTAAATCTTTTTAGGAGTTTAACTCCATACAAAATTCTTTCGGAGTTTAACTCCACATTTAAAATTCTTTTGGAGTTCAACTCCATAATGAAAATTCTTTTGGAGTTTAACTCGACAATAAAAATTTTGTTTGGAGTTAAAACTCTATTTTAAAATCTTTTGGAGTTGAACTCCATGTAAAAAAAAAAATCGGGAGCCATTTTCCTCCCAACATGTGAGGGGTCACATGTTAGCATACGACCCCCTCTCACATGCTAGCAAGTGAGGCGTCACATGCTAGCATGTGAATCAGCTCACATGCAAAGGGGTCACACGCTAGCATGTGACTCCACCCTCACATGCTAGCATGTGACTAGCATGTAAGGGGTCACATGCTAACATGTGACCCTCCATGTCACATGTTAGCATGTGAGGGGCATGTGACCCCCCCCCTCATGTGAAGGGAGGCTCCCATTAAATGGGAGCCCAGGTTCTCACCCCCCCTTTTTTTTAAAATTCTTCTTTTTTATTTCTTTTCTTCTTTCTTCCTTCTTTTCTTTATTTAATCCTTTTTTTATTTAAATAAAAATAAATTATAAATAATATTTTAAAATTAAAAAAATAATAATAAATTTTTAAAAAAAATTCTCTAAATATTTATTTACTTATTTATCTCTTTTATATAGAAAAATATATATATCTTTTTTTTAACAAATGGAACAAAAAAAACACACACCAACGCACTGCACATTGAGTTCGCATGACCAGTTTAACCCGTCAATCGGAGCTTCCTTCGCTCCAAATGCGAAGGGTAATTAACGGCAGCTTAGTCCGCGGCTGCCGGAAATTCGGATCCCCACAATCAATAAATCCCAGCCTACCCTAGGCAGGGGGAATCTGTAATGCTTCTGACAAGCGAGCGCGTATTCCCATCTCAATGGGGTGACGAAAAACACCCTACAGTTTCTGGTACGCCCGGTGGGACCAATCTCTCCTCCCATATTTCGGGTTAAACGTTCAGGCGAACTCAATCAATATACATATATGTATTTATACTAAAATAATGCTCTTTCATGCAGGTTTTCAAGCAATCACTTTCCAACAATGTCTCTAAGGACAAGCTCAGCTCTCGACACAAATCCCGTCTCCTACACGATGAAAATGGACTCCAGGACGGTCCTTCCGGCCAGTCTTGAGCGACAATGGGAGGAGGAGCCGCTACCATTTGGCTCTATGATGTTCGTGTCAGCTAACGCCGTCCCAGCTCCTCAAGCTCCGGTAACAGACAAACCGGTCTCAAAGGCGAAAAGGCCGAATGTCCTGGTCGCGAGGGCGCCCCAACACAAATGCAAGTCGGTGTTTGAATGACTTTCCTTAGCCCCAGTTGGGGGCAGGGCCATCAACACCAACAAAGCAACAAGGCATCTCGGGCAAGCTCCAGCGGCGCCTCTGACAACTGCTCGATTGGGTGTCTTCTCAAGCCTCTCCATCACTCAGCCTATGGCGGCTTCCCGAAGAGCAGAAGCCTGCCAAGCGCTCAAGGCAGAGAAGCTGAGGCAGAAGCGGCTCAGATACAGAGCCAACAAAAGTGCTAGGACTCTGGCCATGTTAAAATTTATGAATTTCCAAAGCCCGGACTGCTCCGCGAAATCAGCCGCCAAAGATAAAGAGATAGCTGGGTATGTGGTTCGCACTGTCTACATGGTTGGACATGAAGAAACGAATCCTCCTCTTCTTCACAGCCATGGTGATGATATAATTAACGCTGCCCAACGTCAACTCGGTCTAAATGATGAAGAGCTCGCTCAGGCCGATAAGACAACAGAGCCCGGGGTTCCTGCGGAATTGAGCTCAGGCAATAAGGATGACCCGGTTGTTATAAATGGAACTACGGGACAAGCATTATTCCGATGGCTTCAGAGGCGGCTTCAGAGGCGGCTGCAGGACAGGGATGAGAAGTTAGCCAAAGTACAATCTAAGGTCGACGAATTGGCAAACGTCGCGGTAGATCTCGCGACCCAAGTCGCCCGATTGCAATTACAGCAGAATCAAATTTTGGTTCATGAGCCAGGGATTGATACCCGGAGGCAGCCAACTGATACCCCCTTCAACCTAAGAGCAGAGCGCCTTCACGAAAAACGGCCGCAATCAGCCTCCAGTCCCTCCGATACATACGCTGGGGAGGAATCGTCTCTGAAAGAGAAACTGGAAAAAGTTTATTCCTTCAAAAGGGAAAAAGTCCACAAGATATTTAGGGACGCCCTAAGAAACGGTCTACAACTGCCAAAATCAAAGAGACCGCAAGAAACGAATATGACCGACGACCCAGAATATTGCCCCTATCACAGGGTGATAGGTCATGCCATTAAGGACTGCTTCGTCTTCAAAGATTGGGTCGAAAGACAATACAAGACGGTAGAGATAGAACTATCCAAAGGCGTGTTAGCAAACAGTCAATCTACGACCGCCGATTTCATACAAATGGAGACCGAAGCCTTTCAGGAATCCAATCCTCCCAGACATGTGCTATTATTTGAAAAGGGCGAACCAAAGACTGATCGGCCTCAAGGACCAGTATCGGTAAGGGCACCTACTCTAATGGAGAGAAAGAAGAAGGTGTACTCCTTCAGGAGGGATGAAGTCCGCAATATATTCGAGGAAGCCTTGAATAACGGTCTACAATTGCCTATTCCGAAGAGGCCACATGAAATGAATATGACCGGCAATCCCGTATACTGCCCATACCATAGGGTAGTGAGTCATACCATTGAAGACTGTTGTGTTTTCAATGATTGGGCAGAGGACCAATACAAGCTTGGAAAAACCTCACAGTCCTTGGATGTATCGGCAAGCCACAGAGCTACGGTCATCAACACAGCTCCGCCAAGATCAAAATTCAAGGAGCTGGAATAAGCAAAGATGACCTCTACGTCGTTAAACTGGAAACAGATGACCTCTAAGTCGTTAAACTAGAAACATATGACCACCACATCGTTAAACTGGCAATGATTGACCACCATGTCGTTAAACTGGGAACGATAGACCTCTAAGTCTTTAAACCGGGAATAATCGACCACCACGTCATTAAACTGGGAATAGTAGACCGCTAAGTCTTTAAACTGGGAACAGTCGACCTCTAAGTCGTTAAACTGGGAATGTCAAAAAAAGTGTAAATAAAAAAATGTGTAAATAAAAGAAAAATAAAGAAAAGCCGAAATGATAGGGCAACTCGCAATAAAAATCAGCGAGTAAAATAAAGCCGAAATGATAGGGCAACCGCGGATAAAAGCCGAAATGATGGGGCAATCGCGATCTTCGCGATAAGAAAAGCTGAAATGATAGAGCAATCGCGGTAAAACAAGAAAAAAAGCAAAAAACAAAAACAAAAACAAAAAAAACGGCGAATGATGAGTCGCTCCTGGTACCATATTCCAGTGCAGCGGTGCAAACGCCAACCAAAATCCAATTTCTCAAAATTCTTTCGGCCCTACGGTTAGTCCCCAAATTGACTACCGTATACAATCCACGGGCTCAAATAATTCTCATCATACTCATGCCCCACTGTAATCACCAGTCCAACGGCTGGTCTCCACCCTTGGAATTATGGTCCATTGGGAAGACCCACTCATGTATCCTCACGATACATGAGGAGAACAAACCTTCGTGGGATCCTTACGACTCACAAAAGAAAAACACACTTGGGGGTCCTCACGACTCCTATGGAGAAAATGCACCTACGGGATCCTTACGACTCATAGGGAGAAAATGCTTTATGGGACCCTTACGGCCCATAAAATTGAAATGCCTTAGGCGATAGGGATCTAAACCTGTCTCCTAAGCCATCGCTCCCCAATCCCCAAGTGGCGAATGATGAGTCGCTTCTGGTACCATATTCCAGTGCAGCGATGCAGACGCCAACCAAATCCAAATCCCCAAGTGGCGAATGATGAGTCGCTTCTGGTACCATATTCTAGTGCAGCGATGCAGACACCAACCAAATTCCAAATCCCATACCCCAACGGCGAATGATGAGTCGCTCCTGATACCATATTCCAGTGCAGTGATGCAGAGCCAACAAAATCCCAAAATTTTTACGGCCCTACAGTCTAGATCATATATCCTGCAAAACCGTATACAATCCATGGACATAAAACGATCCCAATCTCTCCCTAGTCCTACCGGTAAGACTACATTCAAAGTCCCACCAAAAATAAATAAAAAAAATTTTAAAAAAAATGGTATGTCCACAAGCAAAATGGGCACGGATGAAAACCCGAAAGGGTTTCATGAGTAAAAACAGCGGGACTGCCGGCGAGTTTGTGAAAACCCGAAAGGGCGTGAACTTGTAAAAAAAAAAAGATGAAATGCACTCGCAAAGTCCTCTCGACTTTGTGAGGAGAAAATTCCCGCGTGAGATCCTTACGACTCACAAAGGAGCAACACCCTTAGGAGTCCCCACGACTCCTAAGGAGAAAATACACCTACGAGATCCTTTCGACTCGTAGAAAGAAAATGCTTTTATGGGACCCTTACGGCCCATAAAATTGACAAGCCTTAGGTGATAGGGATCTAAACCTGTCTCCTAAGCCACCAATTTCCAAATCCTACGGAGGCAAATGATGAGTTGATCCTGGCATTATTCTAGTGCAGCAATGCAGATGCCAAACAAAAACCAATTCATAAATCCTCCCGGGGGAAATGATGAGTTGCTCCTCGCATTACTCCAGTGCAGCAATGCAGATGCCGACCCAAAAAGCCAATTCCCAAATCCTACCGGGGCAAATGATGAGTTGCTCCTGGCATTATTCCAGTGCAGCAATGTAGATGCCAAACAAAAACCAATTCCCAAATCCTCTCATGACAGATGATGATTCGCTCCCGGTACCATATTCCACTGTAGCGATGCTGATATCAACCCAAATCACAATCAACAAGTCAACTTCGACCCCGACACCGCAGAAAGCGGGGCAAGTCAGAATCCAATCTCGACACGCAAGAAGCGGAGCACGTCAAGTTCACCCCTGACACTGCAGGAAGCAGAGCAAGTTAAATAGAGCGTCGACCGTCCATGTCGCAAAAAGGGCAGTGCAGGCTTCCCACAAATCGGGAACCAAATCGCTCCGGATCAGAGCGTCGACCGTCCATGTCGCAAAAAGGGCAGTGCAGGCTTCCTACAAAGCAGGAACCAGATCACTCCGGGCCAGGGAAAAGTCTACCACGGACACTCCGTCTCGGAGACGCGTTAAGCGTCGACCGTCCATGTCGCAAAAAGAGCAGTGCAGGCTTCCCACAAATCGGGAACCAAATCGCTTTGGATCAGAGCGTCGACCGTCCATGTCGCAAAAAGGGCAGTGCAGGCTTCCCACAAATCGGGAACCAAATCGCTCCGGATCAGAGCGTCGACCGTCCATGTCGCAAAAAGGGCAGTGCAGGCTTCCCACAAATCGGGAACCAAATCGCTCCGGATCAGAGCGTCGACCGTCCATGTCGCAAAAAGGGCAGTGCAGGCTTCCTACAAAGCAGGAACCAGATTACTCCGGGCCAGGGAAACGTCTACCACGGACACTCCGTCTCGGAGACGCGTCAAGCGTCGACCGTCCATGTCGCAAAAAGGGCAGTGCAGGCTTCCCACAAATCGGGAACCAAATCACTCCGGAGCAGAACGTCGACCGTCCATGTCGCAAAAAGGCAGTGCAGGCTTCCCATAAATCAGGAACCAAATCACTTAGGATCAGAGCATCGACCGTCCATGTCGCAAAAAGGGTAGTGCAGGCTTCCCACAAATCGGGAACCAAATCGCTCCGGGCCAGGGAAGCATCGACCACAGACACTCCATCTCGGAGACGCGTCAAGCGTCGACCGTCCATGTCGCAAAAAGGGCAGTGCAGGCTTCCTACAAATCGGGAACCAAATCGCTCCGGATCAGAGCGTCGACCGTCCATGTCGCAAAAAGGGCAGTGCAGGCTTCCTACAAAGCAGGAACCAGATCACTCCGGGCCAGGGAAAAGTCTACCACGGACACTCCGTCTCGGAGACGCGTCAAGCGTCGACCGTCCATATCGCAAAAAGGGCAGTGCAGGCTTCCCACAAATCGAGAACCAAATCGCTCCGGATCAGAGTGTCGACCGTCCACGTCGCAAAAAGGGCAGTGCAGGCTTCCCACAAATCGGGAACTAAATCGCTCCGGATCAGAGCGTCAACCGTCCATGTCGCAAAAAGGGCAGTGCAGGCTTCCCACAAATCGGGAACCAAATCGCTCCGGATCAGAACGTCGACCGTCCATGTTGCAAAAAGGGCAGTGCAGGCTTCCTACAAAGCGGGAACCAAATCGCTCCGGGCCAGAAAAACGTCTACCACAGACACTCCGTCTCGGAGATGCGTCAAGCGTCGACCGTCCATGTCGCAAAAAGGGCAGTGCAGGCTTCCCACAAATCGGGAACCAAATCGCTTCGGATCAGAGCGTCGACCGTCCATGTCGCAAAAAGGGCAGTGCAGGCTTCCCACAAATCAGGAACCAAATCGCTCCGGATCAGAGCGTCGACCGTTCATGTCGCAAAAAGGGCGATGCAGGCTTCCTACAAAGCAGGAACCAGATCACTCCGGGCCAGGGAAAAGTCTACCACGGACACTCCGTCTCGGAGACGCGTCAAGCGTCGACCGTCCATGTCGTAAAAAGGGCAGTGCAGGCTTCCCACAAACCGGGAACCAAATCGCTCCGGATCAGAGCGTCGACCATCCATGTCGCAAAATGGGCAGTGCAGGCTTCCCACAAATCGGGAACCAAATCGCTCCGGATCAGAGCGTCGACCGTCCATGTCGCAAAAAGGGCAGTGCAGGCTTCCCACAAATCGAGAACCAAATCACTCCGGATCAGAGCGTCGACCGTCCAGGTCGCAAAAAGGGTAGTGCAGGCTTCCTACAAAGCAGGAACTAAATCGCTCCGGGCCAGGGAAACATCTACCACAGACACTCCGTCTCGGAGACGCGTCAAGCGTCGACCGTCCATGTCGTAAAAAGGGCAGTGCATCCCAAAAAGTGGGAACCAAAGCAAGTCTCCTCTACGCGAAAGAAGATCCATCAATTTCATGCACATGACCCACATATGTGGTGTGCATTTATTGATAGGGGGCACTTTGTTGAAGTCGAAAATTGCACCCCGGTTGACCAAGTCAAAGTCAAAATCAACCCCAAGCCAAGTGGGCCCATGCCCAGGTCGAGCCCTAAAATGAAGCGGCCAGCCTTCCCCATGCCAAAATGAAATCATGTAATAAATAATTTTTATGTAATTTTTTATGCATGAATGTAAACAAAATGGGCATAAAGCTAAATTTTTGTAAGCCCATGGCTTATGTGCAAAAAGAAATGGCACATGAGCCAGGGGATGGGCAAAACGCCATTTTGTAAAACCCAAGTGGCTATATGTAAATATGTAAGCCTATATAAGGCAACATGATGATGAATAAGATACACTTTTTCATTCCCTCAAAAATCTAGGGTTTGTGCCTCCACTCTCTCTTTTTCAAATTCTTTCTCTTCCTTTTCATTTTCCAAATAAATCAAGAGCTTAGCTCTCTTTTTTTTTAAACTAAACAAAGTTTTACCATAAACCCACCTCCCAAGACTCTATCAAGAGAAGAAAAAGGGTCTCTTTTTTTATCATCCAAGATCTAGATCTTGGAGTTTCAAGAGAACCCATTTTGAGTTTCTTCTCAAAAGAGAAAGGAGAAAATCTTTTGGAGTTTAACTCCACCAGAAAAATTATTTTTGAGTTTAACTCCACCACCAGAAAAATTATTTTGGAGTTTAACTCCATGATCAGTCGAAAATACTGCATTTCAAACACGGCAATTTCCCTACCTTTTGCATTCATGTATAGGTATCCGGTATTCATATCGCACATATTAGCAAAACACATGTAAAATACTGGATTACTTGTACTGTATACTAAAACCGGCAATTTTAGGGAAATTGTGTGTTTTTCATGGCATTGCATCACCCTTGTATTGCGCAACTCTTGTCTTGCGGTCTAATGCAGGAAATTCAAGAAGCAAGGCCCAAAATTTGGAAAAGAGCTGATAAAAGATACGCCAACTCCAAGATACAAGATCTGGTAGTGATACAAAAGGCCAAATAAAATTTAAAATATCAGAAACAGGCCCGAAACTTATCCCAAGACCACACCAGAAGAATCAAGCGCAGAGGCTTCCAAACCGCCGCGGTTCCGCGGTGGGAGCTGGCTTGCGCCGCGGAACCGCGGCGCTTTGGTGTGATCACAGCTCCAAATTTCCTCATGTGCTTACCTCTAACGGCCAAAGCTTCCAGAAGACCCTAGAAGCTCCACGTGGCGCATGTAGAAGGCTCGGCTTAACAAACTATTTCTAGAAGGATCTTGTAACAAACTTTTGGAGGGAAATTTGAATCTTTGGCTAAGAAACTTGTGGAGGGAAATTTCAAATTTCAATCCTAGATCTAGAATTTTGAGGTCTATAAAAGAGGGCCTAGATCTAGAGTGCAAATTGTTCAAGAATCACCATCATCTTCAACCCACAAGTTGAGTGACACAACTTGTGCCTCAAAAATCCAATTCAAAAATCAAGATCAAGATCCCGAGAGCAATTCAAGCAAGAGTGCCTTCAACCTTTAGAAGCGACGCCGAATTTCAACGGAGCAAGAGATCTACGCCGATCTGCGACTCAAGGAGCCGAGCGAAGCCGAAATCGACGATCTAGTTCCTTCCTTTTGTAAATTCAAGAGAGTTGTAACGAAATTTGTTGATAAATAAAGGTGAATTTTTTATATTCTTGCTTATCTTTTAATTCAAGCATAATGATTAGATCTCAATTTGTGATTGTGTTTGTGATCATGATGTTTGAGTAATCTCCGCTCGTGTAGGAGTTGTGACGATCTTTAGAAGATGATGATTTAGATATTTTTACAATTCTTAAATCCTATAATGTTTGGAAATTCTAGTGAATCAAATGATTAATGACCTAGTTTCGAGATGATGCTTTCTTGATCGTGTTCACTCAAAACTAGGGAACAACTATTGACCATTTGATTAACTAGAAGCTAGAATTTGAATCAGATTCATTGAAAGGGTAAAGGATAAGACGAGGAAACCCTAGCTTCTTCGCAAAAATCCTTAACCTCGATGAATTATCATCGATCTAGTATCAATTCGCTAAAGGATAAGAACATGAAATCATTAGATCCCATCACATCTATAGATCCGATCTACTCCTACGAGCCATACTTCTAATCTTGATTGTTGGTTGGAAATTATCACACATCTCAATTCTTGTTTTTAATGTTTCTTTTAGATCTAGATTTTTCTTATTCTTGATCTTCAATTACAAATCATGAATTGTTTTCTTTTCTTTGCCTTAAATTTTCGACTCATCTAATTCGGAAATTGAACGGATCTCACTTTCCCTGTGGACGATCCGCACTCGCTAACGCGCTACATCCGACACCGTTATTGATTGCGGTCAAAATATTTTTGGTTGTGATTTCTAAATACAATTTTCTAAACAACACACATCGGGAATATCATATTAATCAAAATGGTGCCGTTGCCGGGGATCGTGTGCTATTTGTTCATTTTTTGAAATTTGAGTTGAAAAGTTTATTCCGTCTCTATTTTTAGATCAAAATTCGCGCAAACACTAATACGAGTTATTGTGATTTGTTGCAAGAAAATCTGGGATCATTGAAGCTGGAGAAAATTTTTTCTGAAAATTCTAGAGAGCTGAGAGAGCCAACATAAGCTCTCTGTGATAATTTGAAGCAGTGATCTGTTCAACTTGTGGCGATTCCGCGGCATAAGCCCCCTATTGCGGCGGTTCCGCGGCAGCCTTGACGCTTCACTGTACCAATTTTGCTCTGTGAGTCTCTATCTTTCTTATCTTCTTCTCTGTCTGCTCCAAATAACATTTTGTGCAGGTTTCTTTGCAAATAAATCGCAGCGCCGCAAAAAGCAAAATTAAATTGTGCATGTTTTGATTTTGTGGTTGTTTGCATAATTAATACGGACATTAAGGGGCACGGCCAAATCCAGATTAGGTGGGGAGTTCATTACCCTTCCTAGGCCCTAAAAATCACAAACCTGCATCCGCATTACCCTCATTAATTAAAAAATATCTAGAGATGACTCTAAGGACCGTCGCGCTCACTTAGGACAGAAGAAGGCCGTGGGTAATTCATTGCTTATCCGCGTTTCTTTTGTGGTGTCTAAGGCAAGTGTGTCGAAAGCTAGTGGTTACTTAATTAGACCCACTACTTACGTAGTGGAGAACCTCCCACTTACCTGGCCACAGGAGAGACAAAGAAGCAGTGGAGGATTTATCCTGCGACTTGTCTTTTGGTAATTAGGAGCGGTCTAGAGATTTGACCTAGGTGACCCCTAGAATTAGGGTTTTGCTTGTTGCATTTGTTGTGATCGCATCATCTTTTCAAAATCCGTATCATTTTTCAAAACAAACACTGCATTCACTTCATTTCCCCTAATTATAAATCACGCTGCCACTTGTACTAACCCCTTTTAGTGCAAGATAGGCTGGACACGGGATTCTAGTGCCCGACTTATCCGCGTCCTCTCGATCAACTCCGAAGTCGGTATTTCTCCATTTATCTTTCTTTTACCCACCACCACACCCACACTGATGGATCCGTCTCCATCGAACCTCTTTACCGCTGCTCTGCCGCCGTCCGTTGGTGCGCAGAATCCTCCCCGCATCTCTCTCCAAGAGAGGTGCTATCCTTTGCGAGGTCCTCTCTCGACCTGCTTATCCATTCCACCAGCCAATGGGGATAACTTTGAGATTAAGCCCCAGTACATCAACCTTCTACCCAAATTCCACAGTCTCGAGACTGAAGACGCGTACGTTTTTATTACCAAATTTGAAAACGTATGCGCAATGATGGGTACATCAAAACTTTCTGTGGATGCCATGCGTCTACGACTTCTTCCATTTACCTTGTGCAATATAGCCGAGAAGTGGCTGTATAACACCACCGCACATTCCATCACGAATTGGGAAGAATTCGTTGCAGCATTCCTTAAAAAATTCTACCCTATGCAAAAGACAGCTCAAATCCGTAGCGAACTATATCAATTCTCCCAGCTTCCGGCTGAACCATTTTCAAAGTGCTTTGACCGATTCAAGGATCTTTTGGTTCAATGCCCACATCACGGCATCCCGAGATGGGATCTTTCCCGAATCATATATGAGGGCAGTAACCCTACCACTAAACAAAACCTTGAAAACATGTGTCAAGGCATCTTTATGACCAAGGATGATGGGGAAGCATGGAAATTTTTAGAAGAGTTAGCTGAAAAGTCACTACAGTGGGAGACTGGAACCCAGCCATCGAGTAGGGGTGGCGTACACCAAATAGACGTGTCCATAGGTGTTCGAACTAAGATGGCAGCAATGCAAAAGAAGCTCGATGCTATGGAACACAAATTCTTAGCAGCCTCCCTAAACCCAATGTCGCTCCCCAAAACTGTATGTGGGTGCTGTTCTGATCCTTCTCACTTGACGGAAGACTGTCCATTAAACTCTCAGTTTCGAGGTCTCGAGCATACCAATGCCGCATTTCAAGGACCTGGAAACGACCCTTTTTCTTCCACATATAATCAGGGTTGGAGGAATCACCCGAATTTTGCTTGGAACCAATCCCAAAACACAGTTCCAAACATGAATCAATTCCAAAGGGTCCTTCCTCCACAACAGCAACCATTTCAACTCACCCAGAACCCCTACCAGTCACAAAATTTCCAAAACCAGGTTAACACTCCCGCACCGTCTAATCCTATGCAGTCGACCTGTTCTGACGAGTTCTCTCAACTCGCTCAAACCATGAAATCACTCCTGTCAAATTTCATGGAAGTGTCGGCCAAGGTTAGGTCTTCCGTTGGTGAGATAAAGAAAAACTCAGCATCTCAAGCTGAGAGTATCAAAATGATGGAAGCTGAGATTGCACGACTTAAGGCCGAAATGAGTGCAAGAGAGAAAGGGAAACTCCCAGCTCAACCTTTGCCCAATCCTGGCTATTCACATCATGTGAATACAATCACCACGTTGAGATCTGGGAGAGTGCTGGATAACCATGTTAGGGAAGAAGTTGATGATATTGAAAATCCTATTAACACCCCGGCTGAGACCTTTCCTCACATACACACTTCTGCTTCTGATTCTTGTTCTTCTACCCCATCGCCTTCTCGCGAGCCTATTCTCCATTTCCCTCTAGGCTCGACACCTCAGCCCACCTCTTCTACTCCTCCACAGACGATCCCCATTTCTATTTCGGGATCAGGTCCACACACACTTCCTTCTCCTATGATGGACCCAGCGCTTATTGCTAAAGCACCTTATCCTAATCGGATAAGGGCTAACACATCGAGTCCACATATGGAGAAGATTATGGACATGTTTAAGCAAGTTAACATCAACATCCCTCTCCTAGATGCTATCCAACAAGTTCCGTCCTATACGAAAACTCTTAAGAACTTGTGCACTAGGAAAAGGAAGACTCAAGTGCCCAAGAAAATTTTCATAGCAAAGACTGTAGACACGGCTTTCCCCCAACAATTACCGAGGAAACGTAAGGATCCTGGATATCCTACTATTTCCATTTCTATTGGGGAAAAACACATTAACCGTGCTCTACTAGATCTGGGCGCAAGTGTTAACATGCTTCCATACTCAGTCTATGAGCAGTTAGGAATCGGAGAGTTGAAGCCAACCAATTGCACTATCCAGATGGCTGACCGATCAATCACCAAACCTAGGGGTGAACTGGAGGATGTGTTAATAAAAATCGGGGAATTCGTATTCCCTGTGGATTTTATTGTACTTGATACACAGCCTGTAGCGAACCCACGAAATCAAATTCCGGTGATTTTAGGTCGCCCCTTTTTGGCCACTTCCAACGCTATCATCAACTGTCGTAATGGCTCTATGACCCTATCCTTCGGGAATAGGTCAATAGAGCTGAACATTTACAAGCTGGGAAGTGTACCCTCCGAACCTACTGCCCATGTCTGTTCTGTCGACTTAATGGATATCGACGGCAGCGAATTTGATGATCCTCCTGATGCCGATCTTGACTCTTTTCATACATTGTTGTTTGACCCAACTATATATCATATACATACGGACTCTTCCACTGAGATATCCGGGTCAACAACTAACACCGATTATGAACTGCTTTTAGAGTCTGAAGATCACCCCGCACTTTGTGATGACATTATTCTTCGGGGTATTGATGAAACTTTTGAGGAGATCTTCGCTGATGAACTCGCATTTCTGAATAACACGGGTGTTGAGATGAATCATGTCCCAATCATTGAAATTGAACCTCCACCCCTTCTTCTGAATTGTAAAAAGAATGCGAGTAATCCATCACATTCACTGCATCGTCTCTCCAAAATGAGACGCACACACACTCTCTTCCACCACTTAACCATTCCTCACTTCTTCTTCCACCAACCAGAGCACTGCATTGATAAAAATTTTGAATGGTTGGTGTTAACGTTCGGTCTTTGCAAAGCTTGGCATCGACCACTGATTTTTGACCCCCTCATGTGATTTTCAAAAGATTAACATTGCATAACTCAAGTTTGGGGGGGCAATTTTTCTGGCTCTTGAAAAGAAAATTTTTACAAAAAATTTTGAGTGAAAAGAAAAATTTGGGGGAGGATCTTCACTTATATATTTTGCCCCCACTAATAAATTCCTCCCAGGCTTACAGGTTTTGTAGATATAGCGGTTGGCAACAGTGAGGACACTGCTAAAAACAAGTTTGGGGGAGGTTTGTGCTTAGTTTTGCATCATGTGCATATCATTTGTATAAGCACAAAACATTTCTTTAAAAAACCATAAAAATTTAAAAATTTTCAAAACCCAAAAAAATTCTGTGTACATATTTTTGGCTCATCATTTTTTGAATAGTTTTTCAAAACCCATTAAAACCTATAAAAATTTAAAAACTTTCAAAATCCATAAAAATTCAAAAATTTTCAAAACTCATAAAAATTTTCAAAATTTTCAAAATATAAAAATATTTAATATTTATGATAATAAAAGATTAGATAGTGAACAATTACATCCATGAGATTAGAAAAATTTAAGAAAACCAAGAAAATTAGAAGTTTTCTTATACGAACTAGTAATAAGTAGTTATGAGCCGTTGTCCCAAGGGTTAGTAAGATGGAGGAAGTCACTAATCTGAGGATAAAAATAAGTCTGAAAAATAGTTCCTATTCAGGAAAGCCAAACATTTTGAACGTTGATACCCTGCTATTCGCACTTACACACGTCTTGAAACCCGGGATAGTAGAGGATATCTTGAAATACTCTTGTCTTAAAGTCGATGTATGAAGAAAATAAAAAAAAGTGAATAAAAAATAAATAAATAAAGTGGTGAGAAAAATGGACACTGGTTTTGTTATCGCCGAGGGCAATAAAAAATTTATAGCGAGGGTGCCTCTTCACCTAGTGCCCTAAGGCCAACTGGTCTGGAAGTCACTGCTATGCATAAGGTGGTGCAAGACGAGAAAAATACACCAAATAAGCAAACACATGAGTAATCGGTCGGTTAGTACCTCAAGAAGTATTAACGGTCACATGAAAGTGTGTGAGCAAATTCGTCTAAATATTCATTAATTAAAAAGTACTGAGGCTGATGGACAAGAGTATGATAGCTTGAATTGAATTCTCCGGGTGTAGGGATGTCCTTTACACACACGCAGGGTGATATGATCAATGTTTGGAAGAAAGATAGGAATGAAGAATAAGACGATGTTTTATTGAGGGAGGACGTGATTTCTGACATCTTTTCATGACCATTAAGATAGGGCTCATGACAACCGAAAAGCTAGCTTAGTTGGAAACCCTAATTTTCAAGGTTTTTCTTTTACAATTCTTGTCTTTAAATGTAATATTCATGATCTTCCTTTTATTATTGGATTTTGTGGGTGCAATCCGCTGAAAACCCTCAGGAGACAACACTCCGCCTACTAGGGACACCTAGAGGTTTAAAGACTTATTGCACGTGCTCAGTGCAATCGTGTTGCCTACGAAAGTGTGCTTTTCTCTTTCTTTATTTTCTCCTTCTCTTTTTAATAAAACAGTTGGATCGAGACGATCGAAAATAAGTTTGGGGGAATTTGATCAGTCGAAAATAAAGCATTTCTAACACGATAATTTCCCTACCTTTTGCATTCATGTATAGGTATCCGGTATTCATATCGCACATATTAGCAAAACACATGTAAAATACTGGATTACTTGTACTGTATACTAAAACCGGCACTTTTAGGGAAATTGTGTGTTTTTCATGGCATTGCATCACCCTTGTATTGCGCAATTCTTGTCCTGGGGTCTAATGCAGGAAATTCAAGAAGCAAGGCCCAAAATTTGGAAAAAAGCTGATAAAAGATACGCCAACTCCAAGATACAAGATCTGGTAGTGATACAAAAGGCCAAATAAAATTTAAAATATCATAAACAGGCCCAAAACTCAGCCCAAGACCACACCAGAAAAATCAAGCCCAGAGGCTTCCAAACCGCCGCGGTTCCGCGGCAGGAGTTGGCTTGCGCCGCGGAACCGCGGCGCTTTGGTGTGATCACAGCTCCAAATTTCCTCACGTGCTTACCTCTAACGGCCAAAGCTTCCAGAAGACCCCAGAAGCTCCACGTGGCGCATCTAGAAGGCTCGGCTTAACAAACTATTTCTAGAAGGATCTTGTAACAAACTTTTGGAGGGAAATTTGAATCTTTGGCTAACAAACTTGTGGAGGGAAATTTCAAATTTCAATCCTAGATCTAGAATTTTGAGGTCTATAAAAGAGAGCCTAGATCTGGGGTGCAAATTGTTCAAGAATCACCATCATCTTCAACCCACAAGTTGAGTGACACAACTTGTGCCTCAAATTCAATCCCCAATTCAACCTCAAGATCAAGATCCCGAGATCAATTTAAGCAAGAATTCCTTCAACCTTTAGAAGCGACGCCGGATTCAACGGAGCAAGAGATCCACGCCGATCCGCGACTCAAGGAGCCGAGCGAAGCCGAAATCGACGATCTAGTTCCTTCCTTTTGTAAATTCAAGAGAGTTGTAACGAAATTTGTCGATAAATAAAAGTGAATTTTCTATATTCTTGCTTATCTTTTAATTCAAGCATAATGATTAGATCTCAATTTGTGATTGTGTTTGTGATCATGATGTTTGAGTAATCTCCGCTCGTGTAGGAGTTGTGACGATCTTTAGATGATGATGATTTAGATATTTTTACAATTCTTAAATCCTATAATATTTGGAAATTCTAGTGAATCAAATGATTAATGACCTAGCTTCGAGATGATGCTTTCTTGATCGTGTTCACTCGAAACTAGGGAACAACTATTGACCATTTGATTAACTAGAAACTAGAATTTGAATGCGATCCATCGAAAGGACAAAGGATGAGTTGCGAAATCCCTAATTTCCTCGCAAGATCCTTAAAGCTCGATGAATTTGCATCGATCTAGTATCAATTCGTTAATGGATAAGAATGAGTAATCATTAGATCTCATCACATCTATAAATCCGATCTACTCCTACGAGCCATACTTCTAATCTTGATTGTTGGTTGGAAATTATCACACATCTCACTTCTTGATTTTTAATGCTTTCTTAGATCTAGATTTTTCTTATTTCTTGATCTTCAAATACAAATCATGAATTGTTTTCTTTTCTTTGCCTTAAATTTTCAACTCATCTAATTCGAAAATTGAACGGATTACACTTTCCCTGTGGACGATCCGCACTCGCTAACGCGCTACATCCGACACCGTTATTGATTGCTGTCAAAATATTATTGGTTGTGATTTTTCAATACAATTTTCTAAACATACACACAACGGAAATTGAATTCAATCACTCCACTACAAAAATTATTTTGGAGTTTAACTCTACAGTAAAAATCTTTTCTGCGAAGTTGAACTCTACATTTTAAATTCTTTCGGAGTTCAACTCCACAATAAAAATTCTATCGGAGTTCAACTCCATTTAAATTCTTTTGGAGTTTAACTCCACAAACAAAAATTCTTTTAGAGTTCCAAAATAAAAATCTTTTTTTTTGGAGTTTAACTCCCACTTCTGACACCAAAAAAATTTCTTTGGGAGTTGAACTCCATGTAAAAAAAATATTAAAAAAATAATAATAATATTAAAAATTTAATTAATTAAAAAATAAATTAAATTTTCGGAACCCTTTTGCCCCCATCACATGCTAGCACGTGAGGGGGAGAGCTCCCATTTAATGGGAGCCTTTTTTACCCCCCTCACATGCTAGCACGTGAGGGGGAGAGCTCCCATTTAATGGGGTCACATGCCAGCATGTGACATGCTCGCATGTGACCTTCACATGCTAGTCACATGCTAGCATGTGACCTCCACATGTTAGCATGTGTCACATGCTAGCACGTGACCTTTACATGCACTTTTGGAGTTTAACTCCACTACAAAAATTCTTTTGGAGTTTAACTCCACGGTAAAAATCTTTTTTTTTTGGAGTTTAACTCCACATTAAATCTTTTTAGGAGTTTAACTCCATACAAAATTCTTTCGGAGTTTAACTCCACATTTAAAATTCTTTCGGAGTTCAACTCCATTTAAATTATTTTGGAGGTTAACTCCACAATAAAAATTCTTTTGGGGTTTAACTCCACAATAAAAATCTTTTTTTGGAGTTAAAACTCTATTTTAAAATCTTTTGGAGTTGAACTCCATGTAAAAAAAAATCTGGAGCCCTTTTGCTCCCAACATGTGAGGGATCACATGCACATGCTAACAAGTGAGAGGTCACATGCTAGCATGTGACTCCCCTCACATGCAAAGCATGTGATGTGAGGGATCACATGCTAGCATGTGACTCCCCCTTCACATGCTAGCATGTAACCCTCCATATCAAATGCTAGCATGTGACCCCTCTCACATGCTAGCATGTGACCCCCCTAGCATGTGAGGGGAGGCTCCCATTAAATGGGAGCCCAGGTTCTTCCTCCCTTTTTTTAAAAAAAAATCTTTTTTTCTTTCTTTTCTTCTTTCTTTCTTCCTTCTTTTTTTTATTTAATCCTTTTTTTATTTAAAAATAAATAAATATTAAATAAATAAAAATAAATTATAAATATTAAATAAATAAAAATAAATTATAAATAATATTTTAAAATTAGAAAAATAATAATAAATTTTTAAAAAAATTCTCTAAATATTTATTTACTTATTTATTTATTTTATATAGAAAAATATATATATCTTTTTTTTAACAAATGGAACAAAAAAAACACACACCCCCAACCCACTGCACATTGAGTTCGCATGACCAGTTTAACCCGTCAATCGGAGGTTCCTTCGCTCCAAATGCGAGGGGTAATTAACGGCAGCTTAGTCCGCGGCTGCCGGAGATTTGGATCCCCACAATCAATAAATCCTAGCCTACCCTAGGCAGGGAGAATCTGTAATGCGCCTGGCAAGCGAGCGCGTATTCCCATCTCAATGGGGTGACGAAAAACACCCTACAGGGCGAAGCTTCACTTTTTCTGTCTGACGGGTCGGGCCGTAGAATCTACCCCGAGCTTGTAGGATATAATTTTAAGGTCGATCCCTGGCATGTTAGCAGGCGCCCAAGCAAACACGTCGGAGTTGTTTCTGAGGAAATGAACCAGGTCGTCTCGCTGAGGACCTGTCAGAAGCGACCCGATCTGAACGAGTCTTTCGTCGTCCCCTTCAACAAGGGGGGCTGCTGTCAGAGGCTCCACTGGGGTTCCTCGGATCTCTTTTTGCTCGTCTTGAGTATCCAGGGAACCCCTGATGTCACCCCCCGCCCTCGACATCGTCGGCCGGCTCCTCCGATGAATATGTTGCTGTGAAGCAAACCTTTGCAACTCGCTGGTCTCCGTAGACCCAACTTACCCCGCCCTTCTCGAGGGGAAACTTCATCGCTAGGTGGTAGGTCAAGATCTGGGCCCGAAGGGAGTTCAGCGTTAGGCGGCCGAGGAGGATGTTGTAGGCCGATGGGATTCTTGCTACGATGAATTCCTCCGGCACCGTTCGCGTATGGCCGGCCTCCCCGATGTTGAACTGTAGGGTGATTACTCCTTCCGCCGGGATGGAGTGGTTAGTGAATCTTGAAAGGACGTAGGAGGTCGGCCTTAGGCTTGCCGTGGTGAGCCCCATGCGTAGAAAATAGTCGTAGAAGAGAATATCTGCCGAGCTTCCCGAGTCGACTAGGATCCTGTGCACCTCATATTGATGGACCCGAGCCGTATTCACCAGGGGGTCATTGTGGGGCAGGGATATGCCGTGAAAGTCCCCATCGTCGAAAGTGATCGGCTCGGTCTCCCTTGCCTTCTTCCTTGGCCGGCCGTCGACCTCCGGGGCTGGCGTGGGGTGCTGAGCCTCATGGGCACTCGATGTACCCCTCGCCGTCGCGACCATGATTCTGGATGAGCCTCGGCTCCTTTCGGCTGGGTGTTCACACCATAATATTGCATTATTATATTCCGCATCCTTATTCGTTTTATAAATAAACAGGTGATTTTGACGCATGACTGCTACATATTACAGGTTACAGGTTCTTTGACAGAAAACAGTGAAAACGATGAAAAGATGATGCAAAAGTGGACTTTGACCAAAAAATAGAAGACTCTTGATCAAGCCTGCATCAAAGATAAAATTCACAAAGTACAAGGCAATGCAAGGTCCAAGATTACAAAGCGAACGGTTAAAAGTCCACTGCAATTATTCACTGGAGATCTGGAAGAAACATAGAAGCTATTTTAATAAAAGAACCAAATAATAAGGAAGCCCAAAGACAGAAGAGCCAACAAAGGAAATTTCAAGGCCAAATACTTCCTTTTAAAGAGACAGAGACATAAAATTTTACCAAAATTTGGAGTCTACTTTGACTAGGTCTTCCTAAGGATATTTTGGTAAATGTAGACGTGCGAATCAATTGTAACCTAGGGTTTCCTATTCTCTATAAATAGGAACTCTAAATCATTGTAAAGGCTATGCCTCTTTCTATGAATAAAATTTAGAATTCTTTTGGAGAGCATCGATGCCTCTTTTCATTTCAGAAATTCAGATCTGACAAGTCTTGTGTTGATGTTTGGAGAGAGCCATCTGTAAAGTAAGTAGATAATTTCAATTCTTGTCCTAGGTAATTTTTCATTCTCTGCCCTAGATTAAATTTAATTTCTTGCCCTAGTTAGATAGTTAGATCTTTAATTCAATTGCCCTAGATTAATTTAGTTTTTAGATTTAATTAATCCATTTACACCGTTCGGAATTAACTCGTTTGAGCGATTAGGAAATTCACAACATCCCTGTGGACCGACCCGTATTCACCGGCTAGCTGCAAAGCGATGCCGTTCTTGATTGCGGTAACAGATAGTTTTTGAGATCAATCAAATGGCGCCGTTGTCGGGGATGGCGTAAAATTTCCTTTTTTGCAATTTCGGGTTAATCAAAATTAAAAAATCATAAAAATCTGAAGAAAAAAAATAAAATATAAAAATATATCATCTGTTATTTTTGGAAAGGGTATTTTTGTGAGAATTTTGCAGGATCAACACACAACTTCGGATCTGGAAAAATCCAGAAAGCGAAACAAATAACAGAAAATCTTTAAAATAGAGGATTACAACAGAAAAGGTGCAGAAGAAATCTGAAGCCCCGAACCGACACCCCAACCGCGTTTCCGCCGCGCAAACCCCAATCTGACCGCGGAAACGCGGCGGGAAAGTGACGTCAGCTTCTGCAATTTTTTCTAGCGGCCTAATTCCCTCTGCAGACCGCGTTTCAGCGACAATAACCCACTAATACCGCGGAAAAGCGGCGGTTTCGTCACGTCATCTTGAGAAAATTGCACTGTAAGCTCCTCTATTCTTGCTCTGGAAATCTAGATATATCTTTTCCGAAAGATTCCTGCAGAATTCTGTGCGCTTTAAAAATCTTTCCCCTTCCAAATAACAAATCTTGTGCAGGATTCTTTGCGCCGCGAATAAAATAAAAAAAGATTTGATTGCAAGTGATTTACTATTTTGCATATCTTTAATCGGACTTTAAGGGGCTTTTGACCAATTCAGATTGGGTGGGGATTTCATCACCCTTCCCAGGACCCCAGAAATCACATAAGGCATTTGCATTGACCATCTATTAATTAAAAAATACTAGACTCAGCCGTAAGGACTTCAAGCTCAATAGGACAGAGGACTAGTTATAGGCATCAGCCGTTTATCCTAACCTGACTTTGCGGTGTCTAGGCAAGTGTGTCAAGGCAAGTGGTTACTTAATTAGGACCGCTACTTATAGCAGGGAGCCTCCCACTTACCTGACACTTATCTGGCCGCAATTGGCGGTGAAGAGGCGGTTTGAGGTCCTATCTCTAGCCCTTTGGAACAGTTAGGAGCTGTCTAGCTGATCTAGGTGATCCTAGATCTAGGCCTGATTGTGCATTTTTGGTTGATCGAAAGTGTGTCTTAGCCCTTTATCGAAAATCTTTTTTGCAAAAAGTTCCAAACAAATGAAAAAAAAGGAAAAAGGAAAAATCTTTTATAAAAACTTGCAAAAATTTTGCCGCTAAGAAATCCTTGCACCACCTACCTTCTTTCTCTTCTCTTTCTTCTATCATGGGTACCCCACATCATAAATCTCTTGTCGAACTTTGGTATCCCGAACCTAACTTTGCTTCGTACGTCAATTGTTTCGGTCAATTTAAGGAAGACCCCTCCGTACCCAAAATTTCTTTGAAAGATCAAATAGAAGCGTCTAGGAGAAACAGTTCGAATTCACAACCCACTTTGTGTCAACCATGTCAACCTTCACTACGTTCGTACGTTGATACCACTTTTTCAAGTCCTGCTGTAACTCCTAAACCGATGTCCATTGCTGAGCATATTGCTCAATCTCGTAGCCGATCTTTCACCCCTCTCCACACATCTAGTTCTAGGGATCAACAAGTCCATTCACCTTTTTATCCACATGTTGACCCTACTCCTGTCCAACCATCCAATTCTTACCAGTCCTATCCGACTTTCCCACCTACACTAGACATTGCTTCTCCACAGCCTTTTGGGAGTTTCACGTATCCAAACAGTTGTGAATCTTTTACCGAAACCCCTCCACAACCTATGTCTAGTTTGGAACAGTCGTTAAAAACTTATATTTCAGCAACAAACGAAATGGTTAGGAATGTGGAAGCATCCATTACCGCCCTTATGCAACCTAGTGAACCGGTAGCTAGTTTCCAGCTAGCTCCAAATTTTTCAATGTATAAGGACGCGGTTGGACAGAGTGAGAATGTGAGAGGATATCCAAATCAAACCTACCCATACCCAATTGAATCCAACAACTCCAATTTTCAAACATGTGTCCAAAATGATGAGTTGTGCGACTTTGTAGTGCTTGATTTGCCAAATTATGAGGAACCCCTTTCGAGTGAAACCACACCTAATCCTTTTGAATCTTACACCTCCACTCTAGAACCTGAATTGATAAATATCCATGCTTTTGATGAGGTGTCAGAAAAAATTGATTTTCACTTGATTGAGGATATAGACGCCGGGAATATTTCGGATGATAAACCTGTCGATTTGATTGAACTTTTATGTCTAATTCATCATCCCGAGTCATTAGATGTTTCTCCCGAGCTTCATATGCGTCTTGATTTTGATGATAATGGCATGGATGAGATAAATATTGAGGAGAATTATGAGGATAGTATTGTGGAGAGTATTGAAGATAATATTGAGGTTGAACCATTTTTGTTTAATATGTCGGATTTTCCAATTCATCCTCTTGAGTCTTTAACTAAATCACCCTCCCTCCTTTCCATCGTTCCGACCACACATAAAATCACACTTGAAGACTGTGAGCTTGAAAAATTTCTCTTTGAATCTGACATAGTTCTCACAGACAATATCGATTACGAGTGTTTCACTTTTTCGGACGATGTTGATGACTCACCGCCCGAGTTTGAGTCCTTTACATTTTCAGATGAGTTAGTTGAACCATCAGACTCGGTTGCTTACAGTTGTTTCGAACTATTGATGGAATCTTTCAAGTTCGAGACAGTTTACTACGGTGAGAATGAGACTATCCCTAATTCACTCCCTTTCGTCCTTCCTATCGTTCCGACCGTACAAAAGACCGTTACGCTTTCGTCTCCAATACCAAGTTCGGCGTACCCATACTTTCTTGCGAATCTTGAGGGATTTGACCCCATTTCTCGACGGGTTGATAGGTTAGCACAATCGCTTGTAACACATCGGTCATCACAAATTATGCTAATTTATTCACTCAATTTACACCCTCAAGATCGTGCTACCCTTCTTTCTCTTTTCTGCCCTTCTTCTCCTCCACCGAGACCATATTCCACTCTTCTTCCCATACGGTCTCGTGTGTTTCTCATTTCTTTTCTTTCCATTCCATTCGTTCACCAACCCTACCATTACCATGATAAGATCTTTGAATGGTTGGTGCTAACCTTTGGCTTATGTAAGGCCAAGCTTAAGTTTGGGGGGAACCTTGTTGTATATATGTATATATATTTTTTGTTTTCTTTTTCTATAAAAAATAAAAAAAATTCAAAACATTAAAAAAATATTTTAAAAAATATTTTGTAAATAAATAAACAGGGGAGTGCCGATATTTTGACCCTCTTGGTGTAGCATGACAGTGAGGACACTGTCAAGTTTAAGTTTGGGGGTATGCTCGGTACGTCTTCTTCCTTCGCATTCATATGTATATTTTTGCATTTGCATATTTATTTGAAAACCAATAAAAATTGAAAATTTTTGAAAAATTATAAAAATTATTGTATTCAATTCTGGCTTATTTGACTAGAGTTTGACAGATAGATTAACTAGTTAGGAACAACTAGATCTTAGACTTAGTAAATTAAAAACCCTAAAAACAACCTTCTTTAAAATTTAACGGTAGAAAGTATATGCCTTTGTAGTTTATTTAGAAATAGGCAAATTTTGGGTTCACTTCTTGGGCTAAGTCGAAGCAAAGGAAAAGTATTGATATTTTTATTTGAGTATAAGTTTGAAAAATAATTCCTAGCTTAAGTCTAGATTCTGAAAATGTATACCCTACAATTTGCACAATCACGCACCTTGAAACTTGGAATAGCAGAGGAGACCTTGAAATGCTCTTGTCTAAAGTCCTTAGTACGAAAAAAATAAAATAAAAAAATACAAGTGTGAATAAAGAATAAAAAAAATGAACACTGATTTTTGTGATTACTTAAGACTATAAAAATAGAAAAATATTTAGCGAGGGTGCTTCATCACCTAGTGCCTTAGACCAACTGGTTTGGGAGTCACTGCTAAAAAGCCTTGGGTGTTGCAAGACTAGGAATTACGCTTTAAAGTGCAAACGCATTTTGTAATCAGTCGTTGGTACCTCAAGAAGTATTAACGGTCGCATGAAGGATATGTAAGCAAAATTCATAAAAATTCACCAATTAATAAGTGCTTTGGACAACGGACAAGAGTACGATTGCTTGATTTGAATTTCCAAGTGTAGGGGTGATTTATACACACACATGGGGATATGTGATTGTAGTTTAGATGAGAGAAAGGAATGAAGAATAGAACTTGTATCTTTAGTAGAGTTGATAAAAATTCCTAAGTGGAGATGGAACCCCAGAAGGAAAACTTAAGAAATGCCGAAAGCTAAGTAAGTCTATAGAACATATATAATCTTAAGTTAAATGATGAGGAAGTGTGAAGAATATGGGTGGATAATTTACGAGTCGACGCTAATAGAATTCCTTGTTTGAAAACCTAATTGGAGAATTAAAGTCGAAAAGCTAAATTGATAGGATTTTGTGGGTAGTATCCGCTGAAAACCCTCAGGAGACAACACTCCTCCTACTAGGGACAGCTAGAGGTTTAACGGCTTGTTGCACGAGCTCAGTGCAATCGCGTTTCCCTGCGAAAGTGCGGTTAGGTTTTTGTAGAGAATAAAAAATAAGTTTGCTCGAGTATGAGCAAAAGATAAGTTTGGGGGTATTTGTTCACACCATAATATTGCATTATTATATTCCCCATCCTTATTTGTTTTATAAATAAACAGGTGCTTTTGACGCATGACTGCTACATATTACAGGTTACAGGTTCTTTGACAGAAAACAGTGAAAACGATGAAAAGACGATGCAAAAGTGGACTTTGACCAACAAACAGAAGACTCTTGATCAAGCCTACATCAAAGATAAAATTCACAAAGTACAAGGCAATGCAAGGTCCAAGATTACAAAGCGAACGGTTAAAAGTCCACTGCAATTATTCACTGGAGATCTGGAAGAAATATAGAAGCTATTTTAATAAAAGAACCAAATAATAAGGAAGCCCAAAAACAGAAGAGCCAACAAAGGAAATTTCAAGGCCCAATACTTCCTTTTAAAGAGACAGAGACATAAAATTTTACCAAAGCTTGGAGTTTACTTTGACTAGGTCTTCCTAAGGATATTTTGGTAAATGTAGACGTGCGAATCAATTGTAACCTAGGGTTTCCTATCCTCTATAAATAGGAACTCTAAATCATTGTAAAGGCTATGCCTCTTTCTATGAATAAAATTTAGAATTCTTTTGGAGAGCATCGATGCCTCTTTTCATTTCAGAAATTCAGATCTGACAAGTCTTGTGTTGATATTTGGAGAGAGCCATCTGTAAAGTAAGTAGGTAATTTCAATTCTTACCCTAGGTAATTTTTCATTCTCTGCCCTAGATTAAATTTAATTTCTTGCCCTAGTTAGATAGTTAGATCTTTAATTCAATTGCCCTAAATTAATTTAGTTTTTAGATTTAATTAATCCATTCACACCGTTCGGAATTAACTCGTTTGAGCGATTAGGAAATTCACAACATCCCTGTGGACCGACCCGTACTCACCGGCTAGCTGCAAAGCGACACCGTTCTTGATTGCGGTAATAGACGGTTTTTGAGATCAATCACTGGGTTCCATACGTCCCCTGGAGGGGTTCTTTTTGAGCCACCGTAGGGAGTCTCGTGTGCGTGACCCCGTCGAGAGAGGGGGTGCCGGTCATGCCTGCGAACAGGCGAGCTGACTGCCACCGCCTCGTAAGGGACAGGGGTGCGACGAAACCCTAGGCGAAACTCTCTGGCGTAAGTCCTCTGAGCCAAACTTAGCGGTGCCCACTGGGTTTTCGAGTACGTCTCCCCGGGGAAGCCGAGTTCGTCGGAAATGATGAGGCGGCGGTTGGTGCTTGGATCGTCTTGATGATCGCTGTCCATTGGAATGAGATCGGAAGGAGAACTTTTGTATTTGTAGAATCAAAGTTTTCCCACAGACGGCGCTAGCTGATGGAGGGTGGATCTCCTTCGGATGTTGCTTCCCGTTGATCTACTAATGGCTGCGATGAGTGGCTGAGATTTGATCTGGAGGTAGACTCCTGAAGCGTGTGGATCTCAATGGGTTTGAAGTTGTTGAGCCGAGCTACCTGCAAGGAAGTCCCGAGGTGGTTGGACCACCGAGGACCCCCCGACGATCAAGTTAGTGGGGTAATCCGAGCAGAGTAACGGCTTAGTGGATTAGAATTGGCTTACCTTGACCGTCTGAAAGAGGGGTTTAAATAGTGGTGGCAGCAGGTACAGCAGGCGCGAGAATCACGCCGGCCGTTACGCTCCCAACGTCACGCCCGCGTGATGAGCGGGACCTCCAATTAATGGCGAGACTGGCTCGTTAATGGGGGATCGTGGTGGCGTGGAACGTGGGATGTGGCCGGCGGAGATCTCGCGTATGGCGAGATTCGCAGGATGGCGGTTGCGCTTGTGAACGGTGTCGTTGGTCGGTCGATGGACCGAGGAAGATGACTTCGGCGGGAGAGCCGAGGTAGCTTGTTCTGCGGTAGCTTAGGAACGAGCTGTGAGGCCGAGGAGGCCAATTATGCTGGGTCTCGGAGGCGTGCTAGCCTCGTCGGTAGGACGGGCATAGGAGCAGTCTGGTCGGCCCCTGTAGGTCCTTTCTTGCATGCTCTGGGACACGCCATCTGCCATGTGTCATGATCTGGGAGATCGCCGATATCGAGCATCATCGGCGTGTGAACTTGGACTTCCAGTTCTGAAACTGGACTTCCAATTCTGAAACTGGAATTCCAGCAACTAATCGCTGATTTAAAATGATGATAAATCCATAACCTGAATTCTTATTGATATTAAACTAATTTCCTGCTTAGATAATCAAGTATGCTTCATATGCCTTTTATATTGTTCTGCCTAATTCTGCACGTGTGATTTATTATGAATTTTGCAAGTTATATTACACCGGCTTCCCTTAATTTAGTGAATGTTTTGTTTACCGCCGGAGACAGGATTGAGGCATCGGAAGCACGTCTAGCCTGAATACAGTTGTGGATACTATTTGGAATATATCTATCCACCTTTTCAAAAATGCCAAGTTGATTTATGGCACCGTATATCGAAGGTTTGGATGGATACGACCGATGTAGCGTGACTTATCAGATTCTCCCTCGTATGAGAAGGGGTTTTGATTGTGGGGATGCTATTCCCTGCAGACGCAAGCCCTTACAGTTAATTATTTTATCGCAAAACGATAACAATTTTCATCTTCTTCAGGTAGATCATTTCGTGTCGTGTTTTGGGGTTGGCCTTGGATTGTATACGGAGACTAATTTTATCGTTGCCCGTAGGGCACGGATTATTCCAAATCCATATATATTAGATTTGTGATTGAACTTTAGGACGCATATCTCACATGAAGTCCATCGGTACGGAATATGATATCTGAGTGTTGTTAGTCATATTTACGACTAAGTAAACTTAGGAATATGGTTAAGAACTGTTGATCCTGTTTTGGATTAAGATCAACTTAACAAATATGGACTAAGAACTGTTAGTCATCTTTGAGACTAAGATCAACGTAGATTTGATGATATTTTGATCATATATGAGAAGCAAAAGCTTCAATATTTTGTTTAATTTAACCAAGTAGCTAAGCAAAGTCTTGCTACACATGTTCGCAAGTGTGTATGAGACGCACATGCAAGTTTGTTTTATCGGTGCGCACGTGCGTTGTACGTGGTTGTACACTTGTTTCAGGTCAGGGTGCTGCGCACGTGTATATCACGTGGTTCGCATTTATTATTGTTTCAAATCGTATGTGCGCATGTATATACGTGCGCATGTATTTACGTCAACACACATTTTTTTTATTTGTCTATACGTGCATGTCACGTGACGCTCATACATCCGTGGTCAATATATATTGAGTGTGCGCACGTGCATATCACGTGACACACACGCCTTCATAGGCAGCATCCAATAAGTGCGCACACATGCATATCACGTGATGCGCACGTTTTCAGGGACTTTATTTTTTCATAGACAATTTTTTTATTAAATGCGCACTCGATTTGCATGCGCACTTATTTAGATCAGAAAGCAAAAGCTTTCATTAAGAAATAATGGCTTCTGTTCTTTGTTTTTCTTCTTTTATTTTTCAAGAAGCAAAAGGTTCAGTTTTTTGTGATGAAAAGGCATCCATGATGGATTTTTTCTTTAGTTCCTTTGATCTTTTGTTTGTGAATTAATGGATTCAAAGAAAAAGCAAAGGCTTTTACACTAAAACAAAAGTTTTATGGAAGAGGATAAATTTTCTTCTCTTTTTTTTTATCTGTTTTGAGGTTGGAGAAGAAAATGATCTTTTCTTGCACTTATAGGGGGTCAGCTTTCTCTGATTTCTTCATATGGGGATCCTATTTATAGGAGAGCAAAAACTATGGTTTGTCAAGGTTTGTTGCTAACAAATTAGGCTAGTTTTGATTTTATTTCGAATTAATTTGATCTGGTTTTGATTTGATTTGGATTAAATCGATTTATATCAATTACGGGGTAAGTGCGCACCGTTGGATCGATCCCCAGTGTATGTGCACCAGTAGATCTATTTGATATGATATCACTTTCATTTTAATTAGTTAAATTTGTTTAATAACAGATTGATTTTAAATGATTTGTATCAATTAGAATACTTCAGTCTTAAGTTTGCACAACACAGGGCGAGCGTGCGTGTATATATTAGTATTTTTCCAAGCGCGAAACTTAGACACATGCGCACATGCTTATTGCGTGTAGCGCATGTCAAATAAATTGATCTTTATCAAGTGCGAACTTAAAGCATATGTGCACATGTTGCTCACGTAATGCGCCAAATACATGATTTTTTATCAAGTGCACATCTCTCTGCTTCGCCCTTAATCTCTATCGTTGGATGAACAATCACCCTTGATCTCTGCCATTAGATGAACAAGTGCGCGCATATGTCTTTTTTCTTCATTTACCAAGTGCGAACAAATGTTTTTGCCTTTTTTGCCATATGCGCACTTAACGCACTCTGTTTACGATATATATATATATATATATATATATATATAATTTTTTGTAAAAAGAATACTCGAGACTTTGTGAACTGGAATCGGAGCAGCATTTGTGCTCACAGGTGCAGGCACACACGGCTCGGCTCGGCACGGCAACGCGCGCGTGTGGTTTCACCATAACTTCTTTCATTGGACTTAATGCAATAAAAGATAGAAGTGTTTAGAAGTGTTATATAAACACTTCTTACCTCTTTGGTGTAGTCAATGTGGAACTAAAATACATCCCCACTTGTAGATGAGCTTTGCTTAAAATTATACTTGTATCGCACGTTTGCTCATAACTTTTGATTCCGGAAGAGTTATGAGGCCCATAATATATTAAATTGAAGCACTTTTCGACAAGTTTTTGATGTCATCATAATATACCTAATTCTTATTTGGGAGTATGGGAAAATATAGTCCGGAAAAAACTGCTTTACATTCCCTTGAACATATTGAGGTCACTCGATACTTCGGGGCTCTTTTATGCTTTCGTGCTTTTATGTTGCGCTTTCACTTGACAGGAACGCTCAAATTTTAGGTGGGAACACATTTATTTAATGCATTTTGATCCCTATCTCATGATTGTTTTACACCCACTGTTTAGTGACTGTTTGCATTGAAACCCTAATGACTGATTGCATTGTCGATTGATAAGTGTTGGTGACTGGATTGTGATAAGTACGATAGTGAAACAATGGCTGAGTAGTGAAAGTGATACTGATAAGCGAATGCGCGACTGAATAGAGAAAGTGATACGTACTTATTCACAATCTATCTAATACCTGAACACATATTATAACCTGGAGAAATGGAGAAATTGAGTTGGAATCGAATTCGTATTTACCGAGATACAGTGATTTAGAGGATGATCATTCGATTTTAGCTTTATATATACTGATTTGGTCATGGGTCTAGCGACACAACTACAGAGTTATGTCCCGGGCAACAGCGAGTCATAGTCTCGGGCATGCACCAGACCCTTGTTAAACACAAACATCCTTTTCCACCGATCAATTTCAATTGACTTAGTGACTGATAGGTAGTGACATGATACACATACCATACTGTCCATATATACTTGATATTCCATATTCTCATGTTACTAGATTATGTCGTTCATTTCATCAATAATATTATTGTACACACACACTATATACATACATACATATATATATATATATATATATATTGCATGTGTGTCACCTTGACCACCTGAGTGTGCATGCTCAGAGGACGTAGTGGATCCAGCTCAGGAGCAGGACCTGTCATTCGAGATCGCGGAGATTTAGACCGCGACACCAGCGTCATCGCCTTCTGCTTGCAATAAGGATATTGTTATTTCTTTTGGTTATCGAATAATTGTATCTTGAACTATGTTGATTAAATATAATAAAGTTGTGAATTGTGATTTTTTTTACTTTTGTGCTGTGTTTACTGATTACCATGTAATACTAGAATCCAAAGTGTGACCACGGCGGGATTATTGCTTGTCCGTAAGAGCATGGCTGGCCTAATCACCCCTCATATCCCGTATTTTGGGAAGTGAGGCATGACAACAATGAGAAATCTTTGGAATATATTCCGAAAGAGGGCAAATCTGAGAACTATAAATGGGATGATTCTACTCATATACACGGAGGCGCCTTTTGGGTGAACCAGCACTCCGGAGTTTGAAAAACTCCGTAGTTAAGTGTACTTGTGCTAGGGAAATCTTAGGATGGGTGATCTCCCGAGAATTGACCCCTTCTCAAGTCCGGTTCATTCCAAGGGACAAAACCGTGCGGTTTCGTCTAGAATGGACAATACCGTCTGTGTTTGGGGGTGGGTTGTAACATTTCAGAAAATAGAAAATATTATTTTTGGAATTTAAATAATAAAATAATGAATTTTATGGATATTATACGAGTATAGATTTGAGTTTTCATAGAATGGTATAGCTATATACCTATTTTTGGAAAATAATTAGAATTTAAAATGAATTATTATTTATGAAAGCATTTATTTGATTTGGTTTTTTTTATAAATTAATATATAATTATTTACATAGAAGTTTAATGTTAAACTTAATGAGTATTTCGCTAATTATGCATTTAATCTAGCTTTTTTTGGTTAGTTTTATCTAAGTGTCATGACATGCAACATTTCATTTTGATGTTTTGTGATGGTTTCTTTTTTTTAAAGAGAAAAGAGAAAAAGAAAAGAAAAATAAAAAAAATGGGTGAGAGGGGGACAAAGGGACAAGAAGGCATGGACAAGTGAGAGAGTGAGTTGAGAGATATGGTTGCTTTGTCTTAGCCATTTCATTTCTTCACCTCTCTCTTTCTTCATCTCTCCCTTCATTTTCTCCATCTCCTCCTCTCTCTCTGCCACCACCAAATCATCACCTAAATCAACTCAAAATCACACAAACCTTCACAAAAATATTCCTCACCTCATCTTATACCCCATGGCTTGTTCAAGATTTCGTTTTGAGCATCTTTGGCCATTTTAGAATTTTCTTGAGTTGCTTGTACAAGGTAAAACCCTCACTTTTAGATAAGTTTCTAGATTTCTTAACACCTTAAACTAGTTAGAATTAGTTTAGAGCTCAAAATTTTATATTTAGTGAACTTGGAAAATTCTAAGATGAGTTCTGGGAGATAAGGCTTGTAGTAATGATGTAGTAGGGAGTTTAGTGAGGGCCTACTGGCCTTTAGTGATAGAATCCCTGGTTTAGGATGAGATCAGAAGTTTCAAAGACGATTTTAGAATTTTCCCGATATCGGTTTTCATTGGGTTTTGGTGATCAATTAGAATCTGGAGCTATTAGATCTCTGAAAATTAAATAGCGGATACTGTGAGATGTATAGACCAGTATGAAGCCGCCTAGAAGCCCGAGCCCAAACCATGAAGTCTTGGCCGCCATTTTATTGCTTTGGACCGCAAATTTCGGGTCAAATTTGGAATTAGGGTATGGAACTTGGTCTGTAGCTCACTTATTAGATAACTGAGAATAACCTATACGCTAAAAAGCCTAATTTCACCTCAAGAAAAATCTGGAGTCATTTTACTTGATTTCTGTCAAAATTTTCCGACATTTGAAACTTGGTTTTTGGATTTTCTTGATGTGAATTGGTCGTTCGCCGTTCGTATATCGACATCACAGAGTATTTTGTATAGCACACATTGACCATAGTTTCTAACTTATGTGCGCTTCGCTCATCGTATCGGTTTTTGATTTGGATTGCGATATGATATGCTTTGATTTGTAGGTACAAGCGCGTGGACTTCCGGAACGACGAAGGAGGACAAGGCATCCGTCAAGATCGACTAAAGTGAGGCGTTGTAGGTGAGTAGATGTATATCTACGGGGAAAGTCAGGTTGATGGCGTATAGCACCCCCGCAACCGTAGAATTAGGATGTGTGGGGGGTATGTATACTTAGCTAGTAAGATGTCTAGAATACCATACCATAGTAGTATACTTAGTAGAAAATATTCCCTAGTTCTATTTTCTTGCCATTAGGCTATACATATATACGCACCTATATATGATATGAGGATAATCATGATACGATGATACGAGTCGACATGACACGAGGATAATATCAGTCGATGTGATTTGATATGATGATACGAGGAGATATATATGATTCGGTATGATATGAGATGGTTGATGAGATGAGATGAGATGATATACGTGACGATAGATCCATACTATTTGATTTGATGATATCGTACGATAGATATTCCGTACGTGATATAATGAGGATGGATCGCCGATATTGTTTCGACTTTAGAAATATTATTTAAAATCACTTAAGTAGATATTATAATATATTTAGCGCCATACATATTTTCAAAACTAACGAATCATTACACACTTTTAAATGATAATTTCAAGGAATGCTATGACTTTTCAAATGGTATCTTTTTCAAAAAATATTGTAGCCCCTTATTTTCTAAAAACAACGATTCGTACTATTTTAAACTATAATTGTATGGTTCATACGTAATTACGTATTTTTTTATACTATTCACATTTACGATTTCTCTATTCTGATTACGCTTGCATTACGATTTCTTATTTCTGCATACGCTCGCATTATTTTCTTTTACGATATATATATTATGTTTCATACCCTCATGTAACGACTCTAAAATCTTTGTACGGAAATTTTTCTGTTAATATACAAGAAATGAGTTTACAGTCTGAGTTTGAGTTATAAGTCAATTTTGTGAAATAACAGCAAGAAATAATTTGCAGCTCACTGGTAAAACATTTACACTGTTGTGACATAGCCTCTATGTTCGATTCCCAAGCCCAAAAGATTGCACATGAAATACACGGGGAAATGAAAAGTTCAGAAAAATCAAACATGTGGAAAATGGAGTAAACATAGGGTTGATCAGATGGAACGAATTTCGAGGCAAATATCTCAAGATCAACCGGCAGATTTGCCAATATGGCCGGCGGGGACGGTCAAATTGAGCCCTATGAGCTCCGTGCTTTGCACACTCGTCTCTTCAACTCCCCTCAACACCTCTGCACTGTTTGATTTCCCTGCAATCAAACAGAAACCCATCAATTCACCAATTAACATCATTTTAATGCTTTTTGATCCACAATTTTAATTTCCAAACCCCAATTCTCCACTATAAATACCACCCCATACTTTAGCTCAGCACCATTCTGAAAATTCTATCCAAAACTCTCTCAAAAGTTTCTAAATGCAAGTGGAGTAAAATGGAGTTAGCGAGCAAGTTAGTTCCGGCGAATATCGAAGCCAATTCTGAAGCTTCCGTGACGCCCTGAAACATCCCTCTTCTTCCTAACCCTTCATTTCATGTATTCAAACCGTAAGTCCCTCCCATTTCTCCTCCTTTTCATTGTTACTCATTTTAAATCAAATATCGGTAAAAGTGGAGTTATTACCGATATCATCTTTTCTAAAACCTATAACTCCATTTTATTTTATCATTTGGTCAAACCAATTTTACCACTTCACTTATAATTTTAATACCAATGTTTAGAATAAAATTTAACCACGAATCTCATGTGAAACAACCTTAATTTAACTTTTTCATTAAAATACCACGAACTTTGATATCATTTCTTTTAGTTTCATTAAAACTATATGCTTAGGAAAAACTTCACGAGGTAACGGCCTACCTCACATGCACACTTGGGTTCATAGCACGATACCTAATCGTATGTATTTTTGGTTCGAAGATAGTTTTTACAATAAAATACCACATAATTTAAAACCGGGTTTCTTTTAAAACAGTATTTCATACTCCTTTGCAATTATGCATCTACAACTCTCTTTAGGAGACCCGCTAATGGATGATACGGATTATCGCACATGTTGGGGATAGTAGAGCGAGATGCAGACCTCCTCATGGAACATTCGATCTCGAAAAGATATAAATACGGTTTGTAAGAAAAAATGAATTTCTAAATAAAACTAATTTTTAAAATTATATAAAATTATAAATCCATATTTTCAAAATATAACAGAGCTATATTTTTTTTCTAAAAATAAAATATTAACAAATGTCAATAAAATACCATCAAGTTACTAAAAAAGGCAAGTTTTTCAATAAAATACCATAAACTTTTCAAAGCTAAGTATTTATCACTAAAATACCCCAACACTTAAAATCCATGCCCATGAAAACCCTAAGTAATACTAATCACCCTCGAAATTTACTTTTTAACTGTATTAAAATATTTTTTCATAAAACCTCCTCAAGATATATAAAAAAAATATTTTAAGGACTTTAGTAAATATGGGTTTAAGCGGGATTAATTCTTTTGAGCCCCAGGGAGTTGGATAAAGTGAGTGCTTGCCTATTCAGATTAGAAAAATTAACAGGAGTTATCAATGGAAATTTTCTTGGAAAAAGACATAAATCCTGCCGTCCATGTGTAGCAATTGTCGATAATTCCCGATCCTAAGAATTCCAGAGTTAAATCAGCACAAGTGTCTGACTCAGTCTGAGTCCAATTCAAACCTGAATCCAAAATCAAACACGAATACTTAATCTTGAACATGAATACTTGAATTCAAACATCAATATCAAACATGTATACTTTTTTGACTTGACCGAACCATGGTTATAACTTGACATGACTACTTGAATACAAGATTACATCCTAAACATGAATACTTGAACATTTTGTATCCATGGTTTCGGCAAGACTTGTAAACACAATCTATACAATACATTACGCGTGGATAAAGGGGTAGATTGGTACGGAACGTATATCATGGCACGAAAGGTCACTTAAAAGACACATGAATTCCGTGCCGTTGTCCCGTGGGTTATGGCGGGGCCTTGTACTGCATGTTACCATAGTTCACCGGGTAAGATGGACTCCTCTCGTATACATAAATACCTTCTTTACCAAATTACAAATAACCACGTTATTATAACTATCATATACCAGTAATCAGTTATACACTTTACCTGTTCATTTCACATTATATATTATCTTCTCTTTCTTCTTTTGGGACTTACCGAGAATTAGTTCGCTGATGACATTCTTTTCTGTTTCTTTTTTTGGAATGTTCTTCATGAGGACTGGTCACTGAAGAGATTGAGCCAAGCCAGGAGAACTTGGACCAGCTTGCGGCACAGCCTGACTTTTAGTTCCGTTGCACTTACTTTCCTGTATGTCATTGTTTAGACACTGCTTTACCCATTGTATCTTTTATTTTCAAATAGTTGTATGTAAAGATGAATGTAAATAAAGTTGTTGTTTTATTCTAATGCTTTTGTCATTCTTGTGCATTTACATATTGTTTAATTACACTTAATGTATTTATTTCTTAGTAAATATGTTGCGGCCCGCCACATCACCGTTTCCGTCTACTGAGAAGCGGAACGTGGCACCTTATCTTTACGTGATTTCGTTTGTTTGGACACACACACCATTACCGATAATATTGTTAGGAATATGTATGCCCTAGAAGCCATTATTGTATGATATAGTGGATGCTTGGACATATATATATAGGACTTTCTTGCTCGACATGATAGTATGCTATCCGGTTGCTCTTTATCTTAAGATGTACACATGTATTCTTATACTGTCTCTCTGAAACATGTTGATAAAACCCTTAGGATGTTAGCTTGACTACCAGGACTATGATGCAGATCATACTAGTGGGGCTTGTGTAGTCCGTAAGCACATCCTTTAACAGTTCCTAGTCGAGAGAGTATCAAGACAGGGCATCGATATTCCATAGTAGACTAGTGTGTACGTTTCTTGACCCTGTATGGGATGATGGTTGATCACACATCCATTGGTGTTTGACATCAAAGATTGTATACAGGTGCTCATTAGACAATGGGTACACCGAACAGGACTCGCGGAGAACTCCTAGATGGTACCGTACCTATCGTCAGATAGCAGTTCTCTGGTGACACTTGTACAGGTTAGTCGGTAGACCCGAGATCGTCATAGAGTCTTGTGTGGTTCCCAATGTGCTTTGATTTCCTCCCTACCATGGCTCAAAGGAGTCGTGCAAACATGTGGATTTTGGGTACAGTCCCGTGTCACAAGCGATAGGAGGGGTTTCGTCTCTCCCGGTATAGAGAGTTGATGTTGCGCTATGCTCGATTGACTATAACAGCAAGTCCCTTGCCATGGCTGATGAGATTTACTGGTAAGTGTTATCAATAGTTTCGCGAACGGTTATAAGCCACACATCGGCATGACTTATCAAGTTACTGGGGTTCGATGATTCCACCTATAGACTCGATATGCGACATATCAGATTAAGAGACCGGACTGTACGGTAAGTGTTGCTTATAGGATTTGCGGGAGTTTGGAAAAGCTTGCTTGTTGATCTTTTATTCGCTTAATACCTGGGTAGCCGTTACGTCCAGCCAGTAGCGCTGACGGCTTGTGGGTGACTGATGTGATCATTACCTACTGCTGGTGTATTGACGAGTTTTTAGAGTCCCACACAGAGGTTTCCAAGCTCAAGCGAAACGAAATAGAGCACATATGGTGATATGTGCGTGAGCTTGATTAAATACGAGTATGTGATACCGTATTCTAATCTCGCGATATTTTATATCGGTTAGCTTATATGTGATATAACCGGATTGTTGAATCAAGTGTTGATTCAATGAAATATTATATGTATATATATTTGATATTAGCCGGTTATATATGATATGACCGGATTATTGAATCAAGTGTTGATTTGATATAGTATATTGAATGTTGTCGGTTGTATGTGATATGACCGGGTTATTGAATCAAGTGTTGATTTGATAATTTGATTTACATATAAATGATATTAGTCGGTTATATATGATATAACCGGATTATTGAATCAAATGTTGATTTAATAATTTAATATATATTTATATATTAACTAATATTGTGCTCACTAATCATTTTCTTCTCTTGTTATATATAATGATATATGTGTGTGTGTGTGTGTGTATTTGTTTATATATAAAATATTATTGTGTCATGGTGGATGATACATAGAACATAGGTGTATGAGACTCACACCAAGACTAAAGATTATTTGGGTGATTATTTATTAAGAGGAAAATTAGAAATGAGTTGGAAATGAGCATGGCTTAAATGCTTGTAGAAGCATGTAGAAGCCATGACTCATCCCACTTATTTTGTTTTACTCTAGATATTTTTTCACTCAACCATTATCTTTACCCCATGGTTAAATCTCTCATTATCACTTGAGATATTTTCTTCACCCAAGTTCGTCTTCTTCCTCACAAGAGCTCTCTAGGTTTTCTTGAGGTGAGGAAAATAAAAGAGAAAGGGATTTCTAAAGTGAGCAAAATTCCTACTTCATCAACCTACACTCATCTAGCCCATAAGCTTAGATTGTTTGCTTCACTAATACTTGATTAGTGAAGAATTAGGTTGAATTAGAGAGACTTCAAGGTGGATCATCTACGGCCTCGAAGATCGTAAAGCAAGCTCGATCCTTTCTTCAAGTGGAGCCAAGAAGAGTTTTAGGGACTACTACTTGGAGATTTAGAAGTGAAGGACCGGTCTACAAAGGTTGTAACCCTCTTCACTTAGTATAGAACTTGCATTCATGTTTTATAAACCCTAATTCTCTAGTTCGATTCTAGGTTAGTATAGCTTAGCACACTATATTTTTTAAAATTGCATACTTGATACTTGTATAAACCTAGTAGTGGTGCTAAGACATACTTTCATGGTATCAGAGCCAAGCTAGAGTATTAGGGGAAGTCTATACGACGCTAAAGTGTTCGATCGAGTTTCGAAACCCGCATTTCACCAAGTTTCTATCCACTTTTCAAAAGTCGATATTTTTCAAATTAATAATAGTCAGAAAATTGTGCAGGGTATTTAATGGAGCCACAAGAAATACAAGGGCCCAACTCGATTAAATGGCCGCGGAACCGCGGCATAACCTAGGGTTTAGCCGCGATTCCGGTGCTTATTTGGTGAGTTTGGGACTCCCCTTTCTTGTGCTACTCCCGCTTCTCAGAGTATGGGTAAGGAGACACGACGAGGCCCACGACGTATTTACTCAGAAATAAACACGCTAAGCGTAATAAGCAATATAATAAATGTACACAAGAAAAAAATGACAAGAGATGTAATTGAACAGCAATTTTTATTTATTAAACATTTCTTTACAATACAACCGAAAATGTAAATACAAGGATGAAAAGCAATGCCTAAACAATGGCATGAGGTGAAAGAAAAGTGTGTACAAGTAAAGCCTAATGGTCGTGTTGCTCAGTGGTCTGCTCCAAGTGCTCCTGGCTGGTCTCGAACTCCTCAGAGTCGGGTCCTCCTGACAACATTCCAAAGAAAAAAGAGAAAAAGAAATGTCGTCAGCGAACAATCGCTCGGTAAGTCCCAAAGAAAAGTAGGAATAGAATAGACAGATATGAGAATATAACTGGTGTATTGTGAGTTTGTTATGTTAACGCGGTTGATTGTAGCTTGATACAGAATATGCCAGTATATACGAGAGGAGTCCAACTTACACCGTGGACTATGGTAACCCGTAGTACAAGGCTCCGTCAATAAAACCATGGAACAACGGCAATGGATGTATAATTACGTCTTTTAATGACCATCCCGTGCCACTTTTAACACATTTTGTGCCAGTCTACCCCTTTAAAACCCCGTAATGTATTTTGTATTGATTTGTATTATTTTGTTTAATAGATGTAAGACTTGCCGAAACCATGATATCATGTAAACGGAATGGATATAAATGGATAGGCATGTAATCAGAGTATATCCATGGTTCGGTTTAGTCGAGTCAAGTTGATATTGATTGAATTCTGGTATAAATGGATTCATGTTGAATTGGAGTTATACGTGAATTATATTCAAGGATAGATTGATTGATTGATTTCAGATTAGACTGAAACTCTGCCTGAGTCAGACACTTAAACAGAATTGAAGTCCTGAATTAGTTTTGATGTTATCGGCGACTGCTGCACATGGACGGCAGGAATTGTGTCTTTTTCCAAGACAATTACCGTATCGATAACACCGTTTTTAGGTTGTCTGCCTTATATAGGCAAGCACCCATATTCTTCGGCTCCCTGAGGCTTAACAGAACTGGTCCTGCTTAAACCTATATTTACCAGGGTCCTTATTGTAAATTAACATAACTTGAGGGGGTTTTATGAAAAAATTGTTTTGATATATTTTCAAAATAAAGCTCAAGTATTTATTTATCATCTTTAGGGTTTTCATGGATGTATATTTTAAAATATAATGTTTTCTAGTGAATAAAACCTAAATTGCATTGTATATGGTATTTTAATGTAATATTGGAATTGAATTGATTTGTAATGGTAGTTTCATGAAATTTGTGATTTATTTGATTTAGAAAAACATTGAATATATATAATATATTTAAAGTAGATATTTTGATAATATTCATATATATATATATATATATATATTTAGTAAAAATAAATTTTATTTATTAAGTAGAAATCTCATTTTTCTTAAAAATGGCATTAAAAATTCCATCGAGATTGGATGCTCCGTGAGGAGGTCTGCATCTCGCTTTACTAGGTCCGAGAATGTGCGATAACCCACACCATCCCGATCGGGGTTTCCCAAAATGGGTTGTAGAGGTGCATTTGCAAGGAATTAAATAATACACTTTTAAAGGAAACGGTTTTTGAAAGTTTATGGCATTTAAATATAATTTCGTACTTTATCCCACAACTAATGTTCCAAAAGCCATCGTGCTATATCAAGTATGAGTGTTGTTGTCACGCCCCGCTTTCCAAAAGAATTTGAAGGGTGATGTGGCACGGTCCGCAACCTAACTATATTGAAGGTGGTCAATTCAATACAGTTACGTTAAGCGTAAGAATATTTATAATATGCAGGGTGTGTACCAAAACGAAAATAATAAAAGCAAAAGGCATTTATTTCCGTTAACCAAACTTTATTACATCCCGAAAGAAACAGTAAAATAAACTAAGTAGTTTAATTATATCGAAGGAGAAACAAAAGCCCTAAACATGTGAGCAACAACAAAAATTAAAACTAGCTAATCTTCCATCGTCGATTCTGTGTAATCTTCATTTGTTGGCTCCACAACTTGATCCTCATCATAAAACTCATTCTCATCTAACGGACATTCCAAAGATAGAGAGAGAAAAGGAAATTCCGTCAGCGAGTTACACCCGGGTAGGATTGCCTCGTAAGGAAGTAAAGGTATGGAAACGAGCAACTGTATATAAGTATGATGTATATGATGTACATGGGTATAAAGGTATGAGGGGTATACAACTAAAACATGTTGACAGAGATATATATGAATATGAGTATGTTGTATGAGGTGTATGTTAGGTAAAAGTTCAATTCAAGTCAATCGGGTATTCAGTCTAAGAGTTAGATCAGGTTAAACAAGGTGTGTATTGATGGAATTAACTGATGGACGTACTCGTATCCTTGAGATATCCCATAACTAGCTGGAAGCAGTATGAGCTCGCGCTCGTGCCTGGGGTGGCAATCACATGAATCAATGCAGTAGTGTGAACATCCCCGAAAGGTGTCCCATGACTACGATGGAGTTTTATCTAGCATGAATATCACTCAAGTGTACAGGTATTTCAACCCTTCAGTTCCATAATAAACAACAAGTCTAAACAGATAAAATATCCACATCCAAGATGCTGAATGATTCGTGTCTCCTAAACAAAGGTAGATAAAGTAACGTGTGGGTATAGCGCATGATATTACGTGAGTTTAGTGGTGAACATCAATAGGTATCTACTAAATATTCCAATCGTTTTAGTTTGTCAAACAAGAATCTGGATACTCGCGATTATTCCGTTGTGGCCACGGAACAACAACTGGGGAAGTGAAATGTACGGTTTCACTTCCCGGGATCATGATCGAGTAGTAGGAGAATCCGAGTTCCGCATCTCCTTGCCTAATCAAACTATCCATCCCCGTTGTTCAGTATAAAGGTGTTGACGGATTAGAGTTAGTGTGTATACATCTAGGCATGGAATTTCCACATTGTATATCATCCACATATTGGATCATTCGCCCTGTAGGGTTAGCATTCGCCCGAATATCGGATTAGTAGTCGTCCACACATTGGATCATTCATCCCAAGTAGGGTTAGTATTCGCCCGAATATCGGGTTAGTAGTCGTCCACATATTGGACCATTCACCCCAAGTAAGGTTAGTATTCGTCCGAATATTGGGTTAATAGTTGTCCACACATTTGACTGTTCACCCTGCCTGCAGAGATCCTCATATATAAGTATTCTATATCTAGGTCCGCGCATTCTAATCATAACCGTATCATGCGTCATGTATGTCATAACTTGTAATCAAACAGTTGATCTCATTTAATATGGCCTCCCATAACCACTCATTTCATCTTGTTATCTTTTTATGTTTGTAAGGGGCTTCATATCAGTTTATAGAATGCTTAGTTAATAAAGGATGATAACGTTTAATGATATAAGCAAACCATGATATTTGGAATATTTATCATTTTGAAACCCATAGTATTTTACTGAGAAAATATCCTTGTAATGAAAGGTTAGGGTATTTATTTGAAAATTTTCTTTTAATAAAGTTTTAGATAATCTTTTGAAAAATATCGTTATACGGGTTATGGTCTTTGTTGAAAATAGCCTTTTAGTAAAGGTCAAAATGTTTAAATGAAATTAAATCTTTTTAGGATGGATTGAGATATTTTATTGTAATTAATAATTTTATAAAATTGTGGTGTTTTAAGTTTGAGGTAACATTTTAGAAAATACGTTCGTGTTGGCAACCGCTGTACATGGGCGGCAGGATTTATGTCATTTTCAGGGACGACTGCCTATCAACCATGAGATATTTACGTAAAACATTACCCTATTGTTAGGGTAATCTATTAGAGGTGCTATTCTCCAAGAATGACTCCGCGTTGACAACCGCTGCACATGGACGGCAGGATTTGTGTCCTTTTCAGGGACGATTGTCTAGTAACCACAGGGTGATTCAGATAAAACATTCCCCTATTAGGGTATCTCATTAAACTTTAGTTAACATGCTAAGAAGAATTAATATAAAAATATCCTCTCGAGTGAAATGGGCTAAGTTGAAAAACCATATCGCCGTTATTTAGATTTAGTATTATCCCCTTTCAAAAGGTAAAGGGATTTAACAAAACTAAAGTATTTGGTGGATAAAAGTGTAAGTAAAAATATATCGTTTTAGTGTCTAAAACATTTATTCCAAATATCTCATCTCATATAAATGTTTTAAACATATACGACATTTTAATAAAAATGAGGGTATTTTATGGAAGTAATCTATTTCGAGATCATATTGGTAACATGGGTAAGCGGGTGTACAAAAAAAGGTGGATTGATACCCCATGAGTCATAACTTTAAGCATATCATTTTCAATGTAGGATGAAGGTGCAATATTCATGCATAGAGAGGTAATTAATTTAACCATTTTAAGCATGGGGTCAAATTCTTATCATTAAGGGGTACCGAAATAGGCATGCAGAAATATTTTAATATCATTTTAATATAAGGTTGGTGATTAGAAGTTGAAACTAAGATCATTAAAAGAAGGAAAGTGACAGATGAGTGGAGAGAGGCGGATCCTACCTTTTGTTTGAGTTGGATGCCGATGGGTCGAAAATGTAGACTCGCACTAAATTCTCAATAGCTCCATGCTCGGATTTTAGCTCGATACTTGGGTGGAACCACAGCGTTGGCGTCGTTGATACAAAGGCGTGGGTATTTTTTTCAGAATACTTGGATTTCTGAGTTGTGAGAAATTTGAGTTTGAAGGTCTCTATTTATAGGGTCTTTTCCCCAACAATAAAATCCAAAATCTATTAAGAAAATCATCAAAATACACACCCCCAATCATTTCGTATGATTAGCCGCTGCCGCCTCTCACCTCAGCCGTTGGATTATGATCCAACGGCACAGATCACGCCGCCTTCCCCACGCGCCATGCCACGCGTCCCGTGTGTGAGGATCACGCGTTTTCGCATGGTCCCCACCACGTGGGCACCGCCGAATGGTTCTGGGCCATTGGATCTTGTGTCCAACGGTCCAGGATCAAGGGGATTTAATATTATTTATTTTATTTTTATTTTTTAAAAATTAAAATCCAACTTTTTATTTAAGAAAATCGAATTTGTGCTTAAAAAATTGTTAAAAATATCGTAAAATACTGGGAAAATATGAGAAAATTCCAGAAAATATATATTTTTTGTTACCTTCAATTTGAAAATGATTTTGGGCTAAAAATAAATAATATTCCCATATCTATGATTTTTATTATTTAACATAATTATTTAAAAATCTATTTTGTCCTTGGAAATATTTTAATTATGAAATAATTATTTTAATTGATAATAAAAATGTGCAAATTATTTGAAATCATTATAAAATTTTATTAAAACATTTTAAGCCTAGAAAAATATAAATAGATTTTAGAAAATTCCTTTAATTATATTTCAATGCTTTGAAAATTACTAATATTACTTTAAAAAAATAAAAATATTTTTCTATCAACGAAACATGTAAATAACTACTTAATACTAGAAAATTAAATAAAGATATTAGGTATTAGAAAACACGGTCGTTACAATCTATCCTTCTTAAAATAATTTCGTCATCGAAATTTCAGAAGGTAGGTCAAGGAAAAAAAAATCACCAAGAAGGGATTATCGTGGTTAAAAATTTTGGGTCTCGCTCTCTCATCCCGTTTTCTCGCATCCGTGTATGTCTGCCTAGTAGTTTTTTATCCACATAACTCTAGCCAGCTGGATTATCTTGTCCCTCAAGGTTTCATCCTTCTAATATCCCGACCGGTTGCTGCTCGTAGGTTACGCCAACCTTTCCGTGATTTCGGAATGATCAAAAATATGACTAAGGTTGCCAACATACCCTCTTAACTGTGATATATAAAAGTATTATGCACGTCCTCCAAAGAAAATAGCAAAACTAGGCTATACACAACCCCACCGTCTCCTTTCAAGATGTTAAACGACCGATTAGTCGTGGGCTGAGCTTTCCGGGCTTTCTGTATCGTATCACCATCTCCATTGTTTCTACAATCATCTCAATCTTACAATTTCTCCATCTTCAGGATCGTCCCAACCGATCGACACTTCTTCCATATAAAACTTGACCCCTCTTATCCGCTTCATGTGTTTCGACCATCCGTGTCCATACATTCTTCTTATAGTAGTGTCTCTATATCTTCAAGATGAACATCACAATCACCAGTTCTAGATCTGGACAGGATAGTTGCGTCTACAAGTCTTTAGTTTTCTTGACGCGTATGCAACCATATCGTCATGCTGATACATCGCACCACCAAGTCCCATCCCCGAAAAATCGTAGTTGATTTTAAAACTTTCGGGTCTGTTAAGAATGGCAAGATTGGGCGCGGTAGTTACGATCTACCCTCCTTAGAATAATTTCATATTTGAAATTTTCAAAAGAGTAGCCACTACTAGGCACGGAAATCAGTAACGCTGTCAGGAATCCTCTTTGCTTCATGTGTCGTTCCCGAGAGTTGGTGTATCACTTGATGCATGGAAAGTCTCTGAAGGATTTAGGTATAAGGAATCGGAAAATGTAAAATCAGTAGTTGCTTCCGGATAGAAAAGTTTGAAGTTGAAGGAAGGTTGTGAATTGATAGAAAACTTGAGAGATATAACATAAAGACAACTGGTCGAAACCACGAAAACTAGAAGAACTATGGTGGGTCTAACTAAGATTTGTATCGAAGGATAGATAAGTATGGTATCGAAAAGGAAGGTTAAAGAAATGAAAAGAGTACCTCTGCTGTCTTGCCATGTGGCATTAGCCTTCTCGGCTGTCATGGTGAAGGTCTGGCATTTGAGTCCATTCCGCTGCGCTTGCTGAAAAACACACTCCTGTGATGGCAGGGGTGGTCTCTTTGATGATGTCCCTTAACCGGTTGGTTTAGTGGTGGAAAGTGGTCGGTTTCCCTGTTGTGATGCCACATAGTTAGCCGGGTTATTGACAGGGCCTAATTGTCTCCTTCTCTGAGGACAGTCCCCAATAGCGTGATCCGGAGACCTACAGACTACACAGAGTTTGTTCAAAATGAGACAGTCTCTCATGTAGTGTCTGGTTCTACCATAATGGTTGCATATGACTGTTGGTTTTCTGAAGATAGTTGGTCCTGCTGGTCTCTTGGGTTGTTGTCTCCCGTTGAATCTGGAAGATGATCCCCCAAGAATTTGATTGGCTGAACAAGACAAACGGTCATCCTTCCTCATGCGTCTCTGAAGGTCTTCAAAGTTTCGCGCTGCCTCTAAGATTTCATCATAAGTTGGTAAGGTAGCAGAAGACATGGAGAACTGCGTCTTCTGATCCAACCCTTGTCGGAATCTTTTAGCGTATAGTTCAGGGGTTGCCACCAGGTAATGCGCGAACCGGCTTAATCTCGCGAACTCCGAAGCGTACTCGTCCACCGACCTATACCACATGCTCTCTTATTGGAACTGTATAAACTCTCTTTCCATCTTTAAGTGTTCCACGACCGGAAAGTATTGAGTATCGAAACATTGTTTGAACGTTTTCCAGTCGATGGGCTCTTTCAATCTACCTTTCTCTGCCTCCCACCATATCCTGGCATTATCCGTAAGTTGCAGTTTAGTGATGTTCACCCACGCATCCTTAGGAATCTAAGCGGCACCGAGATCATTGACTGTTCCTTTAAGCCATTCTTCAGCTTCTAAGGGAGTTTCCTTCCCCGAAAAAGCCTTAAGGTGGAGTGATCTGAACTGCTTCACTCTCGCCGAATCTTGAGGAACTGGGGCTAGTGCCTTTTTTTAAAATCTTTGCTTGTTGCTGCCTACTTTCGCGCAGCTCTTGATGAAGGGCAGCTGTCTGCTGCTGCTGCTCCAGTGGTCCTTGCATCATTTGTAGCATAGCTGCTTGTTGAGCAGCGGCTTCATTAACTCCATTTCCCCTTCGGTTGCGGTTATGGTGTCGTCATCTGGAAAGGGATTGGGATGTGTTTTAATGCAGAATGGGAAGGTCGTAGCTTACGCATCAAGACAACTGAAGACCCATGAGAAGAATTACCTGACTCATGACTTGGAGATTGCGGCCGTGATCTTCACCTTGAAAATTTGGAAACACTACCTTTTGGGCGAGAGAGTCGAAGTCTTTACAGATCACAAGAGTTTGAAATATGTGTTCACTCAGAAGGAGCTGAACATGAGGCAACGCAGATGGTTGGAGCTGATGGCCGACTACGACCTTGATCTTAAGTACCATCCGGGAAAAGTTAACGTCGTGCCGGATGCGCTAAGTCGGTTACCAGCAATTCAGGTATTGACCGCACAAAGGGAGATCATTGCGGATTTTCAGAGATTTGACTTGGAGGTTGTGCTACCACATGCTACGGGACAGTTGATGCAATTGCAAGTACAGTCGTCCTTGGTTGAGAAGATTAAAGCGGCACAATCGCAGGATCCTAGACTACAAAAGTTTCGAGAGCAGGTTGAAGCCGGACTACGAACCGATTTACTGATTCACGAAGATGGTTCGTTGAGATATGGTAGCCGTGTGTGTGTGCCAAAAGGGGATGTGCGTGAAGAGCTTATGAAGGAGGCACACAGTTCAGCTTACTCTGTACATCCAGGAGGGACAAAGATGTACCGAGATATTCGACAGCACTTCTGGTGGGAAGGTATGAAACGGGAGATTGCTCGCTTCGTGGCTAAGTGCTTGGTGTGTCAGCAAGTCAAGGCCGAACACCAACGGGTTGCTGGTTTGTTACAACCACTCCCGATCCCTCAGTGGAAGTGGGAACATATAACCATGGATTTCGTGACGGCTCTACCGCGGAGTCCAAAGGGCAACAATGCAGTATGGGTGATTGTCGATCGGTCGACCAAGGCAGCTCACTTTATTTCTTTTCGGGTTGGTCAATCGACGGAGACTTTGGCAGAGCGGTACATGCAGGAGATTGTAAGATTACATGGAGTACCGGTGAGCATCGTGTCTGATCGGGACACTCGATTCTTGTCGCACTTTTGGAGGAGTTTACAAGAAAGTTTGGGGACTCGATTGAAGTTTAGCACAGCTTATCATCCTCAGACTGATGGACAATCGGAGAGAACGATCCAGACCCTTGAAGATATGTTGAGGGCTTGTATGTTGGACTTCACAGGTTCTTGGGAGGATCATCTACACTTGGTGGAGTTTTCTTACAACAATAGCTTCCAAGCGACTATTCAGATGGCTCCGTTTGAAGCATTGTATGGTCGTAAGTGCCGTTCACCGGTTTGTTGGGATGATGTTGGTAAGCGAAGGTTACTAGGACCAGATTTAGTGGTACAGACAGTCGAGAAGGTGAATACAATCAGGAAGCATATGAAGGCAGCTCAAGACAGACAGAAAAGTTGGGCTGACACGTCAAGAAGACCTCTAGAGTTCGCCGTGGGTGATTTGGTATTCCTGAAGATATCACCGACTAGAGGGGTGATTCGTTTTGGAAGTCGAGGAAAGCTTAGTCCTCGATTCGTTGGATCCTTCGAGATATTGGAGCGTGTTGGAGAGGTAGCGTACCGTTTTGCGCTACCCCAGTCATTGGCAGGAGTGCACGATGTGTTTCATGTATCTCAACTACGGAGGTATGTCAGAGATGAGACTCACGTCTTGGATCATTTGGAGTTGACTGTACGGGAGGACCTAAATTTTGAGGAGCGACCAGTTGAAATCAAGGATCGAAGAGAAAAGGTTCTTAAGAACAAAGTTATCCCTCTTGTGCTAGTTTCTTGGGGTGATCGATTGCATGGAGAATCCACTTGGGAGCGAGAAGACGATATCCGGCAGAAGTTTCCTCACCTTTTTCTATCTTGTAATCTTGGAATTTCGAGGACGAAATTCTTTTTGTAGTTGGGTATGATGTAACACCCGAGCTCAATAATACTATTTCTATTACTAGTTGAGTGTTATATATTGCTCATTCCAATTATCCTGATTGTTTGGTGTGTTTTTTTGCTAAATTTTAACCGGTTAAATCATTTTGGCACGTAACAAATTTTAACACCGAAAATAAAATTGAAAATATCTATGTTGGCCTACTCGTCGCCACTAGTCGCGTGGTAGCGTCCGCGCGTCGATATTTCGTCCCGTTCGGCTAAACGGGCAAGTTTGGACGGCTACGCGCGCGTGCAAGTGTCCGACTTGGGGGCATGCATTTTAATCATTAAACACCTCTTTTCGAAATTTGGAACTCGCTTAAAATCCTATAATTTGAATTTGGAACATTTGGGCGCAACCCGGGCGCGATTTGGAAATGTTTCATTTGGCGCCGAAAGTGCCCATTTAATTAAATATATTAAACTATATATATATATTATCGTTACCTAAATCAACGTTTAATCCCTTAAAATCTTTTAAACTTTTAACGCACGATTTTTCCTTGGCCAATCACGAGAGATTTAAATCTCTCGTGGGCCCCCTTTCCCCCCCTCTCTCTCTCTCTCAGCCTCAAATCTCTCTCTCTTTCTATCTCTATATTTAACTCCTGCGAACCCTAACCCACCACGAGAAAACATCGCGGACCTCGAACCCTAACCCTAACCTCGTCGTGACCTCGCCGCCGGCCTCACCGTGACCTCGCCGTCATCATCCACACCTCCTCGACTTCGACCGCTACCCTTTCCTTCCTCCATTCCCACGTCCAGTGCAACCCAACCCCGTAGCCACACGCACCGTCGCTGCTCGCCGTCGCCGCCGCAACCCGTCGCCGACGACGCCAGAATCTTCCACCTTCGCCTCTCTTCCGACCTCGACACCTTTCCTCCTCCTTCCCGTGCGCCGACGCCACTCAAAACCCAAAACTGCAACCCTACCACCCTCTTCAGTTCGCCGGAAAAGCCGCCGTCGATCATCGCCGTCATTGCCAGAGCCACCTTCGACCACCTCCTCTTCCTCCTGCAGCCAGACCAGGCCCTTACCTCCCTTCATCGCAGCACCACCTAGTCCAGCAACCTTTGGCCGGAGCTGTTGCGTTTCCTGTTCGCCGCCGGCGCGCCCATCGCCGTCGAGCCGTCGTAGTTGCCCTGGTTCTTCCCTGTAAGCATCCCTTTATCTTTCCTTGTGTGCTAAATCCCCCCGCTGATCTGTAGATATATGCGTATATCGTATTTTTGCTAACGTGTTGCCGTTTGACTTTTCGCCGGATTCCGGCCGTGCCGTCGCTTGGACCCGACGCTCCAGCGAAGTATTCTGGTCCGTGTGGTCCCGCTGTTCGCTGTTAGGACTCGACCCGTAGCCCGTGCACCCGTCTCGTGTTTTCTGCCGACATTGCATCCGTGCTTTCCGGTTTGCGAAACCGTCGAGGCAAGTATCCGAATACTTGCTTTAACATGCTAGTGCACAAGATCAAGTCTTGCTATACACTTGATTGTCATATTATTTTATAACTTAGATTTGACGGTTACAAGTATTCTTAACATTAAATCAGTATAGTAGTTCGTGAAATTAAGTGGTATGCTATTAATCCATGATTTAACTAATTAAATCAATTAGAACGTCCTTGCTTAACTTGCTAAATCATCCATGAGACAGTTATTATGCTTTAGTTTAAATTCATGTGGCTTCATTACTTTATGTTGTTGATATTGCTTCACCTTGTGACTATTGCACCCAAGGGTGCTTGAACCTGTTAATAAGAGAATACAAAGCATCACTGTGTTTACATGGAATAATATTGTATTTACTGTTCCTGCTGTTGTTCCTTATTCGTTACTATACCTGTTATCAGCATACATTTGATTGCATTACATATTGACCCGATCTTGATACACCTGACACATGTACTGATACACCGGACATGACACCCTATACATACTGACTCAACCTATTGGACTACAACCTGACTTATTACATGATCTCATGCCTAATGCCAATAAACCTGACTTGGGGTCCTCATGGACCATTCCTGCTGTCTAACCAGACATACCTGCTTTTACCTGATTCTGTGTTGACATTAGTCCTTGCCTACTGAATACCTGACCTGACATGCATAACTTGGGGGTATGGGGAAATCAAAGATGAACCTGACTTGTAACTCGACAGTTCACTACCAGTTCGAGTGTACACATTCCTATTTTGTGCCTAGCGGCATGTCTCGGTTTCGGCCGAGAATATTGTGGCCGTGATCCCGGGTATGTACGGGGTACTACCGAGTGTACACTTTCATGTTTTGTGCCTAGCGGCATGTCTCGGCTGCAGCCGAGAATATTGTGGCCGTGGTCCCGGGTATGTACGGGATACTATTGAGTTACATCGACGATTCATCAATTGATTTCAAAGACTATAGAGTAGAAACCTGATAGGACAGTTTAGTCACCACTGCACATTACCCTGCTCTGTTATTTCTTAGTACTGCTTTATTCATGTTCATACCTGCATTGCTTATTACCATGTTTATATTATATTATTTGGTTGACATGACGCGCTGACGTCTGGGTTTTGCATGGCCCAGATTCCTTACCACTGCAGTTGACCGAGCAGGAGTACTTCAGCCAGCAGGCTGAACTGTGAGTTCCTTAGGGTTTAGTTTATTTATTTCATTTCATTTCCAGATGTGAGCCCGCATTATGGGACGTACTGTTTATTTATTGTATTGGATCATTTGCTTCCGCACTTATTGTTTATTGATTCTTGTTATTATGGATTTGGACATGTATTAGATTAGTTATTATTTTGTTCTTGATATCTCTACAACCGTAATGTGACTGTGGATGGATATTTCCTACCCACAGGTAGCATGGTTGGCTATGTCACGTGCCCAATCTTGCGTACTCTGGGAAGCGGGGCGTGACACCTGGAGTGGCAATAACATGAATCAATGCAGTAGCGTGAACATCCCCGAAAGGTGTCCCATGACTATGATGGAGCTTTGTCTAGCGTGAATATCACTCAAGTGTACATGCATTTCCACCCTTCAGTTCCATAATAAACAACAAGTCTAAACTGGTAAAATATCCACATCCAAGATGCTGAATGATTCGTGTCTCCTAAAGAAAGGTAGATAAAGTAACGTGTGGGTATAGTGCATGATATTACGTGAGTTTAGTGGTGAACATCAATAGGTATCTACTAAGTATTGCGATCGTTTTAGTTTTTCAAATAAGGGTCCAGATACTCGCGATTATTCCGTTGTGGCCACGGAACAACAACTGAGGAAGTGAAATGTACGGTTACACTTCTCGGGATCATGATCGAGTAGTAGGGGAATCCGAGTTCCGAATCTCCTTACCTAATCAAACTACCCATCCCCGTTGTTCAGTATAAAGGTGTTGACGGATTAGAGTTAGTGCGTATACATCTAGGCATGGAATTTCCACATTGTATGTCATCCACATATTGGATCATTCGCCCTCAAGTAGGGTTAGTAGTCGTCCACACATTGGACCATTCACCCCAAGTAGGGTTAGTATTCGCCCGAATATCAGGTTAATAGTTGTCCACACATTGGACTGTTCACCCTGCCTGCAGGGATCCTCATATATAAGTATTCCATACCTAGGTTCACGCATTCTAACCCTAACAGTATCATGTGTCATGTATGTCATAACTTGTAATCAAACAGTTGATCTCATTTAATATGGCCTCCCACAACCACTCATTTCATCTTGTTATCTTTTTAAGTTTGTAAGGGGCTTCATATCAGTTTATAGTATGCTTAGTTAATAAAGCATGATAACGTTTAATGATATAAGCAAACCACGATATTTGGAATATTTATCATTTTGAAACCCATAGTATTTTACTGAGAAAATATTCTTGTAATGAAAGGTTAGGATATTTATTTGAAAATTTTCTTTTAATAAAGTTTTAGATAATCTTTTGAAAAATATCGTTATACGGGTTATGGTCTTTGTTGAAAATAGCTTTTTAGTAAAGGTCAAGGTGTTTAAATGAAATTATATCTTTTTAAGAAGGATTGAGGTATTTTATTGTAATTAATAATTTTATAAAATTATGGTGTTTTAAGTTTGAGGTAACATTTTAGAAAATACGTTCGTGTTGGAAACCGCTGCACATGGACGGCAGGATTTGTGTCCTTTTCAAGGACGATTTCCTATCGACCATGAGGTATTTATGTAAAACATTACCCTATTATTAGGGTAATCTATTAGAGGTGCTATTCTACAAGAATGACTCCGCGTTGACAACCGCTGCACATGGGCGGCAGGATTTGTGTTCTTTTCAGGGACGATTGTCTAGTAACCACAGGGTGATTCAGGTAAAACATTCTCCTATTAGGGTATCTCATTAAACTTTAGTTAACATGCTAAGAAGAATTAATATAAAAATATCCTCTCGAGTGAAAGGGGCTAAGTTGAAAAACCATATCTCCGTTATTTAGATTTAGTATTATCCCCTTTCAAAAGGTAAAGGGATTTAACAAAACTAAAGTACTTGGTGGATAAAAGTGTAAGTAAAAATATATCGTTTTAGTGTTTAAAACATTTATTCCAAATATCTCATCTCATATGGATGTTTTAAACATATACGACATTTTAATAAAATGAGGGTATTTTGTGGAAGTAACCTATTTTGAGATCATATTGGTAACATGGGTAAGCGGGTGTACAAAAAAAGGTGGATTGATGCCCCATGAGTCATAACTTTTAGCATATCATTTTCCATGTAGGATGAGAGTGCAATATTCACGCATAGAGAGGTAATTAATTTAACCATTTTAAGCATGGGGTCAAATTCTTATCATTAAGGGGTACCGAAATAGGCATGCAGAAACATTTTAACATCATTTTAATATAAAATTGGTGATTAGAAGTTGAAACTAAGATCATTAAAAGAAGGAAGGTGATAGATGAGTGGAGAGAGGCGGATCCTACTTTTTGTTTGAGTTGGATGCCGATGGGTCTAAATTGTAGACTCGCACTAAATTCTCAATAGCTCCGCGCTCGGATTTTACCTCGATACTTAGGTGGAACCATAGCGTTGGCGTCGTCGATACAAAGACGTGCGTATTTTTTCCAGAATACTTGGATTTCTGAGTTGTGAGAAATTTGAGTTTGAAGGTCTCTATTTATAGGGTTTTTTCCCCAACAATAAAATCCAAAATCTGTTAAGAAAATCCTCAAAATCCACGCCCCCAATCATTTCGTATGATTAGCCGCCGCCGCCGCCTCTCACCTCAGCCGTTGGATCATGATCCAACGGCACAGATCGCGTGTAATGACCCAAATGTGGCATGTGACCGGCACTTAAATCACGTGATATCTAAAGACGTCGACGCGTTCCAAGTAAGACGAAACCCGGAATCTAAACCCTTTTTGAAAATATTGGAGGTGAGGTTTAAAATATTCATCAGATGGGATCAGTTTAAAATAAACATTTAAGTTTAACTAAACATGTTTGAAAAAGCATCTATGACGTTTTGAAATTCGACAGCATCTCCTTTGTAATTTTGTATAAACCCGATATAACATAATAATCTAAATAGCATCCCAACGGGAGCTAGATTCCACGCCCAAACGGCGGAACAACCACGTGAAGACTTTACGACGCACGATGGCGAAGAAAAGAAAAGCGAAACAAAATCAACAATATAAAATGGTCGACTTCACTGAGTGCGACATCACAACCCACAAACTCTAAATCTCGCATTCTAAGTCCACAATATACCCTTTCTAAGTTTGATGGAGTTTTTACTAGATACAATAAGAGAAGAATATACAGATGTGAGTACGATACAACAGTAACCCACCTGCCAAATAAATCACCGAAAGGAATGTGTGCCCCAAGCCGCTGATAATCCAAACGGTAACACCTACAAGAAATTGTGGCACAATTGGGTTAAGTTGCCAACTCAGTGAATAAAAGTACATCACAATGTAGAAATCGAATGCACAATGATACCTAGGTCATAAGTATTTTACTATCATATCCTGTACTAATATAGTATATGATATGCATATGTATCGTAAATGCAACACTATCTATCATGCGATCCCAAAATAAAACATATCATATAAATGACCTGTATTTAGGTAAAAGCCCATAAGTGGCCGAAAATATATATGTAAAACCTCTTCTTTAAAATAGCCGTGGAATACATTTATAACGGCGTAAGAGCAGACGTGATAGTATGAAATATAATAGGTATCTTGTTTAAGATATACGTCCTGCTGTTTTAATGCATAGTATTAAGAGGTTTACAATTTAAAAGATTTCAATGTCATACCAGACATGCCAAAATAATGAGAATATAACTCGATTTCTGAATTCCATTTTGTATGCAACTACTCGTAAAAAGGTATGCAGGTATTGTCTCCCGGATCTGTCCTGGTCGGCTACAATAACTATAATATAACTGGATACCTCATGATAGCAACATATCAATATATATGGATGTCAAGCATCGACACCCGAAATCAGAAATCTCCCGTGTCCATCACCGACACGCAAATCCTCAAATATCTCGTGTCCATCACCGGCACGCAAATGCAGATATCGTTGACACCATCTCAGCAGATGATCGCCATCTGATATCCCTGGACCCGATCGTATCTCCTGGATACCGCCGTGCCCAAATCGAACCCCGGTCAGTATCCTCTGGATATCTGCCGTGCTCATCTCTATCTCCGGTATCGAGTATCCTCGCTAAGCTCCCCGCCTCTAATACGGCTATCCTGCCCCTCGGTTTCGACCGGGTCCACCATGTATCCAACTGTATAGCTCCCCTACTCAGTCTGGATAAGTAGCAATTCCGAAACCGTATATCTTCCCCACTCGGTTCGAGATAAAACAATCAGAAAACATCAAGCTTATGGTGGATATCAACTTATCATATCTAGAAATATCGAGTAAAGAATAAGAATACTTGTATAGATCATTCTGATGATATATTATATATATATATATAACAGCGTCTCATACCACTGATATATATCATCAAAAGTAGAACATCCTGAAAGCTCATAAGAATCAACTATGAATACCCATGGTACTGGTATTCGCAATGCTTAACAGATAATAAGGTAAAGTACGTAAATAAGTCATACAAGCAAATAAACGTATCAATTCTACTGTGTCATGGCAATACTAATGCTGTGTAGTGTAGCATATGCGTCTGTGCTGGTGCAACATGGTAATCATTAGTATTTGTGCGAGTGATCTATAAGTGTATAAAGCCTACTCGTATCGACATCTAAATACGCATCACGTAGTATAGCAATTGTACAGTGACATGGCAATACCAATGAGGTGTAGTGTAACATATGCGTATATGCTCGTGCAACATAATACTCATTGGTAGTTTGCAGTGTTCTATCAGAGTGTTCTTACGACGGAAACGTATAACAGTGATAATTATAACGCGAACATGTAAAATAAATCTAAGCGTAACTAATAAATGTAACTACTTGCCATGAGCTATACCATTATACTTGGAAATGGAATGAAACGTCGGTTTTGAAATAAGGAAGCCGTCTTAGATTAAAAACATGTATTCGTTTTGGAAATTGATACCGCATCCTTGTTTTTTATCATTAAAAAAGGAAATGGATCGTTAATTTTTAAAAGAGTATAGCCCACTCAAGTATTACGTTCTAAAGCAAAATAAAACGTGACTCTACGAATCTAAAGGAAACTTGGCCGTTATTCAGCATACAAATCCCATTATCACAAGTACGGTATGATTTCTCGTACCAATCCACCAAACCATCACTAACACTTTATACACATGAATATACACTAAATGCAACATGACTTCAATATCATTGACCTAAATAAACACCAAAGAAGTAACTATATATCATAGTAACATATGTATAAGGTTGCAGGGGTACTATACGCCATCCACTCGACTTCCCCCGTAGATATAAATCTACTCACCAACTTGTCGAGCTCGTAGATTTCACGATTGCTATGTCCGTCAACTTCGTCTCGAAAACCTTCACGACCGTACCTATAATCGTCTTTATAAAATATCGACGTAAATATCATATCCAAATCAAAACAACGAGCTAAACATCCATAGGTTAGAACCCACAACCTACTTAATCCAAAAGCGACAACATACCCCTGTTGCTAATGTACAAATGTTAACGGTTCAGTTGCAGTACAAAAATACGAAAACCCGTATCGGAATATCGAAAACTTGATAAAACCCTTACTAAAACATTCCCAGATTTTGGCTCAGGTAAATAGAAACTAAACAAGCAAGTACAGGGGGTAGGTTGTATTGAGTGTGTGCTACAGGCAAAACCACAACTCCATAGGAGATTGGGGGTCCGGTGATATTGCCAATAAATCCGGTCTCGCCGGTCTAACTGGGGTAGAATAGGTTCGTACTTCTTTGGTGGTCTTCGAGTGGACTATCTAGGTTAATGGACTTGCTAGATTTTTTAGTGGTTACATCTAGTGGTTCCAGATTCAATTATATATTTATAGATATCACAAAACCAACTATTTTCTAATACTGCACAAGAAAACAGATATTGAACAGATTTGAAATTGTAAAGAAAGAAAGAGATACACCTATAGAGAGTTAGCACAAAGAAATCCATCTCAAAAGGTGCTTGTGGAAGCATCTATGGGTTTGTAAAGTTTCTAGCTTTATGAAGTACCCAAACTTGATGAAGGAAATCATGGCTTTCTCTTTTGATATGAGAAAAACATAGGAATTTAGGTGTTGGAGCTTGAAAAGTTAATTTTTGTTCTGTTGAGAAAGCTTAGAAGTTCCTATGTGTTGTGTGGTGTAGAGAGAGCATGAGGTGGAGGGTTGAGAGATAGAGGTGTCAAGGGATAAGGTGGAGGTGTAAAGTGTGAAGGAGGAGATGTCAATGGAGAAGATGGAGGTGTGAAATTGAGTAGTAAGAAATGGAGGGAGCTAAGCATGGGTGAGGGTGTCTTGAGGGTGAGGGTTTAACCTAGGATAAAATATTCCAACCATAATTTAAAAGAATGCAGTAATTAAAGAAAAATTCTTTTCCCCTTAATTAAACCCTTCATGTCACAAATTAAATCCATTTTACAATTAAAATCCATGTAAAATAAAAGAAACACAATACTTTTTATAACACTTAAATACCATTATTTTATAATGACATCTCATGTCATGTTTAGAACAATCAAAGTATTATTTTTTTAGGATATCACACCTTTTTTTTCATATTTTCCAAAAAATTGTATTTTTACGGATATAATTCCGATACCAAAAATTGTATGTGATATCACTTTTATAAACTTATTAAGTTCATTATTTTTATATTTAAAATTTTAATTAAATATTTAAAATTTTCCAAAATGTTACAATCTCTCCCCCTTAAAGAAATTCGGTCCCCGAATTTAAAATAAACCCTTTCTTAAACATTTTTCTCAATCCAACTAACTCATTTCAAACAATTTTTGTCGGGGTCCAAAGTTTTAAAATACATAGTCCGTTCAATATAATGGAACTCCAAAGTCCCACATGAGCTAAAACGCATCATAACGCAACAGTGTGCGTGAAAACTCAAAGGATGTAAATTCACATAACTATAACTCTAACGGTTGCTATGAGAATTACATCAGTTATGATACAGAATACCAAATATGAAAACCGTTGTGTATATACCAAGTACACAATCAATGCCATAGTCATAGTGCAATATCGGTGCACACGACCAAGCGAAAATATAGAAATCAAATCTATAACATATCCTATCAAGTGTAAACCACGAAAACAAATTCAACCCTAACGGGTTGCATGCAAATATCAAACCACCCATCACAGTGTGCATGAAAACAAAACAGTGCTAAGTGCAACAGGCGTGCACGAAATGATATCCACTGCATCAACTGTGCATAGAACAAAAGTGTACAAAATAGTATCAAGTGCATCAGGGTGCAAAAATCAAATTCAAGTGCATTACGGTGCACAAAATATCAAAACGTGCAACTGGTGTGCACGAAACCTTACCGGGCATACCTAGAGTGTATATATATATAATCTTTTAATCATGTGTACAAAACATTGGTGTGACCCTCAAGTACTCAAAATACTTAAATCAAAATAACAGACACTGAGTTGTCCTTTCTTCAATGTTGAAAACGGACTATTTGGATTATAAAACTCAAATAACAAGACAACGGACATCGAAGTATATCTTCCTCAATGTCAAAAGGTGTTTATACATCCGAAACTGGCATAGCAAGAATTTCTACTTGCCTTGTGCCACGGTCTAGCGTTCTCTGTCTCTGAATTCTGGTCCTTCTTGCGGATCTCTAACATCATGCTTCTTTTATACAATCGTCCGTTAAAGAGCAACAACACCATCAGTCCCACTGCTGATACCTCTCATCACATCTTCTTGACCAGTAGTCCAGTCTCTCGCAACGCAGCATATAGATGACAGCAATCCCTAATCTCTACTTGTGTGCCAACAATTAATCCTGGGTCCAATCTTACTTATTATAAACTCCTGGAAAAGAATTCATCAAGTCTCCTGCTAATACTATTTATCCAGCCTGTCCAGAACTAGCATTTATTTCTGAATCCACTTTCTTTTTCGTATCAACTGCCATTTCCTTAAGATTTTCCTATGAAAGTTTGGTCGTACGCGCCTATGCATATGCATCAAAATCTTCAATATCGACGGTGAAGAAAACTGCCCACTGAAACTTCACAACAATCTCATATTCCATTACTCTCCCAATCTATCAATTTAAGGAGCGTATCACGATAGTCACACGAATAGCAAGTCATACTTGGTTATGACTATGCCCGGAGCCTTACAAGACTTCCAAAAACACGAATCCGGCATCTCTGATACTCTGCACAAGAATCTGGCTAATCTCACCTTCGAAAACTCGTCCCAATTCATCAGAGGAAACTTACTGCACGATCTCTTTCTCAAGCGACTTGCACCTGTTCTGAACAAGACCCATCGGAAGAAACTAACTAATTTCCCCGACTTCACATCGGAGCTCCACAACGGATTAAATGTCCTAATTATCCAGCATCTGAACGACTACAAACCCTTTGTTCCATCTACACTTGTAAACATTTGCAACTGTCTACTTCCTGAACTCTGGAAACATCTCAATAACCTCAGCAATGATTGGTACCGCTGTCTGAACAGTACACAACACCACGATCTTCGGAGAGGAGAAAGCATCACGCCTCAAGTCCGGCTGATCTCCAGCAATGACTCAACCATCTGGTGCAGATCCCGAAGAAACTCGTTTCAATATTAAAACCCGATCGAATATAAATAAACGACATGTCTCTATATCACCGGAATGTCATCCTGGTCAGTCCTTGTCCCAGACAAGTCTGCTCTGACTGTATCTCTAATCGCAGCCCTCTCGGCTCATGTAAACATGGCGACCGAAAAATCAACATGCATTGACGAGGATAGATCAACGGAACGAATAGAAGGAAGATCTGAAGATATAAATCCTAAGGTAACTTAGGCGGAGTATCATATCGTAAATATGTCGCGGAACATATGTACGGTACGTCACTCTACTTAGTACCTACTCCATCAACCAAGATCATCCTATATAACGAAAGTTCGGATATAAGACCCCCAAAGTCAAGTCTAAGTCCTATAAGGTAAAGTCTAGGTAACAAAAGTGCATGCCTAGACTCCATATTGTCAAACCTAGACTCGAACATAGGTTAAACCAAACGCTCTGATACCAACTGTGTCACGACCCAAATGTGGCACATGACCGGCACTTAAATCACGTGATATCTAAAGACGTCGACGCAGTCCAAGTAAGCCGAAACCCGAAATCTAAACCCTTTTTGAAAATATTGGAGGTGAGGTTTAAAATATTCATCAGATAGGATCAGTTTAAAATAAACATTTAAATTTAACTAAGCATGTTTGAAAAAGCATCTATGACGTTTTGAAATTCGACAGTATCTCCTTTCTAATTTTGTATAAACTCGATACAACATAATAATCTAAATAGCATCCCAACGGGAGCTAGCTTCCACGCCCAAACGGCGGAGCAACCACGTAAACAATATACAACGTACGATGGCGAAGAAAAGAAAAGCGAAACAAAATCAATAATATAAAATGGTCGACTTCACTGAGTGCGACATCACAACCCACAAACTCTAAGTCTCGCATTCTAAGTCCACAATATATCCTTTCTATGTTTGATGGAGTTTTTACTAGATACAATAAGATAAGAATATACAAATATGAGTACGATACAACGGTAACCCACTTGCCAAAGCAATCACCGAAAGGAATGTGTGCCCCAAGCCGCTGATAATCCAAACGGTAACACCTGCAAGAAACTGTGGCACAACGGGGGTGAGTTGCCAACTCAGTAAATAAAAGTACATCACAAGGTAGAAATCGAATGCACGCCATCAGAGACTGGATTAGAGCCTGGAATGATCCTCCACTTGCCATAAGTATAGTACTATCATATCCTGTACTAATATAGTATATGATATGCATATGTATCGTAAATGCAACACTATCTATCATGCGATCCCAAAATAGAACATATCATATAAATGACCTGTATCTAGGTAAAAGCCCATAAGTAGCCGAAAATATATATGTAAAATCTCTACTTTAAAATAGCTGTGGAATACATTTATAACGGCGTAAGAGCAGACGTGATAGTATGCAACATAATAGGTATCTTGTTTAAGATATACGTCCTGCTGTTTTAATGCATAGTATTAAGAGGTTTACAATTTAAAAGATTTCAATGTCATTCCAGACATGCCAAAATAATGAGACCATAGCTCGATTTCTGAATTCCTTTTTGTATGCAACTACTCGTAAAAAGGTATGCAGGTACTGTCCCCCGGATCAGTCCTGGTCGGCTACAATAACTATAATATAACTGGGTACCTCATGATAGCAACATATCAATATATATGGATGTCCAACATAGACACCCGAAATCAGAAATCCCTCATGTCCATCACCGACACGTAAATCCTCAAATATCACGTGTCCATCACCGACACGCAAATGCAGATATCGTTGACACCATCTCAGCAGATGATCGCCATCTAATATCCCTGGACCCGATCGGTATCTCCTGGATATCCGCCGTGCCCAAATGAACCCCGGTCAGTATCCCCTGGATATCTACCGTGCTCATCTCTATCTCCGGTATCGAGTATCCTCGCTAGGCTCCCCGCCTCTAATGCGGCTATCCTGCCCCTCGGTCTCGACCGGGTCCACCATGTATCCGACTGTATAGCTCCCCCACTCGGTCTGGATAAGTAGCAATTCCAAAACCGTATATCTCCCCCACTCGGTTCAGGATAAAACAATCAAAAATATCAAGCTCATGGTGGACGTCAACTCATCATATCCAGAAATATCGAGTAAAGAATAAGAATACTTGCATAGATCATTCTGATGATATATTATATATATACATATATAACAGCGTCCCATACCACTGATATATATCATCAAAAGTAAAACATCATGAAAGCTCATAAGAATCAACTATGAATACCCATGGTACTGGTATTCGCAATGCTTAACAGATAATAAGGTAAAGTACGAAAATAAGTCATACAAGCAAATAAACGTATCAATTCTACTGTGTCATGGCAATACTAATGATGTGTAGTGTAGCATATGCGTCTGTGCTGGTGCAACATGGTAATCATTAGTATTTGTGCGAGTGATCTATAAGTGTATAAAGTCTACTCGTATCGACATCTACATACGCATCACGTAGTATAGCAATTGTACAGTGACATGGCAATACCAATGAGATATAGTGTAACATATGCGTATGTGCTCGTGCAACATAATACTCATTGGTAGTTGTACAGTATTCTATCAGAGTGTTCTTACGACGGAAACGTATAACAGCGATAATTATAACGCGAACATGTAAAATAAATCTAAGCGTAACTAATAAATATAACTACTTGCTATGAGCTATACCATTATCCTTGGAAACGGAACGAAACGTCGGTTTTGAAATAAGGAAGCCGCCTTAGATTAAAAACATATATTCGTTTTGGAAATTGGCATTGCATCCTTATCTTTTATCATTAAAAAGGGAAACGAATCGTTAGTTTTTAAAAGAGTATAGCCCACTCAAGTATTACGTTCTAAAGTGAAATAAAACGCGACTCTACGAATCTAAAGGAAACTTGGCTGTTATTCGGCATACAAATTCCATTATCACAAGTACGGTATGATTTCTCGTACCAATCCACCAAACCATCAATAACACTTTATACACATGAATATACACTAAATGCAACATGACTTCAATATCATTAACCTAAATAAACACCAAAAAAGTAACTATATATCATAGTAACATGTGTATAAGGTTGCGGGGGTGGTATACGACATCCACCCGACTTCCCCCGTAGATGTAAATCTACTCACCAACTTGTCGAGCTCATAAATTCCACGATTGCTATGTCTGTCAACTCCGTCTCGAAAACCTTCGCGATCGTACCTATAATCGTATTTATGAAATATCGGCGTAAATATCATATCCAAATCAAAACAACGAGCTAAGCATCCATAGGTTAGAACCTACAGCCTACTTAATCCAAAAGCGACAATATACCCATGTTGCTAACGTACAAACGTTAACGGTTTAGTTGCCGTACAAAAATACGAAAACCCGTATCGGAATATCGAAAACTTGATAAAACCCTTACTAAAACATTCCCAGATTTTGGCTCAGGTAAATAGGAACTAAACAAGTAAGTACAGGGGATAGGTTGTATTGAGTGTGTGCTACAGGCAAAACCACAACTCCATAGGAAATAGGGGGTCCGTCGACATTGCCAATAAATCCGGTCTCGCCGGTCCAACTGGGGTAGAATAGGTTCGTATTTCTGTGGTGGTCTTCTAGTGGACTATCTAGGTTAATAGACTTGCTAGATTTTTTAGTGGTTACACCCAGTGGTTCCACATTCAATTATACATTCATAGATATCACAAAACCAACTGTTTTCTAATACTGCACAAGAAAAAAGATATTGAACAGATTTGAAATTGTAAAGAAAGAAAGAGATATACCTATAGAGAGTTAGCACAAAGAAATCCAGCTCAAAAGGTGCTTGTGGAAGCATCTAGGGGTTTGTAAAGTTTTTAGCTTTATGAAGTAGACAAACTTTATGAAGGAGATCATGGCTTTCTCTTTTGATATGAGAAAAACATAGGAATTTAGGTGTGGGAGCTTGAAGAGTTTATTTTTGTTCAGTTGAGAAAGCTTAGAAGTTCCTATGTGTTGTGTGTTGTAGAGAGTATGAGGTGGAGGGTTGAGAGGTGGAGGTGTCAAGAGATAATGTAGAGGTGTAAAGTGTGAAGGAGGAGGTGTCAATGGAGAAGATGGATGTGTGAAATTGAGTAGTAAGAGATGGAGGGGGTTAAGCATGGGTGATGGTGTGTTGAGGGTGAGGGTTTAGCCTAGGATAAAATATTCCAACCATAATTTAAAAGAATGCAATAATTAAAGAAAAACTCTTTTTCCCTTAATTAAACCCTTCATGTCATAAATTAAATCCATTTTACAATTTAAATTCATGTAAAATAAAAGAAACACAATACTTTTTATAACACTTAAATACCATTATTTTATAATGACATCTCATGTCATGTTTAGAACAATCAAAGTATTATTTTTTTAGGATATCACACCTTTTTTTTCATATTTACCAAAAAATGCATTTTTACGGATATAATTCCGATACCAAAAATTGTATGTGATATCACTTTTATAAACTTATTAAGTTCATTATTTTTATATTTAAAATTTTAATTAAATATTAAAAAATTTCTAAATTGTTACATCGCGCTGCCTGCCCCCACGTGTCATGCCACGCGTCCCGCGTGTGGGAAGCACGCGTTTTCGCGTGGTCCCCATCACGTAGGTGCCGCCGTATGGTTCTGGGCCGTTGGATCTTGTATCCAACGGTCCAGGATCAAGAGGATTTAATATTATTTATTTTATGTTTTTAAAATTAAAATCCAACTGTTTATTTTAGAAAATTGAATTTGGACTTTAAAAAATTGTTAAAAATCTCGTAAAATATGGGGAAAATATGAGAAAATTCCATAAAATATATTTTTTTGTTACCTTCAGTTTAAAAATGATTTTGGGCTAAAACGAAATAATATTCCCATATTTATGATTTTTGTTAGTTAGCATAATTATTTAAAAATCTATTTTGTCCGTGGAAATATTTTAATTACGAAATAATTATTTTATTTGATAATAAAATTATGCAAATTATTTTAAGGCATTATAAAATTTTATTAAAATATTTTAAGCCTAGAAAAATATAAATAGATTTTAGAAAATTCCTTTAATTATATTTCAATGCTTTGAAAATTACTAATGTTAATTTAAAAAAATAAAAATATTTTTCTATCAACGAAACATGTAAATAACTATTTAATACTAGAAAATTAAATAATGATATTAGGTATTAGAAAACACGGTCATTACAGTTGTGATGAGGTAGGTCATTACCTCGTGAGTTTTCTAAAGGTAATATGAGCAAAAAGATAAGGTAATGTCGTATGCATACATAAGGGTATTTTACTGTAAAAGTGAAATACAATTTGTTTAACATAATATTTTGAATTGAAACTTTTTCCAATTGTTGTTTAATGGTTACTAAAACATATATAATTAAATGGTAAATTTTTTGTTTAATAAAAATGGAGTTTTTAAAGAAATGAGAATCGGAAGCCGGATTAACTCCGCTTCCGACGAGTTTTGAAAATAGAATTCTTTTTAATAGAGAGAGGAGAGCAAAGAGGGGACTTACTGATTGAAAGGAGAGAGGAGAGGTGGATGGAGCTTTTAAAGGCGTCGGGGAGTCACGGTGTCGCCGGATTCTTCCCGAAACGTCGCCAGAACTTTGACCTTAGACTAACTCCACTTGTACACCTTCGTGACTTAGAAAATTTAGAGAGTTTTGGTAATAGATTTCTGAATAAGGAGGGCCAAAGTATAGGGTTATATTTATAAGATAGAATTAGGGTTTAGGGTAATGAAGAATGAATTAAAAATATGCATTAAAATGGAAAGAGGAGATTTATTATCTCTGAATAAATACAGAGAAATCAAACAGCATGGGGGTAGTGGGGTAGGCCAAGGGATACTAGGATTAAAAAATTTCAGCATTTGGAACGGGTTGGACCGGCGGTACCGGCCCCCAAGGGAATCTCGCCGGTCCATTTGTGGGATTGGGGTGTTGGATTGAAGACACGTGTCTAAAGCTGTATAAATACCAATTTCTACATGTTTGTTTTTATTGTGACTTTTGCACGTGCAAACTTTTAAGCTTCTAAAAATTTAAAAGAAAAATCAATAAAAATAATATGTTGCTGGGGGGATTTGAATACAGGGGTTATGTTACAGCAGTGCAAGGCTTTACCAATGAGCTACAAGTGCTTTTTTGTTGTTCTAAGGCAGCTTAAATTTATAACCTGTGCTCAGGGTTAAGTGCTCCTTTCTGTATTTTTGAAAAAAAATTCTGTACAGAAAGTTTAGGGTTGTTACAGTTTTGCATAGCGGTATTCCTTTTATGAATATCCAGCACCTCATTCGATGAGGAAAGTGCCTAGATCCCTTCACATTGCTTCTTTTGGATGATTTGCATTGATAGGTGTGTTACTGTATAGAGCGTAACCATCGTTGTATACTTTTATATTTCTTGTACTTGTTTAAAGCTCCATCAACCAGACTATGTATATTTGGTAGACTTAGAGATCGGTTGTATATTCTTTCAGATTTAGTAACGAGACTTGTATTATTCTTTATATTAGAGTTTAATGATGTTTTTGTTTTCTTTATTCTTTTTTGTGATTGATCTTCGCCTTGGGCGTCGTATACTTATTTGCGTGGTTGTGTTTCCGCCGATTGGCGAAGTGCTAACTCCCGCTTGGAGATATTTATATTATTCTTGTTATGTACTGGTTTTGGATTAAAATTTACAAAGGAGGGGCTGACAAATTTTAAATGACGAAAATGTTTTTAAGCTTTAGAATACAATCTACCTGTATTTTCAACTGATTTTACTTATACCTGAAAAACAGAACTTGATTTCCTTTATATCCCTATTTCAAAACTTCACCTCCATAATATTTTCCTAAAAAGGTTTAGATTTCCGAGTTTTCGGCTTTTTGGGCTACAGTGGGATCTTATAGACTTTACGTGATCATGTACCGGTCACCTTGCCATTTCGGGGTCGTGACAAATATGATATCAGAGCTGATCCTTCAATAGTAGGTCTGTGATTTAAGAACGAGTCATTGTTCTAAGTGGAGGAGAATATAATACCCCAGGTATTATCTGGTAATATGGCACGGGGCCCCACTGTAGAACAAAGGGGAATTTTCGGGATACATTCCGAAAGAGGGCAGATCCGATAATTATAAATGGGATGATTCCATTTCTATATACGAAGGCGCCTTTTGGGTGAACCGACACTCCGGAGTTCGAAGAACTCCGTAGCTAAGCGTGCTACAAATTCTGCAAGATTGGATCTAACTTTGGATGCGTTCGGGAGAGCGGCGAGGCAGGAAAAGCTACCCATGAGGCAGCTTTTCCCACCGGTCGATTTGAGCGGTGGGAACGATAGGGTGGGCCTCCTTTTCTTATTTTATTTTTTTGAATTGAACGTTTGCATCAAATTTCAGCCAATTTTTTTTATTTACATTTAAAATCATGGTTATAAAACCATGGTTTAGATTATCCAAACACTCCATAGTTATAAAATCATGATTTCACACCGCTCTACCGAACACATCTCAAAATATAGAACGGTTCAAAATCATGATTTTGAACCGTTCATCCGAACACTTTCTTGGTTGTTGCTTCTAACTTCATTTCAAGCCAACGCAAATTAATTCGCCGGATTCAAATCTGATTACATCTGGGTGATTTTTTTTATGCTAGAATAGATCTTAAACAAGTGATCGCATGAAACGATCAAAGTGATTTATTGCAGGCATTTAGTCCAAATGAAGTACAGTAGCCAAGAATCAAGATTGTCGGTGGTCTAATTAAGCTGCACTTTTCATTTGATTTCTCACTGTTATTATTAATGCAGACATTAACAAATTAAGGACTATATCGCAGTTAGGGTTATAAACCAATTGGATTACAAAACGGTGACTGGGCCGCTGTTTGCTCACGTGCTCATGTTCCCCGCGTCCTGAAAGCGACCGCTGCATGCCAACTGCACCCAGCCGACGCAACATGACATCACAAATCCCACACGTCTTGTCATCTTGCTACCGATCTCCAAAGTTTTGTTGATTTTTTAGGGTTTGCATTAAACTTTGAACTGATCAGATTAACTCCGTAATTTTAGTGAGAAAAATAAGAAAGAAGCCGACCACGTTTGTGCTCGTATGACCTAGCCGTAGTGGTCCCATCCTACCGGCTGTTTGGTTGTAAAATTATGAAATTTGGATTCCAAAATAGTACAGTTGAAAATTTCGGGATTTGGTCATTTATTGTTTGGTTGGTATTGGATTCCAAATATTGTATTTATAGATTCTTATAATCCTTGTTTCGTTGATGGAAAAAAAAATAGGGTTTGGATTTGAGAATTTTAGAGAGAAATAGATAGAGAGATGATTATTAAATAAATAAAGTATCCTGGGCTCCATCTGAAAATACAATGAATAGTGTCAAATCCTTGCAAATTCTCTAAATTTTTGATGATTCAAGAATCCTTGTTTTATGGCGGCCCCCCATAAAAAACAAAGGAATCCTATAAATCCAAATTTCACAACCGAACATAAAATTGTGGAATCCTCTCAATTTTTTTGGATTCCACAGTCAAATTCTCTCACAATCCTCCAACCAAACAGGCTCTTAGGGACCTTCTTTTCCATCCCTAGATTTTTCTCTTGTGGCGTTAAAGCGAACTCGTTATGATCGATTGCAGCACCGCTGATCTTGTTTTTAATTATGATGCATAAAATGATTAGTACATGTAGAGCAAGACTGCCCCCTCCCCCTCCCTCCTCTTTTTAGCTCTGTTGTATGTTATCTTTGATGGATGTCTTAGGCTTGTTTTTTTCTATTCAGATTTGTAGTTACAACTCCTAACATGGTGTTACTTTCTCAACAAACATGGTATATTGTAATTTGCTATTTATGGGCTTTTCCGACTTGAGCTGTTTTTTCCCTCTCATTTAAGATGTATATCTTGATGCCTGGAGGATCCCTTTGAGCTAAGGCAACATATCCAGAAAGGTATTGCTTTCATAACTAGCTACTTGATATTCTTTGCTTTTGATTTTTCTAGCTATGGAGCTTTTTTTTGAGCCATCATCCACGGATGACTCGAGACGAAAAGAACGTCTTTATTATGGTCAGGTTATTCAAGCTGGGCCCAATATACTGCATGCAATAGTATAGCATCATAAAACATAATCATAGACAATAGAACATTAAAAGTAAAATTATACATTAAGGTATTTAAAATAGCATACTATCATTTATACTAATATAGTGCAAACCTTTTCTACGAAAACATTGCAAACTCCTCAAACATGTGGAGTTTCCTGTTCAATTTTGAAGTGATGTAATTGTTTAGATTTCTCAAATAATGAGAAAAATGATCAGAACGTGCCATCATAGAAAAAAGAGTGGTGAGAATAAAAAAGTCAGCGGAAAGATTTGAATATGTTTGATATAAATGCTGGCTTCAATAATTTCATGCTCATGACCAGTTTATATTCAAATTTACAAGGTGCGCAATTTAACAGATTTAAAAATGCCAACGTAAAAGGACATTTTTATTATTATCTCATATGGAAATCCAACAACTTTAAGAGTTTATCTTCATATGCATCTCTACTGTAGCAATACAAACCCTAAAGATGTACCAAAGATCATTAATCGACAGTCTATTATTTATTTATTTATTTATTTTTACAAAAAGCTATAAAAATTTGAGAAAAACCATCACGTGTATTACTTTGTTTCCGCATAGTCATGAGACTTACAACACTGCCTTTTTAAAATCCGAAACCTTCTTCCGTTCCACTTTTATGGGCTTTCCAAACTTATTCATATCATCATTATTTCTTTAAAAATTGACTCTTATATTTTCAACCGTTAGCTTGATCTAAATAGAATTGTCCTCTAATCCTTTTCAACTGGATCTAAATCTAAACCATCGAGAATTTCATCCAAAGCCTGTGCTCGCGCGTGACTAGCTTAACTTAACCTCTGCCCTGTTAACTGCATCAGTTCTGTAGCTAGCCTGTCACAAATGCCGCAGGCGTGACTCCCAAACTATTTATCAACACCACCACCCATACTCACATCTCCCTCTCTCTCACTTAACATTAAAGAAGAGAAGAAGCCACCACTTCAGTACCATCACTCTCCCTCTCTTCTTTCTCTCTCTAGAATGCAGCCATAGATCTATATATCCATCTTAAGCCCCCTTTCCCATTTCATCCAATTCTTGAAGGCTCGTTTTTAGCATTCACAAAAGCCAAAAGCCAAAAGGGGGGGTGGAAAAAAAGAATGGGAGGAAAGGAGGCAACAACACTGATCTCTCTCCTCTGCATCCTCTCTCTCCTCCTTTCTCTCTCCTCAGCTGAAGACCCATACAGGTTCTTCACCTGGAACGTCACCTACGGCGACATCTGGCCCATGGGCGTCAAGCAACAGGTCCCCCTTAGTTCCTTCTCTTTTAAAATTTGAGGCAAAATGAAATCAATCCTGTTTATAGCGTGTCAAGGCATAGACGGTGCATAAACCGTTTCTACTTAAATTTTTTTTTTGGCAGGGCATTTTGATAAACGGGCAGTTTCCGGGGCCGCAGATCGAGGCGGTGACCAACGACAACCTCATCATCAACGTTTTCAATAGCTTGCCAGAGCCATTCCTCATCTCTTGGTTAGTTTTTATAAAAGTTTGTTTGTTAATGTTTTTTTGATTTCACGATTAATATTGATTCTGTTTCATTTTTTTTGAGTGAAGTCCACACCAGCTGTCAATATTCGTTGAAACTTGTTTTTCGTCTGTTTTTATTCTGTTGGACGTGGGAAGAGAATTTAATTAATGTTAAAGAAAATAAATAATAAAGTGGCACCGACGCGGTTCGGTTCGGTTCGGTTCGGTTCGGTTCAGGGATCATGGGATCTGAGTGTTGTGGGGCCCACTAAGCTGTAGATCTTAACAGTAAAACAATCCTGTCGCTGCAGAGATAAAATCAGGGATTTTACCTAGTCCTACATCCCGAGCATAAAAAATTTAGGCCCAGACCACAAAAAATGCATCCAATTTGTAGGACTGGGCCAGTGTTCTTGAAGCTTTTTGGACCACTAAGTTTGGTTTTGCCTTCTTATTGTAGAATATTAAATAGCAAAATTTATGCTTGATAAGTCAATGTGCTATTTATTTAGCACAGCAATAAATTGTAATGGTTTTATAGAAAAGGTTTATGAAATTTTACTCCTGCATTCAGTAAAAAACTGAGTGAAGTCGATATATGTATTAGTGAGACAACACAGTAAGATAATAGTATGTCTTGAAGGAGAAATTATTATACCGGGTGCAATGCATCTGGCCAGGAGAAAGAAAAAGATGGGATTTTTCGGTTGCAATTCGATTCTTATTCCTAAGTAAAGCATGGGAAAATACGAACATGTAAAGGCGCTGATTTACAAATCCTGTAATATATATCACATTATCTTGCAGGAACGGGTTACTACAAAGAAGAAACTCATGGCAAGACGGGGTTATTGGCACCAACTGTCCGATCCCACCATGGAGAAACTTTACGTACATTATTCAGGTGAAGGATCAAATCGGAAGCTACTTCTACTTTCCTTCACTTGCATTTCACAAGGCCGCAGGAGGCTTCGGTGGCATCAGAATCCTTAGCCGGCCTAGAATTCCGGTGCCCTTCCCTCCTCCTGCTGGCGATTTTACGTTGCTTGTCGGCGACTGGTACAAGTACAATCACTCTGTAAGTTATTCCCCTTCTCGTTCTGGATAAATTATTTCGAGTTTATATGTAGCTATTAACAGAGATAGGCTTTTATCTATCCAGGCTTTGAAATGGATGCTAGACAATGGGCGACATCTTCCTTTTCCCGATGGGCTTCTCATTAACGGCAGGGGATGGAATGGGAACACGTTCACAGTCGATCAAGGTGATTATTGTGGTTCTTAAGTTTCGATTTTGGATAATTTTACTTGGTTTCACTGTTGCGATAAATACCTTGATCACAGTTAATAATTCGATCACATTCTACCTGTTTTATCCAGAGCTCAAAAAATCTTCAAGCTGAATTGCAGTAAACTTCCCTCAATTATGCAGGAAACTATAAAACTGATACATTTTTTTGGGGCGATTTCAGGTAAAACATACAGGTTTAGGATATCTAACGTCGGGCTAATGAATTGCATAAACATTAGATTTCAAGGTCACTTGATGAAGCTGGTCGAGGTCGAGGGCTCTCATACGCTGCAGAGCATGTATTCTTCACTCGACGTATGCTTGGGCCAGTCTTATTCAGTCCTTGTAACGGCTAATCAGCCTCCACAAGACTACTATATCGTGACGTCAACCCGATTTACTAGCCCCGTGTTGACCACCACCTCCATCCTTCACTACAGCAACGGTTGGGGAAAACCTGTAGACCCGCCTCCAGGTGGCCCCACCATTCAAGTTGACTGGGGTCTTAACCAGGCAAGATCAATCAGGTATAATATCCACTTTCTATTTAGTCTAAATTTCACTAAACTACCCTCGCCTATGAACGGAATTTATTTTCTTTCCAGATTACAGGAAGCTCCCCTAAAATGCTACAATTAAGCTATTTTAGAGGTTGCATGGACACGGATATTGGGATACGGAAACGATGCGATGCGATACGGCAACATGGAAAAATCCCAAAATATTGGATACGGAGACACGGCTATATGTATAATCTTATAAAGATACATAGGATTTCAAACTATCATGACAAACATTAAACAAAGGAAAAACTAACAGGTCTAATATGCTACACGCTAATAACATACTAAAAATATGATTATATACATATGACATGCATAGAACACGCACTATACATATATGATATATATGCAACGCGCCTGATGCGCGTCATGCAAGTGTCTTGCAAATGTCGGTGTCCGATACTTGTCGGAAACGGATACGGCAACCCGTTGGAAGTGTCCATGCAGCATATAATTTTAGTTTAAGAACTCCCTTGAAACAAAAATTTAAGAGAGTTTAAGGTAGTTAAGTTAAAAATGTTCGTAGTTAAGGGATGCTTGGTGAAATACTGAAATCAGCCTTCTTTATAAAATACTAGATTTGCTTTAAAAATTAATAGTATATGTCCGTTTCCTATAAAAAAAATTGGAGTTTTATAAGCAAAAAGCTTTGTTATGCCGAAACCTAAATGTCAAGAAACGTTAGCCTTTCATTTTCTTCATTGATCATATAACCCAAAACGGCATATTTGACCTAAATATAATTAAAAAAAATCTGAGCAGCTTATAATTCTCTCTTAGCTAACTCTGTCCTCTCTCAAATCCAGATGGAATCTGACTGCTAGTGGACCAAGGCCTAATCCACAAGGTTCATATCACTATGGCATGATCAACCCCACAAGAACAATTAGGCTCGCAAACTCCGCACCCATTATCAACGGGAAGCAAAGTTATGCCGTTAACAGCGTTTCCTTCTTTCCACCTGATACTCCGCTAAAAGTCGCAGATTACTACAAAATACAAGGGGTTTTCTCTCTTGGGAGCATTCCTGATAGCCCGACTTTTGGGGGTGGTTATTTCCAAACCTCAGTAATGGAAGCTAATTTCCGAGACTATGTAGAGATTGTCTTTGAGAACTATGAAGACACCATTCAGTCTTGGCACATTGATGGTTATTCCTTCTGGGTTGTCGGGTAAGAACCAAAAGTTTAATTCCCCCGCCTTTTTGTGTTTTGTTTAGTCATAACCAAAGCTAATTCGAAATTTACAGAATGGATGGTGGACAATGGAGACCATGGAGCAGGAAAAGTTACAACTTGAGAGATGCAGTTTCTCGTTGTACCGTTCAGGTATTTTATGTTGACTTCGATTTCTCTAGGCGGTTAATATAGTTCAGATGAGCTGCTTTAATGTGTATGTTGTTTATTCATCCTGCTTAGATGCAGGCATGAGAAATTGTGTTCAAGTAGGCAATGATAGTAACCAAATAGCAAATTCATGCACCTCCTGCAATATTTTGCTATCGGTATATTTATGTAAAACCGGTATCCCCCCCTTCCCCCCCACCCCACCACCCACACTTCATTAAACAAAAATGACGAAACATGCAACAAAGCTAAAATAAAGCCTTGGGTTTAATGATTAAACCATAACCATTGAGTTTAACAGTTATATCTCCGCAAGAGCTAATATTCCATCACATTATGCTTTTTATGGAATTTATTGACTAGAAAATGGGAACGTAATTCTTCGATGTCAGAAACATAACCATGCTATATGTTTTCATAGTCGTCGAGTATATTCTTGTATCTCATATGCTTATTCTTATATATATATATATATATATATATATATATATAGGTGTACCCCAAGTCATGGACGGCAATCTACATGCCGTTGGACAATGTGGGCATGTGGAATGTAAGATCGGAGAACTGGGCGAGGCAATATCTCGGGCAGCAATTCTATCTCAGGGTTTACTCTCCTGCAAATTCTTGGAGAGACGAGAACCCGATTCCAAAGAACGCGCTTCTTTGTGGTCGGGCTAGAGGTCGTAAAACGAGGCCACTCTAAGCCAATTCAAGCACCGGTCTTGTCACGAGAGGGTGACTCGATTTACTGCTAGAGAGAATTTGGTAGTTAAAAAGGCCATTGTTATAGCTTAGCTCAAGCTTCTGTTTTCTATTTGAGTTGGTATCTCAATTTATCCTTCTCTCGAATGTTAATGTAAGAGTTCTTCGTGATGATCCAAAATAAGAACTATTCATGGGATTATGTAGTAGAATTTTGGTGATTTACTTACATTACATTCATTATCATTTAATTGAAATCTTGTAACCTTTTCTATCATCTGCATTGGTGAGCAAATTTCTTTTAGATAATAATTGAAACTATTTCACTTTTTCCTTGCATATTTCAGAGTGGCCTAATCAATATTCTTGTTGGGAATTTATACCTTTTTTATCAATTGGAATTCTTTTTCCCCGTAGTTTTGTTTGCCTTCCTAAATATTATTAGATTTATTATGGTATCCAAGGATAAGTTGAACAAAAGATTTTCTTCTAAACAGAGTACAATCTTTTGGTAGTTTTCTGCTGGATTAATCTCGAATTGTGCATGCTTAAAACCTGGAATGGATTGCTTGATAATCTCTTAATGTTTTACCGTATCCAGACATAATGTTTTTATCTAAAGTTCAAAACTACACTTTAATATTCTGACCGTGTTAACGGCTAAAAAAAGAGGGACCTTGTTATTTGTGACGACTTAGTTTTCAACCTTCCTTTTCCAAAGATTACTTGGTGACGCCTTAGACCCCAAAATGAGTAATTAGAGGCGAATAAAAGACATGGTAAAGGTTTGAAGATCATTAACTATTTAATGTTTAATTTTTTTGGGTGAGTAGAGAATCTAAAATTCCTAGACCTTTGAATTCTGAAATTTTTTCTCTTATGTGAGGATCCCGTCTATATTGGATGGAAAAGACTAGAGCTCTAAATTTTGATTTTGTTTATTTATTGGATGAGGGAACGGTTTATCGGCCAGCTAGCTAATATTAAACTGTCAACTAGCTTATTACATAGCCCAATCCGACCATCAAATCGTCGATCCACTCCGGCCATCTTATTTTACACATGGAATGATCCATGTGTACAAAATTTTAATCACTTTGACACCATCCATGTCTTTGATCAAGTGTCCCTAATATATGACATTTTTATTGTGTTTAACTGCCATCCATTTTTTAAATGCTTGATCCATCACTTGTAATGCATCATATTGATCCAAAATTCACACACATAAATCATTCCATGTGTGGAATAAGCTAGTCTGAACGGATTGACGATTTGTCGGTTGGATTTGGCTATATAATAGGTTAGCTGACAGTTTAATATCAGCCAGCCAGCCAGCCAGCTGAGAACCCATTTCCTCTTATTGGATTCGGCTTCTTGCATACTCTATTCGATTTGGGGGTAATTTGTGTGCTCATTTTTATTTTGGGTTTTTACTATTAACAAGCGAAGAAAGCCGTACCGGGGCAGGTTAAAAGCCTTTTTCGGGCCTCTAGGGGAAAATTATATTTAGCCCTTGGATTTTAATGTAATTCGCATTCCGCCCCTCTAGCTTAGAATGCACTGGAAAAAGATCCTTGGAAGTCCAGCTCTGCCCCCCTAGAAGCTGTGTAAATTTGCATTTGTCCCTTTCTTTGCATCTCTAAGTTTTGAGCAAACTTTTACAGCCCCTGCATTTTCGAAAAATTTCCAATCGTCCCAGGCAAGTGCATGGGGCACCCACCTAGTTAACAAGTGATATTGGAATCACGGGCATGAAGTTGGAAAATATAATTCATCATGTAAAAGCCATGTGAGGAACATGGGATAAAAAGGATGGTATGAGAGAAAAATTAGGGCCATTAAAAAGAAGAAGAGGTCATGAACAAAAATGTCTAGAGAAATCTTTTAGGAATATTCTTGATAAAAGGTAGTATATTGGTAACAGTGTAATATTCTAAGATAATAAAATGCATAGAAAACCCCCCTACCATTAACCTTTTGCACCTTTCATTCGCTTGAGGGGTCATCAACGACCCCTCAGATGATCACATCTTGACTTTTTTATCCCAAATGCCTATTCTCTTCCTTACAACAACGCATTTTAATTAGAAAAAATGAACTGTGTAGAGTCAATTCATGTAAAACCAACATTCAAAAGATGTGTGGCGGAAGGCAGCATTATGTGGTTTTCGTGATGGGGTATAATCCCACGATGGTTTTGGACAAGTCGAGTAAATCAGACGTTGTTTGTATTTATGCATATATACACATGTAATTATATCCCTCCAATCCCCGCCATCCCCCATGAGGACTAAAATATAAGAATCGTCAACCAAAAGGTCCCTATGTAAATTTTCCCACCCTATCCTCCAAAAATGGGCCTCAATATAATATTCCATCCACTAGCCATTTCATTCATCAGCCGCTTCCCCAAATTAACCCCTCCATTAATTTACGCAATAAATTATTCCCCCAAAATCAAATTTTTATTATTAACTGTTCCTTTCAGAGCTCCAATTTCAATTCAGTTTTTTTTATATAAGAACCATAAATTATGTATCTTCATTCATTTGATGCTCAGTTACAATCTGATCCAATGGAGACCTCTTCTTCGTCTACGTCTTCGTCTCTTGTTTCGAGGGCGAAGACGGCGTTTCACTCGGCGGCGGCGAAGGCCGAGAAGGTCATCACCGAGATCAAGGCCGATCTCAAGAGCGATCGAGGAGGTAGAATTTCCACTTTTGATTGATTTTGTTGTTTTGAGTTTTGATTGTGATTGTGATTGTAATTGATTTGATGCAGAGAATGAGGGGCAAACCCTAAAGGGGTCGAGGAGATTGTCGGAGAATGATTTAGGGAGAGCCGATCCTTCTAATAAGTCTAACGAAGAGGTAGTTATCTGTTGGATGATTCCTTTTTGATTTGGGAAGATTTAGGGAAAAGTGTTTGTTTTGATGCGGATTGGATTTAATGTTATTTGTTGTCTTGCTATCAGTAGTAATTCTTGGTGGATTTGGCATAATTAGGGAAGTATCTCATTTGTTTGCTAATGCTACCCAATGTTCTATTTTTTCCTTAATATATAAAAAGTTTAGTTGTTTAATTTTGCTTCGGAGATACCTACCAAATGCCACTTTAATCGAGAAATGCCCATATAATAAACGCCTAAAATGAGGAATACTTTTGCTTTAAATTCCACTCATGTCTGTCTATCCAAGAGATTAAGTAGTGGGACTCACAAGATGTACATATTAGTGCCAAGCAGGAGGGCCCGCGGCGTTTATCTCTCAGGCAGATTGGTTAGAAGTTTAAAGTGTGCAGGAAAAGTATTTTCCATGGCAAATGTCTTAAAGACAAAAAAGAGCAAGAATATCCCCAAAAGAAGTAGAGAATAGCTACATATCTGACATGACAAGACTCCCGTCTCCACGTGTGCCACAGTGAAAACTAAGAAGCTGGGTTTCCGTTAATCTCTCACGTCCTGTTTGGGAATGGAGTTGAGTTTTGTAAACTGTGGTTTCATTAAGTTACTCCAAAATGCTAACTTCCCCCTGTTCAGCATTCATTTTGGAGTTGATATAATTGCAATTTTCAGCCTTAGATTGCAGATATTTCAACTCCAATCTGATCAAAGTTAACTAAACTCCATTTTTGGAGTTTGGGGCTTGCAAATTATAGTTTGCATACCTCCTAACTCCATATCTAAACAGGGCTTCATAAGTGTCTTTTGTTACTGCTGTATAGACTTCACAAAAGAACTTTTTAAGAATGTGTTCAGTTGTTTCTCCTTGGTCATGGTGCATAGAACACATAGGTTCCTTTATTATCAGTCAGTTTGTTGTTAAATTCAGTTACTCATCCTTCTCTTGTTGATATCTATATTGTTAGAATTGCTTTCTATTAAATATTGGCATCTGGATCGTCAGATTTCAGACAGAGAATCAATATCAGAGCAAGACAGTGCAAATACCTCTAACAAGCTGACCATTCCTCCATCTTATGTTATCAAGCAGCTGGCTGCAGCTTTTGAGTAAGTAGCCTTTAATTATTGCTTGTTTCTAATATGTTGTAATTAATCTGTTTCTGGAAATTGCAGCCAGTAATGTAAATGCAGTCTCAATCTCCATTAAGGAACATCAAACAGAACTATAAAGTTTCTGTTCTTGATTTTATTCTATAGAACATTTGTGAATTACCAATAGAAATCCCTTGGATTGGTGTAAGGAGATATCTTTTGGAGCAGTTGTAGATTGCACAAGATATACACAAGATATATAAGTAACAATATGCTACAGTGGGCTGTTGCGATATGTAGAAACTTTGGAAATCTATTGTCTAATATGTACTTAATGATTTCTTCCTGCTGTGATAATATGATTATTTTGTTTCTATATGACAAAAAAGATTGTCCACTTACTCAAATTTGATTTTCTCCCCACCTTAATGTATTCTTTTTCTTTTTCTTTTTTTCTCTCTTTAGGAGCGCTAAGAATTTTAATTCTATGATGGATCTTTTATCATTAGATGGGGATCCTTCGCCTATCAAGGAGAAGATAGGATTGAATTTTTCTGTTGTGAAGTCTATAGTTCGTCGTGAGAAGGAAGACAAATCTATTTTCAAGTCAGTTAATGAAGAACATCAATCCATGATACATACTTTATTTGAATCAGGTAGACTAGAAATGATAAATCTTCTTTCTTATGGCCGTATTGGGATTTCAGATCTTAAAATTTGCTGTAACCCATGGTGATTCTTCACTTCAATTGTAATATGTGCAAGATATTCACAGAGGATAGCAGAAGAAGAAATGAAGGCGAAACCCTTCCAACCGCATCTTTTTCAAAGGACGTTCATGGGGCACCCCCTGAAAGTTTTATCATACGGCTCTCTGAAATGATTGGAGGATTCAAATCTCTGCAGAAGATGGCCTCATTTTGGGGACATGTTGTCGTTGAAGTAAGTAGATGATTTTGTTTGTCTTTTGTTTGGAGAATGGAAGTAGACTTGGTTCAATCTTTCTTCAGTTTATTTGCATGCACTTTCCATGGAACAATTTGTTGGAAGGTAGAACAGTTCTCTATGGTTTGAATTGCTGACACTGCTGTTGGTGTTTAGAGAAACAACCGATAGAATTATAAATGTGGCTGTTAGCAAAGGTTTGATTTTGGGATGAACAAGGTCATTTATCAGTTAAAGACAGCTTTGGTTGTTTATTTCCTTGTTTTTTGATAGGTGATTGGATTTACTATAGTAACATACGGAGAAACTACTAGCGCATCATCTTATTTTTCATTGCTTACGCCTGCTAATGAAGGTCGTATACATAGCTAGGGTCTATTTTGATGTGTTTTATACAAGTGCATGGAAGATTGAGTTTGACTTTATTTAAGTGCACCATCATCTTGCTCTATCATTCATCTGTGTCTTTCATTTTCATGAATGCTTTAATCCTGCTAGTCCCTTCTAATCGTACCTTGTAGAAGACGAACAAAATACGTTGCATTTCAGTCTAGGTTGCATTTCAGTCTGTCAAGTTAAGAGGAAACACTGCATTTACTTCCACTTTGGAAGGACTAGGTTATTTGAATTTCAAAGAGGTTGAATTTCTAGAGAGGGGTTTCATGATTCTACTAAAGAATTTCTCACACTCAAATCTTGTGGGCTTATTCTGTGCTATGCTGAAAACCTACTTTAGTTGCTCAAAATAATCTATATGAGCCTTTTAAGGTTATATTCAGGTATCACCATTTTATTTACAAATCAATCTTCATCAATGAGTGCATTGGAAACATTTGTGTAGGGATAATCATAAACGAATGAGAACTAAGAAACAACGGATGATCAGAAGCTTTATTCCAAAGTCCAATAATCAGAAACCATGTGTTGTTTTTAGGACATGAAGTTTGAAGCGTATATTAACCCCAGCTAGGTATATATGCTTTCGTCCATATTTAAATACATTGTTCTTTTGTATACCTGCAGCTGAGGGGGCTATGGGCTGAAGGACGACCAATACCTCATATGCCACTGGATACAAACCCCGACTTAAATTCCTGTCATTTGCATCAACAACTACAGGTTATTAATTGCTGTATTGCCAGGAAACATCGACATGTACTTGCTACCGAGTTACTGGATGCTGTACTGAAAGAAGCCAATCTAGATAATGGAGATTCAGCTGATCATCCTGCACAGTTCTCTTCAAACAATATGCTTTATGCTCAGATCAGCTCTGGCGAATATGTTCTCAGACTCGGTGCTGATCATCCATCCGAAAGTTTAACCATGTTAGAAACTGGGGAACCCATATACTCACCAATTACGCAGGTTAGTTGTGGTCTTGTTTGTTTGTTTTTTAAAATTTACCTGCAGGGAAAGGTGTGGATTGATGTACAGATCAAGATTATATGAATCTTACTGGTTAATAGAACACGGTGGATGTTTTTAAACCCCCCCACCCACCCACACACGCACACACACACACACCCCAAAGCCAAAGGGAAAAAAAATCTTTCTTCCAATGAAACCTTAGTTTTCACGCTGACATCTTATTTATATACAGGAAGGCCCTATTTTGACAGAAGAACTTATTAAAGAAACTGAGGAGCTTGTACTGCGTACGGGAAGGTCAGTGTGGCTGACTTCAGCTGGTTAGTTAAGAGCAAAGCATCATTACTGATTCTATTTAGGTAGTAAGGAGACCAGAAAGAATTATATGCTTGCTGTACTTGTAAAATTTTCCATTGAGATCTCATCACATATCAATCCTTTTCCGGTGTTCCCATCAGAATAGATAAAGATTATTATTTTTACTATGAACAAAATTGCAACGTAACTGAACTTCTTCAATATACTATTATCTAGTACTTTCATTACAAAAAATAATTGTCTAATACTATACTGTTATTTAAACCAACATATGTGGTAATATGACATTAGCTCACACTATGCATCTACTCAATATACAACTCTTTAGCTGACAATTCCATGGCAAACAACCTACAATACTACGATGAACTAGTGAGCATAATCTAGTTATGATTTGAGAGACAAGTGGAACTGTAAATTAATTTATTCAATTTATGGTTGTTAATAGTTTGCAGCTATCTATTTCTTAGATGTCTTTATTTGTAGTGAATTACCGTTTCATTCTGAAGTTGAGTCAATTTCGTATCTCTCTATGTATAGTGTTGGTGCTGGGTGTTCTCAACTCCTCTCTGACATGCAAGCTTTCAAGGTGAGTTCGTGATCCTTTCTGGAAAATGGCAATATTATTGAGATATTATATTTCTAAATTGGCTGTTTAACTACATCAAAGTAGATACATAACATAAATATTGTATCCATGGCACACGCTGGCAGGCTGCAAATCCTGGTTGTGTTCTTGAAGACTTTATACGATGGCACTCCCCACCTGATTGGACAGACATGGAGACTGATGGCCAGGTTAATGATTCATCGAATGCAGAGGGATCATCAAGACGAGGCCGACTAAGTGCCAGAATGCGGAAAGAAGGTGATGCCTTATTTCTTTTGAGAATTAAATTAATATTTGAATACAACTAGTTGCAATGTTGCATGCATGTAAGAGCCTATAGCGAGTGGAATCCTGAAAGAATTATCATTTTCTTCTCATTAGAGTTCATTGGAAGGACAACGTTATGATAATGAGACATTTAGCTTTCAATCTTATTTTGCACTCTGCTCTGGTAACATATACATATTATCTTCCCTATACAGTATCACTCGCTGTTTAAGAATTTTATTTTTGTGTATGTTTGAAGGGGATGGTTTTTTTATTTACGCTTTCTCTATTCGTGACTTAGAGTTGAACATAGTCCCCCAAGCAAATTTGTGATCTTTCTTCCTTTTTCCATGTAGTCATAACACATTACCCCATTCCAGGATGCCAAGTAGCCATTTAAAAAAATTCTCATATTAAGCTGTTTCCAACATTATCATGCTTACTCTAGCAGAGTACATGTCAAATCATTTTCTTTTCTAATATATAAATTACTCTGCCATATACAGGTAATTTGTGGCGAGAACTATGGGAATCCACCAAACCTTTGCCTGCCATTAAACAAGTCCCGCTCTATGATGAGGACTTAGCAGTGTATGTAGATAATTAAGTTGAGTCATATACTATTGACCGTTGTTCACTTTTTATCTGAAATAAGCCTTTTGATATTGTAGTGATGGCATTTTAAGTGCCTTGGAGGACATTCTGCCATGTGAGCTCTTTGAGCAGCTTTTCATCTCCGTGGTATGATTTTTCCCATTAAATATTTCCCCCTGTTTCTCCCTATGTGTCGAGCATGCCTCTTTTATATCCCAGCTGTTGTGTGTTTTCCACTGTGCAATGCTAGCCATAATTTATCAATGTCTTATGTTAGAGAATATGTGGAAAATAATTGCTGCTTTCATTGCAACAAAGGCTTATCTAAATGCAAAAACTTACTACATGTGCCGTGCCCCCAGCCAAGGCTGCCTTGTCTCCCATATTCCAGAATCTGGGTGCCCAAAATAGACCTGAATCTGGAACTACTGTATGAAAAGATGCCTGCTGGCTTGTTGTGGTCGAGTATTTATTTCTTCAATGAATGCTGCGCACTAATGAAAATTTTGAAATATTTGTTGCACACTTTCCACACAGAAATATGTATTCCTTGCAACAACTAAATATGCCCCTGGCTTAGTCTCCACTACTTTGGAAGCTGGGTGCTCTCTCCAGACTAATTCCTGGAGCTACCGTATCTCAGTGTGGCTCTATGGCTCAACCCAACTATCCTCATGCTTTTGGCATGCTACTTTCAAAAATTTACTTTAATCAACATCTTATGTTATATAGTCTATAGTAGCTTTAAATTATATAATTGGGTCCATTTGACATGTTACTTTGCAGGACATGCTTTCCTTTTATACCTTAAATGGTAACTCATAATAATTGTGAGTTTGTGTCCCTTGCCTGGGGGTTTTCATCCTTGTAATTGTATCTAAATACTTATAATGTCCTGATTTCTGTGTTACAGGGGTAAAAGTTTCTTTGAAGAAATGACAACTTCTGTTTTCATCAAGTGAAATGGGAATGATTGTTAACTTTTAACAAAAAGTAAAAGCACGATATGTGGTTGAAAAATTATTATTGAGGAGATGGATCTCAAGTCTTAAATCTTAAGAGTTCATGTAGCAGACCCCAAAAGTTTTTAATCCATCTCAATACCAGTTTACGATTATTTCTTAGTTTACCTCATAATCCTCTGCACAAGTAGACTCGAGCAAGTTATATCATGGCCCTAATTATCTGTATGATATCCCCAGCTATGTACTGGCTTCTTAATTGCAGAAGCCACCCTCAGTGGTGAAAGCAACCTGTCCAAATTATTTAACGACTGCAAAGACTATGTTATCGCAACCTGCCAATCTGGCATCTCAAGTGAAATCACTGGAGATATTTGCAAGGTACTCTCTTTATTTGCGCGCATGCCCTTGTTTTCGATTTATTTATTTGAAATTTTGAATTCTTCTTGTAGGTATATGAAACAATAGAGACAATTGCTATCCATCCAGAAGAAGCCATAAAGATCATGGAACAGCCAGAGGAACCGGTATCAGGGGAATCGAAAAGCCTCTTCAAGAAAATTAACCTAAACTTCATCACTAAAGATAAGCAGTTACTACGTAGGAAGGCATCGAAGGATGAGAAGCCTGATTCCAAAGATGAGAAGAAACCAGAAGAGAAGCAGAACATGTTCACGAATTTGTTTGATAAGAAGACTGATTCCAAAGATGAGAAGAAGCAAGAAGAGGAGCAGAACAGGTTCACTAATTTGTTTGATAAGAAGTCATCTCTCTTCTCAAGAAAGCAACCCAAGCCCAATCAGGTGCCATGTTCTGAGCCAGATTCTTTAGATGGAGGTGATTGGACCATTGTATAAACTCAAAGCTTCAGATAAATTGCTCACATACTATTTCCAAACAAACGGAAAAAAGAAAAGAGTAAAGAGAAGAAATAATTGTTTGCGTGCCCGGATACCATATGAATCATTTTGTATATAATGTGTAAATGTAAGACTAAACCTGTTGATCTATTTAATGAAGAGAAAGGATAATGAATATTTTGTTTGATTGGCACTTGACATTATCAGGTTGGCAAACATAACCTGCAAACTTGTGTTGGGGCATGATTCTTAAATGTATCTTCGGATTTTATTGTGTGCATGTTGTATTTCTTGAATAACTCCACCAGTGGTGTTAAATGGCTTATTATCGCTCGGTTTGTTCTGAAACAGGAGGAGAATAATATGGTTGAGAAATTCTGAAGCATCGAAGAGCAACACTTTGGAGTAGTTGTTTAAGGAGACATTGCAAATGGTTTACAACAATTCAGGTACAAAACCCAACTAAATTATTACACTCTTCTATCCATCTTGGTTTTGATTATCTTCTTGAGGTCTGCTTTCTTGATCTTCTGCATTGGTTCTCTTGTTTCATTTGCTGCATTGTATAACTGCTGTTCGAATTGCTGCTCAGGTTTTTGTCCCTCTGAAGCCTTCTTCTCGAGGTCCTTCATCACAATCTCAGGTATTGCAAAATTCGCAATCCAGTACATAAACAAAAGCACTGCACTGCAATGGTAACAAAAAAAAGTGATTTTTTTATCTAATAAAAGTTTGGTTTGGACCAATGAGCAGTAGCTCAGTTGGTATGGGCACTTTCCCTTTTGGGAGAGTGCGGGTTTGAACCCTGAGAGGGAAATTGTCCACAAATTAACGTTTTCGGACCAAATTCGTGGGTCCCTGGATGCATGTGTGTTGTGTGCTTGTATGTGGGTGTGTGTTGTGTGCATAGATTAGGACTTACGGGCCAGTGCAAGTGTAAAAAAAAACCTGGTTTGGATTGAAGAGGTGAAAATGACTCACCTGATTGGTAACAGGACTGAAATATCGCCCCGGTGTGGGGCAGAGGCGGCAGCGGCAACGGTGATGGCATCGTTGAGCGCCCGTGTTCGTAGTCGAGATTGTGAAGGAAGAGGATGCCTTTGGTTTTGCTTCTGAATGAAGGGTGCTTGTGTTCTTTGTTGTTGGCTGTGCTGTTTGGTAAGAGGTGAGGGGATTGAAAGGAAAGAGAATTGAGAGTGGATGACCTCCATGAAGCTGTGGAGGCGCTCTGTTCTCTCTTTGGTTTCTCTCTCTCTATTCAGTGGTAAAGGTTTTGGATAATGTATTGATATTTTTCTGTGGCCTCTTTTATCAATCAGATAGCTCATAAAAAACTGAAATTATATAAAGCGTGCACGGTTTTTGAAATAGTGAATTGAACTTTAAAATTTGTCATAAACCCTTCTTGAAAGGTATTTTTGTGGGGGTATATTCCTCAAAAATGCCATATCGGTTCATTTTGGGATCCATGTACAAGGTCATTAAGGGGTTATCCAGTCCACTCGATTCTAAAACAGCTTAATGAAATTGACATTTTCATACAAGCTGGTATGGTATTTATAAAGTTTTATAGTATCTTAAAAACCTGGAAAATTTTATTGTGCTTTACACGGTACCCACAAATTATTTTACTTATGTGTATAACATAACTAAAGTTGATACATTAAGGACTAACCCGTAGAAATAATGTGTCAGGCATGCATTCTAGCAAGTAAATTAATCATTTTTCTTACTGCTAAATTGCGATACCTAGTACGAGATTGCGGATCAAATCAACACCATAATTAAATCTTATTAGTCAATTGATCATTCGAAATCAAATCATAATTAGCCGAATACATACTAATTAACACAGTAGCATTTCCACTTATTATCCTTCACCGGACAACATAATTACAAAGAAAAAGAAAAAGAAAAAAAACACCAACAATGATGATTTATTAGAATAAAGCACACATTTAAACCCTTCACCTGCATGGTGCATGCATGATTAGCTCCATTCTACGTACAACAAATTAAGGAAATATTCCACCAATGTCACCACCAAGCCCGCCGCCAGCTCCACCACCAAACCCACCTCCGGCACCGCCGCCGGCTCCTCCTCCTCCTCCTCCTCCAAACCCTCCACCACCTCCACCTCCAAATCCGCCTCCTCCACCAAGCCCGGCGCCACCTCCGAACCCTCCGCCGGCCCCACCACCTCCACCTCCACCGAACCCTCCCCCACTGCCGCCACCAAACCCACCTCCACCGTCTCCTCCGAGCCCAATGCTGGTTCCTAAACCGAGACCTGTGCCCCCACCTACCCCTCCTAGTCCGGTCCAGCCACCGAGCACACCGCCCCCTCCGAGCCCTCCACCGCCACCGAAGCCACCGCCGCGCCGAAACCAAGTCTTTTGGTCATTGAGAGCTCCATTGCCCAGAAGTTTCCTTGCATTGCAATTGGTGGAGCAAAGGAGAGTAGCGAGGAGGAAGAGAAGGAAATACTTGGTCATTTTCAGTTTTTCACAGTTGTATTGTGATTGTGATGTGGAGAGAAGGAGCTAGGTGAGATTTATATAGGGACATTGGAATGTAAAATGGGTGGGAGTTGGGAGCATTGGTAATTAATTGGAAGCACGAATTTTTATTATTATCAACGACTTTCTCGGGTCCGTGTCTATGGGAGTTATTGGATCCAACCGTCACCGAACAGTACCGATCCATATGACTGTTTCCATTGGTGAAAAACTTTATGATATTATTTTAAGCTGTGAAAGATTGTTAGCCATCATGTATCATTAATTTGACATACGGATAGATAAATGAGATTTGATAAGTTAAAAAAAATATGTTTCTCAAGTCAGGAGTTTGACTACGGATGTTAAACGATCCGAGTTTAGATTGTCTGGTTTCTGATCGATTATTTACATGAGCTTAAGAACTTGTTGTCGAATGATCCGGAATGAGTTTTCATTGTGTTAGAATATAAAATATATTATCTGAAGGCTCATCATAATTTCAAAGTTTTGGTGCAGTGAAAGCGATATTGCATATTGTATATATTAGAGCATCCAGATGGCGCATATTAAATACGAGTTTATTTAAATTAAAATTACTGTGCAAAAGCCCAGTTTCGGCCCAAATAGAACTTAGAGCTGTAGGGACGTGTTCAAATATAAAAAAATATGGTCAATTGTAAAAAAGCCCCCGGCCTGGCCCAGACTTGTGAGAAAACCCCTGGTATTTTCAAAATAGAAGGAAAGGGCCTACAGTTACTGGAATTGGTGAGGGGTCCCCTGGGCTGGCATAAAATCAGGCCTGCTGGTATATTTGAAATGGAATGGCTAAAGTACCCTTCCCCTCACAACTGCCAGTAAAAAAAACCTCATGAACCCTCCTCTCTCTCTCACCTCCTCCTTATCGCCGCCTTCACCGTGATGATCCTACCGTCGATCCTCGCCGCCTCCACCGTCGAGGATCCTCCATCGTCGACGATCCTCGCCGCCTCCACCGTCGAGGAGACGATCCTCGCCGCCTCTCTCTCTCACCTCGATCATCGCTGACCCATTGAGTTGCCCATCGAGTCGCCTCATAGTTGCACCATCCCCGAGCACCAAATCCACCAACTCTCCGACCCTTCTGATGATGCTCATAAGTGAGAATTTCTCAGATCACGACACGTAGCGAATGACGCCACCCGCGATAGCTCACTAGATTCCTGGGGGGCTACTGAGGCAAAATCGGTGTGGAGCACTGATGACCTTCCTCGGTTCGTCTCCGAGCTTACACTCCGCCTCTTACCCAAGAGCGACCTAGCCGCCAAACTGGCGCCCATTCTCCTGTGCTCGTCTCCAAGCTATTGCGAAGCTGAGCTTCCTCGGCCTCCCGGCTCGTCTCCGAGCCTCACGCTGAGCTAAGCCTCTCCAGCTCTTCCGGACAAACGAGAATGCGAGGCCCTAGTGCATCCGCAATGGCTCCTGTTAGTTATATATATGCTCTAGAGGCCATTGCTATACATAGGATGTATATTGTAGTGGATGCTTGGACATATATATGGAGGACTTTCTTGCTCGACATGATAGTATGCTATCTGGTTGCTCTTTACCTTAACGTGTACACTGATTGTCTCTCTGTTACATGTTGGTAAAGCCCTTAGGATGTGTACTTGACTACCTGGACTATGATGCGGATCATACTAGTGGGGACATGGTAGTCCATAAATACATCCTTCAAGGTCCCTAGTCGTGGGTGTATCAAGACGGGGCATCGATATACCAGAATAGACTAGCGTATACCTTCTCGACCAATACAGATGGGCGATGGATGATCCCATATCCATTGGTGTTTGACATCAGAGATGATATACGGGTGCTCAGTGGAGACTGGGTACGCTGGACGGACTCGCCGAGAACTCCCAGATGGTATTATACCTTACGTCAGATGGCAGTTCTTTGGTGACACTGGTACAGAGTAGTCTGTTGACCCGAGATCGTCATAGAGTCTTGTGTGATTCCCACTGTGCTTTGATTTCCATCTTACCACGTCCAAGAGGGCGTGCAAAACGGTGGTTTTTGGGTACAGTCCTAAATCACATGGAGGCAATGAGCGATAGGAGGGGATTCGTCTCTCCCGGTATAGGGAGTTGATGTTGCGCTGTGTACGATTGGCTATAACCGGAAATCCCTGGCCAGGATTGCTGAGATTTACTGGTAAGTGTTACCAGTAGTTTCTCGAACTGTTATAGACCTCATATCGACACGACTTATCGATCTATTGGGGTCTGACGTTTACCACCCCTAGGCGAGATATGCGACATATCAGACGACGAGACCGGACTGTACGGTAAGTGTTACTGGTTGGATTCACAGGAGTATGAGTGGGCTTGCTCGTCGATCTTCTGATCGCTCAATACCCGGATGGCCGTTACGTTTAGCAGACCGCTTGCGGCTTATGGGTGTTTGATATGATCATCACCTACTGCCGGCGTATTGACGAGTCTTTAGAGTCCTACACAGAGGTTTCCTGGCTCAAGCGAAACGAAATAGGAGCACATATGAGATATGTGCGGGACCGAGAATAATGGGTGTATGTGATACCGTATTCTATTCTCGCGATGAATGTATCGATTGGTTGTATGCGATATAACCTAGTTATCGAATCAAGGATTGATTCGATAAGTCGATACATTGGATATTAGTCGGTCATATGCGATATGACCGGATCGTTAAATCAAGCGTTGATTTAATGATTTAATGCATAATTATATATTTGATATATTATTTTGCATTAACTAGTATTGGTTCACTTAAAATGGATTTTCTCACTTGAAGTGCACATTGTATATGTGATATATTTTTTGTGCACTTGATTGTATCATGTTTGATGATACATGCATGTTTGGGTGTATGTTTAGTTTAAACCTTGGTTAAGTAAATGGTTAGGGTTTTAATTTATTTATTCATTTATTTCTTTTGGCAAAAAGAGAAATGGTGGCTTGCTTTGTTTTACATTGAAGCTTCATGAAGCTTTGAAAAAGTCTACCATTTTTGTTTCATGCCTAACCTAACCATTCACCTAACCTTAATTTACTCTCTACACATAACCATGGTTGCTAATATGATAAGAATCAATTATTTTCTATTATTGATTAATTCTTATCATATTATCATCTTCTTCTTCTTCTTCTTCAAGAAGAAAGAAGCTTGCTAGCTTCAATGGTGAAATGAGAAAAAGAGTGAGAAATCCAATTCTAAAGTGAACCCACTTCCTATTTCTTCATTCTCTACCACTTGCCAAGTATTATAGGGTGTTTTCTTCACAAGTTTCATGACTTGGTGAAGCTGGAGCTTGATCTTGTGTTGCCTCGACGTAGATCATTTTCGGCATCGAAGTCGACGACCTAGCCCGATCATTTCTTCGACGATACCATCGCTAGAGTCCGGGATCCGCTGATCGCAGCGGAGGGACGTCAATGCGGAGCTATGGAGGTGGAGGACCGGATCTACAAAGGTTGTAGCCCCTTTCACTTCTTAGTAAAGTTGTTTACTTGTTCGGTTTTCGCCTATCCTCTAGTTAACGATCCGTATTAGGGTTTGTAGGCACATGAAAAAATTTGAATTTGGCATGGTTGATGCCTTGTGAGACCTCATTAGTGTGCCTAGGAACCCTACAGTGGTATCAGAGCCTAGCTAGAGCCTTAGGCGATGCGTAGACGGAGTTAGAAGTCCGATCGAACCGAAACCCTAATGCAAAATTGCTCTCTGTACATTTTTTGAAATCGGGGATTTTTGAGAATTAAAAATATGCAGAAAAATCAGCAGGAGTTTCTAAGAATTACCGTGAAGCCCGTACTCCTGATTCCATCAAAGTGCGGCGGAACCGCGGCATTAGCATGGCTAATGCGGCGGTTCCGCGGCCATTTTGTCTCTTCTTCAATTGGTTTTTGCACAGTAATTCCTATATTTTGGTGCTGTATTTTCTGGGAATTTTTAATTTTTACTCAAGAGTTGAGTTTTCTGGGTTGTATTGGGGACTCGGTGTTTCGATCGGGAAGTTTAACTTCGTCTGTGTTTTTCCGGATAATTTTAGAATATGTTGAAAAGTTCGACCGGATATAAATACCCACTTTTTCCCCTGCCGGAAAATTTCCAAGTGTTGGATTTTTTCGTGGTTTAAAGACGTTCTAAGTAGTGCAAGTAACGCGATGGACCCTCTAGAAGACAACAAACCTTAACTCGATTATGTGACCGTCTTGAACTGCCCTTTGAACCTTAGGGTTTAGGGCAGTACGGCGTGCCACATGTGAGGCGTTGGCTTGACCCTTCTACGGCTGGACCGTTGGTACTGAGGCATGAACTGGATGTTTTTAAACCTATTTCATGTGTTGAGCTGTTTCGGGAAAACTTGGGTGTTTGAATGTTCGATCGGAAAGTTTAACATTTTCTATTTATCTGGAATGGGATACAATACTTGGAATCCACAAGTAGTTATGAGATAACTGAATGAATGTTATAAATCTAGCGGTTTAGTCTCACTTGATCGGTTGCCACGGAATTTTGATGCGATTAAAAGTCCGTTGCAATCACGTAGCGTACGCGGATACTCGCCGGTAAAACTTAATAGATAGCCACGCCCCATAGCCCCGACCAAGTGACTGTAGGAGAACCACGTCGCCGAAAGCATCCGTTCGGGTGCTCGCGGCAGCGGTGTTCCGCCTTAGTGCACTTCGTCGACGGCGTCGGGGGTGCGGCCGTCTACTAAAGTTTGCGACGAGCATTTGGTCAGGATGTCGGGAATCTTGTTGAATTACCCGACTTATATTGAAAAGAGTTTTCGATAATGAGACTAAAATGCGGGGTTTATAATTGTTAGGCATGCGATGTCTAAGGAATTCATTTGGTTAGGCATGTGATGTCTAAAGGGGTTGCGGATTCCAACTGTTGTAGTTTTACACTTTCTTTTCTGTGACCGTAAGTGTAATATGTGATATCGCCGGTTTCGTTGTTATATGTCAACGACAATTGGGATGTGCATATTTACTTACGTTGATGACATGTGATGTTATGTGTTGCTGGATATGTTATATTGGATCGTCGTGTTTGAATAGCCGGGTTTTTTTTATGTGAGATGAGTGTTTTTCATTTTCATTCATGTAAAAACTTGTATGTAATATTCTTTTATTGGGGCACTTTCAGGTTGCGGAAGATGTCACCTTTTGTATATTATTTACTTTTCCGCACTAGGATAGACCCAAGAAGGTGGGCACAAGTAACCGGGTTCTGTAGTCCAGTGGGAGACCAACTCGAGGAATCGAGTCCGGGTCTCCTAACTCTAGAATTGGTAGGGTTGCTTGCCGCTTTCGTAGGGGTCTAGGGGTATGGGTTTGGCTATCTATCGCGACCGTGGAATCCGTGTTTTATACTGGCTCGTATTGAAAACACGGACGTCCTAGTATATCCAATGTTTCATATGATTCTTCTGCTGCGATATCTGTGATGTGATCATGTGATGTTCTGTGATAGATACAGTATATAGTATATATGATATATTATATAGACGTTACTTATGTTTTACACCCGCGCTAGCCCTGCCCCGCTCTGCCGTTAGTTACCTAACCTAACGGTGCACGAGGGGACATCGAGGCGAATGCGGATGGCATAAGTGTACGTCGTATTTATCTGTGATGTTTAGGTACTTAAATGATGGGACTTCATTAATATGATTAATGAAAGAAAAGAAACCTAAAGATGTTGTAGAATCGAATTTCAAAAATAAAACAGGTAGCTACAGTTTTTGCTTTGCACAGCGGTATATATGATATATCCTGCACCTTATTCGATAAGGAAAGGACCGAGATCCCTTCACCGGGAGTGACTCCTTTCGCAATAACTGGCAGATGCTACACACTCAGTTTGTCTTTTGATTGCTTTTAAGAGTTTTTGCTTTGCACAGTGATATATATGATATATCCAGCACCTCATTCGACGAGGAAAGGGCCGACGATCCCTTCACCGGGAGTGACCCCTTTAGCAAAACTAGAAAAGCCTAAAAAACACTCCATTTTAAAATCATTGATTCTACAATGATATCAAGTTCATTACGTAATAGGTTTTCAGAAAAACCTGTCGTAGCCCTCCGTTATTTCAGATAAGTTGTATATAGTATTCGTGCTACATTTGTTGGCTTTCGTCAAGGTGTAGTGTGCGGTAGCTATATGCTGCTTATCTGCTGCATACGATGCGATTGGATTAGGGTAGTCGTGCGGCTTTGTTGGCTTTCGTCAAGGGTCGTGCGGGTGGGTTTAATTCAATCAAGAAATGTACGGGTTGAACTTGACTAGTGGGCTATGGTTTGTTGGCTTTCGTCAAGGTCATAGCACGTTAGGGGCAAAATTATCGGGAATTTCAAGTGTTGAAATTTGCAATGAGATTGCATACCTTCTATGAGATAGTTGGATCCCGATACCCACTGCGAGTAAGAGTTACCCCTGGAAGAGTTTTACACATTACAATTAGCCGATCAAGTAGGTGTCTAGAAAGGTGTCAACGGGGTTATGCCTCTGGGAAAATGAGGTTTACATTAATTAGGTTCGTGCGAAAGCACGGGGGACCTCCCTCAAAGTACCGACACTGGCCTGGCTGAAAGATTAGCGAACTTATAGCGTGTAATTAATCCCGGCTAGTCTTTCCTTTTAGGGTTTGAAGGAAGATTTGATAAAAACAGTGGGAGCCATCCTGATTAGATAAAATTATAACCAATCTGATCTTGCAAGAGCATACGCTGAGTGTTTTCTTCTCTCTCTCTCCAGGTAGCGACCATATCACGCCTTAATCAAGATAATAAAACGGATTATTGACCGAACCCACTTGTTATACTGAGCTGGGGAACGTTGGTCCCGCTCCTACTTATAATTGTTATAAGACAGAGCAGGAAATTGGGGATTACCAGAATTCCCGTGCCGCCCAAACGAAGAAAGTGCATACTGATGCATCATCTTCGGGTGTGTTCATTATACAGAACTGTTTCTCTATATCCTCTACGTCCTGGGTATTTGATACCGGATCAGGATCTCAGATATGTAATCTGTTACATAGGGCTACAGATAGGTAGAGAACTGAGAACGGGTGATAAGTTTCATGAGACAGAAAACGGGGCAAGTGCTGCAGCCAAGTCTGTTGGTCACTGTCACCCTGTATTATCAGTACATTGATTCTGAACAAATGCTATTAGATACCGAACCTGATATACAAAATCATATCTGTCTCTTTATTAGTAAAGAAACGATAAAATTTTGTATTGTTGGATAATGTTTTGAACATTTCCTATATCAAAAGTTGATCGGTTCAGGCACGTTATCTAAAAGCATTGATGTTCTAAATCAAACTACAGTTCTTAGTATACGGAACACACACAAGAGGAAGAGTTCAGAAATGAACGGATCCTTCTTGAAGTATTGTAGACTAGGTCTTATCAATGCGACCCGACTAGCTAAGTTGCACATAGATGCATATTTAAATCTGTTTGAATTTACATATTGTGAAACTTACCAGTCATGTCACAAAGATATGATGACCATAACTCTGTTTACTGGAAACAGAGAAAGAGTTAGTGAACTCTTGGGATGATACATGTTGATGTATGTAGGTCCCCTGTCTATACATACCAAGACCGGTTCTTTGTACTTCATTACATTCTCTGATGATCTCTCAAGATTCAGACATATGTTCCTGTTGAAACACAAGTCCGAACCTTTTGAGATATTCACAGAATATAAGTTAGAAGTAGAGAACCAAAACGGGTATAAGTATTATGTCCTTTGATGTGATCAAGGAGGAGAGTACTTGAGCACGGAATTCCTGGACTATTCTAAAGGAGAATGAGATTCTCTCTCAGCATTATTCCTCCGTATACACCATAGCACGATGGTATATCGGGGGGGGGGGAGCAATCACACCCTATATGATAAGGTGTGCTCTATGATGAGTACTACTGAGTTATCTATTTCCTTTTTGGGAGTTATGCACTTGAGAAGCTGCATACCTATTGAATAGGGTTCAAATCAAATAAGTTGCCTACCACTTCATATTTGATATGATAAGGGAAGAGCCCATCTCTTAAGTTAGTTAAGATTTGGGGTTGTCCGGCCTATGTCTAAAACCAAAATCCGGACAAGCTCGAGGCAAGGTCTGTAATGTAGAACTGGAAATGTTCCAGCTATACAAACTGCAGCTGATGATTTGAAAGAACCAAAGGATTCAATAGTTACCAACGAACCTCAGCCTCTCCGCCGATCTAGTAGGGTTTCTCACCTGAGAGTTACTTCGGTTTCTCTATGACAGTGGGAGCGAGGATTGAATCATGAGATGATAACCCAACTAGTTTCGAGCTGGCCATCAGGAGTGAGACTCTATAAGAATGGCTGGATGCTTAGTGATCTGAGATGGAATCCATGTACACCAACAAAGTATGGACTTTGGTTGCTATATCTGAAGGGTTAAATCCCCATCAGGAGCAAGTATATCTTGAGAAGATTACTTGGTGTACATGGAAAAGTTGAGACTTTCAAAGCTAGACTTGTTAAAAGGTTTGCATCATTGACCATGTATGGATTATGTTGAAACCTTTTCTAAGGATCTATGCTTAAGTCCATCCAGATCCTACTTGCCACGGCTACATACCATGACTACGATATCTGGTGGTTGGGTGTCATGACTGCTTTTCTAAATGATGTTTTAGAAGAGAACGTCTGTAAGTACACAACCAGAGGGCTTCGTAGACAGTGGGAGCAGCGGAAACGTGTGCAAGATGCTTTATAGGATAAAGCAGACATCGCGGAGTTGGAACATCTGTTTTGATGTAGTAGTCAAATAGTTTGACTTCATCAAAATGGTAGAGATAAAGCAGACATCGCGGAGTTGGAACATCTGTTTTGATGTAGTAGTCAAATAGTTTGACTTCATCAAAATGGTAGATGAACCTTGTATATACAAAAAGGTAGTAGGGAGTATGGTGGTGATCCTCATAGAGTACGTGGATGACATACTTTTGATAGGGAAGGAGTTTCCTATGCTACGCTCAGTCAATCTCCGCTTATCACAATGATTCTCCATATAGGATCAAAATGATACCTCCTAAATCCTGAGTTTTGGATCTATGAGATAGATCTAATTGGATGTTAGGATTCTCACTAGTAATAGTGAGATGGTATCAATTGATCCTGGGGAGAATCGCTGGAAGTGTTCCAGGGTGATAAGGACGACTGAATGTCAGTCACAGGTATTGTCTTTACCCTCAGTGGAGGGACGGTATGTTGGAAGAGCTCCAAGCTAAATACCGTGGCTTACTAGACGATAATGGCAGGATACATCGCTACTTAAGATGCTACCAAAGAGGCTGTTTGGGTGTATATTGGTTCATGAGATGAACTAGGTTCCTACCATTGTGTGACAATGGAAGTGTGGCTTTGGCCCGGGAACCCCGGTCCCATCAGTGACCCAGACATATTCTAAGGCAGTATCACCTGATCATGGAGATGGTTGATCTCTAGGCTGATCGAGGTTAGGAGAACAGACTCAGAGGACAACACGGCGGATCCACTCACAAAGGCCTTTTCCCAGAGAGAGACTTTTATGGGATGGTTGAGTATGAGATGCTACAACCACGGCTATCAGATGGCCCTAGTGCAAGTGGGAGATTGTTAGTTATATGTATGCCCTAGAGGCCATTGCTATACATAGGATGTATATTGTAGTGGATGCTTGGACATATATATGGAGGACTTTCTTGCTCGACATGATAGTATACTATCTGGTTGCTCTTTACCTTAACGTGTACACTGATTGTCTCTCTGTTATATGTTGGTAAAGCCCTTAGGATGTGTACTTGACTACCTGGACTATGATGCAGATCATACTAGTGGGGACATGGTAGTCCATAAGTACATCCTTCAAGGTCCTTAGTCGTGGGTGTATCGAGACGGGGCATCGATATACCAGAGTAGACTAGCGTATACCTTCTCGACCCATACAGATGGGCGATGGATGATCCCATATCCATTGGTGTTTGACATCAGAGATGATATACGGGTGCTCAGTGGAGACTGGGTACACTGGACGGACTCGCCGAGAACTCTCAGATGGTATTATACCTTACGTCAGATGGCAGTTCTCTGGTGACACTGGTACAGAGTAGTCTGTTGACCCGAGATCGTCATAGAGTCTTGTGTGATTCCCACTGTGCTTTGATTTTCACCTTACCACGTCCAAGAGGGCGTGCAAAACGGTGGTTTTTGGGTACAGTCCCGAATCACATGGAGGCAATGAGCGATAGGAGGGGATTCGTCTCTCCCGGTATAGGGAGTTGATGTTGCGCTGTATACGATTGGCTATAACCGGAAATCCCTGGCCAGGGTTGCTGAGATTTACTGGTAAGTGTTACCAGTAGTTTCTCGAACTGTTATAGACCTCATATCGACACGACTTATCGAGGTATTAGGGTCTGACGTTTACCACCCCTAGGCGAGATATGCGACATATCAGACGACGAGCCCGGATTGTACGGTAAGTGTTACTGGTTGGATTCACAGGAGTATGAGCGGGCTTGCTCGTCGATCTTCTGATCGCTCAATACCCGGGTGGCCGTTACGTTTAGCAGTCCGCTTGCGGCTTGTGGGTGTTTGATATGATTATCACCTACTGCCGGCGTATTGACGAGTCTTTAGAGTCCTACACAGAGGTTTCCTGGCTCAAGCGAAACGAAATAGGAGCACATATGAGATATGTGCGGGACCGAGAATAATGCGTGTATGTGATACCGTATTCTATTCTCGCGATGAATGTATCGATTGGTTGTATGCGATAACCTAGTTATCGAATCAAGGATTGATTTAATAAGTCGATACATTGGATATTAGTCGGTCATATGCGATATGACCGGATCGTTAAATCAAGCGTTGATTTAATGATTTAATGCATAATTATATATTTGATATATTATTTTGCATTAACTAGTATTGGTTCACTTAAAATGGATTTTCTCACTTGAAGTGCACATTGTATATGTGATATATTTTTTGTGCACTTGATTGTATCATGTTTGATGATACATGCATGTTTGGGTGTATGTTTAGTTTAAACCTTGGTTAAGTAAATGGTTAGGGTTTTAATTTATTTATTCATTTATTCATTTATTTCTTTTGGCAAAAAGAGAAATGGTGGCTTGCTTTGTTTTACATTGAAGTTTCATGAAGCTTTGAAAAAGTCTACCATTTTTGTTTCATGCCTAACCTAACCATTCACCTAACCTTAGTTTACTCTCTACACATAACCATGGTTGCTAATATGATAAGAATCAATTATTTTCTATTATTGATTAATTCTTATCATATTATCATCTTCTTCTTCTTCTTCTTCAAGAAGAAAGAAGCTTGCTAGCTTCAATGGTGAAATGAGAAAAAGAGTGAGAAATCCAATTCTAAAGTGAACCCACTTCCTATTTCTTCATCCTCTACCACTTGCCAAGTAGTATAGGGTGTTTTCTTCACAAGTTTCATGACTTGGTGAAGTTGGAGCTTAATCTTGTGTTGCCTCGACGCAGATCATCTTCGGCATCGAAGTCGACGACCTAGCCCGATCATTTCTTCGACGATACCATCGCTAGAGTCCGGGATCCGATGATCGCAGCGGAGGGACGTCAACACGGAGCTATGGAGGTGGAGGACCGGATCTACAAAGGTTGTAGCCCCTTTCACTTCTTAGTAAAGTTGTTTACTTGTTCGGTTTTCGCCTATCCTCTAGTTAACGATCCGTATTAGGGTTTGTAGGCACATGAAAAAATTTGAATTTGGCATGGTTGATGCCTTGTGAGACCTCATTAGTGTGCCTAGGAACCCTACAGCTCCACGTATCTCGCTAAAGCGAGATATCCGCCGCCCCACGTCCCGCGTCCCACGCTGGCCCATCACCCTATTAATGGGCGTATCCCGCCATTAATAGGGGGATCCTGTCATTCACGTTGGCGTAACGTCAGGGGCGTAACCAAAGGCGAAGATCTCGCGCCTGCTCGCTCCATGCGACCACTATAAAACCCCTCTCTCAGACAACTCAGGTAAGGAAATTTTAATCCAATAAGCCTCTACTCTGCTTATTTTCCTCTGCTCACTTGATTGTCGGAGGGTATTACGGTGGTAACCCACCCTGGGGATTCTTTGCAGATTGCTCGGCTTCACCTCAAAATCAACTCATTGAGATCCACACGCCCAAGGAGACAACCTTCAAACAAAATCTCAGCCGTTCAACAGCGCTCGCTACAGATCGACGGAGGACAGCATCTGAAGGAGATCACGCCTCCATCAGTTAGCGCCGTCTATGGGAAAGCTTGTAAGTTTCTTCTCCCCATCAAAGTTGATCTTCTGTCTTCGACCTAATGGCTTGCGAGAACCGTGGCGATCCCAGTACGAGTCGTCGCCTCCCCCACGACGGAGGCGGGAGCGGCTCGTCTCCTCCTCCTAATGCCATTGTCGCATTATCCGCCCGGATCGACAGACTCACGTCGATGGTGGACGCGCTCATTCGTGTTCAAGCGGCGGGCCCAGCCCCCCAGATCGCAGTTTCCCCGTCCAGGGATGACGACGTCGGCAGAAGAGCGGATAACATTACTCCCCTCGATGCCCCCGAAAACAGGCGTGTCGACTCCGACAACCGCAGCTCCCACACAGTGACCGATTCAATGACCCGCTGGGGGCCGCATGGCTCTACGCCTAGGTCCCAGGAAAGAGACCATCGTCATGACGCCCATCGCTCTCCCGCGCCACCCGAGGAGGTGTCGGTCAGCTCGCCCGCTTCCAGGCGCGACCGACGCCCTCTCCCTCACCGGGACCACGCAAACAACTTGCGTCAAGGCTGCTCTAAAAGGACGTCGCCCGAGGAGCTGAGAAATTTGATAGAGCGAAATCGAAGCCGCACTACCACGCAGACCAGGAGCGGAAATGGCCACCACTCTAACTGTGCCGAATCCTCAGGGTACCACAACCGCCTCGAGGCCCTCGAGAAGAAAATCGAGGGCATACATCGGGATGGCCAGGCGTCCGGCGGAGGGGTCCGATACTCCGCCGATTCGCTGACAAAACCCTTTACGGAGGAACTTCTAGCCGAGCACGTCTCATCCAGGAACAAACCGCCCAAGGTGCCCCTCTTCAACGGGAAATCTGACCCAAAGGACCATCTAGACACATTTACGACGAGCATGAGCTTCCAGGATAACTCCGACGCTGCCCAATGCCGAGCATTTCCCGCCACCCTCATCCGGGCTGGACGGGACTGGTTTTGAGGACTCACGCCACGCTCCATCTCTACCTTTGATGAGCTGGCCATCCAGTTCCTCGGTCACTTCGTCGGAAACAAACGACAGAAGCGGACCGTCGATTACCTCTTCACCATAAAGAGCGGGGACAAGGAATCCTTTAAGGGATACGTCACTCGCTTCTGCAACGCTCTCCTCGAGGTCCCAGAGCACCGGGATGAAACTGTCATCATCGCACTAAGGCCGGGTCTTAGGTACAAAGAGTGGCTCCGCTCTTTTGCATTAGCACAACCTAAGACCATGGCCAAGGTAAAAGCTTAGACCGAACGAGAGATCCAACTCGAGTCGGAGGTGAACACCAACTTGCCCCGGGGCGACCAAGCCGACCAAAAGAAGAGGAGCAAAGAAGAGAAGAAGAGGGTCGACCGACCAAAGCCATACTCCCCGAAGTTCCAGGAGTACACTCCTCTTAACATCTCCCAGACTGAGCTGTTAGAGGAGGCGAAGGGCATGAGATTCTTCAAGCTCCCGCCAGTTACCCATAGAGCGGCTAAGCGTATCCGGGGCCCGTACCGCGCCTTCCATAGGTCGCAGGGTCACCCAACCGAAAACTGCAAACAACTTCGTAACTATATCGAGGAGTTGATCCGCTCTGGCTACCTGGCGAAGTACCTGCGGGATAAGCGACAAGCGGATCGGGAACAGGAGAACCAGCCCCCCCTCCCGGGGAATTAACGATCAGGAAAATTATGGTCGTTACCTCGGAATCTGCCTGGGGTGCCTGCGAAAATCATCGCCTACTACCCGTCGAGGGTACTAGCGATCCACCCCAGAAGAAGTGCAGGACGGCTGAGCCCCTCATCTTCACCGATGAAGACCTCCACGGTATATCCTTGCCTCACAACGACCCTCTCGTCATAACTGCCCGGGTCCACCGTTTCAAGGTACAGAGGATATTGGCCGATTCCGGGAGCTCGGCTGACATCCTCTTCTACGACTGCTTCCAATGTATGGGGCTTGGACCGTCCGACCTGAGGCCCACATCCCATGTCCTCTCGGGATTTACCAACCACTCTATCCCGGCGAGGGAGTGGTCACCCCCCTTCTCAACATTGGATAAGCGGGCCATACGAGGACCATACCTATAGAGTTCATCGTCGTTAGGGTCCCCTCATCCTACAACATCCTCCTGGGCCACCCGACATTGAACGCCTTCCGGGCCCAAATCTCGATCTATCACTTCGCGATCAAATTTCTGTTAGACTAAGGGGGGATAGGCCGGGCCTACGGGAACCAGCAGATTTCCAATATTTGCTTCACCTCAATGTCCCCCGCCGGAGAGTACATCGAAGAAGACACCCACGGGAGAAACTCCCTTCAGCCTCTGCTACGGTACCGAAGCAATGGTCCTGGCAAAGATCGGATTACCCAGTTACCAAGTCGAACATTTCGACGATGAAGTTAACACCTTGGCGCTAAGGACCAACTTGGACGTCTTATTGGAAAAACGTGATCGGACGCAAATCCGAGCGGCCGCCCATCAACAGCAAACCGCTCGCTACTGTAACGCACGAGTAAAGTATAAGACGGGAGATTGCGTCTTACAAAGGAACGAGTTCGTAGATCAAGGCCGGCTACACAAGTTCTCCCTAAAGTGGGACGGCCCTTTCCTCGTCGCAGAGGTGTTTTCCGGTGGGGCATATCACTTGCAAGACGCCGGGGGTCATAGGTTTCTTCGGCCCTACAACGCCGAGAAGCTCAAATTGTACAAATGAATATATTTCTTCTTTTCGAAGCGATGTAATATTTTCCTATTATTATTAAGTCTCCTGAATTAGAAGAGACTTCTTCGATATATTTTCTTCTTCCTCGGTTCTGAGATCCCTAGATTCGTTTTGAGAAAATATGTAAAAAGTGCTAAGGGATAAAGGAAGACAAAACACATTAGAAAATAAGAATTTTATTCATTAAGAGGTATTATAGGCTCCTCATCCTTACAAAAAAAAATTACAGCAAAGGGGGCCGGGGATTGAGGAAGCATTGTTGATGATACTCTGACGAAATCTCCGTCAGCCGAGCCATAGCTTCCTCGGCTACCTCGGAAGCGCCACCCGCCGGACAAAAATCAACGATCAACCTCTTCTGGAAACACTCCAGAAGAAGGCCCACTGATCGGTCCCACCGCTCTTCGAGATCAGGCCGAGATGGCAAAGCGAGTGCAACTTCTCGATCGTCTCGTCCCTCAACTGCGGAGACAAGGCATTGTGCAGACTCGGGGACCTCCTCCAGATCGCATAAATAAGCACTTGGAGGAGTGGAGATCGCCGGGGAAGAAGGCGTCCGAAGTGGCCCTATGGCCCTCCAGGTGGTCTATCACTGTCTCGTACGTCTGTTCGGATCGGTCGAGGTTGTAAAGGTACACATCGTCCCAAGAAATTATCTCGCTGATGAGCACGCCCGGACGCCCGGCCATCTTCAGAAACACAAGGCTAGAAAGGAACCAACACGCGTTCGCTATTTATAGCCTCAACAAAAATCTTCCAACGGCCGAAATTTACGCGCGCAGCGACGCGAATCGTGGGATATTTTCAAATTCCCAATACAGAGATGCCACTTGGCGACCATGCCGATCCTCACGAACCCCTAAGCGGTCAATGGAAGATTGAACGACACCAATCTCGGAGTATCACACCCCACCGGCATGCTTCTGCTACGGTCATCCGCGACGGTCACTCTTCTTGATTTTACGGGTCACGGAAAATTGAACGACGCCCCCCGAAGGTGAAGGGAAGTCTAAACAGCCCTCATCACGAGGCCACTGAGCAGCTTCCTTGCCCGGTCCATCCCTGGCGGGTAGATTCCTACCCATCTATGCCAAGAATCAAAGCCCTCATCTCGAGGCCATCGAGCAGCTTCCCTGCCCGGTCCATCCCTAGTGGGTAGATTCCTACCCATCTATGCCAAAGATCAAAGCCCTCATCTCGAGGCCACCGAGCAGCTTCCCTGCCCGGCCCATCCCTGACGGGTAGATTCCTACCCATCTACGCCAAGGATCAAAGCCCTCATCTCGAGGCCACCAAGCAGCTTCCTTGCCCGGTCCATCCTTGGTAGGTAGATTCCTACCCATTTACGCCAAGGATCAAAGCCTTCATCTTGAGGTCACCGAGCAGCTTCCCTGTCCGGTCCATCCCTGGCGGGTAGATTCCTACCCATCTACGCCAAGGATCAAAGCCCTCATCTTGAGTCCACCGAGCAGCTTTCCAGCCCGGTCTATCCCTGGCGGGTAGATTCCTACCCATCTACGCCAAGGATCGAAGCCCTCATCTCGAAGCCACGGAGCAACTTCCCTGCCCGGTCCATCCCTGGCGGGTAGATTCCTATCCATCTACGCCAAGGATCGAAGCCCTCATCACGAGGCCACTGAGCAGCTTCCCTGTCCAGTCCATCCCTGGCGGGCCCTGCCCGGTCCATCTCTGGCGGGTAGATTCCTATCCATCTACGCTAAGGATCGAAGCCCTCATCTCGAGGCCATCGAGCAGCTTCTCTGCCCGGTCCATCCCTGGCGGGTAGATTCCTACCCATCTACACCAAGGATCGAAGCCCTCATCTTGAGGCCACCGAGTAGCTTCCCTGCCCGGTCCATCCCTGGCGGGTAGATTCTTACCCTTCTACACCAAGGATCGAAGCCCTCATCACGAGGCCACCGAGCTGCTTCCCTGCCAGGTCCATCCCCGGCGGATAGATTCCTACCCATCTACGCCAAGGATCGAAGCTCTCATCACGAGGCCACCGAGCTACTTCCCTGCTCGGTTCATCCTTAACGGGTAGATTCCTACCCATCTACGCTAAGAATCTAAAGCCCTCCTAAAGAGGCTACCGTGCATGTTACTCTCCGACGGGTTGATTCCTACCCTACAAAGAGATGTGGTCATCAACCCAGATCTGAGAATTGACCAGTACCGACCTTCCAACACTTGGATATATGTTGATTCATCCTAAATGAACGATCGTCGCCTCGACTCCGGGGAGTGGAAGGGCACCAATGGAAGGGCACCGACCTTCCTACACCTGGCGATCAATCGACTTACACTTAACGCGCGATTGTCATCTAAAAGCCGGTCATCGACGTACGGCCTAACACTTGATTCGAAAAAAAAGACTGGCAAGTTGAAGTACTCACGCAGAAAACACATAGTCATGCAGAGGAAAATAAGCTCAGCTTTATTTATGTTCCAGAATTTTTTATAAGGTACCCTGGGCTTCTCAGCCTTACAAAAAGGTGCCCGGAGGCTTACAAAATTTGAAAAAAAAGGAGGAAAAATAAAAAACGCACAAGGCAAAAAGGCTCATGCTGCGGGCTCCGCCCGGGTCTCACCTTGTTCGGCACCATCCTCAGGGGCCGGGGCTTCTACCTCCGTAACCTCCTTTCCCCCGATGGCCGCCCCGATGCCAGCCACTTGCGGTGTATTGATCAGTCGAAAATACTGCATTTTTAACACGGCAATTTCCCTAACATTTGCACTCATATAAAAGTGTTCGGTATTCATATTGCACATATTACCAAATCATCTCTGAAATACCAGATTGCATGTGTTAGACTTTTAAACCGGCACTTTTAGGGAAATTGTGTGTTTATCATGGCATCGCATCATCCTTGTATTGCGCAACTCTTGTCTGGGGTCTAATGCAGGAAATTCAAGAAGCAAGGCCCAAAATTTGGAAAAGAGCTGATAAAAGATACGCCAACTCCAAGATACAAGATCTGGTAGTGATACAAAAGGCCAGATAAAATTTAACATATCAGAAACAGGCCCAAAACTCAGCCCAAGACCACACCAGAAGAATCAAGCCCAGAGGCTTCCAAACCGCCGCGGTTCCGCGGCGGGAGCTGGCTTGCGCCGCGGAACCGCGGCGCTTTGGTGTGATCACAGCTCCAAATTTCCTCACGTGCTTACCTATAACGGCCAAAGCTTCCAGAAGACTCCCGATTCTCCACGTGGCTCATCTAGAAGGCTCGGCTTAACAAACTATTTCTAGAAAGCTCTCTTAACAAACTTTTGGAGGGAAATTCAAATCTTTTGCTAACTAACTTATGGAGGGAAAATTCAAATTTCAATCCTAGATCTAGAATTTTGAGGTCTATAAAAAGGAGCCTAGATCTAGGGTGAAAGTTGTTCAAGAATCACCACCATCTTCAACCCACAAGTTGAGTGACACAACTTGTGCCTCAAATTCAAACCCCAATTCAAAATCAAGATCAAGATCCCGAGAGCAATTCAAGCAAGAGAGCCTTCAACCTTTAGAAGCGACGCCGGATTCCAACAGAGCAAGAGATCCACGCCGATCCGTGACTCAAGGAGCCGAGCGAAGCCGAAATCGACGATCTAGTTCCTTCCTTTTGTAAATTCAAGAGAGTTGTAACGAAATTTGTCGATAAATAAAGGTGAATTTTCTATATTCTTGCTTATCTTTTAATTCAAGCATAATGATTAGATCTCAATTTGTGATTGTGTTTATGATCATGATATTTGAGTAATCTCCGCTCGTGTAGGAGTTGTGACGATCTTTAGATGATGATGATTTAGATATTTTTACAATTCTTAAATCCTATAATGTTTGGAAATTCTAGTGAATCAAATGATCAATGACCTAGTTTCGAAATGATGCTTTCTTGATCGTGTTCACTCGAAACTAGGGAACAACTATTGACCATTTGATTAATTAGAAGCTAGAATTTGAATGCGATCCATCGAAAGGACAAAGGATGAGTTGCGGAATCCCTAATTTCCTCGCAAGATCCTTAACCCTCGATGAATTTGCATCGATCTAGTATCAATAAATTAATGGATAAGAATGAGTAATCATTAGATCTCATCACATCTATAGATCCGATCTACTCCTACGAGCCATACTTCTAATCTTGATTGTTGGTTGGAAATTATCACACATCTCAATTCTTGTTTTTAATGTTTCTTTTAGATCTAGATTTTTCTTATTCTTGATCTTCAATTACAAATCATGAATTGTTTTCTTTTCTTTGCCTTAAATTTTCAACTCATCTAATTCGGAAATTGAACGGATTACACTTTCCCTGTGGTCGATCCGCACTCGCTAACGATCTACATCCGACACCGTAATTGATTGCGGTCAAATAATTTTTTGGTTGTGATTTCTAAATACAATTTTCTATAAACCAACACACAACGGAAAATCGTTTCAATCATGTATCCATCGAGAGTGGGACTCTGGCGCGGAGCTTACCGTCGGCAAACTCCGGCATCAACGCCTTGACAGCATCAAGAGCCTCGTGCCAAATGATGGCCGAGGTTTCGGTGATGTCGGCGTAGAACTAGTCTGACGCCTTATACTTCTCCTCCGATTTCAAGGCTTGGAGCTCGGCAATCTTCGCCGCTTTAAGCGCCGCCTCGGCCTCCCTCTTGCAGGCCTCCCTCGACTTCTTCATTGTGGCATAGCGCTTGCCCAACTCATCCAACTTAGCCTGAACGACTTGGTGGGACGCACTCAGAAGTCGTTGGGACTCCTGGCACTTGGAGACCGTTAACGCCTCAACGGCCACCCGGGTTTCGAGGGCGGTTGTTTTCTCCTTCTCCTGCTGCAACTCAAGGCGCAGATCCTCCTCCCGCGAAGACGATTCTCCCGTTTTTCTCATGGCCGGGGCAATCTCCTCGGATTCCATATTTATGATGAGGGCGCAGTGTTGGAGAACCTGAGGAAAGCAGCAGAAGTTGTCAGAAACATTCAAATTAAGAAAGAGCACTTAAGAGAATCCTTAAAGGAAACGGATACCGACCTGAACTGCCTCCTGAGCGATGGTGGCCACTTGGGCCTTCAGGGTCCCCCGGAGAATTTTGCCCTCGGCCGATTGCTCCATGTCGGAGAGCAAGCTGTCGGCAACGGAAAGCCCCGAGGGGACCACAAAGCAGACTTCCCCCTCCTGCACGGGAATCCCCTCAGGAATCTCAGTGGACGACGGATGGGAGATTGTCTTTTTCCTCTTGAGGGGAATCTCGACACCCTCCTCATCCCCCTTTGCCAGGGCGCCGGGTCTCGCGCATGCTTCTGGCTGCCCCCGCGGTGCTCATCGGGGGCTCGGGGCGCTGCGGAAGGTTTCGCCGGTGGAGATGGTCTCAGGTTGGAGCTCGGGCCGGCTTGGGACAAGCTCACGCCCCCGGCCTTCTTCTGGGCCATAGTGGCTATGGCAGCTAAGATCTTGGATCGGTCCATTTTTCCTGCGAAAAGAGAATACACAAAAGAGTTAGTGATGCTAGGAGGGCAAAAGAAATCATTCAAGTCTAAACAGATCGTCCAAAGACCTAACTTACCCATGAAGCGAGCGGGGCTGAGCTCGACATAGCTAAGAACCTGCTCGGAAAGCAGGACGTCGGCCCGCTGGATCGGCTCCCACATGAATACCGCCCTCGCCTCAAGCGAGGATGACTGCTTCGCCCTCGGGCAGTCGGCCATGTGCCACTGTGTAGGCACGGGCCAATCCTCGCCCTCGGGTGGCCCGAAAAATACAAACTTCTCCTTCCATTCATGAATGGAAGAAGGAATGACTACCACACCCGACCCGACCACCCTGCCCTTGCGTTTTTTGAAGGAAAAATACACCCAGCTCGGCTCGTTCTTGCTAGTGCCGGGGTGATTCTTATAGCAGAGAAAGGAAGTAAGAAGGGTCAAGCTGAAGGGGTGTCCTCAAGTTTCAACCGGACCAGAAACCCGAGGAGTATTCTTCACGAGTTCGGCGCTAGCTGGCCCGGGGAGAGATCGAAGCAACGAAGTACCCCACATACCTCAGTTGGAAAGGGCAGGCGCATTCCCGCTCGGAATGCTTCCAAATACAGGGCAATCTCCTTCCCCTGCACCTGGTCCGCCCGTTCGCCCTCTTTAGCCAAACGGAGCGAATAGTTATAGGGGATATGGAAACAAGCTCGAATCTCGGCAAGCTCGTCCACATCCCTCAAGACGGAGGGCGCATCGTGGACGTCCCTGATGCGCACCTTAGGGGCCCTTGTCGCCGCCGGACGGCTAGCGACGCGGGTAGCCCTGGCTCTTTGGGGTGAGTCCGACATAGTGGAAGCAACAAGAGAACCCTCTTGGCTGTCAGCAGCCAAAGAGGCGGAAGACTCTCTAGACTCGGCTCCAACAACTGGAACATCATCGCCCAACTCAACCCTAATTACTTCTACAGACTCCTTAGAAGAATACATCTAACCTGATTCAAAGGGATTGGTTCTCCGAGGAAAAAGCACAAGGGATCCAATCTAACGGAGGGAGCACCGAGCAATCTTTGACAACGAAGGGAAATTATGATGGAAAGTGTTGGCCCTAGGGGGGTCCCCTCCTATTTATACACTACAGAAAAGGCATCCAATGGCCCAGATCAATTTCCGCCAAAACGAAGCGTCGCGTCTGCCAGCCGTCAAGTCTCCACGTGTCGAATGACCATTGGGGACGTCCCTTCGATTGCAGGCGACAGCCTGTCGCGTCCGCCAACCCGCTTCAGACGCATGGCCTATGACCCAACAGACGAACGAGCGAATCGGCGCCCCCTCTTTAATGCGCAATCATTTCGATGATCCGCTGATATCATCGGAGATACATGCGAAGATCCAAGCTTTGGGGATACACCACGTGGGTTTGGAAATCTGAACGACGCAACTGTCCAACACCACGTCGCCCCGGAAAATCCGCACCGAGGATTCCCGACAACAGACTGAGCGAGACAAACTAAGCAGGCCACTCTCGACCCGACCCATAAATAGGTCGGAACGAGAGTGAGGGGCTAATGATGATGCTCATAAGTGAGAATTCCTCAGATCACGACACGTGGCGAATGACGCGTCACCCACGATAGCTCACTAGATTCCTGGGGGGCTACCAAGGCAAAATCAGTGTGGAGTACTGATGACCCTCCTCGGTTCGTCTCCGAGCTTACACTCCGCCTCTTACCTAAGAGCGACCTAGCCGCCGAACTGGTGCCCATCATCATGTGCTCGTTTCCGAGCTATTGCGAAGCTGAGCTTTTTCGACCTTCCGGCTCGTCTCCGAGTTTCAGGCCGAGCTAAGCCTCCCCAGCTCTCCCGGAAAAACGAGAACGCGATGCCCTAGCGCTTCCGCAATGGCTCCGCGTATCTCGCCAAAGCGAGATATCCGCCGCCCCACGTCCCATGTCCCACGCTAGCGCATCCCCCCATTAATGAGCGTATCCCTCCATTAATAGAGAGATCCCGTCATTCACGATGGCGTAACTTTAGGGGCGTAACCGAAGGCGAAGATCTTGCGCCTGCTCGCTCTATGCGACCACTATAAAACCCCTCTCTCAGATGACTCAGGTAAGGCAATTTTAATCCAATTAACCGTTACTCTGCTTATTTTTCTCGGCTAACTTGATCGTCGGAGGGTCCTACGGTGGTCATCCACCCCGAGGCTTCTTTGCAGATTGTTCGGCTTCACCTCAAAATCAACCAACTGAGATCCACACGCCCAAGGAGAAAACCTTCATACAAAATCTCAGCCATTCAACAGTGCTCGCTAGAGATCGATGGAGGACGGCATCTGAAGAAGATCACGCCTCCATCACCCTCCGCCTTTGCCAGCATCCTCGCCATGTCGAACTTACCGACCCCTCCGCCTCTGCCAGCATCCTTATGCCCACAAATGATAAAAGGCCCCTCAATTTGCATTGCCTAAATTCAAACTCATTCCTCACGAAAATCAAACACAAAGAAAAGTGAGAGAAGAAAAGAAATGGCTCATCTCATTGTAGAGGAATGTGAGAACCTCAGCAGGGCTTTTTCAAGTATAAAAATAAAAATTTCCTCTTTTATTAATAAAACATCGAAATGTGATCATGTACATTATCAAAATTGATTCTTTAAGCCGATTTTGTATGATGATTTGAACAAATGGGGATTTGGGTCTTGAAGGATTGGGTGTTGAGGAGAAGACATTGGTGTCAACAATTGGGCATTGGAAGCATCAGCATGAGAAAATGAGCCATTTCAGAAGCAGGAGTGTTTCTCTCTTAAGGAGTGATGGTGAGAATTTTGAGAGCCGGGATGATGATCAAGCATTTGAATACCGAATTCCCAAGGTTTAAGGTTTATTGTAAAACAAAATTCCCCTTTTTAAGGCCGTGGATGTTGATTTGTGATGTGTTTGTTATAATTCCATTCGGAGTATAACTCAATGGGTATTTGATTAGTTTTGGTGTTATAGAGAATCGACTTTTATATATAGCCTTAATAGAAATTTCAAGTAGCGGGGTTATTGAATTTGAACAATTCTCCTTGGTGATCCAAACATAAATGAGTTTTCTTTTTCACTTTGGGTTTTAATTTGTAATGCATTTGCTTTAATTCTCTTTATGATGAATATAGCTATTGGAATTTGTAGTATAAATTAATGGGTTTTATTTTATTTCTTGATTTATGAAATTACAGCTTAACAGTGTGGATTGTGGAGTGTTCGCGTACTTATTCATGAAGGTCTTGATTGAGGGCCGGGATATAGCGAATGCATGGGAAAAGCTTCGTTGCACTGGTGGCCGATAAAAGCTACACAAATTCTATTGTCGCCGCCGAAGAGACAACAAGATTTTTGATATTTGTTGATTCAATTTTGAACATTTTGTATCTTTATTCATACATGTATTGATCAGCTTTTATTTCGTCAATGTTGGCCGATACTGTGAATTATCTTATATATAACCAAAAATTATTTGAATGTTTAAATTTGTTTCGCAGATGTTGGCCTATATTTTGGATTGTGTTATGAATGACAAAAAAATGTTGATGTATTTAGTTTATGTCATATTCCGCTTCTCAAAATACGGAATACGAGTGATGAATAAGCCAGCCATGCTCCTACGGTCAAGGAATAATCCCGCCGTAGTCACATTCCGGCTTCTAGCATTACATAGTAAGCAATAATAAAACGCAGATAAAGAGAAATGCAATCACTACTTTGTTACAATTAAACGAATCGGAGTTCAACGGATACAAGTCTTTAAATATTAACAGAAACAACCAACAAATAATAACAAGTATTTCTTTATTGAAGCAAATGAAGTGGTAAAGCTGACGTCGCTGGTCTAGATCTCCACGATCTCGTCGAAATAGGGCATGTCATGTTCTGGGGCTAGGTCCACTTCTTCCTCTGAGCATACATACTCAGATCGTCAGGGCGATACAATATAATAATATAATAATATATAATGTGTTGCAATAACCATAAACATGAACTGGAAACTATAAAGCAATAACACGAGAATGTAGAATAACATGAACAGGTAGACAATATAACATGTGAATCATGACAATAGGCAAGGGTAATATGCATGTTACTAAATCTAATGGTCTTTAGGTCATTTGAAATCAAACAGTGGAAAAGAGTTCTCGTGTTTAACAAAGGTCTCGTGCATACCCGAGACTACGGACGAAGCTATGCCCAGGACATAACTTTGCAGCCGTGGCCCTAGGCAGAACTATCTAAATATATATCACTAATATCGAATGATCGTCCTCTAAATGGCCGAACCTCGCTAAATATGAGTTCGATTCCAACTCGATTTCCTCATTTTCCCTGGGTTAAAGTATATGTTCATGTATCAGATTGGTTGTGAACAAGTACGTGTCACTTCCTTTATTCAATCCTACTTTCACGCATATGAGTCTCGCTTTCAACCACTTGTACACTAACATACTTACCACAATCCAATTAATACACTTCTCATTCGACAATGCAATACCTGCACTAGGGTGTCAATGTAAATGGGTATTAAACATGAGTGTAAAGCAATCATACAACATGATATAAATGTATTAAATAAACTTCAACTAATAAGGGACGGTCGGTATCATTCAGTTTGAGAAATTCACTAAAAATCATACATTCAGAATCAGGTAGCACAATATAAAAGACATAGAAAGTAGAATCATTTAGCTAAACAACAACATTAGTTTCATCCTAATATATGTTCTGGTTAGGAAGATATGCTCATTTTAAATTTGGTGTACACTGATGGAATTCCAGTTTCAAAACTGGAAGTCCAATTTCGAATGCAATTAACTATGGGTTTTGTTCAGAATTAAGGATTGCTACAGTTCAATAGCTTCTATATTTTAAAGTTAACTTTCTAACACAATAGATGGAACATTAATAGCAGGTGTGTACAAAGAGTTATGATCATTTTAAGATCGATACATATAAATATCACAGCAGAAAAAACAACAGGACATATCAACAGTATAAAATATCTTTAAACTACCAAACAGTAATGGAATTTAATAGAAATGTTAGATAACTCAATTATCTACGCAATGATATAGGTCTCCGCATATGATCATGTCTATACATGATTACACCAGGGTTTAAAAACAAATGTCAATGAAGAATACTGCTCTGGACTGCAGTCCAGAGCCGTACTTCTCCCCAGTTTGCATTATTGTGACCAAACAATTTTCAGTAAAAATTAACATAAGTTTATAGTTATCCAGCCAGCTTCGTTATGACCCAAAGAACGTCATAAGACCATTTTTATTTGATTTATTAGGAATTTAACAATGCGACGTATTCAGTAAAGTTCAGATTTAATATCGCCTCTTGGGGGCGTCGTTTCATGTTCGAAACCTTATCATTTTGATCCCAATTTTCTATACATTACTAATAATCAGTAAAATAATATATTGACCATAAATTCGAGCAATTTAAATTAGGTTTTGGATCAGTGTCACACCCTGCTTCTCAGTAGACGAAAATGGTGACGTGTCAAGACCGCGACATATTTATCCAGAGAAGGTCATTCCCTAAATAAATATGCTAAGCGTATTGAAACAATAATACACAATGCAAGAATAAATGGAGACTGAAATTTTTTCAACAAATATCTTTATTTACATTCAAATTTGAAACATTTACAATATATGAGTTCAACTGAAAAGAAAATACAAGAACAGAAATGCCTAAATATGTGATATTTATTAACCGCTCCGTGGGACTCCTTCCCTACGCTACTATGAGATAATAGGATTTGCTTGCGAGGGCGTTATGGGACTTCCCGGGCCCACTAGCAGCAAGAGACATTCTCTGCCGGTGAACAGCTGGTTACTAAAAAAAGAATAAGAGACATACATAAACTGAAAGAAAAGGTAAGCCAAGTTAAGCCTGAGCAGCGATTTGGTCATAATCCTCTTCTGTGGCGTCCACCTCCTCAGTCTCAACAGTATCCGACGAACATTCAAAGAAAATAGAGGTGAGTGGAATGCCCGTCAGCGAATTAGCGCTTAGTAAGTCCTAAAGGTAGGGTAAAAGTGAAGAGTGACAGGTATAACATAATTATGAATTAATGTAAATGACAAGTAAAAAGTATGTGGAAATGAACATGGGTATATGTCCTATAGGTCTCTATTTGGTCACTATGTTAACGTTAAAATTCAAATATGAATATCAATGCAACCGTAAAAGTATTTACGAGCTCAAGAGTGGGGCCCCATGAGCAAGAAAACACGGGCTCATTTCATTTGTTAGTATCGGGACTCCAAACTGTGAAGGAGTCAACCTGACTGAGATTCGAGTAAATAGAATTTGAGTAAGTTAATACGGGACTCTTGAAGTTCCGTTGGATTCACACCTGAAACTATCCCAAACACCTCGAGTATAATAGATTATAACTGTTGTATCGATTTAGTTGATTTGATTGGTTGATTATAAAATATCTTGATAGCAACTATAGATTGCAAAAGTGAATAATGTAGTCGAGTAAGTCAAGTAGAATACGAGTCATGTCAATTGCAATCCTGGGTCGAGTCAAGTTAGTTCGAATAGATTGAGTTCGAGTTTAAGTTCAAGTTTAGGTTCGAGTTTGGATTCGACTTCGAGTTTAAATTCAAGTTTGAGTTTGTATTCAGTTATAGTCATTTCATATTACCATATTTAAATCTTATTGTTCACACTTGTTTAAGTGTTCACTTACATATATATGCGTGCTTGAATGAGAAACAACGTTGAAAATATGCGCACGTATGTGTGTGTGTGTGTGTGTGAAGGTTAGTGCATGACATGTGCGCAACATACGCGCGGATAATTGGCGTTCGAATTTAGCAGAAATTCCTAAGGGTAAAATGCACGCGCAAAGCACTTGCGCGTACGCTTTCCATATGCATGTGCAAAGCACGTGCGCACATGCGGGATGCACATATGTTTATACGATGCAATCAGTGGAAGGACATTTGTTGGTTTGGCACGTGACCAGCATTTAAACCACGTAATGTCAACAGGCGTAACACAATTTAAGTAAGCCGAAGACTCAGAAATCTAAACCATCAAAAATAGTAAGTGATAAAAACATTGTTAAAAACATTTGGAAATCACAAGTAAAAATCTTTAAAATTTAAATTTATTTTCTTAAAAATTTTGGCAGTACCTCCTTTGTAAAAACTAGCCACGAAACGGGTACAAATATGAGATATAAGTAAAGCAACATATGATATAAATAAAACATCCCCAAACGGGAGCAAATCACGTCCAAAGATGGAAACAACCACCACAAGCATATATACGATGCCGTAGCGAAGAAATGGACAATATAAGTGAAAACCAGCATAAAAGATAAAACTGCATAATAAAAGCCGGCTCACACGAGCTCGACAACCAAAATCACAAAATAATATACAATATCGTCCTCACATCTCGTCTTTAAGTCAATACATAAAGTGGTAGATGGAGAGTACTAGATACAATATGGTGTATAATGAATATAAACGGATAACCGCAAAACCCACCTATAGAAAAACGACTCACAGCCAACTGTAGCGGTATCCGCTGCAAAAAGATACGATAAGATAGCCCTGCCATGACTACTCTGAGGGTCAACCTGCAAAACACTGTGGCACAACGAGGGGGTGAGTTGCCAACTCATGAATAGTAAGTAACATCATACAAGTAATCGCAGCTATGCACGTACTGCGATACTCTAACACATGCAATCTGATGGTATCAATATACTAATATGGATATGCAACAATCATGAAAGATACTCTATCAGGTACTACAAATACATGAAGCAATGCATATCAATGAATGCTGAGTATGGGATAAAACATGTCATCATCAATGAATCATCATCGTGGAAAAACCGGTGTCCATGAACGACACCCCAAATCCCAATACCTCAGACGCCGTCACTCTGATCGGCCCTCATATCTATAAATCTCATGGAACCTGAGTGCCCAAAATCGGCACTCGAAAATATCATGAAATACTCGTGTCCAACATCGACACGTAAATACTCATCTCTCAGGCGCCGCATACCAGATCGGCCCTCAATATATCTCATGTCATAACTCCCAAACGGTATCCTCCGGATATCCGTCGAGCTCTGTACTATCACCGGTAGGTAGTAGTCCCTCCGCTGAGCTCACCGCCTTTCTATACGAGTTTTCTTGCCCCGGGGTACCTCACCGGGTCCACCATGTACCCGCAGATGGTGCCTACCGCTCCTCGAATCGGGTATCTAACACAAGTCTCAGAACCGAGAAAACTCATGGTGGACACACTGAAATATCATATCAAGAGAAACCGGGTTTTCAAAACAATGCATACTTTCTTGAAATAGTGCCACGGTTCTCAAATCCATAAATCACATGAAATCCGTATCTCAATGCGCAAATCCATGAAATATGATATATGCAACATAAAACCGTAATATGAGCATATATGTAGCTATAGCAAGGTATGTATGTACGCAAGTATGTATGTACGCCTAATGAAATTCATAGGCGCGATAGAATAAGAATCATTTCTAATCATCAATGATAAGTTAAGCTAAGCAATGTATTATCCATGGTAATTCTATAATGTGTGTCATGGCAATTACTAACGGTGTGTGTGTGGCATACAATTTAGTGCTCGTGGAACATGGACCGTTAGTAACAGTGATGTGTCTCATTAATACTATGTCCATATACAACAGGAAATAGGGTATGCAACAATGCAACACATGCACAATCAATGTATATATATGTATATGTATATATATATATATATATATATATATGTATGTATGTATATACGTATAACCAATAGTCATATCATTGAATCTAGCCCCGACGCATAACGCCATACGGGAAATTCCCCCGTAAATGTTAAATTTACTCACCGGTGAACTTGAGCTAAGTAAATCCGACCACCTGCTTCCCCTTCTTCGCAGTGTCCAAAGTCCCCGCCTGCGATCTTATTAACGCGTGGATTTAGCAAACTACGTAATAATAACGATACGACGCCAATTTAATGAACCGGTTCCCTTAAGCTACAAAAGGGTTCGCTTAGCGGCTAACGTGTGTGTGTCGACATCACCAAAACAGACCCACGACAGCAAGCTACCCGGAACACTTAAACTACGTCGGATCAATCGTATCGCATTTTTCCGAAACGCCCAAAACTAGCTAACTGGTCCCAGATTTTTCTACACAAACAAATAGTGAGAGTTGCAAGTCCCACGAGCCTACACACAACCCCAGGGACCCCACGACCAAAACACAACCCCTCAGTCACCAGTCTGGCGCAATTTGCGGCCAGAATCAATAAAATTGCGGCCAAGATATAAGGGAATGGACTTAGGTTTTTAGGGTAGCTTCTAGGTCTCTAAACTAGGTCTCTGAGATGGCAACTTCTCCAACAATTTCCTGGTTTGAAAGCAGATTCACCCGAGACACAATTCCATACCAAAATACGACATTTGCACAAAAACTAAACTTTAAGTGTTCTAAACTGAAACTAATTAGCAATACTACAAAATAACTACCTAATTAACAGTTTGGAGCCATTACCTATCCACATTTGCTCCAAAACCCTATCTTTTCACGCTCCAAGTGATCACCATTAGCTTTATATCAAGTTTAATGAAGGGTGTATTGATTTTTGTGAAGATTAGTGAGGATTTATGAGGATTTAGTTTGATTTAGTGAAGAACAAGGGAGGGGTTCAGTTTGAGGGAGTGAGGGGATGAGATGAAGAGAAAATATGAAAGTGAGAAAACAAATGAGAGTGAGAGTGAGGGAATGAGGGTGTATGTGTGAGGGTGAGGGGTATGGGAATGAGGGGTGAGTTTAGCATAAGCCATGCCTCCCCCTCTTCTCTCCTCATTAAATGCATGGCATGCTTACCATGCCTCATCATGCCCTCTCTCTTTCTCTTCCTCTCTCTCTCAAGTCAACCCCAAAAATTTCAAACCTTATTATTTTATTTTGAAAACTAATTTAATTAACTAATTACCTAGTACTTAATGGAATGGGTTAATATGCCATGGCTACTTAAGCATGGTCACCACTAAAATAACCCTAGGTTAACATGCACATGTGTGTGCGAGCCTAAAATAAATATTAATAAAATATTAATTAATTTTTATAAAATATTTGAAAACTATTTTGGTAAAATTTTTACTAAAAATCCGCATTATCGCTTAATTAACACTAATCGCAAATCTAAGGTGTTACAATCTTTCCCCCTTAAAGAAATTCGTCTTCGAATTTAAATATCTTACTATGCGTACTTTCAAAGAGATGAGGGAATTTCTTCCGCATCTCTCCCTCGGCCTCCCAAGTGACATCTTCACTATTCGGGCTACGCTAAAGAACCTTCACAGATGGCAAGACCTTTGACCGAAGTTTCTTCACCTGCCGATCCAATATAACTATCGGCTTCTCGGTGAACGAAAGATCATGCTCTAGCTGAACGGTCTGGTGCTGAATCATGTGAGAAGGGTCATGAAAGTATTTGCGAAGTATCGACACATGGAATACGGGGTGAACATCCGGAAAACTGGGCAAAAGTGCCAAACGATAGGCGACGGTACCCACTCGCTCAAGGATCTCGAAAGGACCTACAAATCTAGGACTTAACTTCCCTTTCTTCCCAAATCTCATCACGCCCTTCATCGGAGAAATCCGTAGGAATACATAATCCCCCACTGCGAACTCGAGCCTACGACAACGACGGTCGGTATAAGACTTCTGTCTGCACTGGGCTGCTCTCATCCTATCTTGAATCAACTGGATCTTTTCCGTAGTCTCTTGAACTAGCTGGGGTCCCAAAATCCTACTCTCGCTGAGTTCGGTCCAACAGACTGGCGATCGACACTTTCTACCATATAAAGCCTTAAAATGTGCCATCTAAATCGTCTCCTGATAACTGTTATTGTAGGAGAACTCTATCAGTGGCAAGTGACGATCCCAACTGCCACTAAAATCAAGCACGCACGCACGAAGCATATCCTCCAGATTCTGTATAGTCCGCTCTGGCTGACCATTGGTCTGCGGATGGAAAGCGGTGCTAAAGCTCAAACGGATACCCAAGGCTTCCTGAAGCTTCTGCTAAAGACGACTAGTGAACTGGGTGCCCCTGTTGGATACGATGCATGTGGGAATGCCGTGCAAACACACAATCTCATCAATGTACAACTGAGCATATTGAGCATAACCGAAAGTGGTCTTCACTGGAAGGAAGTGAGCCGCTTTCGTCAACTGGTTTACAATCACCCAAATGGAGTCATACCCTCGACTAGACCTGGGTAGACCCACAACGAAGTCCATGGAAATCTGCTCCCATTTCCACTCCGGAACGGGTAAAGGCTGTAACTCTCCTGCCGGTCTCTGATGCTCAGCCGTGACTTGTTGACAAGTCAGGCACCTCGAAACAAAATCCGAAACATCACTCTTCATCCCTGCCCACCAGTAGATATCTCTCAAGTCACGGTACATCTTGGTGGAACCTGGGTGAACACTAAAAGCTGACTGAACCCATCGGTATCAAGTACACACAAATGAGTCCCAAAATGTAGCACACCCTGGTCATCAATCAAGAACTCCGAATCTCTTCCCTGCCGAACATGCTTAAGAATCTCAGACAAACGGGCATCGGCGGGCTGTGCCTCACGAATACGATCAAGTAGAGCTGGACGAGCGCGGACGTGAGCAAGCTGTCCCCCAGTGGAAGTGAACTCAAACTGTACTCTGCTGTCGCACAAAATCTGCCAATCTGCAAAAGACTGTCTCTGAACTGCGCTCAACTGGGACAAGCTACCCCCGGGCCTAGACTTAAAGTATCGGCTACCACATTCGCCTTGCCCGGGTGATAAAGGATCTCAAAATCATAATCCTTCACAAGCTCCATCTAACGGCGCTGTCTCAAATTCAGATCCCGCTGCTGGAAGATGTACTTAAGCTCCGGTGGTCCGTGAAAATCTGACACGATTCTCCGTACAAGTAGTGTCTCCAAATCTTAAGCGCAAAGACCACCGCGGCCATCTCAAGATCATGAGGGGGATAATTCTGCTTGTGCTTCTTCAACTGCCGGGAAGCATAAGCGATAACTCTATCATGCTAAATCAATACACAACCGAGCCCCACTCGAGAAACATCATAGAAAACGACAAAGCCGCCCGATCCAGAAGGCAAAGATAAACCCGATGCAGTCGTCAACCGAGTCTTCAACTGCTGAAAACTCAGCTCGCGTGCCTCAATCCAAAGAAAAGGAACTCCCTTCCCGGTCAGTCCGGTCAGCGGTGCAGCGATACTCGAGAAGTCCTGCACGAAATGGCGGTAATAACCGGCTAAGCCCAAAAAGCTACGGACCTCTGTCACTGATACAGGTCTGGGCAAAAGATGTATGGCCACGATCTTCCTCGGGTCCACACGAATACCGTCTCTCGTAACCACATGACCAAGGAAGTCAACACTATCAAGCCAGAAGGCACACTTCGAGAATTTAGCAAATAGCTGGTGCTCTCTCAATGTCTGCAAAGCAATCCTCAAGTGCTGCTCATGCTCATCTTGACTCTTGGAATAAACCAGAATGTCATCAATAAACACAATAATAAACTGGTCGAGGAACGACATGAAAATCCGGTTCATCAAATCCATGAATGCTGCCGGAGCATTGGTGAGTCCGAACGACATCACCAAAAACTCATAATGCCCGTAGCGCGTACGAAAAGCAGTCTTCAGAACGTCATCATTCCGAACCCACAACTGATGAAAACCCGATCCCATAGAAAAATGTCCCGCACCCTGGAGCTGATCAAACAAATCGTCAATGCGAGGTAAAGGATACCTATTCCGCACCGTAACTCGGATCAATTGACGATAATCAATACACAATCTCAAACTGCCGTCCTTCTTCTTGAAGAACAGAACAGGAGCTCCCCAAGGCGAAACACTCGGACGTACAAGTCCCCTATCAAGCAACTCTTGCAACCGATTCTTAAGCTCCCTAAGCTCCGCCGGGGACATCCGATAAAGCGGTATAGAAATAGGCCCCGTGCCGGGGATCAAATTAATGCAAAACTCAATCTCACGCTCTGGCGGCAATCCAGGTAACTCATCGGGAAAAAATGTCGGGAAACTCTCGCACGATAGGAACCCGGTCCAACGAATCTACCGTGGCTCCGGTATCACGAATGAAAGCTAAGAATCCCCGACATCCTCTTCTCAAAAGCCGACTAGCGCAAAGGGCTGAAATCAAACTGTGAGGGGCGGAACCACGGTCCCCCTGCACAACAAGAACTGACTCGCCGGGAAAACAAAACCTGACTGTCTTCTCGCGGCAGTCCACGGACGTGTAGCACTTAGCTAACCAATCCATGCCCAGGAGAACATCGAAGTCCAATATCTCAAGAAGGATCAAGTCGACGGACGAATCTCTATCTCCAATACGGACAACACACGACCGAAACACGTGTCGCGCAACAACGACTCTCCAACAGGAGTAGTCACAACAAGTGGCTGATATAGCAAACACGACTCTCGGCCCAATCTCGGCACGAAATGTGTAGAAACATATGGGTGCGTAGATCCCGGATCAAACAAAACGTGTGCATCAAAAGAACATACGGAAAGAGTACCTGAACCCATTGCATTGGGCGCCTGCGCGTCCTGATGCGTCAAAGCAAAAGCTCGTGTCTGCCCTGTACCTGCAATCGGCTGTCCTCTGCCTCTTCCACCTCGTCCATTTTGAGCAAAACCTCCGCGACCACGACCTCTCTGAGCAAAAGTCTGACGCAGAACATCAACAAACATATGAGGCAACGCTCCCTGAGGTGAAGGTGGTAAGGTAACATATGGAACCACTGCCTCTCTCTGACGTATCTCAGTACAATCTCTAATGCGATGATAGAAACTCCCGCACTGAAAACATCCATACGATGACCGCTAACCCTCCTGGGAGCTAAACAACTGGCCTCGTCCCAAGCCTCTGCTACTCCCACGACCAGAATGAAATCTGTCACGGCGTCTAAACATCTGCCTTCGGGCTGATACACCAGTACGAACCCTCTTCGGTTCCGGAACGGCCGACGTCTCGGAAAGACGCTCCTCAACTAGTAGGGCTGTGTCCACTGCTGCTGCATACGTGTCACAATGCAGGGCGCTGATAGCGAGAAACAACTGGGTAATAGATGGGACAACCTCCTGTCACTGCGCTCGACTGGCCTCAACCAACGATCCCATCATCTGACGCAAATCCTTCATATCGGCCTCTAGCCTAGTAATACGATCTAGCGAAGGTAGATCAACCTGCTCCTGTACCACGGGCGTACCTCCCTGGTCAGTCCTCGTCTCAGACGAGCCAACTTTGACCTCGGCTCTCGCGGCCGCTCTTTGCGCCCTCGTAGTCTTCGGCAGCATAATGGCTAGAAATGAAAACAGGATTCGATAAGAACACGGAAATCGAATCACAAGGATGTATATAATCACGGAAGGAATTTCAACCAATAAGTCCTAAGGTCACTTAGGCGGAGTACCGTGTCGTAAGTATGTCGCGGAACATACACACGCTACGTCACTCTGCTTAACCTACCTACTCCATCATACCAAGGTCATCCTACACTCCGAAAGGTAAAACCTAGCGCTCTGATACTAACTTTGTCATGACCCAAAGTTTGGCACGTGACCGGCACTTAAACCACGTAACGTCAACGGGCGTAACGCAATTTAAGTAAGCCGAAGACCCAGAAATCTAAACCATCAAAAGTAGTAAGTGATAAAAACATTGTTAAAAACATTTGGAAATCTCAAGAAAAAATCTTTAAAGTTTAAATTTATTTTCTTAAAAATTTCGGCAGCACCTCCTTTGTAAAAACTAGCCCTGAAACGGGTACAAACATGAGATATAAGTAAAGCAACATATGATATAAATAAAGCATCCCCAAACGGGAGCAAATCATGCCCAAAGGAGGAAACAACCACCACAAGCATATATACGATGTCGTAGCGAAGAAATGGACAATATAAGTGAAAACCAGCATAAAAGATAAAACTGCATAATAAAAGCCGGCTCACACGAGCTCGACACCCAAAATCACAAAATAATATACAATATCGTCCTCACATCTCGTCTCTAAGTCAATACATAAAGTGGTAGATGGAGAGTATTAGATACAATATGGTGTACAATAAATATAAACGGATAACCGCAAAACCCACCTATAGCAAAATGTCTCACAGCCAACTGTAGCAGTATCCGCTGCAAAAAGATACGATAAGATAGCCCTGCCACGACTACTCTGAGGGTCAACCTGCAAAACACTGTGGCACAACGCGGGGGGTGGGGTGAGTTGCCAACTCGTGAATAGATACATGTAATCGCAGCTATGCACGTACTGTGATACTCTACCACATGCAATCTGATGGTATCAATATACTAATATGGATATGTAACAATCATGAAATGTACTCTATCAGGTACTACAAATACATGAAGCAATGCATATAAATGATGTTGAGTATGGGATAAAACATGTCATCATCAATGAATCATCATCGTGGAAAAACCGGTGTCCATCAACGACACCCCAAATCCCAATACCTCATGCGCCGTCACTTTGATCGGCCCCTCATATCTGTAAATCTCATGGAACCTGAGTGCCCAATATCGGCACTCGAAAATATCATGAAATACTCATGTCCAACATCGACATGTAAATACTCATCTCTCAGGTGCCGCATACCAGATCGGCCCTCAATATATCTCATGTCATAACTCCCAAACGGTATCCTCCGGATATCCGTCGGGCTCTGTACTATCACCGGTAGGTAGTAGTCCCTCCGCTGGGCTCACCACCTTTCTATACTAGTCTTCTTGCCCCGGGGTACCTCACCGGGTCCACCATGTACCCGAAGACGGTGCCTACCGCTCCTCGAATCGGGTATCTAACACAAGTATCAGAACCGAGAAAACTCATGGTGCACACATTGAAATATCATATCAAGATAAACCGGGTTTTCAAAACAATGTATACTTTCTTGAAATAGTGCTACGGTTCTCAAATCCATAAATCACATAAAATCCGTATCTCAATGCGTAAATCCATGAAATATGATATATGCAACATAAAACCGTAATATGAGCATATATGTAGTGTTCCCCTCTGAACATGGAGACGCGACCGCGCAGGTCCGTCTAGCCTGAATTTGGCGGCAGATGCTAATTGGTGCTATCCGTATACCTCTCCAAAGATGCCAAGTTGATTTATGACACCATGTATCAAAGGTTTAAACGGATGCAGCCGATATAGCAGACTTCGTCAGATTCCCCCTCGTTGAGGGGTTTTTGATTGTGGGGACGCTCTTCCCTCCAGGCGCAAGCCCCTGTAGTTAGTTACGCTACTGCATCGCGGTAACCACTTTCTCCTTCTCCAGATGGTCATTTCGTGTCGTGGTGTTTATTTTGTTTTTGGTTGCCCGTGGATTGTATACGGAGACTAATTTATGTTGTCGCCCGTAGGGCGTGGATTAGTCTGAATCCGTATCTTCTTAGATTTGGGTTTGGGGTTGGGTTTAAGAATACATTAGTCTCATTTGGGACTAAGATCAACTTAAACGTTAGTTAAGGATACATTAGTCTAATTTTAGACTTAGATCAACTTAACGGGATCGTTTAGATCCAACAAAAGAGCATTTGGACTCTATTGTTTAGTCTAGGAACTTTACGGTCCATAATTAGTTTAAGGACATTACGGTCCAACATTAGTTTAAGGATATTACGGTCCAAGGTTATGGACATCATAGTCCGTGGGTTTAAAGGGACCCCACAGTCCGAGGTTAAGGACATCATAGTCCGTGGGTTTAAAGGGACCCCACAGTCCGAGGTTAAGGACATCATAGTCCGTGGGTTTAAAGGGACCCCATAGTCCGAGGTTAAGGACATCATAGTCCGTGGGTTTATGGACCCCACTGTCCATGGAATGATTGGTTATCGGGACCCGTCACCTCTCTGAAGACGTTAAAGGATTACAACGACAAATATCAGAGGGGTGAAGAGATATACTCTTGAACCAAAGTTGATTGAGAAATCTGTAGTCCAATTTTGGACTAAAATCAATTAATTAGATTATGAGCACATGGGCTTAGTTAAATTTGAATTGAGGACTTATGGCCAACTTGGGCTAAGTCCAATCAGGTTTAAGAAAGTTGAACATTTGTTTGGGTTCAGTTCTTTTTTATTTAGCAATGCTAGACAGGGATTTGGGGGCTTTGACAACATTTTGTCTTTGGTTGAGCACTAAACCCTTCATTATAGCTCTGGGCTTTACTCTGCATTTCATATGAAATGATCAATCTTGAGATTCAGTTGAAGGAGAGGCTTGCCTTTAGAAACCTTAGCCAATTTGGGCTAAGATTGGCTTTAAAATAGTGTTAAACACTAGAGGATATTTGGCGATCACGTGCTCCCACGTGATGTGCTGAAAAATAGTGTTAAACACTAAGGACGAAGAGCTTAAAGTAGTGTTAAACACTAAAATTGAATTGGTCACGTGGGGTCACGTGAGGCATCTGAAGATGGGGCCAGACTTCCTTTATTTTGTTCTCAGAATATTCAAATAAGTGTTAAACACTTTTAGTCTTTGAAATCATCACGTGTGGACACGTGACAATGCCTCTGCGTTGGGCATCAATTCCCCTGTCTTCCCTTATTTTATTCTTTTGAAAAGGTTGTTTGTCAGGGGTCGCGTGGGGACACGTGAGGTTCCCTAGATCAGTACTGCCTTTGGCTTTGTTCTCTTTTATTTTGAAGGTCACGTGGGGGCACGTGAGGCATTGCCTCTGGGCTAATTCCTTCTTATTTTGAGGAGTCCATTAAAGGGTCACGTAGGGGCACGTGAGCATGCCTTATTCATTCCTTTTTGTTCGTTGGGATGAAGGGTCACGTGTTACCACGTGATCATTTTGGATACTTGATCTTTACGTGCATGGAGAGCTTTAAGTCTCTTGTTTTAATAATTAAATTCTTATGTAGGGTTAAACCCTAATTTTATTTGGAGGAATTAAATTCCTATATGTTTTGAAGAATTAAATTCTTTTATAGGGTTAAACCCTCATTTCATTTAGAGGAATTAAATTCCAATGTATTTTGGAAGAATTAAATTCTTCAAACTCAATTCTCTCTCTAAGTTTTGGATCTGCATGGCAGAATCTTCCCGATGAGAATTAAATTCTCAACTTATGGGGAGATCTGCTTCTGCAGATCTTCAACAAGAGGAAGAACTAAGTTCTTTATTCGGAAGAGTTAAACTCTTAGATTGAGAATTAAATTCTCTTTTATTTTGTGAGAGCTTGTAGAATGAACTTCTTCTTTTTTTCTCACCTAGTTTTTTTCTCTGAAGAGATCTTCTTTTTTCTCTCTTGAGAATTAAATTCTCCTATCTTTTCTCTCTCTGTTGTTGTATCTCTCCAAAAAAAGTAGATCCTTTTCTTTTCTCTTCTTGGCTCCTATTTATAGGAGAAAGAAAAGAATCAATTTGTTTAGTCTATCTTTCCTTGAAAGATTTTAATTGATTTTGTAAACAACATGATCTTTTAGATCACTCAGTGAATTTTATTCACCACTGGGATTTTAATCCAAAGATATTTTATCTGTTATTCCTGGCAAATTCCAGGGAAATCTTTCCTTGTATAAAACCTTTCCATAAATTGGTGATTTTTAATCACCATTGGATTTTTAATCCAATGGTGCTCCATTTTACAGAGCACAATTTTTCTTTTGTTTGAAAAGATTTAAAGAAATATTTGGGTTTTTGATTTACCTTAATTAGAATTTAATTCTATTAGTTCAGAAGGCTTAAGAGCCTGTCACGTATTGGCATGCGACCTTCTGATTGACCATTTAATTAGAATTTAATTCTATTATTTTAGAGATCTTAGGATCCCATCACATGTTGACACTGACCCCCCTGATTAAACATTTTAACCAGGATTTAATTCTGTTGTTTTAAAGAACTCAGGAATTATCACGTGTCAGCACGTGACCCTTTGGTCACGTGTGAGCACGTGATACCCCATTGGGGTTCTTCCTTGTTGTTTTATTATATGTTTAATTCTTTTTAGTGGGCTTAAAGGCCCATCACATGTGGACACGTGACTCTACTGATTGATTGTTTGATTAGAATTTAATTCTATTAATCAGAGAGCTTAGGAACCCATCACGTGTCAGCACGTGACCTTTGGTCACGTGTGGGCACGTGATGTCGCATTGGGGTATTCCTTGCTGTTTTATTATATTTTTTAATCCCTTTCAGTGGGTTTAAAGTTCTATCACGTGCGTAGCATATTTGCTCATAACTTTTGATCCCGGATGAATTATGAGGCCCATAATATATCAAATCGAAGGTTTTTTCGAGATGCTTTCGATACCATCAGAATTTAGCTATTTCTCATTTAGGAGTTTATCAAAATAAATACCGTAAAATACTGGTTCGCATTTTCTTAAACGTATCGCTGCCATTTGATACCTTGGGCTCTTTTGCGCCGAAATTTTTGGTGGGAACAAATGCCCCCACTAATTTGCCCACGTAAGTATATACGTGGGTGAACTAGTGCAGAGTTATGCACGGCCATAGAATTGAGGGCTTAGGAGACAAGTTTTACGGTCATTGTAGCCTAAGTCTTTTCCATCTTCATGAGCCGTAAGGGTCTCAAGAAGGTTTTTTCTCCCTACAGGTCGAGAGGATCCTGCAGGTGTATTTTCTCCTTAGGGTCATGAGGAATCCTAAATGCGTTTCTCTTGAGAGTCGTAAGGATCTCACAAGAGAATTTTCTCCCTTACAAGTCGAGAGGATTCATAAGTGATTGTTTCCCTCCTTATCGATGTTCGACTTTGGAGAGTGTGGTCCGTGAATGGAATGCAAGAGCCCATTTTGGACCGACTTGCAGGGCCTCAGTGCTTAGGAAACATGTTTTTTAATCCCCACTGCCTAAGGCTTTTCCCTACGAGTCGAGACGAATCGAGAAGTTCTCGCAAGGATGTCCTAACGTCACAGTTAACCTTTGCTCTTTACGACAGAAGTTCGTTAGGGTCTGTGGTACTAGGGTTTTGCCTGTCGTACCATCGCATTGGCTGATGTATCCCTCGATAGGCAATCTTGCTGTTCGAGTAGCCTTGCGACTGTCGTGTCTCTGATCCCTTCAGGGGCTGGACAAGACATCTTCAAGCAATCTTCTTAGGCAGTTTGACCTTCGGAAGAGTAAGCGTTATGAATTTTGCCATGCCGCTTTTTACTTGAGGTTTGGCTCAGTTTCGGGAGCCCCGATGAGTCATAACCACTCCGCGCTGGTGTGGGATGATCTCCGATAGTCTTTCAGGTTTTATATGAGTTGCCGTCAAGACCCTGAAGCTAGGAATTTGGCCTTTGCTTCGTTTGCTGGCATTGCGTCTGCTGTATCGAGACGAACGTCGAGGTTGTGACCACTCTGCGCTGGTGTGGGATGATCTCCGATAGTTTCAGGTTTTATATGAGTTACCGTCAAGACCCTGAAGCTAGGAATTTAGCCTTCGCTTCGTTTGCTTTGGTGTGTCCGAATCCTGTTGGAGAAAGGACGCTATAGTGACATCTCGTCTGCTGTATCGAGACGAACGTTGAGGTGGTGACCACTCCGCACTGGTGTGGGATGATCTCCGATAGTCTTTCAGGTTTTATATGATTTACCGTCAAGACCCTGAAGCTAGGAATTTGGCCTTCGCTTCGTTTGCTTTGGTGTGTCCGAATCCTGTTGGAGGAAAGACGCTGTAGTGACATCTCGTCTGCTGTATCGAGACGAATGTCGAAGTGGTGACCACTCCACGATGGTGTGGGATGATCTCCGATAGTCTTTCAGGTTTTATATGAGTTACCGTCAAGACCCTGAAGCTAGGAATTTGGCCTTCGCTTCCTTTGCTTTGACGTGTCCGAATCCTGTTGGAGGAAGGACGTTGTAGTGACATCTCGTCTGCTGTATCGAGATAAACGTCGAGGTAGTGATCACTCCGCGCTGGTGTGGGATGATCTCTGATAGTCTTTCAGGTTTTATATGAGTTACCGTCAAGACCCTGAAACTAGAAATTTGGCCTTCGCTTCGTTTGCTTTGGTGTGTCCAAATCCTGTTGGAGGAAGGACGTTGTAGTGACATCTCGTCTGCTGTATCGAGACGAACGTCGAGGTGGTGACCACTCCGTGCTGGTGTGGGATGATCTCCGATAGTCTTTTAGGTTTTATATGAGTTACCGTCAAGACCCTGAAGCTAGGAATTTGGCCTTCGCTTCGTTTGCTTTGGTGTGTCCGAATCCTGTTGGAGGAAGGACGCTGTAGTGACATCTCGTCTGCTGTATCGAGACGAACGTCGAGGTGGTGACCACTCCGCGCTGGTGTGGGATGATCTCCGATAGTCTTTCAGGTTTTATATGAGTTACCGTCAAGACCCTGAAGCTAGGAATTTGGCCTTCGCTTCGTTTGCTTTGGTGTGTCCGAATCCTGTTGGAGGAAGGACGCTGTAGTGACATCTCGCCTGCTGTATCGAGACGAACGTCGAGGTGGTGACCACTCCACGCTGGTGTGGGATGATCTCCGATAGTCTTTCACGTTTTATATGAGTTGTTGTCAAGACCTTGAAGCTAGGAATTTGGTCTTTGCTTCATTTGCTTTGGTGCGTCCGAATCCTGTTGGAGGAAGAACGCTGGGGTAACATTGTGTCTGCTGTAACGAGATGAACGTCGAGGTGGTGACCACTCCGCGCTAGTGTGGGATGATCTCCGATAGTCTTTTAGGTTTTATATGAGTTGCCGTCAAGACCCTGAAGCTAGGAATATTGCCTTTGCTTCGTTTGCTGGCATTGCGTCTGCTGTATCGAGATGAATGTCATGGTGGTGATCACTCCGTGATGGTGTGGGATGATCTCCGATAGTCTTTCAGGTTTTATATGAGTTGCCGTCAAGACCGTGAAGCTAGGAATTTGGCCTTTGCTTTGTTTGCAGGCATTGCGTCTGCTGTATCGAGACGAATGCTGAGGTGGAGCTGGGATTTTGCCATCACTCCGCTTTGTTTCGACCGTGAGGTCTTTCGTTGACGTTGCATCTACATCCTGCTGGACAGTGAAGGAACGCCGTTGTTGACATTGCGTCTGGTGTAACGAGACGGATGCTGAGATGGAGTTGGGATTTTGCCATCACTCCGCTTTGTTTCGACCGTGAGGTCTTTCATTGATGTTGCATCTGCATCCTGCTGGACTGCGAAGGAACGCCTTTGTTGACATTGCGTCTGGTGTAACGAGACGAATGCTGAGGTGGAGTTGGGATTTTGCCGTCACTCCGCTTTGTTTCGACCGTGAGGTCTTTCATTCACGTTGCATCTGCATCCTGCTGGACTGCGAAGGAACGCCGTTGTTGACATTGCGTCTGGTGTAACGAGACGAATGCTGAGGTGGAGTTGGGATTTTGCCGTCACTCCGCTATGTTTCGACCGTGAGGTCTTTCATTGACGTTGCATCTGCATCCTGCTGGACTGCAAAGGAACGCCGTTGTTGACATTGCGTCTGGTGTAACGAGACAAATGCTGAGATGGTCTCTAAGTTGTCTGTGAGCCATCGAGATTTGGAACTAGGGACTATGCCATGGCTCCGTTTGGTGATATTGCGTCTGAGACCCGCTGGAATGAGGAGGAACGCTGTTGTGGGTCTCCAGGCTGTAGATGTGGCCGTCGAGACTTGGCTGTTTTTCCGGTGGAGCCCGGTGGGAAGGTATGATTCCCTCTTTGTTTGTACCCCTGAATTGTATACAGGGATCGATGTGATCTCACATGTAGGGCAAGAGTTTCATTTTATATATTTTTTTCTTTCCACGATGCTCTATCATTTCAGCTTTTATATCGCGAAAGTCGCGATTGCTCAATCATTTCGGCTATTTTTCGCGGTGCCCAATCATTTCGGCCTTTTGTTTTATTTACTCGCTGCTTTTCATTGCGAGTTGCCCAACCATTTCGGCTATTTTGTATGCATACATTTTTACGTGCTGATTTTGTTGCAAGTTGCCCCATCATTTCGGCTATTTCATATGCATTTGTGGCTCGCTGGCTTTTTCGCTGCGAGTTTGGGATTTGATAATGATTTAAGCATCAGCTCGCTGCAACTGGGATATTGTAACAACCGAATCCAATTCTATAAATTTCAGTTACCGTATGTGTGGTATGTGGTATTTACTTCATCTATGCTGCTTTGACTGTTACCAGTTATAGTTTACATCGACATGTCATATTCTGCATATAACAATTTAAGTCATCTAAAATAAAATTAAAAATACTTGTCATGGCCTGCTCGACACCCCTAACTCTGTGGTAGCGTCCTTGCATCGTGTTCTCGTCCCGTTCAGTGAAACGGACGTGTTTGGACGGCTACGCGCACGTACGTGCGTCCGTTCTTGGGGGTATGCTTTTTAATTGTAAATTCCTTCATTTTAATTTTTGGAACCCGCCAATAATTTTCGTTTTTCGAATTCAAATTTTTGGACCCAACCCGGGCGCAATTCTGAAATATTTTGTATTTTCGCCAAATCCTATTTTCTAATATTTTTAAAAACCAACGAAATTAAATTCATACCACCAGAAAATATTTTTCCCATTTTTTAAAATCTTTTTAAAGTTTTTCCCTAACTGATCAACCCCACAAATCCTTCACAAATTTCCCCAGCCAATCACAATTGTTTCTTCTACCCCCGGGCCCCACACGTTTCTTTCCTTCACTAAAATCTTTTCTCATTTTTTTCCCTTATTGGCCACGAGCCAATGGCAGCTCTCATTTTCCTTCACCGGGCCCCACTCTCTCTCCCTCTCTCATTTCTCCTTCTCTTTCTCTCTCTTCTCTTTCTCTCTCGCGGGCACTAGAAGCCAATTTTCTTTCTCCTCAAAATCTTTCTCTCTCCTCTCGAGCTCTCTCTCCCTCTCTATCTCTCCCCCCTGCGTCTCTCTCTCTCCCCCCCGCGTCTCTCTCTCTCTCTTCTTCCTTTATATTTCTTTCTTTCCCTTCTCAAAAGTTTATCGAACCCATCCCTGCAAACCCTAGCCGCCTCGTCTTCCCTCGCCGTTGCCCGAGCGCCGACGCCATCGTCGCAGACCTCGTCGCCTCCTCGCCCTCGTCACCTCCACATCCTCTTCTTCCTCCTTCCCTCTCTTCCGAGCACCCTGCACCTGCAGCCGCCCCTCTGCATGTTTGCACCGCCGGATTTGTCGCTGCCAGTGGCCTCGTCTCCGTGCCCCGGCCTTCGTGCAACCCCAGTGAGCTTTACCTATCCCTTCTTCTTCTTCTTCTTCTTCTTCTTCTTCTTCTCCTTCCTTCTCCTTCCTTCTTTTCTTTTTCAGATCTGTTCTTGACTGCCGGTGGTCGCTGCAGGTACCTCGTCGGAGCTCCGTCGACGCCGTTGATCCTCATGATCCCTCTCCAGACCATTGTAAGCCTCCTTCCCTTCATTCTCTTTCTCTTTGTCTCTTTTCTCATTCATGCAGTCTTGAAGTATCGATGTTTACTGTTTTTGGGTTCGCCGAAATCCGGCCGTGCCGGCGACATTTCCTGACGATCCAGCGAGGAACCCTGACCCGTGTGGCTCCACTGTTCGTCGTTTGGGTTCATTCCGTAAACCGTGCGCACGTCGCGAGATTTCCCCGCCGACACGTAACGTTCCGTTTTCCGTTTCGCGACCCGTCGAGGAAAGTTAATCTTGCTACATGCTATTTAAACTAATACATATGCTATTTAAATTAATTTGTGCCTATTAGAGTGCACGGTGGATCTGTAGTTCCATTTAATACCAGAATTCCATTTTTTTCTTTAACATGTCGACGTCCCGTTATATCATTTTATAATCATGGCTCGAAACATACCAGTTTGCTTTTAGTTCTGTTATACATAGTATGCGCATTCATATTTAAATCTTGTAACAATTACTGGCATGACCCACAGTACCCCTCTTTATACTTTATACCTGTCGGACGACCGTTCGCGTACGTCTAACCTGATTTATCGTCCATTGCATATTTAGATTATTTAATACATATTAACTTTTTTTTTTATCATCCATATTGTTAAACTGTAGTTGAGAAATGTTAAAACTATCCCTTAAACCCAAACTGATAACCGTGCATCCTAGTAGTTCAATCTGTACCTATTTGCATATCATGTTCCAGTTTATTGTTCTGATAATTCCATGCTTGTTTATTTATAACCATGTTTATATTAGTTGATTTGTGAGCACCCACATATTATTTGTGCTTCCTGACATGACCTGTTGCACTTCCTATTTGATATGACATGGTACAGTACACTCTTGACATGACATGACACCTGTATACATTACCTGGCTTGACCTGATGTACCATGGTATTACCTGTTATTTGATCTTGTGTCTAATGCCAACAAACCTGACATGTAGTCCTTACGGACCGTTCCTATTGTCTATCCAGACAAACCTGCTCTTACCTGATCCTGTGTTGGCATTAGTTCTTGATTACTGAATACCTGACTTGACATACATAACTTGGGGATATGGGGAAATCAATGGTGAAACCTGACTTGTAACTCAATAGTTCGATACCTGTTCTGATCAGTTTTAGAGGCTAGGCCAGCCTTGGGATGATGCTGCTGACATCATTCATCTGTACATATTTCCTGTTTTAGTGCCTAGCGGCATGTCTCGCATTCAGCTCGAGAATCTTGACCGTGGTCCCGGGTATGCATGGGATACTATTGAGTTACATCGATGATTCATCAAATTGATTTCAAAGACTTTAGAGTAGAAACCCCAATAGAACAGTTTAGTTTACTCACTGCACACTACCCTTCACTGCCCTGATTTATATTACTGTTACACCTGCTTTTCATTCATGTTTATACTTGCATTGCATGTTACCCTGTTTTATTGTATTACTTGATGACATGACGCGCTGACGTCTGGGTTTTGCATGGCCCAGATTCCGTACCTTTGCTGCAGTCCGAGCAGGAGTACTTCAACCAGCAGGCCGAGCTGTGAGGTGTCAACAGTAGTTAGTTCTTTTATTTTCTGCATTTTATTCCTGATGTGAGCCCGTATTATGGGACATACATTCCAGTTATTTTGTATTGGATCTTTTGCTTCCACACTTTTATTATTCTTGACTCATGTTATCTTGGCTTATGGACATATATTAGATAGTTACATTTTGTTCTTGATATCTCTACAGCCGTAATATGACTGTGGATGGATACTTCCTACCCACAGGTAGCATGGTTGGCTATGTCACGTGCCCAATTTAGCGTACTCTGGGAAGCGGGGCGCGACAGATATTGCCAGGAGCGAATCATCATTTGCCTCTGTCAATGTCGAACAAAGGTGACTTAGCGAACAGGGTTAGGATCCTGTTGACTAAGGCTTTTGACTTCATGAGCCGTTAGGGTCTCATGAAGGTATTTCTCCCTACGAGTCGTGAGGATCTCGTAGGTGCGTTTTCTCCTTAGGGATCATGAGGATTCCTAAGTGTATGGTCTCTTAAAAGTCGTAAGGATCTTACAAGAGTGGTTTCTCCTTATAAGTCGAGAGGACTTACAAGTGTCTTTTGCCATATGAGCATATCCCCAGTCTCTGGTGAGGCTTTGTTAGGGAAATGTTTATTCGCGCCCGTGGATTGTATATAAGGGTCAATACTGAACCACTTGTAGGGCAGCATTGGAGGTTGTGATGGCTTAAGAACAGGTTCAGATCCCTGTAGCTTAAGGCTTGTGAATTCTATGAGCCGTGAGGGTCTCAAAGGAGGGTTCTCCTTACGAGTCGTGAGGATCTCACAAGTGTAATTTCTCCTTAGAAATCGTGGGGATCCCTAAGTGTGTTGCTCCCTTGTGAGTTGTAAGGATCTCACACAGGTGGTTTCTCCTTACAGGGTCGAGAGGACCTCGCAAGTGTGTTTTAACAAGATTGCGCCCTTTCGGGTTTTCACAAACTCGCCGGTAGCCCTGCTGTTTTTACTTACGGAGCCCTTTCGGGGTTTCATCCGTGCCCATTTCGCTTATGGACGTACCGTTTTTTTTTGCAATCCGTAGTAGTTTATCGACGTCTCGGTCAATAGCCAGTTTTAGGACATAGTGGTCCATCGTTGCCATATTTGAGGCGAATTTGTAGTTTACGGACTTTTCGGTCCAATGTTTATCCTGTATGCACGTGCATTTGTCACGTGACGGGATACATGACGCTGATATGGAATACACCCATTTAGGGTATGATTTGATATGGTTAGAGTATTTTGTGACCCATCCCTATCACGGGTTCTCCAACTTGACGCCGACTCCTAGCCCCTTCGAATAGGGCCATTTGGCGTTCTCAATCAGTTTTGCTCTTCTGACGAGCTTCGTTCAGTAGCATGTCGATCTTCGTCTGACGGTTCCAAGGATTTTGGTATTGATCATGCCCCCAACTCTTTTATATTATCTTCTGATGCCGAGTGGGCTTCTTTGTTATTGAGCAACGAATGAGAGATTATGTGACAACTTGCCACATAATCTTCTGGTTCCTGTGACGAGTTGTCACCCTCATCATTTTCGCTATCTCCGCCCTCCAGGATATGGTTGAGAAATTCTTGGAGTGTGACCAGGGTTCGTGCCTTTTGGTTTTATTCCTCCAGCATGTCAATATGCTTTTGCGAGTCCGTGCGCTTGTCATCAAACTGAGCGGGCTTTTTGGTCTTCTTCTCTTTCTTCGAAGACTTTGACGGCTGGGCTTGGGTGTTTTGCCCATCGCCATTAACTCCCAATGTTGGGCGTGGTTTCAGCATCCCCTTGATGATCTCCGGCTCTAGCGGATTTTTCCACCTGATTGCTGGGTATGCTTGGAGATCCTTCAGCATTCTTTTCGTCTTGGCTGAAAGAGCGACCTCCCATGGAGCTTCTTCTATAAAAGAGCATGATGCCCCTGGCGTGTCTACCTTTTTAGGAGCGTGAAGTTGTGGCGGGTTCACCTTCCAGTTTTCGGATAGCGCGAATTTGCCCTGCTGGTATTGGTCCTCAATCCAGCCTTTGAAGATGAAGCAATTTTCGATTGGATGGCTTACTGCTTGGTGGTAAGGGCAGTAATTAGGGTTGTTGACATCGCCTGACTGCAACAGACGTTTTGGATCCGGCAGATTGATGAGTCTGTTGCGCATTGCCAGCTCGAACAGTCTCCTCGTTTTATCCTGGGGAAACGAGTAAGGGCGTCCCAGTCTCTCCTCGAGGGATGGGCCTGGACGCACATTGTTTTGGCGAACAACCGGCTTTAAGTTGCTCGGTTGTTGTTGAGTATTGGCGACAAAAGTCGCTTTCCCTTTCCCTTTTTCATTCCGAGATTCCAGCTTCGAAGGAGATAGTCTATCACCCATCTGATCCATTTGGGCTAGCTTGTCGATCAAGGCCTGGAAAGTAGTTGGCTTGAAGAACATCATGAATTGGGAGATGGTCGCCTGAGGGTCAAGGGTCCCTATGAACATACCTACCGCAGGTGCTTCTTCGATGCGCTGTTCGCATTTCGACCACAGATATTCCGCCATCGTATTGCGTATTGCACCCACGTTTTGCCTCGCTTTACCTTAGCGTTAATCAGTGCGGTGATCGGGGTGTGTTCGCTAGCGCTTGCAAAACGCTGAGTGAATAACAACTCCATCTCCGTGAATGTCTTGACGGAGTCGTTGGGAAGCTCGGAATACCATTCGGATGCCGTCTCCGCCAAACTGCCGACGAATTGGCGAACCGGTAGCTTATCATCCCCTCCGGTGTTGCCGTAGAGAGCCCTGAACTAAGCGACATGTTGATGCGGATTTCCCGTCCCCTTATATACATGGAATTTGGGAATCGTATATCCCGGCGGGTACCTTATTTGGTCATACCAGCCCGGATAGGGTCGTCCATTCTTAACGATTTGCCCGGCCGTTTCGCTCGCATGATGAGCTCGTATTTTCTGAGCGATGTAATCATCTAGAGTGGCCTTGGAGATGGTCTCCTCCTTGGCTGCTGAAAGAGCCGGAGGAGGGTTCGATGTCTCCCCTCTGTCGTCTTCAATGATAATCGGAGGGTCTTCAGCTGGAGGTTTCGGCTGTAACATCATCCCGGCCATTTCTTGGAACAAAAGAGCCATTCGTTTTATGTGTGCCGCCGCTCCGCGGCCTCTTTTTCTTTCCTCTCGAGCATTTTTCGGAGGAATTCAGCATCAGTTTCTTATTCACGGCGCTGCTCCGAGGATGTCTCCGGGCTTGCTTTCGGTCCCGTAAGTGCGACCATAGCTGTTAATATCTCTTGGAGCTTTTGTTGTTGTTGCTCATGTACCTTAGTCACTGATCGCGTAAGCGGCCGATGACCTGTGGAGATACGGCTATCCTATTTTCCGGATGCCATATAGACGGTGTGCACCACCATGCTCCCAGACATGGGGCGTTTGGGTTCAGTGGTCTTTCGATTCATCGCAGACGCAGGGATTTTCTCCGGCCTTTTCCTCTTGTGGGCGGTCGAAGTTGAGGGGGCTATTGCAGTGGACACCCAAGTAGCCGTCGCCTTCTGTGGCTTGACAGGATGGTCGTCTTCTCGCTGAACTTTCACCTTTTTCTGTCGGCGAGAGTAATCTTGGTCAATCACCGAGTCTTGGACTTGACGCTAGACCTTGTAAGTTTTAGAGGACGCCGTTGAGGGGGCTGCTCGAGCTTCACCTTTGTAGCATTCTCCGTGGGTGGAGGAGATCTCTTCAGCACGGCAGTCGGAGAGTTTTTACGCACCCTCCTTAGCGGTTCAAAGCTGTTCCCAGTTGGAACAACAGCATCGATTTCCACCGTTGGAGCCGGCAGAGTCAATCCAGAAGGAGTTGCCCCCAGCCTTCTTTACTCGGCGCCAGTGGCGACGTCGAGCGTGTCGAGCCGTTGGGATTGTTTCAGCTGTAGGGGTGACTTTCTCATGCCCCCTGTGTTGGTCAGAAGTTGTTGTTGTCAGCCTCTTAAAGACCGATGTCCGTTGAGAAACAATGTCCAATCTGTCAAAGATAGACCTCCGGGTAGGAGAAGCAGCTTTGAGGACTTCGCCTGGAGTGGGAGCCCGAATGGACAGCCTTGTGAAGACTGACTTCTTGGCAGAAGAAGATGATTTCGTCTGCTTGAGCCGGGATGGCTGCTTCAGGTATTGCAGGCTTGTTGGCGCTCTGGCCCAGTCTGTTGAAAACTGAGACATTGGATTTGGACGACCCGTTGAGAGGGGCCGCGACAGTGGTAAGTCGATCAAAGACCGACTTCTTTGGGGCTTCTTGTCACGCCCCGCTTCCCGGTATACGGTGAAGGGGACGCGACCGGTCCGCTACCTATTTACTGTGAAGTAAATATGCTAAGCGTATCTAAGCAATATAAAAATAAAGCACAAGATACAAGATATAATAAAAACAGCAACTTTATTTATTCACATTATTTTTGTACAATACATGGAAAGTAAATACAACGGAATAAAGCAATGCTTAAACAATGGCATAACAGAATGAAAATTACTGAATGGAAAGTGTACAATGACTAGAGCTCGGGGTCTTCACTGAACTGGTCCAAGTCTTCAGCAGTGGGCTCGATCTCTGAAGTGTCCAGATCACCTGACGACATTCAAAGAAGAAAGAAAGAGAATGTCGTCAGCAAACAGGTCACTCGGTAAGTCCCAAAGATAAGGGAGAAATAGAATAGACAGAATAAGAAGGTATCTTTTAAAGTTATATTATATTATTGTAATGTTGTGTTAACGCTGTTGTTTGTAGCTTGGTACAGAAAGATACCAGTGTATACGAGAGGGGTCTCTATATGCTAGAGACCAGAGAAAATGGAATGTACAAGGAACCGTTAAACCACGGTACAACAATAACGGAAAATAGGTTAGGTGTCTTAATCTTATTGTCTCGTGCCACTTTTAACACCTTCCGTTCCAATCTACCCCTCAAACCCCGTAGTGTTTTGATTGTATTGTTGTATTGTATTGTATAGATTGTATAGTTGGATGACTGACCAAAACCATGATATCAATAAACGGATGCGACTGAGTAATCAGGTAAATGAAATAACTGTAGAATCATGTAAATGGATGTATATCCATGGTTTGGTTCAGTCAAGTTGTATAGATTGATAACTGGATTCATGGATTCATGTGTTCATATTGAATTGGAATATTGTAGATTGTAGATTGTACTTGAATCATATTCAAGTCAGATATAATCAGACTCAAACCCGAGTCAGACAATTAAAAATGTAAATCGAAGTCTTGATTATTTCTTAAACCTATATTTACTAGGGTCTTTAGGGTAATTTATAAAACTTGAGAGGGTTTTATGTAAAAATATTTTTTATATAGTTTTCAAGATAAATCCCAAGTAATTATTATCGTCTTTAGAGTTGCAATAATTGTAGATTTTATATTAGTGATATTTCTAATGAGAATAACCTAATTCCATAAATAAAGGTATTTATGTGTAAATATTGTTTAAATGGAATTCAGGGTATTTTAGTGTAAACCGATTCTTGTGCCATTTTTAGAAAAAGGTTGAATATTCATAATAATTCAAAGTAGGTATTTTGGAGTTACATATACATATATTTATATGAAAATAAATTTTTATATATTTAATATAATCTAGAAATCTCATTTTTCTTAAGATGTCGTATTTAAATCTTTCGAGACCGAATGCTCCTTGCGGAGTTCTGCATCTCGCACTACTAAGCCCGAGGATGTGCAATAATCCACACCATCCCGAACGGGTTTCCCAAAGTGGTTTGTAGCGGCGCTTTGCAAAGATTTGTTTAAATACTAATCTTTAAAGAAAAACGGTTTTATTAAGTTAATGGTATTTATTTGCAAAAGATGCCGATTGCCAGTATTCTATGGTTTAGATTGTTCCTAGTTGGCGATAAGTTGTGAGAATCCCTCAAATCGCCTCTTCACCGCCAATTGTGGCCAGGTAAGTACAGATGAAGAAAGGAGAGATCCGCTTACGAATCGCCGTGAGACGGGCCTTTTAAAGTTACCTTTCTCACTTGTCTAGCGTAGGCACCACAAAATCAGGTTTAGATAAACGACTGAATGCCCACAACCTAGCTCTTTCCTAATGAATGTGACAGTCCTTAATCGGCCGAGTCTAGATATTTTTTATTAGTTCAAAAGTTATTTATTTATAAAGATGTATCAATACTAAATCTTTTAGAATTGGTTTTTATTAAGTAAAGGGTATTTAAATGAAAATGTTTGTTTTCCCATATTCTAAGTTCTCGAGGTATCGTGTTATGTTTGCATATGGAGTGTATGAGGATGTAGGTCGTTACCTCGTGATCTACTTAAAGGTATAGCAAGTTTAATGGAGTTAAATGTATAATTGAAACAATGTGGTATTTAAGTGAAAAATACGATAAATGGAAATAGCTATCATTTTATGAATTTAAACTTGATCAATTTAGTTGATTAGTGTTTAATATTCAACATGAGAGTGTTTAAATATAATTGAAATAACGAGAAGTGAAGTTTATAAGAAAACCAAATCGGAAATCGGATTTGTGCCGATTCCGTCGGGTTTTGTAATTTCGTATTTTTAGAATAGAAAAGAGAGATAGAAAAGGGATTTATGGGTTTTAGGTCACACAAGAGAGTGAAATGGAATTAGGGGAATCGCCGATGTGTTGCGTCGTCGCCGGTAGTTCCTAAAACGATCACCGGAAGTTCGCTGTAGATTTCGCCGGAGCTTCGCCTTTCGGTCGTTTTCAAAGTACACATGATTCTTGGAATTTTGAGAGAGTAGGCTCAGAATTTTGGGGTGAGAGGGTAGGGCGTAGGGGTTATTTATAGGGTTAGGCTAGGGTTAGGGTAGGTGTAGTGTTTTAATTAAAAAAAATGTAAAAAGGTGTAAAAATCATTAAAAATTGAAGCAAATGGGTGTTAATGTGCTCTCTGGAACCGATCTCATAAATTGGAGGGTGCAGGGGGTATGAGGAGGTGAAGGGGCACATTTTCCCAGTTGGCAACTCGGCCGTCCGGCCGAGTCCGTCCGAGTCGGGGGTCAGGTAGGCGGGGAGTCTTTTGGTTAAGCCTCTGGTACTTTTACATTAGTGGGTGTAGTGGGAAATTTGGGAGTTATCACGTGTTGACTGTTGGACTTCTAAAAAAATTTAAAACAAAATAATATTAAAAATAATATGGGGCATGGGATTTGAACCCTGGTGGCTTGGTTCAGCAATGCAAGGTATTACCAATGAGCTACAAGCTCTTTCTTGTAATTAAATTGCTAATTAATTACTTAAGTCTTGTGCTCAGGTAATAAATACCCCTTTATGGATTTTTGAAATTTTTTTGTAAAAACTTGTATAGGAAATTTGGGGTTGTTACACTTCTTGCGACAGCAGCGGGGCATTGAAGCTCATCGGTGGGATCATGGTCCCAAAGAACAGCCCAGTGGTGGACTGAGTTACTTGCTCCATTGGCATCTTGAACAGGGAGGCCGCTTGGGGCCCGTAGGTTATACCTCCAGATGAGGCGGAACGGGAGTTGCAATTGCAGCTGGAGCAGTTAGAAGCCATTGATGTTCTGTTTTCTGCACGGGAGCAAAACCAAATCTTAGTACCTCGAACCCAAAGGCAACCATATCAAACCGCGATTCGTTCGCGAACACGTCGCACGAAGTGTGGAGTGGAAAGAGGAAAAGGTCCCACCGGGCGTGCCAGAATCTGTTCCCCTCCGAACACGGAGACGCGACCGCGCAGGTCTGTCTAGCCTGAATTTGGGGGCAGATGCTAATTGGTTCTATCCGTCCACCTCTCCGAAGATGCCAAGTTGATTTATGACACCATGTATCGAAGGTTTAAACGGATGCGGCCGATATAGCAGACTTCGTCAGATTCCCCCTCGTTGAGGGGTTTTTGATTGTGGGGACGCTCTTCCCTGCAGGCGCAAGCCCCTGCAGTTAATTACGCTACCGTATCGCGGTAACCACTTTCTCCTTCTCCAGATGGTCACTTCGTGTCGTGGGTGTTTTTTTTGTTTTTGGTTGCCCGTGGATTGTATACGGAGACTAATTTATGTTGTCGCCCATAGGGCGTGGATTAGTCCGAATCCGTATCTTCTTAGATTTGGGTTTGGGGTTGGGTTTAAGGATACATTAGTCTCATTTGGGACTAAGATCAACTTAAACGTTAGTTAAGGACACGTTAGTCTAATTTTAGACTAAGATCAACTTAACGGGATCTTTTAGATCCAACAAAAGAGCATTTGGACTCTATTGTTTGGTTTAGAGACTTTACGGTCCATAATTAGTTTAAGGACATTACGGTCCAATATTAGTTTAAGGACATTACGGTCCAAGGTTAAGGACATCATAGTCCGTGGGTTTAAAGGGACCCCACAGTCCGAGGTTAAGGACATCATAGTCCGTGGGTTTAAAGGGACCCCACAGTCCGAGGTTAAGGACATCATAGTCCGCGGGTTTAAAGGGACCCCACAGTCCGAGGTTAAGGACATCATAATCCATGAGTTTAGGGACCCCACAGTCCATGGAATGATTGGTTATCGGGACCCGTCACCTCTCTGAAGATGTTGAAGGATTACAACGACAAATATCATAGGGGTGAAGAGATGTGCTCTTAAACCAAAGTTGATTGGGAAATCTGTTGTCCAATTGGGGACTAAGATCAATTAATTAGATTATGAGCACATGAGCTTAGTTAAATCTGAATTGAGGACTTATGGCCAACTTGGGCTAAGTCCAATTAGGTTTAAGAAAGTTGAACATTTGTTTGGGTCCGGTTCTTCTTTATTTAGCAATGCTAGACAGGGATTTGGGGGCTCTGACAACATTTTGTCTTTGGTTGAGTACTAAACCCTTCATTATAGCGCTGGACTTTACTCTGCATATCATATGAAATGATCAATCTTGAGATTCAGTTGAAGAAGAGGCTTGCCTCTGAAAACTTAGCCAATTTGGGCTAAGATTGGCTTTAAAATAGTGTTAAACACTAGAGGATATTTGGCGGTCACCTGCTCCCACGTGATATGCTGAAAAATAGTGTTAAACACTAAGGACAAAGCGCTTAAAGCAATGTTAAACACTAAAATTGAATTGGTCACGTGGGGTCACGTGAGGCATCTGAAGATGGGGCCGGACTTCCTTTATTTTGTTCTCAGAATATTCAAATAAGTGTTAAACACTTTTAGTCTTTGAAATCATCACGTGTGGACACGTGACAATGCCTCTGCGTTGGGCATCAATTCCTCTGTCTTCCTCTATTTTATTCTTTTGAAAAGGGTGTTTGTCAGGAGTCACGTGGGGACACGTGAGGCGCCCTAGATCGGTACTGCCTTTGGCTTTGTTCTCTTTTATTTTGAAGGTCACGTGGGGGCACGTGAGGCATTGCTTCTGGGCTAATTCCTTCTTATTTTGAGGGGTCCATTAAAGGGTCACGTGGGGGCACGTGAGCATACCTTATTCATTCCTTTTTGTTCGTTGGGATGAAGGGTCACATGTTACCACGTGATCATGTTAGATACTTGATCTTTACGTGCATGGAGAGCTTTAAGTCTCTTGTTTTAAGAATTAAATTCTTATGTAGGGTTAAACCCTAGTTTTATTTGGAGGAATTAAATTCCTATATGTTTTGAAGAATTAAATTCTTTTATAGGGTTAAACTCTCATTTCATTTAGAGGAATTAAATTCCAATGTATTTAGTTAAATTCTTCAAACTCAATTCTCTCTCTAAGTTTTGGATCTGCATGGCAGAATCTCCCCGGTGAGAATTAAATTCTCAACTTATGGGGAGATCTGCTTCTGCAGATCTTCAACAAGAGAAAGAACTAAGTTCTTTATTCAGAAGAGTTAAACTCTTAGATTGAAAATTAAATTCTCTTTTATTTTGTGAGAGCTTGTAGAATGAACTTCTTCTTTTTTTCTCACCTAGTTTTTTTCTCTGAAGAGATCTTCTTTTTTCTCTCTTGAGAATTAAATTCTCCTCTCTTTTTTCTCTCTGTTGTTGTATCTCTCCAAAAAAAAGTAGATCCTTTTCTTTTCTCTTCTTGGCTCCTATTTATAGGAGAAAGAAAAGAATCAATTTGTTTAGTCCATCTTTCCTTGAAATATTTTAATTGATTTTGTAACCAACATGATCTTTTAGATCACTTAGTGAATTTTATTCACCTCTGGGATTTTAATCCAAAGATATTTTATCTGTTATTCCTGGCAAATTCCATAGAAATCTTTCCTTGTATAAAATCTTTCCATAAATTGGTGATTTTTAATCACCATTGGATTTTTAATCCAATGGTGCTCCATTTTACAGAGTACAATCTTTTTTTTTGGAAAGATTTAAAGATATATTAGGGTTTTTGATTTCCCTTAATTAGAATTTAATTCTATTAGTTCAGAAGGCTTAAGAGCCTATCACGTGTTGGCATGTGACCTTCTGATTGACCATTTAATTAGAATTTAATTCTATTCTTTTAGAGATCTTAGGATCCCATCACGTGTTGACACGTGACCCCCCTGATTAAACATTTTAACCAGGATTTAATTCTGTTGTTTTAAAGAACTCAGGAATTATCACGTGTCAGCACGTGACCCTTTGGTCACGTGTGAGCACGTGATGCCCCATTGGGGTTCTTCCTTGTTGTTTTATTATACTTTTAATTCTTTTCAGTGGGCTTAAAGGCCCATTACGTGTGGACACGTGACTCTACTGATTGATTGTTTGATTAGAATTTAATTCTATTAATCAGAGAGCTTAGGAACCCATCACATGTCTGCACGAGACCTCTGGTCACGTGTGGGCACGTGATGTCCCATCGGGGTATTCCTTGCTGTTTTATTATATCTTTTAATCCCTTTCAGTGGGTTTAAAGTTCTATCACGTGCGTAGCATATTTGCTCATAATTTTTAATCCCGGATGAATTATGAGGCCCATAATATATCAAATCAAAGGTATTTTCGAGATGCTTTCGATACCATCAGAATTTAGCTGTTTCTCATTCGGGAGTTTGTCAAAATAAAGCCCGAAAGATACTGGTTAGCATTTTCTTAAACCTATCGCTGCCATTTGATACCTTAGGCTCTTTTGCGCAGAAATTTTTGGCGGGAACATGTAGCTATTGCAAGGTATGCATGTATGCAAGTATGTTTGTACGCAAGTATGTATGTACGCCTAATGAAATTCATAGGCGTAATAAAACAAGAATCATGTCTAATCATCAATAATAAGTTAAGCTAAGCAATGTATTTTCCATGGTAATTCTATAATGTGAGTGTCATGGAAATTACTAACGGTGTGTGTGTGGCATACAGTTTAGTGCTCGTGCAACATAGACCATTAGTTACAGTGCCGTGTCTCATTAATACTATGTCCATATACAACAGAAAATGGGGTATGCAACAATGGTACACATGCACAATCAACGTATATATATATATATATATATGTATATACGTATAACCAATAGTCATATCATTGAATCTAGCCCCGACGCATAACGCCATACGAGCGATTCCCTCGTAGATATTAAATCTACTCACCGGTGATCTTGAGCTAAGTAAATCCGACCACCTGCTTTCCCTTCTTCGCAGCATCCGAAGTCCCCGCCTGCGATCCTATTAACACAAAACACAATAACACATTGATTTAGCAAACTACGTAATAATAACGACACGACGCCAATTTAACGAACCGGTTCCCTTAAGCTACAAAAGGGTTCGCTTAGCGGCTAACGTGTGTGTGTCAACATCACCAAAACAGACCCACCACTGCAAGCTACCCGGAACACTTAAACTACGCCGGATCAATCGTATCGTATTTTGCTGAAACGCCCAAAACTAGCTAACTGGTCCCAGATTTTTCTACACAAACAAATAGTGAGAGTTGCAAGTCCCACGAGCCTACACACAACCCCAGGGACCCCACGACCAAAACATAACCCCTCAGTCACCAGTCTGGCCGTAATTTGCGGCCAGAATCAATAAAATTGCGGCCAAGATATAAGGGAATGGACTTAGGTTTTTATGGTAGCTTCTAGGTCTCTAAACTAGGTCTCTGTGATGGAAACTTCTCCAATAATTGCCTGGTTTGAAAGCAGATTCACCCGAGACACAATTCCATACCAAAATACGACATTTGCATAAAAACTAAACTTTAAGTGTTCTAAACTGAAACTAATTAGCAATACTACAAAATAACTACCTAATTAACAGTTAGGAGCCATTACCTATCCACACTTGCTCCAAAACCCTATCTTTTCATGCTCCAAGTGATCACCATTAGCTTTAGATCAAGTTTAATGAAGGGTGTTTTGAGTTTTGTGAAGATTAGTGAGGATTTATGAGGATTTAGTTTGGTTTAGTGAAGAACAAGGGAGGTGTTCAGTTTGAGGGAGTGAGGGGATGAGATGAAAAGAAAATATGAGAGTGAGAAAACAAATGAGAGTGAGAGTGAGGGAATGAGGGTGTATGTGTGAGGGTAAGGGGTGTGGGAATGAGGGGTGAGTTTAGCATAAGCCATGCATGTTTCCCCCAATCAGAGAGCAAAGTTCTGTTCAAAATTTGAAATTTGAGCTGAGGCAGCGCCTCACGTGCAAAGCACGAGAGCGCCAGCGCCATGAGTCAAAGACCCTGAGGCAGCGCCTCATGTGCAAAGCACAAGAGCGCTGGCGCCAAGAGTCAAAGACTATGAGGCAGCGCCTCAGGTGCGTAGCACGAGAGCGCCAGCGCTAGAACTAAATGTTCTCCACCATTGGATTAAAGATCCAACGAAGATGATAAATCATCAAATTACAGAATTATATTCTGTTGAGGAAATACCCCTCAAATCTTTCCAAATAAGAAAGATTGTGCTCTGTAAATCAGAACACCATTGGATCAAAGATCTAATGGTGATTAAAAATCACCAAGATACAGAATAAGTTCTGTATGGGAAAATATTTTCCCAATCTTGTTAAAAACAAGAAAAATGTCTTCTATAAAACAGAAGTCATTGGATCAAAGATCCAACGATAGATAAAATCCCCAAATCAATTAAAGATCTCTCAATGAGAGATCTCTTTAACCGATTCAACAAATCAACCCCTCTATATATAGGACCCAAGACTTCAAGTCTTATAGAGAAGAACCTCCCCATAAGTTTCAAATTGAAAGAAGAAGATTAGAAGAACTCCCCCATAAACTTCAGAGTTCACGGTGAGAACTACCTCTTTTCAAGGTAAAGAAAAACAAAAGAGATCATAGCATCTCCTCATAAAAGAAGAACTTAGTTCTTAGATCCATGAGACAAAATCTCTCATAAAGAAAAACAAAAGAGATCATAGCATCTCCTCATAAAAGAAGAACTTAGTTCTTAAATCCATGAGACAAAATCTCTCATAAAGAAAAACAAGAGAGATCATAGCATCTCCTCATAAAAGAAGAACTTAGTTCTTAGATTCATGAGACAAAGTCTCTCACAAACGAGAATTTAATTCTCAGAGCACCGAACTGATCAGAACTGCCAAAAATAGTTTCTGGCACTCAGCGCCGAGCGCTCCATGTGCTCCTCACGTGGGTGCTACTTAATAAAGAGTGCTCTGCACTCATTGGTTAGCACTCAGCGCCGTGCGCTCTACGTGCTCCTCACGTGGGCGCTATTTTATAAAAAGCGCCTTAGCACTCCAAGTCTGGCACTCAGCGCCAAGCGCTCCACGTGCCCCTCACGTGGGTGCTGATGAAATAAAGAGCGCTATGTAAATAGAGCTTAGCGCTATAAAGAGTGTTCAACACTCAATAAAAAAAAGAAAAAAAAAAGAAAGAGGGGTGTCATAACCTAAATCAATGCTCGGCATTGTTGAACAAAAAGGGACTGAGCCCAAACAAATGTTCAACATTTTATTCAAAACCGAGTGGACTGAACCCAAACAAATGTTCAACATTTTATTCAAAACTGAGTGGACTGAGCCCAAGTTGGTCACAAGTCCCTAATTCAGATCAACCAAGCCCATGTGCTTACGATCTCTTTAATTGGTTTTAGTCCCAAACCTGACTACAGATCTATCAACCAACATTGGTTCAAGGGCACATCTCTTCACACCTTTGATATGTGTTGTTGTAATTCTTCAACGTCTTCAGAGAGGTGGCAGGTCCCGACAACCAGAAACTCTATGGACTATGATGTCCTTAAACCGATGGACTGCAACGTCCCTAAACTAAACTCTACGGACTATGACGTCCTTAAACTTCATGGACTATGATGTCCTTAAACCGAATGGACCGTGATGTCCCTAAACTAAAATGATAGAGCCCAAATACTCTTTCGTTGGATCTAAATGATCCCAAAATCCCGTTGAGTCGATCTTAGTCTAAAATTTGACTAACGCATCCTCAACAAACATTTAAGTTGATCTTAATTTCAAACGAAATTAACGATCCTTAAAACAAACCAAACCCAAATCTAAGAAAATACGTATTTGGACTAATCTCCGCCCTACGGGCAACAACATAAATTAGTTTCCGTATACAATCCACGGGCAACCTAAAACAAAAAAAACATACACGACACGAAGTGAACATCTGGAGAAGGAGAAAGTGGTTATCGCTACGTGGTAATGTAATTAACTGCAGGGGCTTGCGCCTGCAGGGAAGAGCGTCCCCACAATCAAAACCCCCTCGCAAACGAGGGGGAATCTGACGAAGTCTACTACAGCGGCCGCATCTGTCTAAACCTCCGATACATGATGCCATAAATCAACTTGGCATCTTTGAAGAGGTGGACAGATAAAACCAAATAGCATCTACCCCCAAAATTCAGGCCAGACGTCCCAAACGTCCCGGTCGCGTCTTTCGGCGGTGAACAGATTCTGACACGCCCGGTGGGACCTTTTCCTCTTTTCACTCCACACTTTGTGTGTCGTGTTTTGCGAACAAATCGCGGTCTGCTATGGTTGCCTGTGGATTCTAGGTACTAAGATTTGGTGTCTTGCTCCGTGCAGAAGAGAAAAGAAGATCAATGGCTTCCAACTGCACCAATTGCAACAACAATTCCCGCTCCGCCCTGTCTGGAGGAGTAACTTACGGGCCCCAAGCGGCCTCCATCTTCGCAATGCCGGTGGAACAGGTGACACAGGCCACCACTGGGTTGTTCTTCGGGACCATGATCCCGCCAACAAGCTTCAACGCTCCAGTGCCGTCACAGAAATCTCCAAAGAAGTCGGTCTTCGACCAGCTTGCAACTATCGCGGCCCCTCTCAACGGGTCGTCCAAGTTTACTGCATCAATCTTCGACAGGCTGAGCCTAAGCTCCAGTGGGCCCGTAAAGAGGCCTGCAATACCTGAAAGAGTTATCCCGAAGCGGATAGCCATTCCAACTCCGATAGACGAAGTCGTCAAAAGGGCTTCTCCTGCTAAGGGACCGGTTTTCGCAAGACTGGACGTTCCAACTCCCGCTGCAGGCGGGGTCGTTAAAAATGCTTCCCCTGCCAAAAAGTTGGTCTTTGCAAGATTGACCGTTCCCTCTCAGTGGACACCGGTCTTCGACAGGTTGACCCCAGCAGCCCTTCAGCAGAACAAGGGGCATAATGAAGCTACCCCCATAACTGAGCCAGTCCCATTTGCAAGACATGCTCGACGTCGCCACTGGCGCCGAGTGAGGAAAATTGGGGACAGCTCTCCCTCTGGACTGACTCCACCAGCTCCAATGGTGGAAATTGATGTTGCTGTTCCAACTGGGAACAACTTTGAGCCGCTCAGGAAGGTGTGCAAGAACTCTCCGATCGCTGTGTTGAAAAGGTCTCCTCCACCCACTGAAAATGTTGCTAAAGCGAAGCCGGAACAGCCCTTTCAACGGCTGTCCTCCAAAATCCACAGGGTCTGGCGAAGAGTCCAAGACTCTGTAATCGAAAAAGACTACTCCCGCCGATCAAAGAAAATGAAGGTCCGGCAAGAGGGGGATCATCCTATCTTCATACCACGAAAAATATCGTCTGCAACAGCCCCCTCAACTTCGACCGTTCATAAAAGGAGAAGGCCGGAGAAGATCCCCGTGTCCACGACAAATCTCAAGGGCACTGAACCTAAACGCCCCAAGTATGGGGGCATGGTGGTGCACACCGTCTATATGGCTTCCGGAAAGGAGGAAAGCCGTGCTTCTGAGGGTCATCGACCACTTACGCGGTCCGTAACAAAGGCTCAAGAGTAACAACAGAAACTCTAGGAGTTGCTGACAAAGATGGCCGCACTCACTGGGCAGAAGGAAAGCCCGGAAGTATCTTCGCATCAACGCCAGGAGCAGGAAACCGACGCCGAGTTCCTCCGAAGGATGCTCGAGAAAAAGATAAAGAGGCCGCGGAACAAGCAGCTAAGATAAAGCAAATAACGCTACTATTCCAAGATATGGTGAGGATGATGATCCAGCTGGACCCTCCAGCCGAAGATCCCCCAACAATCACTGAAGACGACAGATGGGAGATATCAAACCCTCTTCCGGCTTTATCAGCAGCCAAAGAGGAGACGATCTCGAAAGCTGCACTTGATGACTACATAGCTCAACAAATACGAGCTCATCAGGAAAATGAAGCTGCCGGCCAAGTCGTCAGAACTGGGTGACCCTATCCGAGCTGATACGATCAAATTAAGTACCCGCCAGGATACACGATCCCTAAATTTCATGTATATAAGGGGACAGGCAATCCCCATCAGCACGTCGCTCAGTTCACGGCTCTATGCGGCAATACTGGAGGTGACGACAAACTGCTGCTTCGCCGGTTCATCGGCAGCTTAGCGGAGACGGCATTTGAATGGTACTCGGAACTTTCGAATAACTCCGTCAAAACGTTTACAGAAATGGAGCTGTTGTTCACCCAGCATTTCGCAAGCGCTAGCGAGCGCACCCCAATCACTGTATTGATCAATGCCAGAGTGATGCCAGGAGAGACTTGGGTTCAGTATGCAATTCGGTGGCGGAACCTATGGTTGAAATGCGAACAACGCATAGAAGAAGCTCCGTCCGTGGGCATGTTCGTAGGGACCCTCGATCCGCAGGCGACTATATCCCAGTTTATGATGTTTTTCAAGCCGACCATCTTCCAGAATTTGATCGATAAGCTGGTCTAAATGGACCAGATGGGCCATAGACCGCCCTCCTAAAAAACGGAGCTTTGAAATAAAAAAGGCAAAGGGAAAGCGACCTTCGTCGCTAACGCTCAACAACAGCCGAGTGATCCGAAACCGATTGCTCGCCAAGGCAACAAACCGCGATTCCTCAACGAAAAGTTGAGACGCCCTTACTCGTTTCCCCGGGACAAAACGAGGAGACTGTTCGAACCAGCGGTGCGCAACAGACTAATCACCCTGCCGGATCCGAAACGCCCATTGCAGCCCGGTGACGTCAGCAGTCCCAACTATTGCCCCTACCATCGAATAATGGGCCACCCAATTGAAGATTGCTTCGTCTTCAAGAACTGGATTGAGGACCAGTACTAACAATGCAAATTCGCGCTGTCTGAAAACTGGAGGGTAAACCTGCCACAACCATACGCTCCGAAAAAGATGGACACGCCGGGGGCATCATGCTCATTTATAGAGGAAGCTCCATGGGAAGTTGTTCTCTCAGCAAAAACTAAAAGAATGCTGAAAGATCTTCAAGCATGCCCGGCGATCAGGTGGAAAAGCCCGCTAGAGCCAGAAATCATTGAGGGGATGCTGAAACCGTGCCCAACACCGAGAACCGGTAACGATGGGCAAAATACCCCGGCCCAGCCGTCGAAGTCTTCGAAGAGGAAAAAGAAGACCACAAATCCCGCGCAGTCTGATAACAAACGCACAGATTTGCAAAGGCATATTGACGCACTAGAGGAATATAACCAAAAGGCGCGAACCCCGGTCACACTCCAAGAGTTTCTCAACCATATCCTTGAGAGCGGAGATAATGACAATGATGAGGGAGAAGACTCGTCAGAAAAACCTGAGGATTATGTGGAAAATTGTCACATGTTCTTTCATTCACCAATAAATGACGAAGAAGCTCATTTGGCATCAGAAGATAATGTAGAGGAGCCGGGGGCAGGATCAGTGCCAAAATCCTTGGACCCGTCAGACGAAATGATCGACATGCTACTGAACGAAGCTTGTCAGAAGAGCAAAGCTGATCAAGAGCGTGAAATGACCATATTCGAAAGAGCCAGGCGTCGGTATCAAGTTGAAGAAGTCATGGTAGGGATGAGTCGCAAAGCGCTCCAACCAGATCGAAGCACGCTCGCGGCAGACAAAAGCAAGCTTAAGGCAAGGAAACGGTTCGCTAAAGCCCTGTCAATGGGAATGAAGCTGCCATCTCCCAAAGGAAATACTCCTGGCGGTATACGCCTTAACGAAGCGGATGTACATCCTAACTACTGCTTGTACCATCGGAGGGTCACACACCCTACCGAAGAGTGCAATACCTTTAAAAACTGGTGGCAGGGATATGTTGCCCACCGACAACACTTCAAGCGATTGAAGCGCAAGGCTCATCGGGAGCAGAGAAGCACGACAGATGAGCACAAAAGAACTGCCGGCAACTGTCACATGGTTGATTCCGGGGATTCGCAAGTTCTCACCTTCGGAAGCGATTCTGATGAAGAAATAGCCCTCGGCCCTCTCTTCAAAGAATCCACCTCAGGAAAAGAGAAGGAGATAAAGAAATGTGAAAATATTTAGCTGCGTAGTCGTACGTTGCCCGAAAAGAATCTCGGACCTACAAACAAGGGATCGAACAAAAAAGATAACGGAAAGGAAAAGTCCCTTAGGATATCGCCCTCGATGATCGAGTCGTCGAAGAGCTGACAGCCAAGGACCCGCTCAAGAAGAACAAGGTGGATTATAATGTCCTGGCACATCTGAGGAAGATAACCTCACAATTGAGTATCTTGGATGCCCTTCTCCTGTCTAAAGAGGCACGAGATTCTCTGATCAAGGCATTACAAGAGCCTGAGCAGTTTCAAGCTTTCCTTGCCGAAGAAAAGATGAAAGACGAGCTGGAAGAAGCGCACACAGCTGACATCACTTTCAGCGATGAAGATCTCCTCCTCGGAACGTGCGAGCACAATCGTCCCCTGTATGTCACCGGGTACTACCATGACATCAAGATAGGGAAGATCTTTATTGACAATGGGTCCTCTGTCAACCTCCTAAATGTGAGGGTAATAAAAGAAATCTGCATGAGCGTTCAGCACCTCGCTCGGGATAAAATCACCATCTCCGGGGGTTCGACTCCCAGTCATCACGGACGCTCGGGTCTATAATACTGACATTACGCTTTGGGCTGCTTGTCACTGACATCAAATTTTATGTCATTGACGCCAAGACCTATTACAACGCTTTGCTCGGCAGGCTTTGGTTACATGAAACATCATCCCTTCTACACAACATCAGTGTATTAAGTATTTCAAAGATGGTCTCGAGTATACCGTGACGGGGGAATTGAACCTATTTTCCGTAAATGAAGTCCGAAAGTACGAAGATGTAAAGTATTTCCTACCAGACTTTGAAGACACGGAAAGATGCCATAAACCGGAGAATAAGCAAAAAGCTATCACCACTTTTCCGATCTTCGGGAGCGATACCGTGGAGGAAGAAGAGATAGTCTATTCGGGGCTGCCCTAATGCAATAGGTCGGGACCATCTACCCCTATTCTGGTCTTTGGCAGTGACTCTGAAGACGAAATCAACGCAGTATTCTCGGTCCGTCCATCAATGCAAGCCCTCACTGGAGATGATCAGAGTTTGCAGATCGCCATGGTTCCGCGGCAGCACTACAAAGAGCTTGATGCGCTTGAGACATATAGTGTGCAAGAGCTACGGACATTTTACGTCCTTCCCAGGCGAAGAGGTGAAAAGGCGATCCTATTCTACCGATCCAGCGAAACCAAAGTCGAGAGAGAAGTCTGGCGTGGTGCCGAACCTGCGCTTGACAGGCTCCAACCAATCCGTCTGCCCAGATACTACGCAGAGGGATTGAAAAGGTTATTGAGATGCCAAGGCGTACCCTTTAAGCAAACCGCGCGACAGGCTCAATTCTACAACAGGATCTGGAATGTCCCCGGAACTCAACGAAAATTGCCCGATGGAAAAATGGAAACGATCGGGTTTGGATATGTCTGGTCCAAGAAACGGGAGCAATCCCATGGCTGCCATGTCATAAAGGACCTTGATGAAGAAGAGGATGCTCTTTTAAAAGACACCAACGTTGAAACAGAATGAAGTCCTGCTATAAAAATGCTGAGTCCGTCATTTGAAGAACAGATGGACAAACTAGTACGGGAAGCGAGTCAAAAGGTTCGGAACGACCACAGCCGCGAAATGGCCATTTATGAGAAAGCTAAGACGCAACGCCTCCTTCAACAGTCCACGGAGGATGACGATGCCCTTCACCGTCAGCCTGCCATGCATTCCCAAGATAAGAAAAAGGCCCGACGCAGAGGCAAAAACAAGTTAAAGAACGGAAAAAACGTTTGGCAACGGCAAAACGGATCCAAAAGGCCACGCGATCAAGAAAGGGTCAGCCGGAATCCGTCTTTTATAGAAAAGATGGGTCGAGCATATTCTTTCCCTCGAGACAAGACAAAGAGAATCTTTGACCTTTTCATGAAACATCAAATGATGACACTCCCAGAGTCTCAGCACCCCAATCAAGCAAACAAGGTTCATCACCGGATTATTGTTCCTATCACCAAGCGATAGGACATCCTCTCGAAGACTGCTTCACCTTCAAAAACTAGGTCGAATACCAATATCAACTCGGCAGATTCGTTCTATCCGACAGTTGGAGGGTAGCCCCACCACAAAAGCATGTGCCCAAAGCAGCGCATACAGCAAGAGTAGAACCAGATCAACATCGGTCTTGAAAACGATCTCGTACTTGTCACGTGATAACGCTATCAGAAGAAGGAGTGCCCGAGAATATGGATGACCTCTCCTGGTGCTTCGAAAATGAGGATGAAGATGAGTTGATCTCAGAATTTCCACCGGTGCCAAAAGAACTGGAAGATGGAATACATACTACTGCAGAAAACCTAAGGAAAATCGACTTGGGGACGACAAATGAACCACGGCCAACGTTCGTCGGTGAGCTTCTGTCTAAAGAACAGGTGGCTACGCTAAAAGACGTGCTTATGCAGTATAAATACTGCATCGCATGGAACTATTCTGAGATGCCGGGACTAGATCCAGACATAGCTGTGCATAAATTAGCGATATCTCCGGACGTCAAGCCGGTCAAACAAGAACCAAGAAGGATGCGGGTTGAACTCGAAATGAATATCAACGCCGAAGTTAAGAAGCTAATCGACTCCGGCTTCATCCAAGAAGTTCAATACCCTGATTGGATCGCCAACATTGTCCCAGTGATGAAGAAAAATAGGACGGTGCGCATCTGCGTGGACTTTCGGGACCCCAACAAAGCCTGTCCGAAGGATGACTTTCCCGTACCGGTTACCGAGCCGATGATAGATAACACATCCACTCACGAAGTCTTCTCCTTCATGGACGGATCATCGGGGTACAATCAAATAAAGATGCATCCCGAAGACCAGAAGCATACCGCTTTTCGGACTCTTTTGGGCATATTCTGCTATAAAGTGATGCCTTTCGGTCTGAAGAACGTCGGCACTACCTATCAGAGGGCCATGACAAAGATCTTTAATGACCTTATACACAAGATTGTCGAATGTTATATTGACGACCTCGTGGTGAAAAGCAAGTCGCACGAGGAGCATTGGGAGCATCTAAAGACAGTGTTCCGGCGTCTTAAGAAATACAACCTGAAGATGAACCCTGTCAAATGCGCGTTCAGATTTTACTCGGGCAAATTCCTAGGATTCATCGTACGACATCGAGGCATCAAACTAGACCCATCAAAGATCAAGGCGATTATGGAAATGCCTCCGCCAAGAACTCTCAAGCAACTGCGGTCTCTCCAAGGAAAGATCGCGTATATCCGACGGTTCATAGCTAACCTCTTCGGCAAATGACGCCCCTACAGCCATTTAATGAAGAAGGGGACCCCGTTCGTCTAGGATCGTAAATGCCAAAGTGCACTGGACGAAATCAAGCAATATTTGCATAACCCACCGGTACTGACCGCTCCAGTCAAGGGAAAGCCCCTCATCCTGTACACAACCGTCCTTGAAGGTTCTTTAGGCGCGCTATAGGCACAGGAGAGCGGCCAAGGGAAAGAGAGAGCCCTCTAATATTTGAATCGAGTTCTCCTGGGGGCAGAAAACAACTACCCCCTATCGAAAAACACTGCTTGGCGTTAATCTTCGCGATAACGAAGCTTCGGCATTATGCTTTGGCGCATGAGGTCCACCTGATATCAAAAGTGGATCCTCTCAAATATTTGATGTCAAGATCCATACTAACGGGACGGCTCGCTAAATGGGCCCTACTCTTAATGGAATTCTCGATAACATACTGACCGCTCAAGGCAGTGAAAGGCCAGGCCATCGCCGACTTCCTCGCCGAGCATCCGATACCTGCCGATTCACCCCTAAATTGCGAATTGCCAGACGAGCACACGTTTGACACGATCGACGGGGAGAGACGAGAGAGTGATACCCGATGGGAACTCTACTTCGATGGGGCATCTTCCATGAAGAAGCGAAAGCACGGCTCCCCCATAATCAAATCTGGGGTGGGCCTCATCTTCGTGACTCCACAAGGAGGGATAACGCGCTTTTCCTTTTCCTTAACAAAGCCGAGGACAAATAATGAAGTGGAATATGAGGCTTTGATAGCAGGTCTTAAGATCGCTGTCGACATAGGAATCGAAAACCTCCTCATATATGGAGACTCCCAGCTGGTCGTTAGTCAAGTGAACGACGACTATCAAACGTGCAAACCAGAGTTGGTGAAGCACGGCGAGAGAGTGCAAAAATTGCTGACTCAAATCCCTTCCTACGCCCTGGAAAGCATACTGCGTGTGGAAAATAGCAAAGCGGATGCATTAGCCAAGCTCGCTAAAGAACTGGCTGACGAAAACCTCGATAACGTAAGGATCGTTGTGCAAAGCCGTCGGGTTCTTGCACCAGCAGAAATATCAATGGAGTCGTCTAAAGAAAAGGAAGCGACCAAGCAAGCGGCCCTACAAATAGAAGACCAAGAAAAGGCTAAGGATTGGAAATAAGTCTTCATAGACTACTTCAAATCCCGTCGAACACCTGAAGATGCATCCTCAAGACATCAGCTCATGAAACGAGCTCTGTCTTTCGCCTTCTTCAATGATAGTCTATATAAGAGATCGTTCGACTCTCTATGGTTAAGATGCCTGGGATCGGAAGAAGCAAGAAGATTCGTCCAAGAAACTCATGACGGACTTTGCGGTTCTCATCAAGCCGGGCCGAAGATGAAGCTGAAGATCAAAGGATGGGCTACTATTGGCCCATGATGATTCATGACTGCTTCGAATACGCGAAGCAGTGCCACTCGTGCCAAATTCATGAGGAATTCATCCACCAGCATCCAAATCCGCTACACCCAACAGTGGCTAGCTCCCCATTCGAAATGTGGGGAACCGACATAATCGGGCCCATCGAACCAGGATCATCCAAAAGACATCGGTTCATATTGGCGACAACTGATTATTTCTCCAAGTGGGCAGAAGCAGTACCGCTAAGAGAAGTGAAGACGGAGAATATTCTCTATTTCTTCAAGACACACGTCATCTATCGGTTCGGCACTCCGCGACGGATTATCTCCGATAACAGGCCGTCGTACAGAAATCACAGAATCAGCCGCTTCGCACAGCAGCATAATATAGACTGGAGATACTCTTCGGTCTATAATCCCCGAGCTAACGGTCTAGCTGAGACTTTCAACAAGATCTTGACAAAGATCATAAAGAAGACAGTGTCCAAAAATAAAAAGGACTGGCATGAGAGACTGCATGAAGCACTCTGGGCTTACCGGACCACGTTCAAAACGGCCACAAATACAACGCCATTTGCGTTGGTATTCGGCATGGAAGCAGTACTCCCCTTGGAGATAGAGCTACCCTCTCTACGAGTGGCGGTTCATTACGAACTAACAGATGAAGAGAATGCTCAGCTTCGGCTTGAGGAGCTCGACGCCCTCGATGAAACCCGCCTCATGGCGCAGCAAAACCTAGAAGCTTACGAAGCAAAGATGACACGCTCATACGAAAGATTAACTAGTCCGGGAACATTTCGCCAAGACGAACTCATGCTCGTGGTCAAGAGACCCATGATCCCCAATCGTGCCTCAGCAGCAAAATCTACAGCGAATGCGAGGGCCTCGGCGTCAAGATCCTCGACGAACTCGCTCAACATTCGCAGGCTAGTCGCAGCGCCCCTAGAAGATGGGCGTTTAGCAAAAGGCCCTGCCGGCATTGGGATTCGAGACTAGAAGGGAGCTGGAGCCGGTGCGATTGCTGCAGAACAAATTATGGTCAAATGTCGACTCGGGAGGTAAAGAAAAATACACGAGTAACAGATTCTGTTATACCAGCTGTGGCAGATGGCAAGATTGGGAGTACCGGAGGCGCGGCTATTCTCTCGTCCCCTCCTCCGATCCGTGACGCTGCGACCAATACAAGGAAGACTTAGCAACAGTACGACTATTCATAAAAGAAAGAAAGAAACAATAGCTAAAGGATATACTAACCAATACCAGCGGGCGAAGTGACTTCCGACTAGAAGGAGAAGTGCAGGTTCAACACTTGGTATAAATGGTCGAAAAGGATTCCTGCAGAGTTGCGACAATACACGGTCAGTACAAGGAAGACGGTGTTCATAGTTAAATTAAATAAATAGTGAATCTATACCTTCCAGCATTTCGAAGGACATCGGAGAAGGCAAGAGGACAACAACCGTCATGGCGGCAACCGAAGGTGCTTCAGATGGAACAATTTCAACGTTCGCTGCACCTACAAACAAAACATCGTCAGGAGAAGTTGAACGGAATTGTGAAATAAAAAGAACAGTGACTCAAGACTTACCTGACGGGTCACCAACCAAAGCCGCGATGGAAGCATCACCAGGCGTAGCGGCTTCTTCGCTCTCCCTCAGAGGAGTAGTTTCTGTGCCCATGGCTTCATCCCCTGATTCGAAAAGCGACGTCGTGACACTCGCGATGCCCGCCGATACCAGGGAACCACAAAGGGAAAGAGCGACGGTTTGAGCAGTCCCAGATTCCCGAGAGAGAGTAGCCACTTCGGGCTCTATGGTCGCCATCGTCTCGCCTGCCATCTCATCGTCAGGACTTGGCCCTGCGGGATATGATGTATAAGAATTTGCAGATCGAGTTCTAATAAAAAAGACCGGGCATTACGTTACCTTGCGAAAGATTCTGTGTTGCCTCTCGAGCCGTGTGCCCAACCTGTCGATTGGCGGTAAACAAGGCAGCTGGAGCACCCTCTGAAGGAATAGCGACAGATGGAGTGGTGCTTGAGCCTGCACCTACAGCCAAAGTGGCATCACGTTCCTTCGCTGCGCGCTTCCTGCGTTTCCTTTCAGTTTGGGCCATGAGAGTTGATCTCATCAAGACCTCCGTTAAAGGGACGTCGTCGTCCGATCCAGGCTGTCTCTGGAGCCGTTATAGCGTCTGTCATCGGCTGCTTTAGCGAAGCCTCCTGCGGTAATGTTGGAGGAGTTGGGGCCACAATAGCTGGCTCTGGAAGCGTTGCCGCATCACCACCTGGGATCGGCACCGCACTCGGGATAACTTGAGTCAAGGTAGTCCCTGCAATAAAATAAAGGAGAGGGTCAGACCACGAATAAAGAAAAAGGGAATGAAGGCCACAATGAGCCGAATTATACCAAGACCCAAAGAAGCGTGGAGCCTCTCTTCCTCCTCGAAAGCCTTGATGGAAGCCGCGAGAGCCTCTTCAGCAGAAATACCTGTTGAAGAAAAGGGCATTAATAAAAGCATAATAATAAGGAAGGAATGAACGGAAAAATACAACTGAAGCATACCTGACTTCGCAATGGTGATCAGCGCTGCTTCTTCGCGAGCAAGTCGCTCGGAGGCCACAAGGGCAGCCTGGAGATCTGTATCATCCGCAGGCACGATGAATAAACCCTCATTGGTCCCATACTCGCACAAGCCTTCGCTGTAGGGAGCATGGGGCTTCTGGCCAAATATGACGTCGGCAGAAAACAACGACTTCTTCTTCTTTTGCGAGCGAGCGCCGGCAGCCGATGACACGGGCTTACGCTTGGCGGTCATTTTTAGGCGACGGGTCCCGATCTCCATACCCACGCCAGACTCCGGGGACGCTGCAGCTATTGTTTCTACAGGAACATGGGGTAGGGGCTTCTCAGGAAAGGCGTGCGGGACCGCAACCGCGGCAGCTTCTCTTAAGGAAGGATCAACAGTGGCCCGTCGCTTTAGGGGAACAGCTGGATTACCGGCAGGGACTGCACCCTTGCGGTCGAGTAGTAACCGCTTTTCTTCCCTTATAACAGCACCCGTCGCATGCTGGTACCATGCCACGTATGCGTTCGAGGCTTTCGGAACGTAGCTCGGCTCACTGATAAAAAAATTGGACCCGGTTTTTAGCCGCATGAAATGGTGTAGCGCGCTACAAATACCTTCTTTTGTAGCAACCGGCTCCACTAAAAAGCCCACTAGCGGGACACCCTGATCGTAGCTCGACTGTTGAGCGAAACGGTACGGTTTGTACCTCATGAACATCGCCGAGTCGTTCTGCTTGAACACTAAGAAGCCCGGCCTGATTGAATATAAATGCAGGATCTCCCGAGCCTTCAATGTAGGAGCCCCGTCTTTGAAGGTGTCGCGCAACGGCTGCACCGTCTTAGTTGTAACACCCTAGTTCATTTATACCAATTCTGTTTGGGTATTTCTTTATTTATGGCTATTCTTAATTTACTGTGTTTTGGATGCAAATAGTATAATTGGTATCCGTGTTTGCATCCGATACGACCCGCGTGCTGGAAACCCGTCTTGATTCCTGTTTTTAATTTATCCCGGCTAGTTTTGAGGATCCGTGCACTTTCATGTTGTATAACTGCATTATATCGAGCATCTGCATTTTTTTAATAAAATAAGTAAAGTCAAATAAAATATTTTAAAAATATCTAGCATGGCCTCCATCATACCCCTGACCATGTGGTAGCATCTGTACATCTTGTTCTCGTTCCGTTCAATGAGACGTACTCGTTTGGATAGCTACGTGCACGCTATGTGTATCCGTTCTTGGGGTTATGCATTTTCGTTACCCGGTTATCGTATTTGGGTTTTGATTGATACGTATATTATCCGTATTTTCAAACCGTAATTTTAGACCCGACCCGGGTGTATTTGGAGTAATTTTGTATTAACCAAAAACTCAAATTTTCTTGATATTTTATTCTTAATATATTTAACTGTTATATTATACGTTTATATATTGTAAACCTAGAATATATTTTCCTAAATCTAATCCTAACTGTTCCTCTCACACACCCTCTTTCTCTCTGCAAAATCCTATAATATTTATCCTAACAATCCTAAACCAATCATAGATCATACACTTTCTCTCTCTCTTATACTATATATAATAAATTCTTTTAATATCTTTTCTTTCCCCACGTCCCCTACTGCAACCCACGTTCTCTCTCGTCCTCACCGTTTTTCTTTTCCCGCCGCCTCAACTCTAAACCCTAACCCTAGCCTTCGCCCACCGTCGCCGCCACCAACCTCGCCTCGACACCCTCTTCATCGTCGACCTTACCTCCACCACTTCCATCCCCTCTCTCCCTTTCACTCGAGAACCCATTCCCGACCACCACAAAACCGACCCTAGAAACCCTCACGCCGGCGACCCCATCGCTGACGTTGCCTCGTCGTCGAACATTCCTCACCTTCCTCGATCTCCTCACTCATCCCCTTCCTCTCTCCCCGAACGCTACGACCCTCTCCCCTGCGACCGCAAGAACCCGCGCCTGCAACCCTGCCGCCATCTTCTCCCATCGCTGGTCGCCGACCACCTCGTCGGACTTCTCTTCATCACCACCATCACCTCTCTTCTCCCCTGCACACCCCAACAACAAGAACCCCGATCCCAACTTCAAGAACCAGAAATCCACTGCCTTTGGCCGTGAAAGCTCGCCGGAAAATCCACGACTCGTCGTCGTCGCCCCATCGCAGACTTCTCTGACCCCAGAGCCTTGAACCCCCAGCCTCATCACAACAGACCACCTCTTCCTCTTCTTCTTCTTCTTTTTCTCTTCTCTTTCTCTTTCTTGATCTTGTGTTTTCGGTGATCGCCGGAGCCGTGACCGATGATCCGGGCGACCCAGTGGACGTTCCCAGCCAGCGTGGTCACCTTCTTGCTTTGCCTGGTCCTGTCCCGTGCGCGCGTGTGTACATTGCGACGTTTACCCGATGTCGGACGCAGCATACGCACCCCGTCGTGAGATCCGTTCAGACAAGTTTATCTTGCTACATGCTATACTAATATATTTACATCCATATGAATAAAAATATTACATGTTTATTGAATCATGCATCATATGTTACAGTTTTACAATACCCGTTTGCATCCATACAGTTTATTAAATATCTAGTCGCATGCGAGTTTATCTTGCTACATGCTATGATATATATTTTTCATCCATATGAATAAAAATATCACATGTTTACTACATTATATATCCATGTTACTGTTTTACTGTTTTCGGATAGCCGTTCGTATCCGTATCATCTATTACATATCTAGTTGCATGCAAGTTTAGCTTGCTACATGCTATACTATTATACTTGCATCTATATGAATAAAAATATTACATGTTTATTACATTGTGCATCCATGTTACATTTTACCGTTTTTCCGATATCCGTTCGTATCCGTGTTATTTATTATATATCTAGTTGCATGCCATATCATATTATATCATGTTACCGTTATATTAGGACCCCATGCTTGATAATGTGCATCATGCGTAGTCATGGAGTTATAGATGTAATCCCTGATAGATATTTGTGCATCCGTGTTTTACTGTGCATCCGTAATTTTATCGTGCATCCGTACTTGCTACAGTTTTATTATGAGCATCCGTTTGATACCTGTGCACTACCTGTCATGACCTGATACACCACTGCTTGACCCGTTACTTGATCTTCTTACTAATGCTGACAATCCTGACTTGACGTCCTGATGGACATATCCTGTTGTCTATTTCAGACAAAATCTGTACCTGCTTGATCCTGTATTGGCATTAGCTCCAGATTTATCAATACCTGACTTGAACACATAACCTTGGGGGTAAGAGGAAATCAATGATGAAACCTGACTTGTAACTCAATATTTCGACGCTTATACTGATTAGTTTTACGGGCTAGGCCAGCCCCAGGACGATGCTGCTGACATTCGTCTGTACATGTTACCTGTTTACTGCCTAGCGGCACGTCTCGGATTCAGCCCGAGAGTCTTGACCGTGGTCCCGGGCATGCACGGGATACTATTGAGTTACATCGACGATTCATTAAATTGATTTCAAAGACTTGAGAGTAATGAACCCAGTAGCATAGATTACTCACCGCATGCACATACACTTCACTGTTCCATATTCGTGTTACTATTATACACACATTACTGTTCATACTCATGCTTGCATATCTTCTTAGCTCATGATTATATTTTATTGTTTGATATTATGACGCATTGATGTCTGGGTTTTGCATGACCCAGATCCTCTATCTTTGTCGCAGGCTGACCAGGAGTACTTCAGCCGACAGGCCGAGCAGTGAGGATCCTATTAGATTCTAGTTTAGTTTAGTTTTATTTCCATATTTTCATTTCGTGATGTGAGCCTGTATTTGGGACGTACTTTCCAGATGTTATCGTTTATTGGATTTATTGCTTCCGCATATTATTTCTTGACCCGTTTATTCTGGCAGAAGGACATGTACTAGATAGATTATTTATTTCTACTGTTCTTGATATCTTATAGACAGCCGTAATATGACTGTGGAGGGATGTTTCCTAGCCACAGGTAGTATGGTTGGCTCTGTCACGTGCCGATCTTAGCGCACTCTGGGAAGCGGGGCGTAACAGTGTTTGTTTGGTATCAGAACCATAGGATTTAGGTTAATCGGGTTTGGTTCTTTTGTAGTTGGGTATTGGACTTAATACACGAGTCAGAAAACCCGTAATTAGGAACATGTCCTGCCACATTGTTGTCGTGATTCCTGAATCTTATCTTTCTCTTGACTCTTTACCTTGACGAGATGGAATGACTTTGCATCTCGGCTTGAAATTCTTCTGATTCCTTATTGTTTCTCCCTTCCTATTCCTTCGATTCTGATACTAGGATTTGGGCGACTTGAACGGAGTTATGTGATTATAACTATGAACTGCAGCATGGTTACAATGCGGTACTCTATTTAAGTAACTTGGAATCCTATTCTTGATTCATTTCCTTGATCTATGGTCGTTATATTACCTTACTTCTCTCGGTTTCATTGCTTATCAGTTCATGTTTTATCACTAGCTTGAATCCTGTTTATTGTGCTTATCTTCTTCAGTGTTTGTCTTCAGGTGAACTCATTTCGGGTATCCTCCTTGTTCATGTTTTTCCTGCACTAGCATTATTCGTTTCTGGTGCATCCCATTGTTGTATGCCATCCAAGTTTATTGATGTACACTCGATTGCATGCACGACCCTGTCTAGTTGTTGGGACATACACACTGGGAACGGGAAGATCATATCTAGTAGTGAGTGTAAGGATTGTTCTGTTATTATTTGCGGACGTGAGTTATTCGCGGATTTCTTGGTGATCGATACTGGCAGTTATGATGTCGTCTTGGGAATGGATTTTCTTGGCACTTTCCATGCTCATATCGATTGTAGGGCAAAGAAAGTGATTTTCCAGATTTCCGGGAATCCGGAGTTTGTATTTGCTGGAGATAGCAGTTCTGTCGGGCCAGTCGAGTTTAGGGCTAGGCCGACAAGCGCCGTTTTTTCGTCGATGGAAATTGATAAGGAAGAAGTGCCAGCTGTAGTTCGAGAGTTCATGGACGTGTTCTAGGATATCTCGGGTTTACCGCCAAAAAAAGATGTGGAGTTCGCGATTGATCTTGTTCCTGGTGCAACGCCAATCTCAAAGGCGTACTATCCGATGGCACCAATGGAGTTAGAAGAAGTAAAGAAGCAGGTTACCGAATTGCTGGAGAAGGGTTGGATTCGCAGCAGCAACTCACCCTGGGGAGCTCCAGTTCTTCTAGTCAAGAAGAAAAATGGCATAAGGAGGATGTTCATCGACTATCGAGAATTAAACCGGGTGACTATTAAGAAAAAGTACCCGATCCCTCGCATTGGCGAATTATTCGAGTAACTCAGTGATGCGAGGGTATTCTCGAAGCTGGATTTGCGATCCGGATATCATCAAGTTCAAATTATATCAGAAGATATCTGCAAGACAGCGTTCCGAACTCGATATGGGCATTTCGAGTACTTAGTGATGCCATTCGGAGTCACGAACACACCGGCGATATTTATGGACTTGATGAACCGAATCTTTGCACCATTTTTGGACCAGTTTATAGTAGTGTTTATCGATGATATTCTGGTCTACTCGAAGAGCCTAGAAGAGCATGCAGAACACTTGAGGATTGCACTACAGACATTGAGGCATGAAAGATTGTATGCAAAGATGAGCAAGTGCGAATTTTGGCTCGAAAAAGTGAAGTTTTTGGGGCACGTCTTATCCGGAGGTGGAATCGCCGTTGATCCTGAGAAGATTGCAGCAGTTCAAGATTGGCCGATTCCGAAGAGTGTAGCGGAGATAAGAAGTTTTCTTGGACTTACTGGATATTATAGAAGGTTCGTGGAGAATTTTGCTCGATTGGATGAGCCTTTGACCAAGATTACGCGGAAGGAAGTACCGTTCGTATGGACGGATAGTTGTGCTTCAGCTTTTGAGGCATTGAAGCAAAGGTTGATAACCGCTCCTATTTTGACCGTGTCAGACGGTTCCGGAGGATTGGTTATTCGCAGCGACGCATCTGGGAAAGGTTTGGGATGTGTTCTTATGCAGCATGGGAAGGTTATAGCTTACACATCAAGACAATTGAAGACCCATGAGAAGAATTACCCAACTCATGATTTGGAGCTGGCAGCAGTGATTTTTGCCTTGAAAATTTGGAGACACTACGTATTGGGCGAAAGGGTTGAAGTATTCACCGATCACAAAAGCCTAAAGTATGTGTTCACGCAGAAATAGCTTAACATGAGACAGCGTAGATGGTTTGAGCTGATGGCTGACTATGATCTTGATCTCAAGTACCATCCGGAGAAAGTTAATGTAGTGCAGGATGCGCTTAGTCAGTTGTCAGCAATTCGGATGTTGACTGCACAGAATGAGCTTATCGAAGATTTTCAGATATTCGGGTTGGAGATCGTGCTACCGCACTCTTCGGGACAGTTGATGCAGCTGCAAGTACAGTCATCATTGATCGATAGTATTAAAGTAGCGCAGTCACAGGATCCAAGATTGCAGAAGTTTCGAGAATAGGTAGAAGCGGGACTTCGAACGGACTTGTTGATTCATGAAGATGGTTCGTTGCAATATGGTAACCGTTTGTGTGTGCCGAAAGGAGATATTCACGAAGAAATTATGAAAGAGGCACACAGTTCCGCATATTCCGTACATCTAGGAGGCACGAAGATGTACCGTGATCTACGACGGTATTTCTGGTGGGAAGGCATGGAAAGGGAGATTGCTCGCTTTGTAGCGAAATGCTTGGTGTGTCAGCAAATCAAGGCTGAACATCAAAGAGTAGCTGGTTTACTGCAACCACTTCCGATTCCTCAGTGGAAGTGCGAACATATAACCATGGATTTCGTGAAAGCTCTACCGCGGAGTCCAAAAGGCAACAATGCAGTTTGGGTGATTGTTGATCGATTGACCAAGGCAGCTCATTTCATACCGTTTCGAGTTGGTCAGTCAACGGAAGCGTTAGCAGAGCGGTACATGCAGGAGGTTGTGAGATTGCATGGAGTATCTGTGAGCATCGTTTCCGATCGTGATACCCGATTCTTATCGCACTTCTGGAGGAGTCTACAGGAAAGTTTGGGGGCGCAATTGAAGTTTAGCACTGCTTATCATCCCCAGACGGATGGCCAGTTAGAGAGAACGATCCAAACTCTTGAAGACATGTTGAGAGCTTGCATGTTGGACTTCAAGGGTTCGTGGGAGGATCATCTACACTTGGTGGAGTTTTCGTACAATAACAGCTTTCAGGCGACTATTCAGATGGCTCCATTCGAAGCGTTGTATGACCGCAAGTGTCGCTCACCCGTCTGTTGAGACGATATTGGAGAACGAAGATTGTTGGGACCAGATTTGATCGTGCAAACAGTAGAGAAGGTTAATACTATCCAGAATCACATGAAGGCAGCACAGGATCGACAGAAGAGTTGGGCTGATACATCGAGAAAACCTCTAGAGTTCGCTATTGGTGATCTTGTATTCTTGAAGATATCACCGACTAAAGAAGTGATTCTTTTTGGTAGTCGAGGCAAGCTTAGTCCTCGATTCGTGGGACCTTTCGATATCATCGAGCGTGTTGGAGAAGTAGCTTATCAATTGGTTTTACCATCATCTTTGGCGAATGTTCATGACATGTTTCATGTATCTCAACTCCGTAAGTATGTTCGAGATGAGACGCACGTGCTGGATCATTTGGAGCTGACTGTAAGGGAGGATTTGACCTATGAGGAACGACCGATATCGATTGTTGATCGAAGAGAAAATGTCCTCAAGAACAAGGTTATCCCTCTCGTAATTGTTTCATCCGGGAATCGCTCGCATGGAGAATCGACTTGGGAACAAGAAGACAAGATTCGACAGAAGTTTACACACCTCTTTTCCTAGATTCATACTTGTTTATCTTTTCTTGTTCCGGGAATTTCGAGAACGAAATTCTTTTGTAGTTGGGTATAGTGTAACACCCTAGTTCATTTATACCAATTCTGTTTGGGTATTTCTTTATTTATGGATATTCTTGATTTATTGTGTTTTGGATGCAAATGGTATAATTGGTATCCTTGTTTGCATCCGACCCGACCCGCATGCTGGAAACCCGTCTTGATTCCTGTTTTTGATTTATCCCGGTTAGTTTTGAGGACCCGTGCACTTTCATGTTGTATAACTGCATTATATCGAGCATCTGCATTTTTTTTAATAAAACAAGTAAAGTCAAATAAAATATTTTAAAAATATCTAGCATGGTCTGCATCATACCCTTGACCTTGTGGTAGCATCCGTACATCTTGTTCTCGTTCCGTTCAATGAGACGAACTCGTTTGGATAGCTACGTGCAAGCTATGTGTATCCGTTCTTAGGGGTATGCATTTTCGTTACCCGGATATCATATTTTGGTTTTGATTGATACATATATTATCCGTATTTTCAAACCGTAATTTTAGACCCGACCCGGGTGTATTTTGGAGTAATTTTGTATTAACCAAAAACTTAAATTTTCTTGATATTATATTCTTAATATATTTAACTATTATATTATACGTTTATATATTGTAAAACTAGAATATATTTTCCTAAATATAATCCTAACTGTTCCTCTCACACCCTCTCTCTCTCTCTGCAAAATCTTATAATATTTATCCTAACAATCCTAAACCAATCACAGATCATACACTTTCTCTCTGTCTTATATTATATATGATAAATTCTTTTAACATCTTTTCTTTCCCCACGTCCCCTACTGCAACCCACGTTCTCTCTCGTCCTCACCATTTTTCTTTTCCCGCCGCCTCAACTCGAAACCCCAACCCTAGCCTTCGCCCACCGTCACCGCCACCAACCTCGCCTCGACACCCTCGTCAACGTCAACTTTACCTCCACCACTTCCATCCCCTCTCTCCCTTTCACCCGAGAACCCATTCCCAACCACCACAAAACCGACCCTAGAAACCCTCACGCCGGCGACCCCATCGCTGACGTTGCCTCGTCGTCGACCATTCCTCACCTTCTTCGACCTCCTCACTCATCCCCTTCCTCTCTCCCCGATCGCTATGACCCTCTCCCCTGCGACCGCAAGAACCCATGCTTGCAACCCTGCTGCCATCTTCTCCCATCGCCGGTCACCGTCACCCACAACGCCAACCACCTCATCGGACTTCTCTTCATCACCACCATCACCTCTCTTCTCCCCTGCACACCCCAACAACAAGAACCCCGATCCCGACTTCAAGAACCCGAAACCCACTACCTTTGGCCGTGAAGCTCGCCGGAAAATCCACTACTCGTCATCGTTGCCCCATCGCAGCCTTCTCTAACCCCAGAGCCTTGAACCCCCAATCTCATCACAACAGACCACATCTTCCTCTTCTTCTTCTTCTTTTTCTCTTCTCTTTCTCTCTCTTGATCTCGTGTTTTCGGTGATCGCCAGAGCCGTGACCATCACCGATGATCCGGACGACCCAGTGGACGTTCCCAGCCAGCATGGTCACATTCTTGCTTTGCCTGGTCTTGTCCCGTGCGCGCGTGTGTACATTGCGGCGTTTACCCGACGTCGGACGTAGCATACGCACCCCGTCGTAAGATGTGTTCAGGCAAGTTTATCTTGCTACATGCTATACTAATATATTTACATCTATATGAATAAAAATATTATATGTTTATCGAATCGTGCATCATATGTTACAGTTTTACAGTTTTACAATACCCGTTTGCATCCGTACAGTTTATTACATATCTAGTCGCATGCGAGTTTATCTTGCTACATACTATGATATATATTTTGCATCCATATGAATAAAAATATCAAATGTTTACTGCATTGTACATCCAAGTTACTGTTTTACTGTTTTCGGATAGTCGTTCGTATCCGTATAATTTATTACATATCTAGTTACATGCAAGTTTAGCTTGCTACATGCTATACTATTATACTTGCATTTATATGAATAAAAATATTACATGTTTATTACATTGTGCATCCATGTTACATTTTACCGTTTTTCTGATATCCGTTCGTATCCGTGTTATTTATTATATATCTAGTTGCATGCCATATCATATTATATCATGTTACCGTTATATTAGGACCCCATGCTTGATAATGTGTATCATGTGTAGTCATGGAGTTGTAGATGTAATCCCTGATAGATATTTATGCATCCGTGTTTTACTGTGCATCCGTAATTTTATCGTGCATCCGTACTTGTTACAGTTTTATTATGAGCATCCGTTTGATACCTGTGCACTATCTGTCATGACCTGATACACCACTGCTTGACGTTTGGTGAATTGATTTATGGGCTTTTTTCCCAAATCTTTTGGGAATTTATACATCTTACTTGCGGTTGATTATGTCTCTAAATGGGTGGAAGCGGTACCGTGTCGTACTAATGACAACAAGGTTGTAATTAAGTTCCTTAAAGAAAATATCTTTTCACGATTTGGACACCCTCGTGCTATAATTAGCGACAACGAGACGCATTTCTGTAATCGGTCTTTCAAGGTTTTGATGCGGAAATATTCAATCAACCACAATCTTTCTACGCCCTATCATCCCCAAACGAGCGGGCAAGCTGAGATCTCCAATCGATGGATCAAACATATTTTGGAGAAAACGGTTTCTAAGAACCGTAAAGATTGGTCCACAAAATTGGCTGATGCACTTTGGGCTTTCCATACCACTTATAAGACCGATCTTGGTATGTCTTCATACCGACTTGTATTTAGAAAGAATTGCCACCTTCCTGTCGAGATCGAACATAAAGCAATGTGGGCTATTAAGGAGCTAAACTTTGATTTTGATCAAGCCTGCAGCTATCGGAAGCTGCAATTAAATAAGCTAAGCGAACTTCGCGATGAAACTTACGATAATGCGGCTATAGTAAAGAACCGGACTAAAGTGTTCCACGATAAAAACCTTTTTAGAAAAACTTTCACACCGGGACAATAAGTCCTTCTTTACGATTCCCGTCTCCACCTTCATCTGGGTAACCTAAGATCTCGTTAGAAATGACCTTTTGTGGTACGGTATATGTACCCGCACGGTGCAGTGGCTATTGAAAATATTAAAAACGGTTCTAGTTTTAAAGTAAATGGGCATAGATTAAAAACTCTTTTTTTCGGCTGACCCAGTGGAGGAGCTTCTGTTTTTATAAGAGCCGCTTTATCATAACTAATCTTCCTCCGCCTCACCTCCATGTTTCGATAACACTGTTTCATCTAAAAATGAAGGTGAATGAGTTAAGATATAACTGAATATCCGTGCGTGCCAAAGAACAAGTTTGGGGGTAGTTTTCATTTAACTATTATTTCACCCTTATTATTTTCCTCCCAAGTATACAGGTCTATGCGCTCAAAGAACAATATCAGTGAGGACACTGCTAAAAACAGGTTTGGGGGGAGGTTTGTATTTACTGATATGGCACTAGGCACTATATATAAAAAAAAATTGAGTGTAAAAAAAATTTGTGATAATAAAAGTTAGAAAGTGAAAATTTACATATGAAAGATAGAAATAATTTGAGAAATGCAAGAAAATTAGATGTTTTCTGAAACGAATCTAGTAATAAGTAATCATGAGCCGTTGTCCTAAGGGTTAGTAAGATGATGGAAATTACTAATCTGAGGATAAAAATAAGTCTGAAAAATAGTCCATATTCTTGAGTCCAAACATTTGAATGTTGATACCCTACTATACGCACATGCACACATCTTGAAACTTGGGATAGTAGAGAATACCTTGAAATGCTCTTGTCTAAAAGCCTTAATATGAAGGAAAATAAATATACAAACAAAAAAAATATGAATAAAAAAATGGTGAAGAAAATGAACACTGGTTTTGTAATTACTTAAGGCAGCATAAAAAAATATAGCGAGGGTGCTTTATCACCTAGTGCCTTAGACCAACTGGTTTGGGAGCCACTGCTAAGCCTTAGGTGTTTCAAGATGAGGAAATTGCTAATTACGCCTAAATGAGTGAGCGCATTTAGTAATCGGTCGGTTAGTACCTCAAGAAGTATTAACGGTCGCATGAAGAATGTGTGAGCAATTCCATCTAAAATATTCACCGACTAAAAAGTACTAAGGAAGATGGACAAGAGTATGATAGCTTGAATTGAATTCTCTAAGTGTAAGGATGTCTTTTACACACACGTAGGGGTATATGATCGATATTTGGAAGAAAGGTAGGGAGGAAGACTAAAGGCGATGTTTTATTAAGGGATGATGTGATTTTCAACATCTTTTCATGACCATTAAGATATAGCTCATGGCAACCGAAAAGCTAGTATAGTTGGAAACTCTTCTTTTTAAGTTCTTTCTTTTATAGTTCTAATCTTTGAATGCAACTTTCATCTTCTTTCTTTTATTATGGGATTTTGTGGGTGTAATCCACTGAAAACCCTCAGGAGACAACATTCCTCCTACTAAGGACACCTAGAGGTTTAAACACTTGTTGCATGTGCTCAGTGCAATCGTGATTGCTTACGAAAGTGTGCTAGGTTTTTCTTTTTCTTTTTCTCCCTCTCTTGAATAACTAGTTTGCTCAGGACGATCAAAGTTAAGTTTGGGGGTATTTGTTCAGTCGAAAATATTGCACTTTTGATATAATATTTTCCTTACTTTTGATAAATATTTAAATGTGTTTATTATAAATATAGAACATATGTTGGTTTATCTGCAAAATACTCTGTATCATGTGTTTATATATTATAATGGACATTATGAAGAAAAATATATGCATATAATATTTTTATTATGCATATCATATCAAATAATCTTAATCAAATTTCTTATAAATTTCTTATCATATAAAATGATTAAGATACTATCTCTAAATTAATAAATATTACTAATATTATTCATGGAGATATTGTGCAGCTTTAGCTCAGGTCGGGAGATCGAGATATTCGAGATGTCAGGATCAAAATCTGCCAATAAAATCGTAGAATCGATATTAGCAGAGACTCAGGAAATATTTAAAGAATCCAGGCATTAAAAAATTCTCCACGTGTCAACATATAGAAGCCCTAGAATTTTCAACCCATGATATCCCCAAATAGCCGCGGTTGCGCAGCCAAATAGACTTATTAGCGGCGGATCCGCGGCCATTTAATGGCCGTAGGATCTGTGATTTTTTATCAGGATCGCAACCATAAATATTTATACATGGGATCTAGGGTTTCTGATTTGAGAGCTATATAAAGGACCGAGGGCTAAAGTTAGAAATTATCACCTTTAATACGAAGCAAATCACCGTCAAAGGACAAGAGATCCATGACAGGTCTGCGATTCGACGTGATAGAGCGACATGAATATCGACGGAACATCTACTTCCTACGAGGCAGAGATCGAGAGCAACTTTTTCTTGTAATCTAAATTCGAAGAATTTGTACTTGTAATGTTGATTAATAAAGGTAGATCATTTGCTTAATTATTTCGCATTTACTTTCCGCATTTAAATTTCTACATTATGATTTCCTTCTCTATCCCTTCTTCTTCTTCTTCTCTAAACATGCATGAGTAATTCTCCGCTTGATAGAGTTCGTAGGATTAGGATAGATCAATGGATGATAAAATCTCTTAACTCCTTTTACATCTTATAAAGTTTATAAATTTTATCAAATGAATCGTTAACATCCTAATCGGGAGCGCTATCAATTTATTGATAGTCTTGACCGCGATTTGAGATTAGATTAACAATTGTTTTGGTAGAGGCTATACATGGGTTAATAGTGGGAATCCTATTCCCTCCAAAAACCCTAATCTCCATTCATCACTATCGATCTAGTTTTAAATCTATTAAAAGATAAAAGGATTCATCTTTATTTAATCATCCGTTACTACTAAATTCTAACGAACCCTACAAGTCCTCTTCTTATATATTCTACATCCGTGTTCAACATAGATCTAGAATTACTCTCCTCTATTTCTAATCAACTCATCTAAAGCAAGATTAAAAGTTCCACGCATCCCTGCGGACGACCCATACTCATTTCGGCTAGCTACACACGACACCGTTATTGATTGCGGTTACTATATGTTCTATTTTCATTTCTTTTCTGTGATGTTTAGGGAAACATAAATGATGGGACTTCATTAATGAGATTAATGGAAAGAAAAGAAATCTAAAGATGTTGTAGAATCGAAATTTTTAAAAGGTAGCTCTAGGTCTTGCTTTGCATATTGGTATTCCTTGATGAATATCCTGCACCTCATTCGATGAGGAAATAGCCGAGATCCCTTCACCGGGAGTGACCTCTTTAGAAAAACTAGCAAATGCTACAACCCACTCGGTTTTTTTTTTATAGTTTCTCTAGCTCTTGCTTTGAATAGTGGTATTCCTTGATGGATATCCTGTACCTTATTCGACGAGGAAAGAGCCGAGATCCCTTCACCGGGAGTGACCTCTTTAGCAAAACTAGCAAAAGCTACAAAAAACACTCCTTTTCAAATCACTAGATTCTACAACGATATCAAGTTCATTACGTTAAAGGTTTTCTTCAAAACCAGTCGTAGCCCTCCGTCATTTCAGATAAGTGCTATTTAGTATTCGTGCTGCGTTTGTTGACCTTTTCAAGGCGTAGTGTACGGTAGTTGATTAGTGCTTACCTGCCGCATATGATGCGATTGGATTAGGGTAGTCGTACGGCTTTGTTGACCTTGTTAAGGGTCGTACGGGTGGGTTTAATTCAATCACGAAACGACGGGTTGAACTTGGCTAGCGCTTATGATATGTTGACTTTGTTAAGGTCATAAGTTGCTAGGGGTAAAAACAGATATTAGGAATTTCAAGTGTTGAAATTTGCAATGAGATTGCATACCTTCTATGAGATAGTTGGATCCCGATACCCACTGCGAGTAAGAGTTGCTCTTAGAAGAGTTTTTCACTTTACAATTAGCTGATCCAGTAGGTGTCTAAGAAAGGTTTCAACGGGGTTATGCCCCTGCGGAAACGAGGTTATTTAATTAGTTCCATGCGAAAGCATGGGGAGATTCCCTCGGAGTACCAATACCTACCTGGCCGACCGATTGGTGAACTTGTAAGGTGTAATTAATCCCGACTAATCTTACTTTTTATGATTTGAAGGAAGATTTGATAAAACAGTGGGAGCTATCCTGATTAGATAAAATAATAACCAATTTAATTTTGCAAAGAGCGCACACTAAAACATTTCCTTCTCTCTCTCTCTCCAGATAGCGACCAATGGCACGCCTTAATCAAGATAATAATATGGATGTATTGACCGAACCCGCTTATTATACTGAGCTGGGGAACATTGGTTCCACTTTTTCTTATGATTGTCATAAGTCTGAGCAAGGAATAAGGGAATACCCGGATTCCCACGCCACCTGAACGAAGAAGGAGCATGCTGATGTATCTTCTTCGGGTGTGTTCGTTACCGAGAACTGTTTCTCAGTTTGCTCTACGTCCTGGGTATTGGATACCGGATCAGGATCCCTCGTATGTAATTTTATACATGGGCTAAGAAGAGGTAGAGAATTGGGAAAATGTGATATGTCTAAAAGTAGGGAATGAAGCAATTGTTGCGGCCAAAGCAGTTGGCGAATAACACCTAGTGTTACCAAATGGTAATACAATGATCTTGAATGACTGTTGTTACGTACCAAATATGATGTGTAATATTATATCAGTTTCTTTGTTGCATAAAGAAGGATAAAACTTTGTATTGGAGGATAATCTTATGAACATTTTCCTAAATCAAGTGTTGATTGGGTTTGGTATGTTAAGTAATGGTATATACGTTCTAAATCAAACGACAGTTCTAAGCATACAGAACACACACAAGAGGAAAAGTTCAGAAATGAACGAAGCCTTCTTGTGGCATTGTAGACTGGGTCATATCAATGCGACAAGACTAGCTAAGTTGCATAAAAATGGATATTTAAATTCGTTTGAATTTATATCTTATGAAACTTGCGAGTCATGTCTCAAAGGAAAGATGACCAAAACTCCGTTTACTAGACACGAAGAAAGAGCTACTGAACTCTTGGTACTGATACATAGTGATGTATGTGGTCCTATGTCTATACATGCCAGGAATGGTTCCTCATACTTCATTACATTCACCGATGATCTCTCAAGATACGGACATGTGTTCCTGACGAAATACAAATCTGAATCTTTTGAGAAATTCAAGAAATATAAGTGCGAAGTAGAGAACTAAACGGGTAAAAAGTATTAAAATCCTACGATCTGATCGGAGAGGAGAATACTTGAGCACGGAATTCAGAGACTACTTAAAAGAGAATGGGATTCTCTCTCAGCTTACTCCTTCGTATACACAACAACACAATGGTGTATCGGAGCGGAGAAATCGCACCCTATTAGATATAGTGCTCTCTATGATGAGTACTGCTGAGTTACCTATTTCCTTTTGGGGTTATGCACTTGAAACGGCTGCATACCTATTGAATCAAGTTCCATCAAAATATGTGCCTAAAATACCATATGAGATATGGAGTGGAAAGAGACCATATCTTAAACGAGTTAAGATATGGGGTTGTCCGGCCTATGTCAAAAAGCAAAATCTGGACTAACTCGAGGCAAGGCCAGTTCTTTGCAAGTTTGTGGGATATCCAAAGAACTCACATGGATATATCTTCTACCACACTAAGGAACAAAAGGTGTTTGTTTCTCAATATGCCGCCTTTTTAGAAAAGGAATTTCTTGTGATAGAAATTAGTGGTAAAGAGGTAGAGCTGGAAGAAGTTCCAGCTACACAAACTACAACTAATGATTTGATAGAACCGGAGGATCCAATAGTCTTCGACGAACTTCAGCCACTCCCCAGATCTAGTAAGGTTCCTCATCCACCTGAGAGATACTATGGTTTTCTCATAGACGGTAGGAACGAGAATTGCATCATGGAAGATAATGACCCAAATAGTTTCGACCAGGCCATCACAAGTGGAGACTCTGCGAAATGGTTGGATGCTATACGATCTGAGATAGAATCTATGTACACTAACAAAGTATGGACTTTGGAAGTTGCTCCTGAAAGGGTAAAACCCATCGGGAGCAAGTGTATCTTTAAGAGGAAAATTGGTGTAGATGGAAAGGTTGAGACATTCAAAGATAGACTTGTTACAAAAGGTTTTCGTCAACGACCAGGTGTCGACTATAATGAAACCTTTTCTCCTGTCGCTATACTTAAGTCCATCAGGATCCTACTTGCCATTACTGCATACCATGACTACGAAATCTGGCAGATGGACGTCAAGACCGCTTTTCTAAATGGTGATTTAGAAGAGAGCGTGTACATAACACAGTCAGAGGGCTTCGTAGACAGTGGGAGCAGTGGAAGCGTGTGCTAGCTGCTTAAATCAATCTACGGATTAAAGCAGGCATCGCGGAGCTGGAACATCTATTTCGATGAAGCTATCAAAGAGTTTGACTTCATCAAAAATGTAGATGAACCTTGTATATACAAGAAGGTTGTAGAGAGTAAGGTTTTCTTCTTCGTATTGTACGTGGATGACATACTCTTGATAGAAAACGATGTTCCTATGCTACACTCGGTCAAGCTCTTCTTGTCACAAAAGTTCTCCATGAAAGATCTAGGTAATGCCTCCTACATCTTGGGGATAAAGATCTATAGAGATAGATCTAAGCGAATGTTGGGATTGTCCCAATCCAGGTACATTGACACCATACTTAAGAGGTTTAGTATGGAAGATTCTAAGCGTGGTAATTTACCCGCTTGTTCAGTAATCACTCTCTCCAAAGAGATGTCTCTCAAGACTGATTTGGAGAGGGCTCGCATGCAAGGGATACCCTATGCTTCGGCAGTCGGGTCTATCATGTATGTGATGTTATGTACCAGACCGGATGTAGCTTACTCACTAGGTGTAGTGAGTAGGTATCAATCAGATCCTGGGGAGAAATACTGGACAGCTGTGGAGAACATTCTTAATTACTTGAGAAGGACTAAAGAAATGTTTTTGGTGTATGGTAACGGTGAATTCCAGGTGGAGTCCTTTACCGATTTGAGCTTCCAGAGTGATAAGGACGTCAGTAAGTCGGTCTCGGGTTTTGTCTTCACCCTTAATGGTGCGACGGGATGTTGGAAGAGTTCCAAGCAAGATACCGTAGCAGACTCGACGATGGAGGCTGAATACATCGCTGCCAACGATGCTGCCAAAGTGGCTGTCTGGATAAAGAAGTTCACTGCTGAACTTGGTGTGGTTCCATCCATTAAGCATCCAATACCTGTGTATTTTGTTAACAATGGAGCTGTGGTTTTGGCCAAGGAACCCCGGTCCCATCAGAGATCCAGACATATTCTTAGGCGGTATCACCTGATCCAGGAGATAATAGATCGATGGGAGATCGAGGTCAGGAGAGTTGACACGAAGAGCGTAGTGGATCCACTCACGAAGGCCCTTCCCCAGACGCAGTTTGAGAGACTTTTTGGGATGTTGGGTATGAGACACTACAACACATGGCCTTAGTGCAAGCGGGAGATTGTTAGGAATATGTATGCCCTAGAGATCATTATTGTATGATATAGTGGATGCTTGGATATATATATAGAGGACTTTCTTGCTCAACATAATAGTATGCTATCTGGTTTCTCTTTGTCTTAACATGTACACTTATTGTCTCTATTACATGTTGATAAAGCCCTTAGAATGAGTACTTGACTACCAGGATTATGATGCGGATCATACTAGTGGGGCAGAGGTAGTCGGTAAGTACATCCTTAGATAGTTCCTAGTCGTGGGAGTATCGGGACAGGGCATCGATATTCCAGAGTAGACTAGTGTACACGCTTCTCGACCCATATGATGGGTAATAGATGATCCCATATCCATTGGTGTTTTACATCAGAGAAGGTATACGGGTGCTCAGTGGAGACTTGGTACACTGAACGGACTCGCCGAGAACTCCTAGATGGTATTATACCTATCGTTAGATAGCATTTCTCTGGTGGCACTGGTACAGGTTAGTCTATCGACCCGAGATTGTCATAGAGTTTTGTGTGATTCCCACTGTGCTTTGATTTCCATCTTACCACGTTCAAGAGATCGTGCAAAACGGTGGTTTTTGGGTACAGTCCCGAGTCACATGGAGGCAATGAGCGATAGGAGGGGATTCGTCTCTCCCGGTATTGGGGGTTAATGTTACGCTGTGCTCGATTGGCCATAACAGGAAGTCCCTTGCCAGGGCTGATTCCGAGATTTACTGGTAAGTGTTATCAGTAGTTTCTCAACCAGTTAACATGTACACGTGTATTATTATACCGTCTCTTTGATACATGTTGATAAAACCTGTAGGATGTTAGCTTGACTACCAGGACTATGATGCGGATCATATTACTGGTACTTGTGTAGTCCACAAGCACATTCTTTAATTTTTCCTAGTCGAGCAAGTATCGAGACAGCGCATCGATATTCCAGAGTAGAATAGTGTGTACGTTTCTTGACCCTGTAGGGGGCGATGGTTGATCCCATAACCATTGGTGTTTGACATCAAAGATTGTACACAGGTGCTCATTAGAGAATGGGTACACCGATCAGGACTCGCCGAGAATCCTAGTTAGTACTATACCTATTGTCAGATAGCAGTTCTCTGGTGACACTGGTATAAGTTAGTCTGTAGACCGGAGATCGTCATAGTGTCTTGTGTGGCTCCCACTGTGGTTTGATTTCCTTCCTACCACGGCTCAAAGGAGTCGTGCAAACAGGTGGATTTTGAGTACAGTCCCGAGTCACATGGATGCAGTGAGAAATAGGAGGGGTTTCATCTCTCCCGGTATTAGGAGTTGATGTTGCGCTATACTCGATTGGCTATAACATGAAGTCCCTGGCCAGAGCTGCTGATGAGATTTACTGGTAAGTGTTATCGGTAGTTTCTCGAACCGTTATGAGCCATACATCGGCATGACTTATCAAGTTACTGGGGTCTAACAATTCTACCCGTAGACTCAATATGCGACATATCAGACGAAGAGACCGGACTGTACGGTAAGTGTTACGTATAGGATTCATGGGAGTTTGGACAAGCTTGCTTGTTGATCTTCTATTCGCTCAATACCTTGGTAGCTGTTACGTCCAGCTAGTACCGTTGACGGCTTGTGGGTGACTAATGTGATCATTACCTACTGCTGGTGTATTGACGAGTCTTTAGTGTTAGTTATATGTATGCCCTAGAGGCCATTATTACACATGTGATGTATATTATAGTGGATGCTTGGACATATATAAGGAGGACTTTCTTGCTCGACATGATAGTATGCTATCTGGTTGCTCTTTATCTTAACTTGTACACTTATTGCCTCTCTATTACATGTTGATAAAGCCCTTAGGATGAGTACTTGACTACCAGGATTATGATGCGGATCATACTAGTGGGGAAAAGGTAGTTGGTAAGTACATCCTTAGATAGTTCCCAGTCGTGGGAGTATCGAGACAGGGCATCGATATTCCAAAGTAGACTAGCGTACACGCTTCTCGACCCATATGATAGGCGATGGATGATCCCATATCCATTGGTGTTTGACATCAGAGAATGTATACGGGTACTCAGTGGAGACTAGGTATACTGAACGGACTCGCCGAGAACTCCTAGATGGTATTATACCTATCGTCAGATAGCAGTTCTCTGGTGACACTGGTACAGGTTAGTCTATCGACCCGAGATCATCATAGAGTCTTGTGTGATTCCTACTGTGCTTTGATTCCCACCTTATCAAGTTCAAGAGATCGTGCAAAATGGTGGTTTTTTGGTACAGTCCCGAGTCACATGAAGGCAATGAGCGATAGGAGGGGATTCGTCTCTCTCGGTATTGGGGCTTGATATTGCGCTGTGCTCGATTGGCCATAACAGGAAGTCCCTAACCAGGGCTGATTCCGAGATTTAATGGTAAGTGTTATTAGTAGTTTCTCGACCCGTTATGAGCCTCACATCGGCACGACTTATCAAGGAATTGGGGTCTGACGTTTACCACCCCCAGGCGAGATATGCGACATATCTGACGAAGAGACCGGACTGTACAGTAGTGTTACTGATTGGATTCGCAGGAGTATGAGCAGGCTTGCCTGTTGATCTTCTGATCGCTCAATACCCGGGTGGCCGTTACGTTTAGCAGACCGCTTGCGGCTTGTGGGTGTTTGATATGATCATCACCTACTGTCGGCGTATTGACGAGTCTTTAGAGTCCTACACAGAGGTTTCCTGGTTCATGCGAAACGAAGTAGGAGCATATATGTAATATGTGCGGGACCGAGATTAATGCACGCATGTGATAACGCATTCTATTCTCGCGATATGTGATATCGGTCGGTTATATATGTGATATAGCCGGGTTATCGGATCAAGTGTTGATTCGATAAGTTGATACATATGATATTAGTCGGTTGTATGTGGTATAGCCGGATTATTAAATCAAGTGTTGATTTAATAATTTAATTTATAATTATATATGTGATATATTAATTTAAATTAACTAATATTTGGTCATTTAAACATTTCTTTTTCTCACTTGTGTGCATATAGTATATATGTGATATATATATTAATGTACATTATTTTGTGTCATACTTGATGCCACATGCTACATAGGTGTATGAGACTCACACCATGCTTATAATAATGATAAGGTTTTATTTATTTAAAGTAAATCAAATTAGTTGGAATTAAGTCACATGGTTGAAGCGTGTAGAAGCTTGTGGAACCATTGATCAAGTCCACTAATTTTGTTTTACTTGTAAATATTTATTAACCTAACCATTATTGTTAACCATGGTTTATTCTCTACATGAGTTAGTGTATGACATAAACTCACCCATGGTTGCTATACTCACCTCATGAGTTTCATTCTTATCTCCACTTCATTTTCTTCTTCCTCATGAGAAAGCTTTCTAGCTTTTCAAATAGTGATGAAATACTATGAGAAAAATAAATCTAAAGTGAGCAAAATTCCTACTTCATCATCCTCTACTATATTAGCTATTTAGTTTATGGTGTTTTCTTCACCAATCTACCTTTAGTGAAGAGGTAGCATGAGCTTGAGTCTTCTCGACGTAGATCATCTTCGGCCTCGAAGACTTCGAGCAAGCTTATTCATTTCTTCATGTGAACCCTTACTAGAGTTCGGGTGTTCACTACTTGGAGCGAAGGGACTACTACATGGAGCTTTAGAAGTGAAGGACCGATCTACAAAGGTTGTATTCCTCATTCACTTAGATATAAAGTTGTTTACATGCTTAGTTCGTCTAAATCTCTAGTTAAGATTCTAGGGTTAGGGTTCTTTAGTACGGCAAATTTTTGAAATTGGCATGGACGATATTGTTCCCCTCCGAAAGGCGGCCAAGACATGGACGTCTAGGCCTGTGATTCGGGACAGATGCTATTTGGTTTTATCCGTCCACCTCTCCGAAGGTGCCAAGTTGATTTATGGCACCGTGTATCGGAGGTTTAGACGGATGCGGCCGATGTAGCAGACTTCGTCAGATTCCCTCTCATCTGAGGGGTTTTTGATTGTGGGGACGCTCTTCCCTGCAGGCGCAAGCCCCTGCAGTTAATTACGCTACCGCATCGCGGTAACAATTTTCTCCTTCTTCAGAATTTCACTTCATGTCGTGGGTGTTTGTTTTGTTTGTGGTTGCCCGTAGATTGTATACGGAGACTAATTTATGTCGTCGCCCGTAGGACGTGTATTAGTCCAAATCCGTATCTTCTTAGATTTGGGTTTGGGGTTTAGTTTAAGGATACGTTAGCCATATTTGATGCTAAGATCAACTTAAACGTTTGTTAAGGATACGTTAGTCCAATTTGAGACTAAGGTCGACTTAACGGGATCATTTAGATCTGACAAAAGAGCGTTTGGGCTCTATTGTTCCAGTTTAGGGACATGGTGGTCCATTGCCAGTTTAGGGACATGGTGGTCCATTTAATGTATGGCTGTCGGGACCCGTCACCTCTCTGACGACATTGAAGGATTACAATGACAAATATCAGAGGAGTTCAGAGATGTACCCTTGAACCGGGTGTAAATTGATTTGAGAGAGCTGTTGTGCTCAGTTCAATTTAAGTTGAGGACTTATGGCCAATATGGGGTTAAGTCCAGTTGAAAATGTTCAACATTTTATTTGTATATGGCCTGTTAGGCCTTTGTTTGGGCTCTGCCCTTTTATTAATGCATGGCATTTTTATTGGGTCTATTATTTAAATGCATGGCATTTATTTTGGCCTGTTAGGTCTTTTAATTGGGCTATGTCCCTTCTTTAATAATGCAAAGCATTTATTGTTTTGATAGTGCGCCACGTGGCTTGTCAGGCGCTTTGCGCCAACGCAAGGCGCAAACTCATGTGGGTGTGACACGTGTCACGCTCTGGTGAGCGCAAGTCTGTTAGCGCAGTACGCTATGCCAGTGCGCTGCGCTAGCGCGCTGCTGACACGTGGCACGCTCTGATGACTTGCGCCAATTTAAGGAGCAGTGCTCTGTTTTAGAAGCGCATAGCGCAGTTATTCTGTGGCCGACACGTGGCGCTCCATGGTGGCTTGCGCCAATCCAAGGAGCACAACAGTGTAAAATCAAAAGTGCAAGGCACTGTTCCATAGCGCAGAGCGCATCTTGATCCAATTTTGGATCAAAGAAAAGAATCTTTTAAGATTCCAGAACCAATGGTTCATCAAAAGGCAATGCCTTTATGTAGATCAAATGATCTGTGAAGTAATACTTCTTTTTATCTTTTTGTGATTGGATCTTTTTGATCTTTTTCCTTTTTAATTGAAGATCTTGATCTTGTTCTTAGATCATTGATCTTTTTAGAAGAAAATTCTTCTTTTCTTTTTTTTTCTTTCTAAAGGTTTACCTTTTTTCTCTTTGAGCCCATCTCAAAATTTTTAGAGGAGTTCTCAATATCTCTCTCTCTGTGTGTTTTTTAGACTTGGAGTCTAGGGGCCTTTATATAGTGCCAATTGATTTGTTAAATTGGTTACAGAGATCTTTCTCTGAGTGATTTAGGGATTTTCCCCCACCGTTGGATCTTTGATCCTAGGGCTTCTGTTTTACAGAAGGTAGTCTCCTTGTTTTTAACAAGATTGGAAAGATCTTTCCAGAATTTTTCTGTTTAAATGTTGGCATAGCAGCGCAGCGTAACTGCGCTGTCACGTGTCGCGCAGCGCAGAGCGCAGCGTAACTGCGCTGACACGTGTTGCGCAGCGTAACTGCGCTAGCGCAACTGCGCTTGATACGTGTCGCGCAGCGCAGAGCGCAGCGCAACTGTGCTGACACGTGTTGCACAGTGCAGAGCGCAAATCAGCTGAAGCGTTGCTTCCTTTATTAAAATTTGAATTTTAAACAGAGCCTTGCTCTGATTGGGTGCGCTGCCTTCGGCGCTGCGCTCCTTGCGCTGGCGTGTCTGATTTTGACACGTGGCGCATTGCGCGCAGCGCAAGGAAACTGAAGCGTTGCTTCACCTTTATTATTATTTGAATTTTTAAAACGGAGGTTTGCTCTGATTGGGGGAAACAGAAGCGTTGCTTCATCTCCCGCCTCGGAATTTGAACAGAGCTTTGCTCTAATTGGGGTAAACAAATGCCCCCCACCGTTGCGCTTACGTGGCCCCAAACGTGAGCGCAGCGGTGGAAGAATTCCAACCGTTGCGCTAGCTTTTAGAAGTTGAAATGGCACTCAATGCCTATAAATAGGACCTTTGGTCTCTTAGATGATTTTCATCTCTTCATAAGAAATTTTATTCAGAGCCTTGCTCTTCAATTTAAGAACTTTTCAAGAGTAAAACTCTGTCAAAACTTAGGTAAAGTTAAAAAAATTTTTTTAAGAATCCAGGGTTTTACCCATTAACAGAGCTTTGCTCTTCATAGATCTTTGATCTAAAGAAAACCCATTTAGGGTTTCATTAATAGAGTTTTGCTCTTTTGATACATGTAGATTTCTTAATCTTTTGTGAAGAACTCTTAAGAGTTTGATCATGGATAATGAAGATCAAAAAAGGGAGTTTTATCTTTGATGGATTATATCATCTTTTCATAGTAAGGCTCTCAGCGTTCTCGGGGAATTTCTTTAAATTCCCCTTATTACTGAATTTGATAGGTGTCACTCCTGTTTGCAGAGCATTGGTCTCGAGGAGTTTAACTCCCTGTGCCTGTTTTTTTTTATTGCTAATCTTCCAATGATGTTTCCTTCAGGCATTATGGCTGTTCATTTGTACAGTCGACACGAATTCATCACTTATGAGGATATCCGCATACAGGGCCGTCACCAAAACCAAGAGTTTACAGATGCCCAGTGTGCAGAGATTATGGGTAGTCTGAACGCATGCGTTGGTTGGTTGATTCCTCGCCGTTCTGCTCTCTTAAAGGTCGTGCTGGGAGCAATTTGGAGAGCACTTCCGGGGTTTCACGAGGCCATGCGGCTTAATGTGCAGGATGATGCCGAAGATAAGATGCATTCAGTGTACCTGTCGGGGCTGATCTCAAAGAAACGGCGAGATAGCCTCATCGACATTCTCCATCAAATTTTTCAACAGACGACGATAATTGCTGCTTATCGAAGGATGGGGGGCCTTGCCGAAGATCTTGACACGCATGAGCACGAGAGGATGCACACGAGAATGATCAGAAAGGCCAGAAAGACTCTAGATGGCCTTACTTTCGAATTCCTTAATCCATACCCTGGATCTGAGGTTTTGCCGTTGTAATCATTTTGATAATGTCTTTGTTTACTTCTTTATGATTGTAAGAACCCTTTGCAATATGAATGGAAAATTTTTCATTTCAGCTTGTCTTATTGTAAGTCCACGTTGCCCACCCCGGTGCTTGCGGGGAGGCGGAAAACGGAATAAAAAACGAATTTTTATGAATTTAGGCAACATGGACTAGACTATGAAGGATCTTTGCTAAACAAAAACAAGCTAAAGCTAACTAGAAACTAGCTAAGTGCTAGAAAGGTTATACCTTGGGCTTTATGTCCTTCTCTCCTTGCTCCTTGGAGTGGTGGAAGGAGGTCACCTTTGTCGTCTTCTCACGTCGAAGAAAGATCCACCCGAAAGCCTCGACCTTTGGTTTCAACTCCAAGCTAGAAGTAACTAGGGTGCAAGAAGTGCTAATCCTTGAACCCTAGATGAGAGTAGAGATTATCAAGAAAGGGTTTTTCTCAAGCTCAAGTGTTTCTCAACACATGAGAGGGGAGAGCTTGAGGGAGAGGAAGAACAAGAGAGAGAAAATGAATGATAGAATGAGAATAAAATAAACCATTCTCACATATATGTGTGTATTATTTTAATTAGATAATTAGTAAGATAATTGTCATGGCTTAATCAAGACATGACCATTATCATTTCATTTTTAATGCAAATTGCAAGGATCAAAAAGCATCTTCCAAATGAAATGATGATGGTCAAAGTGTCAACCAAGGTCAACAAGTCAAGAAGGTCAAATGGTCAACAACCATAACCATGCACAATTATTAAACTAATATCAATTAACCATAATACACACATAAGCATTAGGGTTAATAAAATGACAATAGTCATTAACCCTAATCAAGGTCCTCTCCCTCTGTCTCAAGCAACTGTGCATACGCACCCGTATTCGTGATCCGAGGAATACGAATACAATGAGAAAAACCAATCCTAAATCATATACTAGGATCCGGCTTAAACCAAAGCCCGCTAGTATAAGCTGTCCGGACGGCAAACGTGCACAAGTGTGCGGATGTGAACGAACCCTGTCGCAAAACCATGCGACCTCTACTCATTTTGCCTAAAGGCGAATAGCTCTCTGTGTGGGACTCTAAAGACTCGACACTACGCTGGCAGTGGGTTTAACCACAGACCGCAAGCGGCACTAGCTGTACGTAACGGTCCCCAGGTAGATGTCGATAAGAAGACTGACAAGGTGAACCCCATCTGAACTCCTACTGAGCCTGTATGTGACAATCTCCGTACAGTCCGGTCTGTTCGTCTGATACATCGTATGGCGGGCCTAGGGGGCGGTGAAACGTCAGTCCCCTAATAGCGGTACAAGTCGTGTCGGAGTGTAGCCCAGAACACCCTGAGATAACACTGGAAACCTACCAGTATATCTCGCTTGCCCTGGCCAGGGACTACTCGTGTAATGGCTCTCCTGGACACAGCGCGATGTAACCCCCAATACCGGGAGAGACGATCCTGTCTAACCGTCACTGCCTCCAAGTGCTTCGGGACTGCACCCAAAAACCACCTGTTTGCACGACTCCTTTGAGCCGTGGTAGGGTAGTAATCAAAGTGCAGTGGGAACACACTTGAGGTGAAGTGACAGTGTCAAGTCAGCGGACTAAGCTATACTCATGTCACCTGGGAACTGATAACTGACGATAGGTATAATACCAACCAACAGTTCCCGACGAGTCCTGTCCAGTGTACTCGTAACCTAACGAGCACCCGCATACTATCTCAAGTACGACGTACTGACGGCTGTGGGACAGACCATCTCCCACGCTGGGATGAGAAGCGCATACGCTAGTCTACTCCGGAGTATCGATGCCCTGTCTCGATAGTCCAACGACCAGGGACCTGTATAAGGATGTGCTTATGGATTACCCAGCTCCCACGAGCGTGAGCGCCATCACAACGCTGGTAATCAAGCAAAAGATCCTAAGGGCTCTACTAATATGTATATCAGCGATATGCTAAAAGAAACACATGCACATATTAAAGCAGAGACAAACCAAGTAGCATGCTACCATTTCGAGCAAGATTGTATATACAACTGTGAATATCCCAAGCTTCCATCAAGTAATATACAAACTAGTATGATACAGTAATGGCCTCTAGGGCATATACACTAACAATCTCCCACTTGCACTAAGGCCATGTACTGGCGTATCGAAGACCTATCATCTCGATCAGCCGCTCGAACTGAGTCTGGGGTAGGGCCTTCGTGAGTGGATCTGCAGTGTTATTCTCCGTATTTACTCTCTTCACCTCGATCTCCTGGCGATCTATGATCTCCCTGATCAGGTGGTACCGCCTCAAAATGTGCCTGGACTTCTGATGGGACCTGGGTTCCTTCGCTAAAGCTATAGCTCCATTGTTGTCGCAATACAGCGGTATTGGATCAACAATGGTAGGAACCACCTGAAGCTCCGTGAGGAACTTCTTCATCCAGACAGCTTCCTTTGCGGCATCGTAAGCAGCTATGTACTCCGCTTCCATAGTTGAGTCAGCAACAGTCTCCTGCTTGGAACTCTTCCAGCAAACCGCCCTTCTATTGAGGGTAAAGACATAACCCGACATGGACTTGGAGTCATCCTTGTCACTCTGGAAGCTGGAGTCAGCAAAGGCCTCGAGCTGGAGGTCTTTTCCGCCATACACCAAGAACATCTCCTTAGTCCTTCTCAGGTACTTGAGAATGTTCTTTACCGCTATCCAGTATTTCTCCCCTGGGTTTGACTGATACCGGCTTACAACGCTCAATGCGTATGCTACATCTGGTCTGGTACACAACATCGCATACATTATAGAGCCTACCGCAGAAGCGTAGGGTATAATAGACATGCGATCCCTTTCTAAATCAGTCTTGGGAGACATCTCTTTGGAGAGGGTGATCCCGTGACAAGCCGGTAGATTACCGCGCTTGGAATCTTCCATACTGAATCTTTTCAGTATGGTGTCAATGTACCTTGACTGTGAAAGTCCCAACATCCTCTTAGATCTATCACGATAGATCTGGATCCCCAGAATGTAGTTGGCATCCCCCAGGTCCTTCATGGAGAACCTCTGCGACAAGAATCCTTTGACTGACTGTTGCATAGGAATATCATTTCCTATTAGGAGAATGTCATCCACATACAAGACGAGGAAAACTACAGTTCTCTCTACAATCTTACTGTAAATGCATGGTTCATCTGGGTTTTTGATAAAGTCGAATTCTTTGACAGTATCATCAAAGCAGATGTTCCAACTCCGCGATGCCTGCTTAAGTCCATAGATGGACTTTAGCAACTTGCACACTCTACCGCTGCTCCCACTCTGAATGAATCCCTCCGGCTGATCCATATAGACGCACTCTTCCAAATTTCCATTCAGGAAAGCCGTGTTTACGTCCATCTGCCAGATTTCATAATCGTGGAAGGCAGCAATGGCAAGAAGGATCCGAATGGATTTTAGCATAGCCACTGGAGAAAAGGTCTCGTCATAGTCCAAGCCAGGTCTTTGACGAAAACCCTTTGCAACAAGTCTAGCTTTATAGGTCTCAACCTGCCCATCTACACCAATCTTCTTTCTGAAGATCCATTTGCAGCCCACGGGTTTTACCCCTTCTGGAGCAAAGTCCAAAGTCCAAACTTTGTTGGTGTACATGGACTCCATCTCGGCCCGCATTGCATCCAGCCATTTTACCGAGTCGCCGCTCTGGATGGCTTTTTGGAAGCTAGTAGGCTCACCATAATCCATGGTGCAATCCTCTCTATCCCCGTCTATGAGAAAACCGTAGTATCTCTCGGGCGGATGAGTCTGCCTACTACTCCTGCGGAGTGGCGCTGGGATGTCCGGTTCTCTTGAGACTTCTGGTTCTTCCAAGCTTTCAGTAATAGCTTGTGGTTCTGGAATTTCTTCCAGTTCTATTGCGCTCCCACTTATCTGATTTTCTAAAAATTCAGTTTCCAAGAAGTGGGCATGCTGAGAAACAAAAACCTTTTGTTTCTCTGCGGAATAGAAAAGATACCCCCTGGAGTTCTTTGGGTATCCCACAAATTTACACAGTACTGAACGTGCCTCGAGCTTGTCCGCATGCTGCTTTTTTACAAAAGCTGGACATCCCCATGTCTTAAGGTACTTGAGACAGGGTTTCTTCCCACTCCACATCTGATATGGGGTGGTAGGCACAGTCTTGGTTGGAGCCTTGTTCAAGAGATATGCAGCTGTTTCTAGCGCATAACCCCAGAAGGATCGCGGCAACTCAGCCTTACTCATCATGGAACGAACCATATCCAATAGGGTTCGATTCCGTCTTTCCGATACACCGTTGTGTTGTGGTGTGTATGGAGGAGTAAGCTGAGAGAGAATTCCATTCTCTTTTAAGTAGCCCAGAAACTCGGCACTTAAGTATTCACCACCTCGATCGGATCTCAGTGTCTTGATACTTTTGCCTGTTTGTTTTTCAACTTCATTCTTGTATTCTTGAAATTTCTCAAAGGCCTCGGATTTGTGCTTCATCAAGAAGACATGCCCATACCTAGAGAAATCATCTGTGAAAGTAATGAAGTATGAATAACCACTTCGCGCATGTGTAGACATTGGACCACACACATCACTGTGTATGAGTCCCAAGAGCTCGCTTGCTCTTTCTCCGTGTCCAGTGAACGGAGTCTTTGTCATCTTTCCCATGAGACAAGATTCACAAGTGGCATAAGACTGATACTCAAACGGATTCAAGTATCCCTCTTTATGTAACTTTGTTAACCGTGTCTCATTAATGTGACCCAGTCTACAATGCCATAAGAAAGCCTGATTTGTTTCCGGAGACTTTCTTTTAAGTGTGTTCTGGACACTGAAGATCTGAGCTTGATTCAACACGTATATCCCGTTTTGTAATGTACCTGACCCAATCAGAACTTGATTTAGGTGGATGTTAACTACATCGCTTACAAAAGTAAAATCATATCCTTCCTTAGAAATTAAGGATACAGATATGATATTACAAGTCGCACCTGGTACATAAAAACAGTCACGCAGAATCAATATCTGCCCAGTTGTCAGTCCTAGATGATATTCCCCTACGGATTCAGCATACATGCTCATTCCGTTAGCAACCCTGAGAGTCATATCACCTTTCCCGATAACCCTACGGTTTCTCAAAGCCTGTAACGAATTACAGATATGAGATCCTGATCCGGTATCCAATACCCAGGAAGTAGGGTTAACTGACATACAGTTCTCTATCACAAACACACCCGAAGCCGAAGCCACAACATGCTTCGAATTCTGGCTACTGGCTTTGCAAGCCCTGCAATCCTTCTGTCCATGTTCATTCCCGTAACAATAGGAACATCCCTCTTTTACTGCATCCATTCCTGAAACTTCTGCCTTTCTCTTTCTTTCTACTTCCCTGGTTTCCTTCAGGGTAGTAGGTAGAGACTGTTGAACTACGTCAGCATCTGACCCGCTCTTCAACGTGGTCTTCAGGTCCGAGAGCTCAAAAGAGCTGGTCTCTGTAAGGACGTTGTCCCCTACAGATGATCCGATAGCCAACCTCGCTGGAAGCAATTCGTTCGAGGTCTCATATCTTGCGATACGAGATTGCTCTCCATATAAAACTTTGTTATGGAGGAAGATAGAAGCTGAGTCCATCTTCTCGTGCTGCCTCTGGTATATACCATCAACTGAGGCTAACACGAGGCACTTGGCTTTCGCACAGTCTTCTTCCGATGTCCTACGGATATCAATATCCGCGACAGGGGAAACTGGACCTGAGACGGCAGGGGTTGGATCAGACAAGAGGTGTCCCAGCTTGTCCTGGGCAATGGACATCTGGATAGACCCTTGCCAGTCAAAACAGTCAGATTCAGTCATTTTATTATCTAGATGTAACCTAGGTGCGGTCATTGGGTCGCTGCAATTAAGAGAGAGAGAAGAAAACACTTAGCATGATGCTCTTGCAAGTTTAGATTGGTTTTTAATTTATCTAAACAGGATGGCTCCCACTGTCTCTCGAATCCCTCCCCAAACCATAAAGGAAGGATTAGTCAGGATCAATCTCACCGTACAATACTTGCTTAACCGTTCAGCCAGGCCAGTGTCGGTACTTCGAGGGAGGTTTTCCAACGCTTTCGTGAAGTTCCTTAATTAAGTAACCTCTTTTCCCTGTGGGCGTAGCCCCGCTAACACCTTTCTAGACACCTACTAGGTTTATAGCATTGATCGTTAAGTGAGAGTTTTCCCGAGGAGTAGCATATACTCACAGTAGGATCGGGATCCAAATATCATTGCGTGATAAAACCGAAAGAATCCTACCAGAATCATCACACTCCAAATGGTATGCAGCGCTAGAAAGTTTCAGTACTTTTGAAACTCCCGATGTAGATTTTTGCCCCATGCTCTTATGACTTTGACTAAGGCCAACAAATCATAAGTCACATGTCAAGTTCTACCCATCGTTATCCAGGTTAATTTGAACCCACCCGTATATACCCTTGACTATGGCCAACAAAGCAATACGACTGTCCCAAACAACGCATTCTATCTATGCAACATATGAATACCCAACAGCTACCAATCACTATGCCTTGACGAAGGTCAACAAACATAGCTTGAATACTATTGAATATCCATACGAAACGACAGAGGGCTACGAATGGTTTTGGCGAAACTGTGAACGTAGTGAACTTGATATAGTCGATGGAACGAGATAGCTTTTAAAAGGAGTGGTTCAAGCTCCGCGTTTAAAAGTTTAGTTTTGAAAAGAACCGAGTGGTTTTCAAAGTGTTCCAATCGACTTTTACTTGGTTTATTTTCTTGCATTAGTTCTTTTAATGTGTCCCATCATTTAATCCTACCATTGCAGAAAACAACCAAAATATGACGTACGCTTATGCCATTCGCATTCGCCACGGGGCCCCGTCATCACCCGTTAGGTAACTTAACTAACGACAGAGTGGGGGCTGGGCTAGCGCGGCTGTAAAACATAAGCAACGCCTAAATAGTTATCATATATAAATATATAGCAATGATAGACATTACAGATCACAGATGAACACTTTGGATATACTAGGAATCCGCGATTCGTTCGAGCCTGCAATGAAAAACGGATTACACGGTCGTGATGAATAAACAAACCCCACCCTAGACCCCTACGGGTACGGCAAACTACCCGCCAAGTACCCGAAGCGAAGCAACCTCCCTCAACTCCGTGAGTTGGCCACTCGGCACTTCGAGATACCCGGTAGTTTGTGCACCCCACCTTGGGTCTATCCTAGGAGCAAAAAACAGTAAAAAGAAATTATACAATGACGGCTACAACCCCGACCCGGTTGTGCGGCCAAATAAATAATATTACATCAATTTACAACTTTACAATGAATGAAAGAAAAAGAAACTCTCATCTCACACCCATTCCCGGCTATTCATCCGCGACAATCCACCGAGTTCATATACACAAACCATCAACATTACAGATCACAGATATGTATAACCCCCACTAATCGACGTATAGCGATTAGCGGACGTTCAATACATATAAACATCACAGATATAACCTTTTAGTCAAAGTGTATTGAAGTTCGATAAAAAATACGGATTTATAGGCCCCCAAAAACAAATTTCTATTCTGGAAAACCTGGGCACTTATAAACCATCTTAAAAATCCCAAAACCAAGCCAGAAATACACTGCACCAAACTCGACCCAGTGAAGAGCCAAGACGGCCGCGGTTGCGCGGCAATAGCTTGCTATTGCCGCAGAACCGCGGCTCTTTGGTCGAATCACTGGATCGTTTTTGGTGGCTTTCTTCACAAAACCCTGAGATGATTTTTGGAGTATGATTTATTTTGTTTTGAACAGAAAAAATTTTAACAGAAACTTAGGGTTTTGAAAACTCGGTTTTTCGATTTTTCCGATTCGAACTTCGATACACTCTACTACCTAGCTAGTTTATGTTTAGTTAGGCTCTGATACCACTGTAAGTCCACGTTGCCCACCCCGGTGCTTGCGGGGAGGCGGAAAACGGAATAAAAAACGAATTTTTATGAATTTAGGCAACATGGACTAGACTATGAAGGATCTTTGCTAAACAAAAACAAGCTAAAGCTAACTAGAAACTAGCTAAGTGCTAGAAAGGTTATACCTTGGGCTTTATGTCCTTCTCTCCTTGCTCCTTGGAGTGGTGGAAGGAGGTCACCTTTGTCGTCTTCTCACGTCGAAGAAAGATCCACCCGAAAGCCTCGACCTTTGGTTTCAACTCCAAGCTAGAAGTAACTAGGGTGCAAGAAGTGCTAATCCTTGAACCCTAGATGAGAGTAGAGATTATCAAGAAAGGGTTTTTCTCAAGCTCACGTGTTTCTCAACACATGAGAGGGGAGAGCTTGAGGGAGAGGAAGAACAAGAGAGAGAAAATGAATGATAGAATGAGAATAAAATAAACCATTCTCACATATATGTGTGTATTATTTTAATTAGATAATTAGTAAGATAATTGTCATGGCTTAATCAAGACATGACCATTATCATTTCATTTTTAATGCAAATTGCAAGGATCAAAAAGCATCTTCCAAATGAAATGATGATGGTCAAAGTGTCAACCAAGGTCAACAAGTCAAGAAGGTCAAATGGTCAACAACCATAACCATGCACAATTATTAAACTAATATCAATTAACCATAATACACACATAAGCATTAGGGTTAATAAAATGACAATAGTCATTAACCCTAATCAAGGTCCTCTCCCTCTGTCTCAAGCAACTGTGCATACGCACCCGTATTCGTGATCCGAGGAATACGAATACAATGAGAAAAACCAATCCTAAATCATATACTAGGATCCGGCTTAAACCAAAGCCCGCTAGTATAAGCTGTCCGGACGGCAAACGTGCACAAGTGCGCAGATGTGAACGAACCCTGTCGCAAAACCATGCGACCTCTACTCATTTTGCCTAAAGGCGAATAGCTCTCTGTGTGGGACTCTAAAGACTCGACACTACGCTGGCAGTGGGTTTAACCACAGACAGCAAGCGGCACTAGCTGTACGTAACGGTCCCCAGGTAGATGTCGATAAGAAGACTGACGAGGTGAACCCCATCTGAACTCCTACTGAGCCTGTATGTGACAATCTCCGTACAGTCCGGTCTGTTCGTCTGATACATCGCATGGCGGGCCTAGGGGGGCGGTGAAACGTCAGTCCCCTAATAGCGGTATAAGTCGTGTCGGAGTGTAGCCCAGAACACCCTGAGATAACACTGGAAACCTACCAGTATATCTCGCTTGCCCTGGCCAGGGACTACTTGTGTAATGGCTCTCCTGGACACAGCGCGATGTCAACCCCCAATACCGGGAGAGACGAATCCTGTCTAACCGTCACTGCCTCCAAGTGCTTCGGGACTGCACCCAAAAACCACCTGTTTGCACGACTCCTTTGAGCCGTGGTAGGGTAGTAATCAAAGTGCAGTGGGAACACACTCGAGGCGAAGTGACAGTTTCAAGTCAGCAGACTAAGCTGTACTCATGTCACCTGGGAACTGATAACTGACGATAGGTATAATACCAACCAACAGTTCCCGACGAGTCCTGTCCAGTGTACTCGTAACCTAACGAGCACCCGCATACTATCTCAAGTACGACGTACTGACGGCTGTGGGACAGACCGTCTCCCATGCTGGGATGAGAAGCGCATACGCTAGTCTACTCCGGAGTATCGATGCCCTGTCTCGATAGTCCAACGACCAGGGACCTGTATAAGGATGTGCTTATGGATTACCCAGCTCCCACGAGCGTGAGCGCCATCACAACGCTGGTAATCAAGCAAAAGATCCTAAGGGCTCTACTAATATGTATATCAGCGATATGCTAAAAGAAACACATGCACATATTAAAGCAGAGACAAACCAAGTAGCATACTACCATTTCGAGCAAGATTGTATATACAACTGTGAATATCCCAAGCTTCCATCAAGTAATATACAAACTAGTATGATACAGTAATGGCCTCTAGGGCATATACACTAACACTTATTTCTCGTTCCGAGTCTTTTGCACATGCATGAATGAATGTGTCTCGAACGCTTGATCAAATGCAAATCGGATTTTCTTTCTGTCGCTTTCTTCTTTCTTTTATTATCAACATGTTACCTTAGTAAACATGGTCGATGGATGATAGAGTGCGTATCCTGTCTTGGCTTCTTCAAGAGGTAGTGATGGCTTAGGAGGCAGGTTTAGATCTGCTGCCTAAGACTTTTCAACTTTATGAGCCGTGAGGGTCTCACAAAGAATTTTCTCCCTACGGATCGAGAGGATCTCGTAGGTGTATTTTCTCCTTAGGAATCGTGAGCATTCCTAAGTGCGTTTTCTCTTATAAGTTGTAAGGATCTTATAAGAGAATTTTCCCTCTTACGAGTCGAGAGGACCCGTAAGCGGTTGTTTCCCTTCTTATCGAGATTCGACTTTGGAGAGTGTGACCCGTGAATAGTGTGCAGAAGTCCATTTTGGATTGACTTGCAGGGTCCCAGTGCTTAGAAACAGGTCTTTTAATCCCCGCTGCCTAACGCTTTTTCTCACGAGTCGAAACGAATCGAGCATTTCTCGCAAGAATATCCTAACGTCACAGTTAACCTCTGCTCTTTACGACAGAGGTCTGTTAGGGTCTGTGGTACTTATGGTTTTGGCCGTTATACCGTCGCGTTGGCTGATATATTCCTCGATAGGCAATCTTGCTGTTCGAATAGCCTCGCGATTGTCGTGTCTCTGATCCCTTCGGGGGCTGGACAAGACGTCTTCAAGTAATCTTCCAGGTAATATTACCGTCGAAAGAGCAAGCGTAGGGATATTCCATGTCACTTTTTACTTGAGGTTAGGCTCATTTTGGAGAGTCCCGATGAGTCATAACCACTCCGCACTGGTGTGGGATGATCTCCGATAGTCTTTCAGGCTTTATATGACTTGCCGTTAAGACCCTGAAGCTAGGAATTTGGCCTTCGCTTCGTTTGCTGGCATTGCGTCCTCTATATCGAGACGAATGTCGCGGTTGTCTCTAGGTTGTTGGTGAACCGTCGAGGTTTGGAACTAGGGACTTTGCCGTGGCTCCGCTGTTTGATTGTCGCGTTTGAATCCTGTTGGAGGAATAACGCTGGGGTGACATCTCGTCTGCTGTATCGAGACGAACGTCGAGGTGGTGACCACTCCGCACTGGTGCAAGATGATCTCCGATTGTCTTTCAGGCTTTATATGACTTGCCGTTAAGACCCTGAAGCTAGGAATTTGGCCTTCGCTTCATTTGCTGGCATTGCGTCTACTGTATTGAGACGAATGTCACGGTGGTCTCTAGGTTGCTGGTGAACCGTCAAGGTTTGGAACTAGAGATTTTGCCGTGGCTCATTTGTTTCAACCGTGAGGTCTTTCGTCGGCGTTGTATCCGTATCCTGCTGGACTGCGAAGGAACGCCATTGTTGACATCTCGTCTGCTGTATCGAGACGAATGCTGAGGTGGAGCTGGGATTTTGCCGTCACTCCGCTTTGCTGACCATGGGGTCTTTCGTTGACGTTGTGTCTACATCCTGCTGGACTGCGAAGGAACGCCGTTGTTGATATTGCGTCTGCTGTAATGAGACGAATGATGAGATGATCTCTAGGTTGTCTGTGAACCGTCGAGATTTGGAACTAGGGCCTATGCCATGGCCCCGTTTGATGGTGTAGCGTTTATGTCCTGCTGGAATGAAGAGGCACACCGTTGTTGGTCTCCAGGCTGTAGATGTGGCCATTGAGATTTGGAAATGGGGATCTGCCATGGCTCCGTTTCGTTGCAACTCTGAGGTCGGTTGTTGACGTCACGTCTGCATTTGGTTGAAGTGAAGAGAAACGCCGTTGTGACATCTCGTCTGCTGTATTGAGACGAACGTCGAGGTGGTGACCACTCCGCACTGGTGCAGGATGATCTCCGATTGTCTTTTAGGTTTTATATGAGTTACCGTCAAGACTTGGCTCCGTTTTCTGATGGAGCATGGGGAGGGAAGATGTGTTTCCTTCTTTGTTTGTGCCCCTAGATTGTATACAGGGATTGCTGTGATATCGCCTGTAGGGAAAAATTTATATATTTATTTTATTTCTTTCCGCGATACTCTATCATTTCAGCTCTTATATCGCAAAGGTCGCGATCCTTTCGGCTATTTTTTCGCGGTGCCCAATCATTTCGGCTATTTATTTTATTTTTACTAGCTGCTTTTTATTGCGAGTTGCCCAATCATTTCGGCAATTTTGCATGCATACACTTTTTTTTTACTTGCTGATTGTTATTTGCAAGTTGCCCCATCATTTCGGCTATTTCGTAGGCATTTTTAGCTCGCTGATTTTTTTTTATCGCGAGTGTGGAACTCGGAATCTGACGCCAATCTCAGCATCAGCATCGCTACAACTGGAATATTGCCAGGAGCGAATCATCATTTGCCATGACAGGACTTGGAATTTGATACCGGTTTAAGCATCAGCATCGCTACAACTGGGATATTGCCAGGAGCGAATCATCATTTGCCTCTGTCGATGTTGAACAAAGGTGGCTTAGTACACAGAGTTAGGATCCTGTCGACTAAGGCTTTTGAGTTCATGAGCCGTAAGGGTCTCACAAAGGTATTTCTCCCTACAAGTCGTGAGGATCTCGTAGGTGCGTTTTCTCCTTAGAGATCGTGAGGATTCCTAAGTGTATGTTCCCCTGTAAGTCGTAAGGATTTTACAAAAAGGTTTTCTCCTTATAAGTCGAGAGGACTTATAAGGGTTGTTCACCATATAGACATATCCCCAGTCACGGGTGGGACTTGGTTAAGGAAATGTTTATTCGCGCCCGTGGATTGTATACAAGGGTCAGTATTGAGCCACCTGTAGGGCAATATCGAAGGTTGTGGGGGTTTCTTAAGAACAGGTTCAGGTCTCTGTAACTTAAGACTTTCAAATCTTATGAGCCGTGAGGGTCCCATAAGAGAGTTCTCCTTACGAGTCGTGAGGATCTCGCAAGTGTAATTTCTCCTTAGGAGTCGTGAGGATTCCTAAGTGTGTTGCTCCCTTGTGAGTCGTAAGGATCTCACGCGGGTGGTTTCTCCTTACAAGGTCGAGAGGACTCTGTAAGTGTCTTTTAACGAGATTGCGCCCTTTCGGGTTTTCACAAACACTCGCCGGTAGCCCTGCTGTTTTTACTCACGAAGCCCTTTCGGGTTTTCATCCATGCCCATTTTGCTTATGGACATACCGTTTTCTTTTCTCTTTTTTTATTCTTTTTATTCTCTTTTTTTTTAACGAGGTCGCGCCCTTTCGGGTTTTCACGAACACTCACCGATAGCCCCACTGTTTTTACTCATGGAGCCCTTTCGGGTTTTCATCCGTGCCCATTTTGCTTATGGACATACCTTTTTTTTTATTCTCTCTTTTTTTTATTCTTTTATATATATTTTTTTACTTCGGGATGCCGCTATCTGCCGTAGCTTCTTGGCATCTCGGGCAACAGCTAGTTTTAGGACATAGTGGTCCGTTGTTAGTTTAGGGACGTTTCGGTCCGTTGTTGAAGAAGGCTGGTTACTACTTATAAAGTTTGGGCTTAGGAAGATAGCGAGCGGACATAGTCGTTGTCATCTATCATTGACCTAGGCCGTAACTCATTAGGCGTAGTATTTCTTCAGGAAGCGGCCATTTATTGGCCTGAAAGGCCTTTCTCCATGCAAGTCCATGAGTAGATAGGCTCCACCCTGGTAGACCTTGTCTATGATGTACGGGCCTTCATAATTCGGCTCGAATTTTCCCCGCTTGGCGCGATTATCTCTTCGTCCTCCTCGGTATCGCTCCCGAAGACCGGAATGGTGGCGTTAGCTTTGTTCTCTGGCTTGTGACACCTCTCCGTGTCTTCGAAATCCGGTAAGAAGTATTTTGCATCTTCATATTTACGGACTTCGTTCATGGAGAATGGGTTCAGCTCTCCTGTTACGGTATACTCGAGACCATCCTTAAAATATTTCATACACTGATGCTGTGTAGAAGGGATGATGTTGTACTCGTGTAACCAGGGTCGGCCGAGCAAAGCATTATAGCATGTCTTGGCGTCTATGATGTGGAATTTAATGTCCGTGACGAGTAGACCAAAGCGTAACGTCAGTATCACAGACCCGAGAGTCCGTGATGATTGAGAGTCGAACCCGGAAATGGTGATCTTATCCCGAGCGAGGTGCTGGACGCTCATGCAGATTTCTTTCAATACCCGAACATTGAGGAGATTGACGGAAGACCCATTTTCAACCAAGATTTTGCTTATCTTTATATCGTGGCAGTACCCTGAGACATAGAGGGGCCGATTGTGCTCGCATGTCCCAAGGAGGAGGTCTTCATCACCGAAAGTGACATCGGCTGTGTGCACTTCTTCCAGCTCGTCCTTCATCTTTTCTTCGGCGAGAAAAGCTTGGAATTGCTCGGGTTCTTACAGTGTCTTGATTAATGAATCCCTTGCTTCTTTTGATAGTAAAAGAGCATCGAGAATACTAAGTTGTGAAGGTAGCTTCCTCAAGTGTGCCAGAACGTTGTAGTCCACCTTATTTTTCTTTGGCGGGTCCTTGGCGGTTAGCTCTTCCACGACTTGGTCATCTAGGGCGATATCCTCAGAGACCTTCTTTTTTCCCTTATCTTTTTTATTTGAGGGTCCGAGATTCTTCTCGGGTAGCGTACGCTTACGCAGCCGGATATTTTCGCAGGCCTTCGGCTCTCCCTCTTTTCCCGAGGTGGACTCTTTAAAGAAAGGGCCAAGCTCCATTTCCTCATCAGAGTCGCTCCCGAATGTGAGAATTTGCGCTTCTCCGGCATTAACCATGCGACAATCGCCTGTAGTTCTTCTAAGCTCCTCGGTCGTACTTTTCCGCTCCCGACGAGTTTTGCGCTTCTCCCGCTTGAAATGTTGCCGGTGAACAACATACCCTTGCCACCATTTATTGAAAGCTTTGCACTCTTCGGTGGGGTGCGAAACCTTCCAATGATACAAGCAATGGGAGGGGTGCATTTCTGCTTTGCCGGCAATGTTTCCTTCAGAGGGTGGTAGCTTCATCCCCATTGATATGGCTTTAGCAAACCTTTTCCTCGTCTTGAATTTGATTTTTTCCGCAATGGATGTACTTTGATTTGACGGGAGTGTCTCAACCTTTTCGTCTAGTCACTGACGTTTAGCTTTTCCAAATATGATCGTCTCGCGTTCCCGATCAGCTTTACTTTTTAACAGAGCTTCGTTGAGGAATGCATCAATTGTTTCATCCGATGGCCCCAGAAGTTCCGGTTTAGGATCTGCCCCCAGCTTCTCAGTGCAAAGAGTTCTCTCATCGTCTGTAGACGAGTGGGAGATCATATGACAACTCGCCACGTAACCCTCAGATTCATCCGACGAGCTTTCTCCATCATTTTCCTCCTGAAAGACGTGGCTGAGGAACTCTTGGAGCGTGATGGGAGTCCGTGCCTTTTGATTATACTCCTCCAGCGCATCAATCTGTTTCTGTAAGTCCGTGCCCTTGTCGTCAGGTTTCACGGGCTTTTTGGATCTTTTCTTCTTCTTCTTTGAAGATTTCGACGGCTGGGTACAAGTGCTTGGGCCATCACCGCCGATTTTTGGAGTTGGGCGCGGCTTCAGCATCCCTTCGATGATTTCAGGTTCCAACGGGTTCTTCCACCTGATCGCCGGGCATGTCTGGAGATCACACAGCATCTTTTTGGTTTTAGCGGGAAGCACGACCTCCCATGGAGCTTCTTCAATAAAAGAACAAGTTGCCCCCGGCGTGCCCGTCTTCTTTAGAGTGTGCGGCTGTGGTGGGTTTACTTTCCACTTTTCAGACAGCGCAAACTTTCCTTATAGGTACTGATCCTCGATCCATCCCTTAAAGACGAAGCAATCCTCGATCGGGTGATTTACCGTTTGGTGGTAAGGGCAATAATTGGGATTATTCACCTCGCTGGGTTGCGGTGGTCTCCTTGGATTCGGGAGATAGATAAGCCTATTGCGCATCGCCAGCTCGAACAGCCTCTTCGTTTTATCACGCGGGAATGAGTAAGGGCGCTTCATTTTCTTATTATAATACCGCCATCTCTCTTCCAGTTGATCCGCTAGCTTCGAGGCACTGGGTTGTTGTTGGGTGTTCGCGGCGAAGGTCACTTTCCCTTTACCCTTATCGTTTAGGGGTTCCGGTTTCGGAGGAGACGGTCTGTGACCCATTTGATCCATCTGGGCTAGCTTATCAATTAAAGCCTGGAATGTGGTCGGTTTAAAGAACATCATGAACTGTGAAACAGTTGCATGAGGGTCTAGGGTGCCTATGAACATGCCCACCGCAGGTGCTTCTTCGATCCGCTGTTCGCATTTCGACCACAGATTCCGCCACCGTATTGCGTATTGAACCCACGTCTCGCCTGGCTTCACCCTGGCATTACTCAGTGCTGTTATCGGGGTGCGTTCACTAGCACTCGCGAATCTTTGTGTAAACAGCAGCTTCATCTCTGCAAATGTTTTGATAGAGTCGTTAGGTAGCTACGAATACCATTCAAAGGCTATATCTACTAAGCTGCCGACGAATTGGCGAAGCAGCAGTTTGTCGTCGCCTCCAGTGTTGCCACATAAGGCTCTGAATTAAGCGACGTGCTGATGTGGATTCCCCGTCCCTTTATATACGTGGAACTTAGGGATCGTATATCCTGGCGGGTAACTGATTTGGTCATACCAGCTCAGATAGGGCCGTCCGGTTCTAACAATTTGCCCAGCCGCTTCATTCGCCTGATGAATTCGTATTTTCTGAGCTATATAGTCGTCTAGTGCGGCCTTGGAAATAGTTTCCTCCTTGGCTGCTGAAAGGGCCGGAGGAGGATTAGATGTCTCCCCTCCGTCGTCCCCAACAATGACTGGAGGGTCTTCAGCCGAAGGGTCCGGCCGTATCATCATCCCTACCATATCTTAGAAGAGAAGTGCCATTTGCTTTATGTTAGTCGCTTGCTCTGCAGCTTCTCTGTCCTTCTTTTCGAGGACTCTGCGTAGGAAGTCAGCGTCAGTTTCTTGTTCATGACGCTGCTCTGATGATGCCTCCGAGCTTTCTTTTGGACCGGTAAGTGCGGCCATTGCAGTCATCATTTCCTGAAGCCTCTGTTGTTGTTCCTGGGATCTTGTCACGGATCGGGTGAGCAGTCGGTGACCCATCGAAACGCGGCTATCCTCTTTTCCGGATGCCATATAAACAGTATGCACCACTATGCCCCCAGACTTGGGGTGTTTAGATTCAGCGCTTTTGCAGTTTGCCATGTTCGCAGGGGCTTTTTGCGGCCTCCTTTTCTTTTGAGTGATTGACCTTGAGGGAGCCGTTGCAGTGGGCACCCAGCCAGCTGTTGCTTTTTGTGGCTTGACGGAGTAATCCTTCTCCTGCCGAACCTTCATCTTTTTCTGTCGGCGGAGATAGTCTTGATCAATCACCGACTCCTGGACTTGTCGCCAGACCTTGTAAATTTTAGAGGACGGACGTTGAGGGGGCTGCTCCAGCTTCTTCTCTGGAGTATTCTCCATAGGTGAAGGAGTTCTCTTCAGCACCGCAGTAAGAGAGTTTCTGTGCACCTTGTTCAGCAATTCAAAGCTGTTCCCGGTTGGAACAGCAGCATCGATCCCCACCGTTGGAGCTGGCGGAGTTATCCCAAAGGGGGAGTTGCCCCCAGCCTTCCTCACTCGGCGCCAGTGGCGACGTCGAGCGTGTCGTGCGGATGGAGTTGTTTCAGTTATAAGGGTGACTTTGTCATGCTCCCTGCTTTGAGGAGAGACTGTTATTGGTGCTAGCCTGTCGAAGACTGACACCCGTTGAGAAGCAATGTCTACTCTCTCAAAGACAGACCTCTGGGCAGGGGAAGCAACTTTGAGGACCTCGCCTGGAGCAGAAACCGGAATGGCCAGCCTTGTAAAAACTGACTTCTTGGAAGGAGAAGCCTTTCCAATGATTTCGTTTGCTTGAGCTGGGATGGCTATCCGCTTTGGGATGGCAGCTTCAGGTATCGCGGGCTTGTAGACGTTCTGGCCCAGTCTGTTGAAAACTGAGGTATTGAAGTTGGGCGACCCGTTGAGAGGGGCCGCGGCGGCGGTAAGTCGATCAAAGACTGACTTCTTTGGGGCTTCTTGCAACGTCATTGGGGTATTGAAGCTCATTGGTGGGAGCATGGTCCCGAAGAATAGTCCAGTGGTGGCTTGAGTTACTTGCTCCACTGGTATCTTGAAAAGGGAGGCTGCTTGGGGCCCATAAGTCACTCCTCCAGCGAGGACGGAGCGAGAGTTGCAGTTGCAGGTAATGCAGTTTGAAGCCATTGATCTTCTGTTTTCTGCACGGAGCAAGACACTAAATCTTAGTACCTCGAATCCACAGGCAACCACAGCAAACCACGATTCGTTCGCGAACACGACACACGAAGTGTGGAGTGGAAAGAGGAAAAGGTCCCACCGGGCGTGCCAGAATCTATTCCCCTCCAAAAGGCGGCCAAGACATGGACGTCTAGGCCTGTGATTCGGGGCAGATGCTATTTGGTTTTATCCGTCCACCTCTCCGAAGGTGCCAAGTTGATTTATAGCACTGTGTATCGGAGGTTTAGACGGATGCGGCCGATGTAGCAGACTTCGTCAGATTCCCCCTCGTCTGAGGGGTTTTTGATTGTGGGGACGCTCTTCCCTACAGGCGTAAACCCCTACAGTTAATTACGCTACCGCATCGCGGTAACAACTTTCTCCTTCTCCAGAATTTCACTTCGTGTCGTGGGTGTTTGTTTTGTTTGTGGTTTCCCGTGGATTGTATACGGAGACTAATTTATGTCATCACCCGTAGGACGTGGATTAGTCCAAATCCGTATCTTCTTAGATTTGGGTTTGGGTTTAGTTTAAGGATACGTTAGCCATATTTGAGGCTAAAATTAACTTAAACGTTTGTTAAGGATACGTTAGTCCAATTTGAGGCTAAGATCGACTTAACGGGATCGTTTGGATCCGACAAAAGAGCGTTTGGGCTCTATTGTTCTAATTTAGGGACATGGTAGTCCATTGCCAGTTTAGGGACATGGTGGTCCATTTAATGTATGGTCGTCGGGACCCGTCACCTCTCTGACGACGTTGAAGTATTACAACGATAAATATCAGAGGAGTTCAGAGATGTACCCTTGAACCGGGTGTAAATTGATTTAAGAAAGCTATTGTGCTCAGTTCAATTTAATTTGAGGACTTATGGCCAGTATGAGATTAAGTCCAGTTGAAAATGTTCAACATTTTATTTGCATCTGGCCTGTTAGGCCTTTGTTTGGGCTCTGCCCTTTTATTAATGCATGGCATTTTTATTGGGTCTATTATTTAAATGCATGGCATTTATTTTGGCCTGTTAAGTCTTTTAATTGGGCTCTGTCCCTTCTTTAATAATGCAAAGCATTTATTGTTTTGACAGTGCGCCACGTGGCTTGTCAGGCGCTTTGGGCCAGCGCAAGGCGCAATGCGCAAACTCATGTGGGTGTGACACGTGTCACGCTCTGGTGAGCGCAAGTCTGTTAGCGCAGTGCGCTGCGCCAGTGCGCTGCGCTAGCGCGCTGCTGATACGTGGCGCGCTCTGATGACTTGAGCCAATTTAAGAGAGCAGTGCTCTGTTTTAGAAGCGCATAGCGCAGTTATTTTGGGGCCGACACGTGGCGCTCCCTGGTGGCTTGCGCCAATCCAAGGAGCACAACAGTGCAGACTTAAAAGTGAAAGGCACTTTTCCATAGCGCAGAGCGCATCTTGATCCAATTTTGGATCAAAGAAAAGAATCTTTTAAGATTTCAGAACCAATGGTTCATCAAAAGGCAATGCCTTTATGTAGATCAAGTGATCTGTGAAGTAATACTTCTTTTTATCTTTTTGTGATTGGATCTTTTTGATCTTTTTCCTTTTTAATTGAAGATCTTGATCTTATTCTTAGATCATTGATCTTTTTAGAAGAAAATTCTTCTTTTCTTTTTTTTTCCTAAAGGTTTACATTTTTTCTCTTTGAGCTCTTCTCAAAATTTTTAGAGGAGTTCTCAATCTCTCTCTCTCTCTGTGTGTGTTTTAGACTTAGAGTCTAGGGGCCTTTATATAGTGCCAGTTGATTTGTTAAATTGGTTACAAAGATTTTTCTCTGAGTGATTTAGGGATTTTCCCCACCGTTGGATTTTTGATCCTAAGGCTTCTGTTTTACAGAAGGTAATCTCCTTGTTTTTAACAAGATTGGAAAGATCTTTCCAGAATTTTTCTGTTTAAATGTTGGCACAACTGGTGCAAGCGCACCTGCGCTTGACACGTGTCGCGCAGCGCAAAGCGCTAGTGCAACCGTGCTAGCGCAACACGTATCGCGCAGCGCAGCTGCGCTGACACGTGTCGCGTAGCGCAGCGCACCTGCGCTAGCGCAACTGCGCTGACACGTGTCGCACAGCGCAGAGCGCAAATCAACTGAAGCGTTGCTTCCTTTATTAAAATTTGAATTTTAAACAGAGCCTTACTCTGATTGGGTGCGCTACCTTGGGCGCTGCGCTCCTTACGCTGGCGTGTCTGATTTTGACACGTGGCGCGTTGCGCGCAGCGTAAGAAAACTGAAGCGTTGCTTCACTTTTATTATTATTTGAATTTTTAAAACAGAGTTTTGCTCTGATTGGGGGAAACAGAAGCGTTGCTTCATCTCCTGCCTTGGAATTTTAACAGAGCTTTGCTCTGATTGGGGTAAACAGATGCCTCCCGAAACCTTGCTGTCGTGCTGAACAATCCTACAGCGGTATCAGAGCCAAGCTAAAGAATTAGACGATATTTGTTAGATTACGAAACCGAAACTACTCCGAAACTTGCAACACTAAAATCTAGTTTCTGTCGAATTTTTTAAAGTGTCAAATTTTTTTTAAAGCAATTGCAGAATGTTGCATGAGATGTAATATGAACACCATAAAAATTTCAGCCTTCATCGCCGGAAAATGGCCGGCCACAAGTCAAGAAAATCCGGCCAGCTCGGTTTTCTAATGGAGTTCTGGGTTGAATTTTTTAGGGTGTTCCAGTTTCTGGGTTTTGGTGTTTCAGGTGTTGCTTGTTTTTTCTAAGATTGCATGTGATGTGGTCTTACTATATTGGCAATTCGGAGTGTTTCGTATTCGTAATTTTAATATTGTTTCGGGTTAATTAGACGACGTTAAAAAGTTCGAACGGATATCAATAACTCATTTCTTCCCTCGCTGGAAATTTTCCAAGAGTTGGATTTTTCCAAGTTTAAAATAATCAGAAAATCATGCAGGTGATTCTGTGGACTTTCTAGAAGAACGAAACCCCAACTCGATTCTGTGACCGTCGGAACCGCCACCAAACCCTAGGGTTTGTGGTAGTTCCGCGGCGCCATAGGTGAGGCAAGGGTTGACCCTTCTATGGTTGGTCCATAGGTGCTGTGGCAGTTTCTGGGTAATTTTTGAACTCTGCTCAAGTGTTGAGCTTTTCGGGAAATTTTGGGTGTTTGTTTATTCGATCGAAAAGTTTAACTTCGTCTAGCTATCTATGATTGTGATACAATATTTGGAATCCACATATTTAGTTTTATGAAAAACTAATTTAAATTTTATAAATCTAGTAAGTTAGTCTCATTTGATCGGTTGCAACGGAATTTTGATGTGGATGAAAAGTCCGTCGCAATTACGTAGTGTACGCGGATACTTGCCGGATAACCTTATTAGATAGCCAAGCCCCATAGCCCCGACCAATTGACTGTAGGAGAACCCCGTCGCCAAAAGCATCCGTTCAGGTGCTCGCGGCCGCGGTGTTCCGCCTTAGTGCACTTCGTCGACGGCATCGGGGGTGCGGCCGTCTACTAAAGTTTCCGACGAGCATTCGATCAGGTTGTCGGGAATCTTGTTGAATTACCCGACTAGTTATTGAAAAGTGTTTTCAATATCGAGACTAAAATGTGGGGTTTATAATTGTTAGGCATGTGATGTCTAAGGAATTCATTTGGTTAGGCATGAAATCCAAAGTATGTGATACATTGGGTTTATGATGTCTAAGGTGGTTGCGGATTCCAATTGTTGTAGTTATTCACTTTCTTTTCTGCGACCATAAGTGTAATATGTGGTGTATCGCCGGTTTCGTTGCTATATGTCAACGATAATTGGGATACGCATATTTACTTACGTTGATGACATGTGATATTATGTGTTGCTATGATATGTTATATTGGATCGTCGTGTTATGAATATCCAGGGGTTTTTGCGTGAGATGAGAGTTTTTCATTTTCATTCATGTAAAACCTTGTATGTAATATTCTTTTGCTGGGGCACTTCCGGGTTGAGGATGATTTCACCATTGATGTGTATTATTTACTTTTCCGCATTAGGATAGACCCAAGGAGGGGAGCACAAGTAACCGGGTTCTATGGTCCAGTGGGAGACCATCTCGAGGAGTCGAGACCGGATCTCCTAACTCTAGAGTTGGTAGGGTTGCTTGCCGCTCTCGTAGGGGTCTAGAGATGTGGGTTTGTCTATTCATCGCGACCGTGGAATCCGCGTTTTTTACTGGCTTAATTTAAAACACGGAATTCCTAGTATATCCAATATTTCATATGTGTTCTTCTGCTACTGATATTCTATGATGTGATCACTTGATATGTTGAGACGAATGCTTATATTATATATATGATATATAATAAATATTACTGCTTTCATTTCTTCTGTGATGCTTAAGAAGCATAATTGATGGGACTTCATTAATGAGATTAATGAAATAAAAGAAACCTAAAGATGTTGTAGAAACTTGTTTTAAAAACTGGTAGCTCTAGTTCTTACTTTACATAGCGATATTCCTTGTAGAATATCCAACACCTTATTCGATAAGGAAAGAGCTGAGATCCCTTCACCGGGAGTGACCTCTTTAGCGAAACTGGCAGATGTTACAACCCACTCGGTTTGTCTTTTGATTGCTTCTATAGTTTTTATTTTGCATAGTGGTATTTATGAAATATCCAGCACCTTATTCGATAAGGAAAGAGCCGAGATCCCTTCACCGGGAGTGACCTCTTTAGCAAAACTAGAAAAAGCCTCAAAAAAACTCCTTTTCAAAATCACTCGAGTCTACAACGATATCAAGTTCATTACGCAGAAGGTTTTCTTAAAAACCTGTCGTAGCCCTCCGTCATTTCAGATAAGTACTATTTAGTATTCATGCTACGTTTGTTGACCATGTTAAGACGTAGTGTGCGGTAGCTGATTAGTGTTTATCTGCTTAAGCATATGATGCGATTGGATTAGGGTGGTCGTACGACTTTGTTGACCATGTTAAGGGTCGTATGGGTGGGTTTGATTCAATCAGAAAATGACGGGTTGAACTTGGCTAGCGCTTATTATTTATTGACCATGTTAAGGTCATAAGTCGCTAGGGGCAAAATATTATCGGGAATTTCAAGTGTTGAAATTTGCAATGAGATTGCATACTTTCTATGAGATAGTTGGATCCCGATACCCACTGCGAGTAAGAGTTACTCCTGGGAAAGTTTTACACATTACAATTAGCCGATTAAAGTAGGTGTCTAGAAAGGTGTTAACGGGGTTACGGCCCTGGGAAAACAAGGTTTATTTTAATTAGGTCCGTGCGAAAGCACGGAGAACCTCCCTCAAAGTACCGACACTGGCCTGGCCGAAAGATTAGCGAACTTGTAGGGTGTAATTAATCCCGGCTAGTCTTACCTTTTAGGGTTTGAAGGAAGATTTGATAAAAACAGTGGAAGCTATCCTGATTAGATAAAATATAACCAATCTGATCTTGCAAGAGCATACGCAGAGTGTTTTCTTTTCTCTCTCTCCTGGTAGCGACCATGTCACGTCTTAATCAAGATAATAATATGAATGTATTGACCGAACCTGCTTATTATTCTGTGCTGGGGAACGTTGGTTCCGCTCTATCTTATAACTGTTATAAGTCCGAGAAAGAAAAATGGGATTATCCGGATTCCCATGCCACCCAGTCGAAGAAAAAGCATGTTGATGCATATTCTTCGAGTGTGTTCGTTACCAAGAACTGTTTCTCAGTATCCTCTACGTCCTAGGTATGAGATACAGGATAAGGATCCCATATATGTAATCTATTACATGGGCTACAGAAAGGTAGAGAACTGGGATGGGGTGATATGTCTCTAAGTGTTAGAGAATGGTGCAATTGTTGCAGCCAAATCAGTTGGCATATATCACCTTGTATTACCAAATGGTAAATACATTGATTCTGAACGAATGTTATTACATACCGAACCTGATATACAACATTACATCAGATTCTTTATTAAGTTAAAGAAGGATATAATTATGTATTGGAGGATAATGTTGTGAACATTTTCCTGAATCAAGAGTTGATTGGATCATGCACGTTATATAATAGCATATACGTTCTAAATCAAAGCACAGTTCAAAGTATATAGAACACACACAAGAGGAATAGTTCAGAAATGAACGAATCCTTCTTGAGGCATTGTAGACTAGGTCATATCTATGCGACACGACCAGCTAAGTTACATAAGGATGAATATGAAAATCTGTTCGAATTTTCATCTTATGATACTTGCTAGTCTTGTCACAAAGGTAAAGTGACCAATACTCCGTTTACTGGAAACAGAGATAGAGTTATTGAACTCTTGGGATGCATACATAATGATGTATACGGTCCTATGTCTACAAATGCCAAGATTAGTTCTTGGTACTTCATTACATTCATCGACTATCTCTCAAGATCCGGACATGTGTTCCTGTTGAAACACGAGTCTGAAACTTTTGAGAAATTCAAGGAATATAAGCTTGAAGATTAAGAACCAGACGGGTAGAAGTATTAAGTCCTTCGATGTGATCGGAGATGGGAATACTTGGGCATGGAGTTCCTGAATTTTCTAAACAGAGAATGGGATTCTCTTTCAGCTTACTCCTTCGTGTACACCACAGCACAACGGTGTATCGGGACGGAGGTATCACACCCTATGACATATGGTGCACTCTATGATGAGTACTGTTGACTTACCTGTTTCCTTTTGGTGTTATGCACTTGAGAAGATGCATACCTGTTGAATGAGGTTCTGTCCAAATCATTACCTACCACTACATACGAGATATGGTATGGGAAGAGACCATGTCTTAAACGAGTTAAGATATGGGGTTGTCCGGCTTATGTTGAAAAGCAAAATCTGGACAAGCTCGAGGCAAGGTCAATTCTGTAAGTTTGTTGGATATCCCAAACATTTGCGAGGGTATATCTTCTACCTAACTGAGGAGCAAAAGGTGTTTTGTTTCTCAACATGCCACCATTTTAGAAAAGGAATTTCTTATGAAGAAATTTATGGTCATAAGGTAGAACTGGAAGGAGTTCCGGCTGGACAAACTAACAGCTGATGATTTGGTGAAACCAAAGGATTCAATAGTCTCCAACGAACTTCAGCCTCTCCGCGAATCGGGTAGGGATCCTCATCCATCTGAGAGATATTACAGTTTCCTCAGGATACGGTGGGAGCAAGGATTGCATCATGGTAGATAATGACCCAACCAGGTTCAGGCAGGCCATCACGAGTGGGGACTCTATGAAATAGATGGATGCTATGCGATCAAAGATGGAATCCATGTACACCTTCAAAGTATGACTTTGCATGTTGCACCTGAAGGGGTAAAACCCATCGGGAGCAAGTGGATCTTGAGAAGATTCTTGGTATAAATGGAAAAGTTTAGACTTTCAAAACTAGACTTGTAGTAAAAGGCTATCGTCAATAACCAAGTGTGGTTTATGATGAAACATTCTCCAGTGGCTATGCTTGAGTCCATCAGGATTAAAGCACGCATCGCAGAGTTGGAACATCTGTTTTGATGTGGCAGTCAAAGTGTTTGACTTCATCAAAATGTTAGATGAACCTTGTATATACAAGAAGGTTGTAGAGAGTAAGATTGTCTTCCACGTATTGTACGTAGATGACATACTCTTGATAGGAAATGGTTTCCTATGATACACTCGGTCAAGCTTCACTTATCATGAGGATTCTCCATGAAACATCTGAATGATACCTACTACATCTTGTGGATTATGATCTATGGTGATAGTTCTAAGTGGATGTTGGGAGTGTCTCAAATCCAGATACATTAACACCATACTGAAGGGGTTTAGTATGGAAGATTCTAAGCGTGGTGGTTCGCCCACTTACTCAGGAATCCCTCTCTCTAAAAAGATGTCTTCCAAGACTGATTTGGAAAGAGCTCGCGTGCAAGAGATACCATGTGCTTCGGCAGTAGGCTCTATCATGCATGCGATGTTATGTACCAGACTAGATGTAGCTAACTCACTAGGTGTAATGATCAGGGATCAATTGAATCTTGGGAGAATCACTGGACAGCTGCGGAGGACATTCTTAAGTACTTGAGAAGGACTAAAAGAATGTTCTTAGTTCGAACTTCCAGAGTGATAAGGTCGACTGATAGTCAGTCACAGGCTTTGTCTTTACCCTCAGGGGAGGGACGGTATGTTGGAAGAGTTCCAAGCTAGATACCGTGGCAGACTAGACGATAAAGGCTGGATACATCGCTACCAACGATACTACCAAAGAGGTTGTCTGGGCATTTCTTGTTCATGAGATGAACAAGATTCCTACCATTGAGCGTCCCATAACTGTTATTGTGACAACAATGGAGTTGTGGCTTTGGCCTAGGAACACCGGTCCCATCAGCGATCCGGACATATTCTGAGGCAGTATCACCTGATCAGGGAGATGATTGATCTCTAAGGGATCGAGATTAGAAGAGTTGACACGAAAGATAACACGGCGGATCCACTCACGGAGGCCTTTCCCTAGAGAGACTTTTATGGGGCGTTGGGTATGAGATACTACAACAAATGGCCTCAGTGCAAGTAGGAGATTGTTAGTTATATGTATGCCGTAGATGCCATTATTATACATGTGATGTATATTATAGTGGATGCTTGGACATATATGGGGAGGACTTTCTTGCTCGACATGATAGTATGCTATCTGGTCGCTCTTTGTCTTAACATGTACACTTATTGTCTCTCTATTACATGTTAATAAAGCCCTTAGAATGAGTACTTGACTACCAGGATTATGATGCAGATCATACTAGTGGGGCAGAGGTAGTCGATAAGTACATCCTTAGATAGTTCCTAGTCGTGGGAGTATCGAGACAGGACATCGATATTCCAGAGTAGACTAGCGTACATGCTTCTCAACCCATATGATGGGCGATGGATGATCCTATATCCATTGGTGTTTGACATCAGAGAAGGTATACGGGTGCTCAGTGGAGACTGGGTACACTGAACGGACTCGCCGAGAACTCCTAGATGGTATTATACCTATCGTCAGATAGCATTTCCCTGGTGACACTGGTACAGGTTAGTCTATCGACCCGAGATCGTCATAGAGTTTTGTGTGATTCCCATTGTGCTTTGATTTCCACCTTACCACGTTCAAGAGATCGTGCAAAATGGTGGTTTTTGGGTACAGTCCCGAGTCACATGGAGGCAATGAGCGATAGGAGGGGATTCGTCTCTCCCGGTATTGGGGGTTGATGTTGCGCTGTGCTCGATTGGCCATAACAGGAAGTCCCTTGCCATGGCTGATTCCGAGATTTACTGGTAAATGTTATCAGTAGTTTCTCAACCCGTTATGAGCCTCACATCGGCACGACTTATCAAGCTATTGGGGTCTGACGTTTACCACCCCCAAGCGAGATATGCGACATATCTGATGAAGAGACAGGACTGTACGGTAGTGTTACTGATTGGATTCGCAGGAGTATGAGCAAGCTTGCCTGTTGATCTTCTGATCGCTCAATACCCGGATGGCCGTTACGTTTAGCAATCCGCTTGCGGCTTGTGGGTGTTTGATATGATCATCACCTACTGCCGGCGTATTGACGAGTCTTTAGAGTCCTACACAGAGGTTTCCTGGTTCATGCAAAACGAAGTAGGAGCACATATGTGATATGTGCGGGACCGAAATTAATGTCGCATATGATACCGCATTCTATTCTCGCGATATGTGATATCGGTCGGTTATATATGTGATATAGCTGGGTTATCGGGTCAAGTGTTGATTCGATAAGTTGATACATATGATATTAGTCGGTTGTATATGATATAGCCGGTTTATTAAATCAAGTGTTGATTTAATAATTTAATGTATAATTATATATGTGATATATTAATTTACATTAACTAATATTTGGTCACTTAAACATTTCTTTTTCTCACTTGTGTGCATATAGTATATATGTGATATATATTAATGTACATTATTTTGTGTCATGCTTGATGCCACATGCTACATGGGTGTATGAGACTCACACCATGCTTATAATAATGATAAGGTTTTATTTATTTAAAGTAAATCAAATTAGTTGGAATTAAGTCACATGGTTGAAGCTTGTAGAAGCTTGTGGAACCATTGATCAAGTCCACTAATTTTGTTTTACTTGTAAATATTTATTAACCTAACTATTATTGTTAGCCATGGTTTATTCTCTACATGAGTTAGTGTATGACATAAACTCACCCATGGTTGCTATTCTCACCTCATGAGTTTCATTCACATCTCCACTTCATTTTCTTCTTCCTCATGAGAAAGCTTTCTAGCTTTTCAAATGGTGATGAAATATGGTGAGAAAAATAAATCTAAAGTGAGCAAAATTTCTACTTTATCATCCTCTACTATATTAGCCATTTAGTTTAGGGTGTTTGCTACACTAATATACCATTAGTGAAGAGCTAGCATGAGCTTGAGTCTCCTCGACGTAGATCATCTTCGGTCTCGAAGACTTCGAGCAAGCTTGTTCATTTCTTCATGTGACCCTTACTAGAGTTTGGGTGTTCACTACTTGGAGCGAAGAGACTACAACACGAAGCGCTAGAAGTGAAGGACCGGTCTACAAAGGTTGTATTCCTCATTCACTTAGATGTAAAGTTGTTTACATGCTTGGTTCGTCCAAATCTCTAGTTAAGATTCTAAGGTTAGGGTTCTTTAGTACGGCAAATTTTTGAAATTGGCATGGACGATGCCTCCCGAAACCTTGCTGTCGTGCTGAACAATCCTACATTTAGAGCCCCGCACAGAAGTTTCCTGGTTCAAGCGAAACGAAATAGGGCACATATGATGATATATGCGGGGGGCCTGATTAAATACGAGTATGTGATACCGTATTATAATCTGGCAGTTATTTGATATCGGTTAGGTTATATGTGATATAACCGGATGTTGGGAATTCACCCGCGCGCCAAATGCGTATATTTTGAAATATGAGATATGGTTTTAGGAAAACGGATTGTGCACGCGAGATCATTCTCGTTTTACAATTTATAACCGCAAGTGCACGGCGCGTTGTAGCGAGCCGGCAAGCACGGGTCGATCCGCAGGGAATTGTGTATTAAGTATTGTTATTTAAGGTTAACAAATTAACGAATTGGGGTTTGTCACAAAAAATATATAAAAGAATAAAAACAAGGAAAAAACAAGAAAAGGAGTTAAGGAAGAATGGTTGTAGCTTTGGCTTGGAAGCTTGAATCGTGACGTTTACCTCTACACTCCCTTGGTCATGAGTTGTCCGGCCTTACCTTGATCCCGGCATGAAGCACGACTTATCAACGCGGTTGCGGAGCACAAACCGTCAAAGTCCGATATTCGCCGCAAAGCACGAAACGAGTCTTTTTGATCACTTACCGTTTGTATGTCCGCGCTTGGGGTATCAACACTAAACACAAGGGTTAACAAGCATACCGCAACAACAAAAACACAAAGTGGTTAGTGAGAGCAAATGATATTAGCGTTGAGTTTGCTAAGAAGTTGTGATGGTATATCGTATATGAAATTAAGAGATTTGTCACGTCCTTAATCACAAGATACGATATCCAAGCTTAGCAAACTTAACACTAAATAGATTTTAACTTAAACATTGAAAATAGGGAAAGGGAATGAATACGGTATATGAGGAGGTTACAAGTAACCATGGTTCAAGATACCGTATCATATCAATGCATAAACAATATTCAAGTTAGAATTGTAAACTTGAGCACATTAAACATAATCAAGAGGTGGAGGAGGCAAAGCCTTTCATCTCACTTCCTCATCCACACCACAACCAAAATAAGGAATTAGTTAAGCATGGTAATAAATAAAAGCAAGTAAGTAAACAAAAGAAACAACAATGTATTAATCACTTAAAGAATTGAGATACAAGATTATGGTAGCTTGTTCAACATCCTTAATGAAGCTCTCCAAAGAAAGCTTCAAGAGGGAAGAAGAAGAAGAAACCAAATGAAGCACACTCACCCTCGAGCTAAACCAAAAATAAACAAACTATCAAAAACTATGGAAGTATGTGAATGGTTAGTTCTCTCCCTTGCCCACTGGTCTGCTATTTATAGACTCAAAAGATAAATAAACAAACAATGAAAACAAGCTTATGTGGCAGCAAGGGAGGCACAATGAAAAGATGGGGCCCATTGGAGCATTGGGGGCCGAGGTCGTCGGTTTTGGAGGGAGTGTGGCCGGGTGAAATCCGAGGAGAAAGGATCGTCTTTGTAGTGTGGTATTGTGTACTCTCCAACATTATTCTGATGTTGTTTGTGTAAGTGCACGGCGGCGCCCCGGCCGTCAATCCGACGGCCAAACGCGGAAACGGTGGTAAACTTAAATTTTGCGGACTTAGCAAACCGGCACCCCCGCGCACTAAACACCCGGATCGTTACCATTAACAAGTCTAAGCTAACTAGAAGATGGGAAAGAGATATACCGACGATCCAAGTCCTCCGGTCTTCATCTCCAATCCGATCTCCTCGCGGGATCTCCGTCCGTCTCCTCCTCGTCGCCGGAAGTGCACCACGTTGCCTACATCGTTTACGGGCTCCCACCTCAATGCCGAGGCAACTCGGGCACGAAGCCGGCTACTCGACGTGCCCAAGAATCGCTGTAGAATGTGTAGTAGAAGAAGTCTCATTTTTGGGGTTTGGAGTTGTGCCATTTTGTGGAAGAAAAGAGAGGAACTTTTGGAAATGAACTAGAGGGCTTTTCTAGTGAGCAAGAGAAACAAAATGCCACACATAAAAATGAATCCATCCCCACCATTTGGAATGGCCGGCCCCCCCCTTTACCAAGTGTGATTGGAGAGAGAAAAAGTAAGGTCAAGAGAGTGGTTGGATAGCAATGATGCAAGCAAGAGATGATGAAAGAAAAACCAATGATCACAAGAAAACCCTCACTCCAACACCACCATCATCAACAACCATGATGGTTACATAAAGTCAAGCCATCATGAAGATATGAAGTCAAATGATGGGACAAGTATCATGACATGATAATATGCAAGGACCCCCTCCACAAAAGTCTATTTGCAACAATGCAAATAAACCCTCCTCCACCAAACTTCGGCCAATGAACGGAACAATGGAAATTGGCCGAAACGGAAAGCAAACTGGCAACTCCAGAAAACTGGTCCCGTAATAAATTACAGGAAAACCCCAATACTGTGCATACACACCCGCATCGGTATTTCGACCGAAATACAAATGCAAAGAGACAAAGTCTACACTGTACTATACTAGGATCCGGCTTATACCAAAGCCGGCTAGTAAAATCTGTTCGATCCTGATCCGTGCAATACCGCACGTATCTGATCGAGCCCTGCCATAAAACCATACGGCCTATAGTACAAACTGTCCGATCCTGATCCGTGCAATACCGCACGTATCTGATCGGACCTTGCCATATCTCCATACGGCCTCTACAACCTTTCGCCCGAAAGCTGAGTAACTGAAATGTGGGGGACTCTAAAGACTCATCAACACCTTGGTTGTGGATTTAACCACTAGCACGTCAGAGGTATAAGCCAATACGTGACGGGCTACCAGGTACTGACCAAATGGGACGTCGATGAGGAAGCTCACCCCGACACCCAACTGAGCCTGTCAGTGACAATATCCGTGCAGTCCGGTCCGTTCGTCTATGAGCATCGCATGGCGGGCCTAGGGGGTTGGTAAAAGTCAGACCCCCAAAAGCGGTACAAGTCGTGTCGGAGTGTAGCCCAGAACACCCTGAGATACTACTGGAATACCTACCAGTAAATCTCCTTGCCTTGGCCAAGGACTTTGTGTAATGGCTCTCCTAGACACAGCACGACCTCACCCCCAATACCGGGAGAGACGAACCCCTGAAGATACGCTCACTGCCTCCATGTGGCTCGGGACTGTACCCAACTAAAACCTGTTTGCACGACTCCTTTGAGCCGTGGTAGGGTAGTAATCAAAGTACAGTGGGAACTCACACGAGACAAATGACGATCCCCAGGTCGATGAACTAACCTGCACACATGTCACCAGGGAACTGCCATCTGACGTCTGGTATATGACCAACTAGCATGTTCCCGGCGAGTCCTGTCCGGTGTACTCATAACCCAATGAGCACCTGTATACATCTTAGGTGATCCAACTGACACCAGTGGCTTGTGAGACCGGCCACCGCCCCTCGTCGGGGTCTCGACTGTATACACTAGTCTACTAATGGAGTATCGATGCCCGGTCTCGAAACTCCCACGACTAGGGACCTTTTAAGGATATGCTTGTAGATCCCCAGCTCCCACTTATATGATCGCCCTCATACTGCTGGTGGTCAAGCAAGAATCCTAGGGGCTCTATCAACGTGTAATAGCGACGTGTCAGGTCACCTAAAGCAGTACACGATGATAAAGGTAAACCAGATAGCATACTATCATCTCGAGTAAGACTGTCCTACCGGGATAGGTCCTCCCTCAATCATTGCAATCACGTACCTGTGATCCAATAATTGACTCTGAGGGCACTATCTCCAACAGTTTGTTAGGTCTACAATAACCTGGGTTGTATGCAGAGATTTGGAGGGAACTAGGTGCTTTAACTCACATCAACACTTTTTTGCATTTATTGCACCATTCAATGCCTATCACACCACACATGCCCACTTGCTCAATTCATGATGCCAAGGCAGCCCATCATGGTTCATGGTATGTGCACACTTGTGTGTTGGACCATTTGTATACAAAAAATGTGTACACATGCATTATTTCAAAAAGAGCTCTCGGGATATCGGTCGGTTCTCTAGTCTACTTGCAGTGTCGGCTCCCAAATGTTATATCCGTGATTTTGAGTATGTTTTTAGTGCTGTATCACGAATACCTGTAAACTGTAATTACTGAGCAGACACTGATTAATAGCACCGATATATAGCAAAACAGATAACGAATGAGAGGGTATTAAAATGCAGTTTTCTGTGTTGAACACCGGATTATTGAATCAAGTGTTGATTTGATAATGTGATATACAGATAAATAATATTAGTCGGTTATATGTGATATAACTGGATTATTAAATAAAGTGTTGATTTAATAATATGATATATATTTATATTTGATATAATCATATATTAACTAATATTATTAGCTCACTAATTATTTTCTTCATAATATATATTAGTATATATATATGATATATATATATATATATTATATCCGCGCTTGGGGTATCAACACTAAACACAAGGGTTAGCAAGCATACCGCAACAACAAAAACACAAAGTGGTTAGTAAGAGCAAATGATATTAGCGTTGAGTTTGCTAAGAAGTTGTGATGGTATATCGTATATGAAATTAAGAGATATGTCGCGTCCTTAATCATAAGATACGATATCCAAGCTTAGCAAACTTAATACTAAATAGATTTTAACTTAAACATTGAAAATAGGGAAAGCGAATGAATACGGTATATGAGGAGATTACAAGTAACCATGGTTCAAGATACCGTATCATATCAATGCATAAACAATATTCAAGTTAGAATTGTAAACTTGAGCACATTAAACATAATCAAGAGGTGGAGGAGGCAAAGCCTTTCATCTCACTTCCTCATCCACACCACAATCAAAATAAGGAATTAGTTAAGCATGGTAATAAATAAAAGCAAGTAAGTAAATAAAAGAAACAACAATGTATTAATCACTTAAAGAATTGAGATACAAGATTATGGTAGCTTGTTCAACATCCTTAATGAAGCTCTCCAAAGAAAGCTTCAAGAGGGAAGAAGAAGAAGAAACCAAATGAAGCACACTCACCCTCGAGCTAAACCAAAAATAAACAAACTATCAAAAACTATGGAAGTATGTGAATGGTTAGTTCTCTCCCTTGCCCATTGGTCTGGTATTTATAGGCTCAAAAGATAAATAAACAAACAATGAAAACAAGCTTATGTGGCAGCAAGGGAGGCACAGTGAAAAGATGAGGCCCTTTGGAGCATGGGGGGCCGAGGTCGCCGGTTTTGGAGGGAGTGTGGCCGGGTGAAATCCGAGGAGAAGGGATCGTTTTTGTAGTGTGGTATTGTGTACTCTCCAACATTATTCTGATGCTGTTTGTTAGGTCTACAATAACCTGGGTTGTATGCAGAGATTTGGAGGGAACTAGGTGCTTTAACTCACATCAACACTTTTTTGCATTTATTGCACCATTCAATGCCCATCACACCACACATGCCCACTTGCTCAATTCATGATGCCAAGGTAGCCCACCATGGTCCATGGCATGTACACACTTGTGTGTTGGACCATTTGTATACAAAAAATGTGTACACATGCATTATTTCAAAAATTGCTCTCGGGATATCGGTCGGTTCTCTGGTATGCTTGCAGTGTCGGCTCCCAAATGTTATATCCGTGATTTTGAGTATGTTTTTAGTGTTGTATCACGAATACCTGTAAACTGTAATTACTGAGCAGACATTGATTAATAGCACCGATATATAGCAAAACAGATAACGAATGAGAGGTATTAAAATGCAGTTTTCTGTGGTGAACAAATACCCTCAAACTTATCTTTTGCTCGTCCCAAGCAAAACAAAAAAATCCCAGCCTCACTTTCGTAGGGAACACGATTGCACTGAGCAAGTGCAACAAGCCATTAAACCTCTAGGTGTCCCTGGTAGGAGGAGTGTTGTCTCCTGAGGGTTTTCAGCGGATTACACCCATAAAATCCCGTCAAGTTAATTTCATAAGTTAACGTCGATTCTACTTCTACAGTTTAGTATCTAAGTTAGAAATTCTATTATCCTAAATTAGAAATATTCAACCCTTATATTTCACGCCTCCTATCTATTTAATCTCAGATCATATGCGTATTTACAGTTTAGAAAGATATTGGTATCTCCTGAGTTTTCCTTCGAAAGTGTGGTCTCAAATCAGGAATTTTTATCAACTTTACAGAAAACATAAGTCTTATTCTTCATTTTTATCTTTCCTCCAAAAATCGATTGTATACTCCTACATGTATGTAAATTTCACCCCTACACTTGAGAATTCAATTCAAGCTATAGTACCCTTGCCGTAATACCTAATACTACTTCTTTTCATTAATGGATGGACGGTGTTACTCATACACCTTTCATACGACTATTAATGCTTCTTGAGGCACTAACAGACGATTACCGAATGTATGAGTTTAAAGCGTAAATAGCAGTTTCCAGGTCTTGACTTTATTTCTTTTTCATTTATTTTTCTTTTTCTTTTCAAGCCCGGATATATATTTTTTTCAATGATGCTCTTATGGTGTTTAGTTTTAAATACCGATTTTTCTTTCATACTAGGATTTCAGGCAAGAGTAATTCTAGGTATTCTCTACTATCCCAAATTTCAAGGTGCATGTATGTGCAGTTTGTATGGTATATACTTTCTAAATTTGGACTCAAGAACAGAAACTATTTTTCAGACTTATCTTTCAGTAAAGTTTCAATACTTTCCCTTCATCTTGACTTAACTAAAGAACTGAACTCAAGATTACCTATTTCTCAAAAAAATTGTAAGGACGTATAATTACCAAGGTTAAACAGAATGAGAGTTATTTTTAGGGTTTTCAATTCCTAAGTCTAGGATTTAGTTACTTCTAATGTATCAACTAAACTTTCGGAATAAAATCTAAATTACCCTATTAGCTAACTTGATGATAAAGTTTTTATATTTTTCGAAAAAAATTTCAATTTTTATAGGTTTTTTTTAATATGTATGCAATGCAGAATATACACATGATGCAGTGCCCACCCCCAAACTTGAGTTTTACGATGTCCTCATCGTTGCCCCCGTCTCCAGTAGCTAGACTTAGACATCGAGGTGAGAATTTTATTAAAAGAAAAAAGAAAAAACCTAAGACTAATTACAACATGTACAAGTTAAAAGACTGGGTTAGTGCAGAAATTAATACCAACCATTCAAAATTTTTGTCGATATAGTGCCGTGGCTGGCAAAAGAATAGGTATAATAAAAAGAAAAAAAGAATATACACAGAACGGTTAAATGTTAGTAAAGGGCATGGGCGTGTAAAAGTAGGGAGAAAAAAATGTTGAAGGTGAAAATGAAGTTTTGCAGCGGTCAATGCTTTGTTTTCTGAATGAATTGAATTTTCAATAAGTATGTGTTGAGTTTCGAAGTCAGGTTCGTGTAAGAACTGGAGTTCATCCGCAAAAAGTTTTGAAAAAGAAAGGTTCAAAGGATGATCCCAAAATGATCTTGACCCAAACTCACCAAGAATATCAAGTTCATCAGCAAAAATTTCCTCAAAACTCTGTATAAAAGAATAGTTTTCAACACCGTCTTCCACCCTATTATTTTTCACAATCCTACTCTCATTATTTACACTCTCACCCAAAAAGATTTCCTCCTCATCATATTCAAAAATGGGTAGGTTCATATCATTTAAAAAAGTAGGTTCCCATACTAACGTTTCTTCCGAAACAATATCAACAGGTGATACAAAAATTGTGGGTTCCTGATCATTGATTTCTTCTAATCTATCCCAACCATACCCATTAAATTCACAAGCTCCCTCATCTAAAATTGGAAAGCAAAAATCAGTCGGTTCAAGAATTTCCTCATCAAGTATTATTTCAGTTAAATCAATCTCTAGATCACAAGTGATAAGAGGTTCAGTGGATACTTGAAGGCTAATGGTGGACTGACTTAGGGGGTTTGATTGTGTGTCCTGCGAACCTCAGTCAATTCTGTTGTATCATCATCTATGAAATCATCCAAATTGATCTGATCACTTATTTCACTCGGGTGACTCCCTAGATGACAGATGTTGACACTTTGGGGTTCCGATTGACTGTGCTCACTCCCTAGAATCCCTTCAGCTAAATATTTCACTTGTTCCTCTATGTTTGCCAAAGATTGGGCCTGAGCAAGAAATAATTGCTCAGACTGCTGTATGAATAGGGCTAACGTAGAAGCTGATTGATTCTCGACTGCAGTCATCGCTTCAATACCTAACTCTAAAGCAGTCAACCTAGCATCCATCTCACTATCACTCCCTAAAGATGGTTCAATTGTTTCGGGTTGAAGGAGTTGTGATGGTGGTGATGCTAGAGCAGTCATTCTGTCGACCTCTTTCTCTAAATTCTCAATCATTTGGTCTATGGTTGAAGTGGGACTGAGTTCATAAGTGTTAGGTGGGTGACCGTTATCAAAAATTTAGGACGGTTGGTCACCCTCTAGAAAAGGACAATTATCATGAATGTGGGAAGAATTTTGGCAATTTGAACAAACAGTTTGGGATTGAGTATAAACAAAAGAATAGGAATCGTGAAAAAATGAATTGAATCGTGTATCACCCATATTAACAAGATGCACAAAAAGTCACAAAAATAAAGAATATCATACCCATAGCAGTCTATGTTATACTAAGTCAACTAGATCTGCTCAAGAACCTGATTGACGAAGTAAAACTGTATCGAGAAATAGGCTCAAGATATACTGATCATGAAGCCAGGTAAGTGCAAGAGAGAAGTGGATATTTTCCAACGCTTTCGCGAAGATCCTTAATTAAATAACCCTTTCTCTTTTGGCGGTTGCGCCGTAAACACTTGCCTAGACTCCCCGTGAACGATATACTATTAAGCAAAGTTCTAAACACAGTTAACTTCTTCTAATGAGCGCGAAGTCCTTAAAGTCAAAGTTCTAGTTGATTTTAAAATTACTGAGGGTAGCAAGAATGCAGTTTTTGTGATTTGTGGGCTACGGAGAAAAGGTGATGAAATCATTTACCGTATCTTGTTTTGGTCTTTGTGCCCTTAATTTCATATTTAAAATGCAATGCGCAATCAATTAAAAGAATTTCAAGAAATCAATCACTTAAAGCAATTCTTTTTCAGTTAAGTATTATGCGCTGCAAGAAATACGGTTAGTTCTCTAGTTCTATTGGTGGCAAAATTGTGCGAAGAATCCTGCAAAAGATAGAAAATTGGATTGCGTCGGATTCGAGCGAAGGTGTTAGGAAATACGTACCGATATGATTTAGTTTAAGAAAACCACTTTGAAAGTGATCCAAGTCATTGAATGTTCACTTGCGCGGGTCAAACTACCTGGATCTTTGGCACTGTACTTCGCTAACGTCTTGAAATTGAATTTGAATCTCGCTCCGCACGATCGCTGGTTGTAATTCCGCGAAAAACTGAAATGTCGGAAAAATACAATATTTAGTGTCAAAAGTGATACGTGTGTCCCAATTCCTGCATACTCAAAATTAGAAAAATCAAACAATACCAAAAGAGTACCAACACTTTACTGGAAATCACCAAAAAAGAAAAAAAACCAAAACCACACAAACAGGCCGGCGAGCTCAGAATTTCCTTGTATGTCGTCGGTTTTGTTTAGGAGGTAGGTGCTGGAAATTTTGGTGGGTTCTCTAGGCAAGCTAAGTATTCTTATGGTCTTACTTGATTTTATAATTTCAGCACAGAGTGATAGCAGGTATAAACAACAGAGAACAATTGTAAAGAATGTAGTTAGAGTTAGTTTTGAAAAAATTGAGTTAGAAAGTTAGTTTTGTTAGTAGAACCAGAAATAACAATACCTAATGACAACAGTTCCCCGGCAACGGCGCCAAAAACTTGTTGGGAATTCACCCGCGCGCGCAAACGCGTATGTTTTGAAATATGAGATATGATTTTAGGAAAACGGATTGCGCACGCGAGATCATTCTCGTTTTACAATTTATAACCGCAAGTGCACGGCGCGATGTAGCGAGCCGGCAAGCATGAGTCGATCCACAGGGAATTGTGTATTAAGTATTGTTGTTTAAGGTTAACAAATTAACGAATTGGGATTTGTCACAAAAAATATATAAAAGAATAAAAACAAGGAAAAAGCAAGAAAAGGAGTTAAGGAAGAATGGTTGTGGCTTTGGCTTGGAAGCTTGAATCGTGACGTTTACCTCTACACTCCCTTGGTCATGAGTTGTCCGGCCTTACCTTGATCCCGGCATGAAGCACGACTTGTCAACACGGTTGCGGAGCACAAGCCGTCAAAGTCCGATATTCGCCGCAAAGCACGAAACGAGTCTTTTTGATCACTTACCGTTTGTATATCCGCGCTTGGGGTATCAACACTAAACACAAGGGTTAGCAAGCATACCGCAACAACAAAAACACAAAGTGGTTAGTAAGAGCAAATGATATTAGCGTTGAGTTTGCTAAGAAGTTGTGATGGTATATCGTATATGAAATTAAGAGATATGTCGCGTCCTTAATCATAAGATACGATATCCAAGCTTAGCAAACTTAATACTAAATAGATTTTAAGTTAAACATTGAAAATAGGGAAAGCGAATGAATACGGTATATGAGGAGATTACAAGTAACCATGGTTCAAGATACCGTATCATATCAATGCATAAACAATATTCAAGTTAGAATTGTAAACTTGAGCACATTAAACATAATCAAGAGGTGGAGGAGGCAAAGCCTTTCATCTCACTTCCTCATCCACATCACAACCAAAATAAGGAATTAGTTAAGCATGGTAATAAATAAAAGCAAGTAAGTAAATAAAAGAAACAACAATGTATTAATCACTTAAAGAATTGAGATACAAGATTATGGTAGCTTGTTCAACATCCTTAATGAAGCTCTCCAAAGAAAGCTTCAAGAGGGAAGAAGAAGAAGAAACCAAATGAAGCACACTCACCCTCGAGCTAAACCAAAAATAAACAAACTATCAAAAACTATGGAAGTATGTGAATGGTTAGTTCTCTCCCTTGCTCACTGGTCTGCTATTTATAGACTCAAAAGATAAATAAACAAACAATGAAAACAAGCTTATGTGGCAGCAAGGGAGGCACAATGAAAAGATGGGGCCCATTGGAGCATGGGGGGCCGAGGTCGTCGGTTTTGGAGGGAGTGTGGCCGGGTGAAATCCGAGGAGAAGGGATCGTCTTTGTAGTGTGGTATTGTGTACTCTCCAACATTATTCTGATGTTGTTTGTTAGGTCTACAATAACCTGGGTTGTATGCAGAGATTTGGAGGGAACTAGGTGCTTTAACTCACATCAACACTTTTTTGCATTTATTGCACCATTCAATGCCCATCACACCACACATGCCCACTTGCTCAATTCATGATGCCAAGGCAGCCCACCATGGTTCATGGCATGTGCACACTTGTGTGTTGGACCATTTGTATACAAAAAATGTGTACACATGCATTATTTCAAAAAGAGCTCTCGGGATATCGGTCGGTTCTCTAGTCTGCTTGCAGTGTCGGCTCCCAAATGTTATATCCGTGATTTTGAGTATGTTTTCAGTGCTGTATCACGAATACCTGTAAACTGTAATTACTGAGCAGACACTGATTAATAGCACCGATATATAGCAAAACAGATAACGAATGAAAGGTATTAAAATGCAGTTTTCTGTGATGAACACCGGATTATTGAATCAAGTGTTGATTTGATAATGTGATATACAGATAAATAATATTAGTCGGTTATATGTGATATAACTGGATTATTAAATAAAGTGTTGATTTAATAATATGATATATATTTATATTTGATATAATCATATATTAACTAATATTATTAGCTCACTAATTATTTTCTTCATAATATATATTAGTATATATATATGATATATATATATATATATATATATTATATGAAGTATGGTTGGAGTTTCTATTTTGTGAAAATAGAAAATGAAGTGAAAAAAGGGAAGACTTTTGAGGGATGGGCAAAGCATGGCTTTTATTATTAGTTTATTACTCTTGACTCACTATTCAAGTATGGTTGCAATTTATTATTGCAATTTATTCCATTCTTAAATAAGTGAGGTCAAGTGTGTATCCATTCTAGACTCATTCCATACTTCACTCACTTGTGTTAGTTCATGCCTGAGCCATTTTTGAGCTCTCTCCATTTTTCATCTTCTTCTTCCTCTTCTACAAAATCCTAACCCTCATATATGATGTGAATCATAGGGTTTTGAGATAAATCTTAGTGAGCTTAGAACCCCTATTTCACCATCCTACACTTGATTAGCAATTAGGTGTAGTGTGTTTCCTTCACTAAAGTAAGTTTAGTGAAGAGGTAGCTTGGATTAGCGGAGGTTCGGGTGGATCATCTTCGGCATGAAAGTCACGTAGGAAGCTCGATCCAACATCAAGTGGAGCCCAGTGGAGTCGCGTGGACTACTACCCGGAGCTTTAGAAGAGAAGGATACGGTGTACAAGGGTTGTAGCATCCTTCTCTTAGTGTACAGCTTTTTATATATCATGCTTAACCCTAATATTCTATTTTGATCCTTAGTTAGTCTAGCTTAGCACCCAGAAATTTTTAAAATTGCATGCTTGATGCCAGGTTTGACCAAGTGGTGGTGCTAGGGTAGACTTTCACATGTTTGATATATTGGATTCATGTTGAATTGGATTCATGTTTGAATTGTATTCAGATTGATTTGGACTCAAACTTGTGTCAGACACTTAGAACAGAATTTAGATCCTGAATTAGGTTTAGGAGTTATCGGTAACTGCTGCACATGGACGGCAAGATTTGTATCTTTTTCCAAGACAATTACCATTGATAACACCATTTTAGTTTTCTACCTTAAATAGGCAAGCACCCATTTTCTCCGTCTCCCTGAGGCTCAAGAGAATTGGTCCCGCTTAAACCTATATTTACTAGGGTTCTTAATGTAATTTTATATATCTCGGAGGGGGGTTATGAAAAATATTTTATATACTTTCAAAATAAATCTCGAGTAATTATTTATGTTCTTTAGGGTTTCCATGGATGTGTGTTTTAAAGAGTGAGCTATATTAGTGAATGGTAACTTAGCTTGAATAGTTCATGGTATTTTAGTATAATTTGTCTTGTATTAATACTAGAAGGTATTTTAATGAAACTTGTCATTCTTTTATTTTCTAGAAAACATGGAATTTTATTATATATTAAATATATATGGTTTGATAATATTTATATAATTATTAAAAATTAATTTTATTTATTAAGTAGAAAATCTCGTTTTTCTTAAAAATCGTATTAAAATTCTTTCGAGATCGTATGCTCCGTGAGGAGGTCTACATCTCGCTCTACTAGCCCGAGAATGTGTGATAATCCGCACCATCCAATAGCGGGTTCCCCAAAATAGGTTTTAGAGGTATAATCGCAAAGAATTTTTGATAATACAATTCAAAGAAAATCGGGTTTTATAGTTCATGGTATTTTGATGAAAAGTCGTATTTTTCCACAAAAGTTATGTCTCAAGAGAATCGTGCTATATCAATATGTGTTTATGTGAGAGGAAGGTCATTATCTCGTGAAGTTTTCTAAAGGTGTGTTAAGCAAAATGTTTAAAAGATAACGTATATAAACTTCATGGTATTTAAAAGTAAAGCTTAATTAAAGTTAATTAACATGGATTTTTAGAGTGAAAGTTGTTTCTAAACCTTCATAATAGTGTTAAAAATATTGTGTAAAAGTTTATTGAACAATATGTAAATGAAAAGTGAGATTATAGAGTTTAGAAGATTTACATCGGTAATAACTCCACTTACCGATACTTTGTTTTGAAAAGAGAATCTAGCGAAGAGAGAAAGGAAATAGAAGGAACTTACAAGCTAGGAAGAGAGAGGAGAGGTAGAGGAAGATGTTGTATCCTTCATGATGTCGTGGGCTTGCCGGAATCATCTCTAATTCTCGCCGGAATTTGACCTTGGGCTAACTCCACTTCAACTCCACTTGTACTTAGAAAATTTTGATATTTTGACTAAAATTATCAGAATGAGGAGGGGCTAAGGTATGTGGTTGTATTTATAGTGTGGAATTAGGGTTTTGGAATTAAAAGAATGAATTAAAATGTATTAAAAATTGGATTAATGGATGAAATTGAAGTCTCTATTAATTTGCAGAGAAAACAAACAGTGTAGGGGTAATGGGGGTAGGCCAATAGACAAGTGTATAAAGCCCGGGGACTTTTCTCCCACGGGGGCCCGTCGGCGCCGGCCGTAAGGCAAATCTCACTGGTCGTTGTGTGGGGGTAGGGCCCTGGATCTCTGCCACGTGTCCCTTTCAGTTCATACAACATTTTGCATATGTTAGATTTCTTTGACTTTTCATTTTTACGTGTAGTGCACGTGTAAACTTTTGGGCTTCCAAAAATTTAAAAGAAAAATCATGAAAAATAATATGTGGCTGATGGGATTCGAACATAGGGGCTACGTCACAGCAATGCAAGGCTTTACCAACGAGCTACAAGTTATTTCTTGCTGTTCTTAAATATGTATAACTTTTAAATTGTGCTCAGACTTGCAAACTCCTTTCTGTACTTTAAGAAGAAAAATTTTGTACAGAAAATTCAGGGTCGTTACATGGGTCTTCACCGTAAGGTTACTTAACTTACGGCAGGGCGGGGACACGGTTAGTACGTATGCAAAACATATAGAAGCATTTACTATATATATCATCATAGGCATGTAATAGCATCACAGGCTGATAATAACCATCACAGGCATACAAACAACAATATGGAATAACAGATAAACTAAGAGCCCTGCGTTTTATTTGCGTTTCTATTGAACCGCAAATAAAATGCGACATTCCCTGATCGTGTAGATAGCTCATACAAATCGTAGACCCCTACGAGTGAGGCAAGCCACCTGCCAATTCTAGAAATTGGGTGACTCGCCCTCAATAACATGAGTCGGTCACCCGTTGCTTTCTAGAATCCGGTAATTTTGACACTCCTCTGCAGGTCGATCCTATAACCCCTACATGTGCGGCGAGCAACCTGCCAATTCTAGAGCCAGACGGTCCGGTCTCAAACATCATGAGATAGCCACCTATCACACTCTAGAACTCGGCTACTCGAACTCTTCTCCAGGTTTAATTTTAGTACAGAAATGAAATATATAAAAGAGTGATAATGACGGTATCCTGGTGGTGCCCCAATAAAAGAAAATACATAATACGGAAACGACGACCACATGTTGGAACTCGTCCCGAAGAAATGAATACAACATTGTAAAAAAAACGGTACAAGCAAACGCACGATGGGTTATTCAACATGACAATCTGGCTAAACCATCACAGAGATATGTATATCACAGAACAAGCAACACAAGCAAGTGTACAACCCCGTCTAATAGAACATATAGCAATTAGACGACGTTTAACAACACACTTACCAAGATACAAACATAAACGATGTTAAAAATTCGACCGAAAACAGTCTCAAATTGCTCGTATGCACAAACAGTACAAAACAAAACCTGGGACTAAAAAAGGTATACCAAAAATCTAGTTTCTGCAATTCCAAACAACCGACAAAATTTGGGGGAAAACAGAAAAAATGGGGAAGAGAATCTCGGCCAAATCTCAACCAGAATTTCTCTGTTTGTTCTCGAATTTTGTGCCAAGTTTTTTTCTTAACATTTAGTCCATTGACATAAACAAAAATAATTTCAGGTTCCGTTTTGAAAAGGACAGAAACTTAGAATTCGAAACTAAATACGGGTAAATTTTCGGTCTCGAAACTAAAATATCGTCTAATCTAGTTCTAATGTTTGGTTTGGCTCTGATACCATTGAAAGTTCCTTGTGCCCTCGCCGTGGCAACTGCGGCCGATGCAGAACCGAAAAACGAAAATTTACAAGAGGGCACTAGAAACAAAATCCCTAGCGATCGTTCCAAACACTTAACTAGAATGCAAGTATGGAAGGTTTAGGGACTACAACTTTTGATACGTGTCCACCCAATCATGGAAGACCCCTCTAAGCTCCTCGCAGGCCATCGAGAATAAGCTTGAGAGGCGACCGCCCTTACCGAAAATGATCCACCTGAAGGAACCATTCCAAGCTTCAGTTTCACCTAGTGAAGCAACCGACACTCCAAGCTCGCTAGGAATGAAGAATGGGGATGTAGGAATTTTCCACTATCATTTTCTCACTAAAAACCAAGTTCAAGAGAGCATGAAAGAAGAAGGAGGAGAAGAGAATGGAGAGCTAGCATGTCACAAGTGAGCTAAGGGGTTGAATGATGTTGGAGAGAAAGAGAATGAATGGCTTCATAATTTTTTCTTCAAATCAAAAAATATCACAACAATTTTAGATTAAACAAATGAAGCCATCCCTCTCTACATGTCTCAACCATACTCAAAGCCACCTCACCTAGCCACCTCATTACTATGAATATTCATAAATGAATATTCACAAATGAGGTGTGCTCCTTCGGGAACATATTCTGTATAAATACGGAATACAAACCGGTATACGTATCGAAATATATATACGTGTATCCGTATAAAAATACGAATAGCCAAGAGAGAGAGAAAATGAATAGTGAACAATAATACTAGAAATATATATTAAAAATATATATAAATTATTAAATCTAATAATCCGGTGTTTTCCCCAATCAGAGCAAAACTCTGCTGAAAATTCAAAAATTCAAATTATGAAGCAACGCTTCAAATCCCGGACGCAACGCGCCACGTGTCAGGCGCTAATACTTCAGCGCAGCGTCCGAGAAGGCGCACCCAATCAGAGCAAAGCTCTATTAAAGGAAGCAACGCTTCAGTTGCGCAAGCACTGCGCTGCGCGACACGTGTCAGCGCAGATGCGCTAGCGCAGTTGCACTGCGCTGTGCGCTGCGCGACACGTGTCAGCGCAGATGCGCTGCGCTGTGCGCTGTGCGACACGTGTCACGCGCTGGGGTATCTGCGCCAAACAGAAATAAGATTTCAAAAAAATATTTCTGTTCTTGTTAAAACAAGAAGATTTTCTTCTGTAAAACAGAAGCCTTTGGATCAAAGATCCAACGGTGGGAAAAATTCCCCAAATCACTCAGAGAAAGATCTCTTTAACAAATTTATGGGCACTATAAAAAGGACCATAGACCTCAATTCAAAGGCATCAACATTTTGGAAAAAATCAAGAAGCTTCAAACAGAGAGAACTCCGAGAAAAATTCCAAGAAAAAGGTAAAAACCTTCACAAAAGAGAAGAAATTTCTTCTAATAGATCATTGATCTAAAATCCAGATCAATGATCTTCATATAAAAAAGAACAGTGCGTTGCACTTTTCATGAACCACTGGTTCTTTAAACAAGAGAAAACAAAAATTAAAAAAATATAGTGCTTTGCACTTTTATGAACCATTGGTTCTGGAATCTTAAAGATTCTTTTCTTAAATCCAAATTGGATCAAGAAATTAAAACAGTGCCTTGCACTTGCAGATCTGCACTATTGCGCTTCTGGATTGGCGCAAGCCACCAGAGAGCGCCACGTGTCAGCCCTATAACCACTTGCGCTACGCGCTTTAAAGATAGAGCATTGCTCTCTGAATTTGGCGCAACTCACCAGAGCGCGCCACGTGTCAGCAGCGCAACAGGGCAGCGCACTGCGCCAACTGCGCTTGCGCTCACCAAAACGTGACGCGTGTCACCTCCACATGCGCTTGCGCTCAATAATTGGCGCAAAGCGCCTGACAAGCCACTATCAGATAATTAATGCACTGCATTATTTACAGAAGGGCCAAGCCCAATTAAAAAGGGCATAACAGGCCAAATTAAATGCAATGCATTACTTTTAAAAAAAAGGGCAGAGCCCAAATAAAAACAGATGATGTGCATCATTTATAAAAGGGCAGAGCCCAAATAAAGGTCTGATAGACCAAACAAAAATGCCATGCATTATTAAACATGAGCAGAGCCCAGAATAAATTGATGCTCTGCATCTTTTATGGGCAGAGCCCAAACAAAAAAAAATAGAAGTAATGCAATGCATTATTTAAGTGTGGACAAAGTCCTAGCATAGGTTTAATAGACCAAAACTAAATAAGGGTGTTGAACATTTTTAACTGGACTTAGCCCAATCGTGGCCGTAAGTCCTCAAATTAAATTGACTGAGCAAGATTGCTCTCCTAAATCAATTTACAACCGGTTCGAGGGTACATCTCCGAACTCCTCTGACACCTATCGTTGTAATCCTTCAACGACGTTAGAGAGGTGACGGGTCCCGACTACCACACATCGATATGGACTGCGGGGTCCTTAAACTCATGGACCGAAACGTCCTTAAACTAATATTGGACCGAAACGTCCTTAAACTAATATTGGACCGGAACGTCCTTAAACTAATGTCGGACCGAAACGTCCTTAAACTAATGATGGACCACTACGTCCTTAAACTGGCGACGGACCGAAACGTCCTTAAACTAATGATGGACCACTACGTCTCTAAACTGGCAATGGACCCCCATGTCCCTAAACTGGAACACGGACCACTACGTCCCTAAACTGGAACAGTAGAACCTTCAAATGCTCTTTTGTCGGATCTAAACGATCCCGTTTAAGTTGATCTTAGCCTCAAACACGGCTAACGTATCCTTAAACATTCAAATAGACTATAAAACCCCAAATTGACTTTGGTTCAAGGGTACATCTCTGAACTCCTCTGACATCTGCCGTTGTAATCCTTCAACGACATTAAAGAGGTGACGAGTCTCGATGGCCAGATATTAAATGGATTATCACGTTAAGTTGATCCTAGTCTCAAACAGGACTATCGTATCCTTAACGAACGTTTAAGTTGATCTTAGTCGCAACGCGACTAATGCATCCTTAAACTAAAAACACCAAACCCAAATCTAAGTAAATACGGATTTGGACTAATCCACGTCCTACGGGCGACGGCATTACTTAGTCTCCGTATACAATCCACGGGCAACCACAAATCAAACAAACACACATGACACGAAGTGAAATTCTGGAGAAGGAGAAAGTTGTTACCGCGATGCGGTAGCGTAATTAACTGCAGGGGATTGCGCCTGCAGGGAAGAGCGTCCCCACAATCAAAAACCCCTCAAGCGAGGGGGAATCTGACGAAGTCTGCTACATCGGCCGCATCCGTCTAAACCTCCGATACACGGTGCCATAAATCAACTTGGCATTTTCGGAGAGGTGGACAGATAAAACCAAATAGCATCTGCCCCGAATCTCAGCGTCAGGACACAGCGGTCCTGTGCGCCGCCATTCGGAGGGGAACAGATTCTGGCACGCCCGGTGGGACCTTTTCCTCTTTCCACTCCACGCTTCGTGTGTCGTCTTCGCGAACCAGTCGCGGTTTGTTAATGGTTGCCTTCGGATTTCAAGTTACTAAGATTTGGTCTTTTGCCTGGCGCAGAACTCAAGATTCAATGGCCTCTAATTGCACCAACTGCTCGAAGTGCCACTGCAACGGACGCTCCACCTCACTGGGAGGTGTAGCATGGGCCCCAAGCGGCTTCCTTCCTCACTCTGCCAGTAGACCAGGTGACCCAAGCCACCACTGGCCTGTTCTTCGGGACCATGATCCCACCTACAAGCTTCTCTGAGCCAATACCTGCACCGGAAGTGAACAAAAAGTCGGTCTTTGACCGGCTCACTGCTACGACGGCCCCTGTCGACGGGTCACCCGCTACCAAACCGACAGCCTCTGTTTTCACCAGGCTAAATCTGAACTCTAAAATGGCTGTCCAAAGGAAGGCAATAACTGCTACCCCAGAAGTCGTCAAGGCGGCTTCCCCTATCGAAGAGTCAGTCTTTTCAAGACTGACGATTCCTGCTCCTGCCCCTGCTCAAGGATCCGTCTTCGGCAGGTTGAATATCACCCCTCAGAAGACAACCTCAGTCTTTAAGAGGTTAACACCGGCGGCGCCTCATTCAGACAGGGGGCAAAAAGAAACTATCTCAATCTCTGAGCCAATCCCAACGGCTCGCCGTGCTCGACGTCGCCATTGGCAACGAGTGAGGAAGGCAGGAGGCAACTCTCCCTCAGGGCTAACTCCACCGACTCCAGTGGTGGAAGTCAACGCTGCTGTCCCAACTGGGAACAGCTTTGAACTGCTGAGGAGGGTGCGTAAGAACTCTCCAACCGCTACACTGAAAAGATCTCCTCCACCTGCGGAGAGAGTCCCAGAAACAAAGCAAGAACAGCCCCCTCAACGGCTGTCCTCAAGAATTTATAAAGTTTGGAGGAGGGTTCAAGACTCCGTTATCGACACGGATCACTCCCGTCAACGAAAAAAGGCGAAGGTGGAAAAAGACGCGGACCGTCCCATTAAATAGCGAGGGACAGCAGCTGCTAGGATGCCCACTTCAACGGTTCCTTCAACCTCAACGGCCCACAAAAGAAGGAGGCCGGAGAAAACTCCCACGTCAGCGGCAAAAGTTAAAAATGGTGAACCTAAACACCCCAAGTCAGGGGGCATAATAGTTCATACGGTTTATATGGCATCGGGAAAAGAAGATAGCCGCATATCAACAGGTCATAGACCGCACACGAGGTCAGTGACCAAGGCTTAGGAGCAGCAGCAGAAGCTCCAAGAGATGATGAACGCTATGGCCGCACTTACAGGGCCAAAAGAAACCCCTGAAACGTCCTCGGACGAGCGTCAAGAACAAGAAACTGACGCTGAATTCCTTCGTCGCGTACTGGAGAAGAAGGATAAAGAAGCTGCGGAACAGGCAGCCAACATAAAGAAAATGGCCCTCCTGTTCCAGGATATGGTGGGTATGATGATTCAACAAGATCCACCTGCTGAAGATCCCCCGATCATCCTTGAAGACGATAGGGGAGAGACGTCGAATCCTCCGCCAGCTCTGTCAGCAGCTAAAGAAGAGACAATCTCCAAAGCCGATCTGGACGGATACATAGCTCAGCAGATCCGGGTCCATCAAGCGACGGAAGCAGCTGGCCAGGTCGTAAAAACAGGACGGCCATATCCAAGTTGGTACGATCAAATCAAGTACCCACCCGGTTACATAATTCCCAAGTTCCATGTCTACAAGGGGACGGGCAATCCTCACCAGCATGTTGCCCAGTTCAGGGCACTCTGCGGCAACACCGGCGGTGATGACAAGCTGTTGCTTCGCCAGTTTGTTGGAAGCTTATCAGATACGGCGTTTGAATGGTACTCTGAGCTCCCGAACGACTCTATTAAAACCTTCGCGGAGATGGAGCTGTTGTTTACTCAGCGTTTTGCAAGCGCCAGTGAACGTACCCTGATGACAGGACTGATTAACGCCAGGGTAAAGCCAGGCGAGACGTGGGTTCAGTACGCTATACGATGGCGGAACTTATGGTCAAAGTGTGAGCAGCGCATTGAAGAAGCTCCCGCGGTGGGTATGTTTGTGGGAACCCTCGATCCACAAGCAACCATCTCGCAGTTTATGATGTTTTTCAAGCCGACTACCTTCCAGGCCCTGATTGACAAACTAGCGCAAATGGATCAAATGGGCCATAAACCCCCTCTTCCAAGGCCAGACACCCGAAATGACAAAGGGAAGGGAAAAGCGATCGTCGTCGCTAATGCTCAACAACAACCGAGCGACTCGAAACCGGTTGCTCGTCAAAATAATACGCGACCATACGTGCCCCTTGAGGATAGGATAGGACGTCCTTATTCCTTTCCCCGCGATAAAACGAGGAGGTTATTCGAGCTGGCGTTGCGCAACAGACTCATAAATTTACCGGATCCAAAACGTCCGTTGCAACCAAGTGACGTCAACGAGCCCAACTACTGTCCTTATCATCGAGTACTAGGCCATCCGATCGAAAATTGCTACGTTTTCAAAAATTGGCTTGAAAACCAGTACCGACAAGGCAAGTTCGCGTTATCTGACAAATGGAAGGTGAATCCCCCGCAGCCCCACACCTCTAAGGGGACGAATACGCCGGGGGCAACATGCTCCGTCATTGAAGAAGCTCCTTGGGAGGTTGTATTATCAGCCAAGACAAAGAGGATGCTAAACGATCTTCAGACATGTCCAGCGATCAAGTGGAAGAATCCGTTGGAACCGCAGGTCATTGAAGGGATGTTGAAGCCACGTCCAACTCCAAAGACAGATGGTGGCGGTTTAAGCACTTGCAGCCAGCCGTCAAAATCTTCGAAAAAGAAGAAGAAGAAATCTAAGAAGCCCGTGAAGCCTGGCGGCAAACGCACGGACTTACAAAAGCAAATTGACGCGTTGGAAGAATACAACCAAAAGGCGCGGACTCCCATTACATTCCAAGAGTTCCTCAATCATGTCTTTCAAGAAGAAGATGAAGGAGAAAGTTCATCGGATGAATCCGAGGAATATATGGCGAGCTGTCATATGATTTCCCATTCGATCACGAACGATGAGGAGACTCCTTGCACCGAAAAGCTGGGGGCAGATCCTGAACCAAAAGTTCTGGGGCCACCAGATGAAGTAATCGACGCATTCCTTAATGAAGCTCGGTTGAAAAGTAAAGCTGATCGGAAGCGCGAGGCGGCTATATTTGAAAGGGCCAAGCGCCAGCGACTCGATGAAGGAGCTGAGATGATCCCGGTGGAGCCAAACACCTTCGCTACCGACAAAAGCCAATTCAAGATGAGAAAGAAGTTTGCTAAGGCCATATCAATGGGTATGAAGCTACCATCCTCCGAAGAAGAAATTACCGGTGAAGCGAAAATGCACCCGTCTTATTGCTTATATCATCAAAAGATTTCGCACCCCACTCAAGAGTGCAAAGCTTTCGATAGATGGTGGCAAGGGTATGTTGCTCATCGACAACGCTTTAAGCGGGAGAAGCGTAAAACTCGTTGAGAGCAAAGAAATACGACCGAAGGGAGTAAAAGAACTACCGGCGATTGTCGCGTAGTTAACACCGGCGGGTCACAAGTGCCTACATTCAGGAGCGATTCTGATGAGGAGCTAGAACTTGCCCCTCTCTTTAAAGGGTCCGCGTCGAGAAAAGAAGAAGAACCGAAGGTTTGCGAAAATATCCGGCTACGTAATCGCACGCTGCCCGAAAAGAACCTCGGACCCTCGAACAAAAAAGATAAAGGGAAAGAAAAGGCCTCTGGAGATATCGTCTTAGATGACCAAGTGGTGGAAGAGCTAGCTGCCAAAGATCCACCAAAGAAGGATAAGGTGGACTACAACGTCTTAGCACATCTGAGGAAGCTGCCCTCACAGCTCAGCATTCTTGATGCCCTTTTGCTATCAAAAGAGGCGAGAGATTCGTTGATTAAGGCGCTCCAAGACCCAGAACAATTCCAAGCATGCCTGGCCGAGTAAAAGATGAAGGATGAATTGGAGGAGGTGCACTCGGCCGATATTACTTTTGGCGATGAAGACCTTCTACTTGGGACGTGCGAACACAATCGCCCTCTCTATGTCTCGGGATACTGCCATGATATAAAGATAGGCAAAATCCTGATCGATAACGGGTCATCTGTTAACCTACTCAACGTGCGGGTGTTGAAGGAAATCTGCATGAGCGTCCAGCACCTTGCTCGGGACAAGATCACCATCTCCGGGTTCGACTCCCAATCTTCAAAGACTCTTGGATCTGTGATACTGACGATACGCTTCGGGCTACTCGTCACGGACATTAAGTTCCACGTCATAGACGCCAAGACATGTTACAACGCTTTGCTCGGTCGGCCATGGTTACACGAGTACAACATCATCCCTTCTATACAACATCAGTGTATGAAGTATTTTAAGGATGGTTTCGAGTATACCGTGACGGGAGAACTGAACCCTTTCTCTGTGAACGAGGTCCGCAAATACGAAGATGCCAAATACTTCTTACCGGATTTCGAAAACACGGAGAAGTGTCACAAGCCGGAGAATAAAACTAACGCTACCATCCCTATCTTCGGCAGTGATACTGAGGAGGAAGAAGAGATAGTTTATTCGGGTCCGCCCCAATACAACACGCTGGGACCATCGGCTCCTACATTGATCTTTGGCAGCGGCTCAGAAGATGAGATCCGTGTTGTATTCTCTGCTCGACCTTCCATACGAACGTCCGCTGACGAAGAACAAAGTCTACAAGTCTCCATGGTGCCGCTTAAACACCATAAAGAACTGGATGCACTTAATATCTACAGTGTAGAAGAGTTGCGGACATTCTATATCCCTCCCAGGCGAGAGAGCGAGAAATCAATTCTGTTTTACCTCTCTGAAGAAACCAAGGTGAAAAAAGAAATCTGGCATGGCGCGGATCCTGCGCTCGACAGGCTTCAGCCTATCCGTCTTCCCAGATATTATACAGAGGGTTTGAAGAAGCTGCTGAAACGCCAGGGGATATCCTTCAAACAGACCGTTAGAGAGGCCAAATTCTATGACAGGGTCTGGAACGTTCCCGGGACTCAACGCAAACTGCCTAATGGGATAATGGAAACAAAAGGGCTTGGATACATCCGGTCAAAGAAACGAGAGTTACTGCCCAGCTGTTACGTCGTGTATGACCTCGATGAAGAAGCGGATGCTCAATGGGAGGACGCTAATCCTAAGCCAGTGAAAGTTCCAGATGCAAAAGAGCACAGTCCGTCGTTCGAGGAACAAATGGACAAACTTATAAAGAAAGCTGGTCAAAAAGTCCGAGATGATCACAACCGTGAGACGGCCATCTATGAGAAAGCCAAGACGCAACGCCTTCTCCAACAGGCCGTAAAGGATGAAAATACCGCTCCTTGTCAACCTGTTGTAAAGAAAGCTCGGCGCAAAAGCAGAAATAAGTCGAAAGGCCAAAAAGACGCTCAACAACAACAAGACGGGGCTAAGAAACCACGCAAACGGAAGGCGAGCATTATTGATCTATCCCTCATGAAGAAAATGGGTCGAGCATACTCTTTTCCTCGGTACAAGATGAAGAAGATACTTGATCTTGCTCTAAAACATCAAATACTTATACTGCCGGAGTCCAAAAACCTCGAACAGGCAGGCGAAGTCTCTCACCCGGACTATTGCCTTTATCACCGAGTTATAGGGCATCCTCTTGAAGATTGCTTCACCTTCAAGAATTGGGTCGAAGATCAGTATCAGCTTGGCAAGTTCGCTCTATCCGACAACTGGAGGGTAGCACCGCCACAGAAGCACGAGCCCAAGGCCACGAAAGGAGAACCGGTTCCACATTGGGATTGGAAACGAATTCGCACCTGTCACATGATTACAATATTAAAAGAAGAGCCCGAACACATAGATGAGCTCCCTTGGTGCTTCGAAAACAGCAGTGACGAGATAATCTCAGAATTCCCACCAGCACCAAAAGAGCTGGAAGATGGAATCCATACCACTGCAGATAACCTTAAGAAAATTGAGTTGGGATCGGCAGACGATCCGCGACCGACATTCATCAGCGAGCTGCTATCTGAAGAAAGGGTGACTGCGTTAAAAGACGTGCTTCTACAGCATAGAGATTGCTTCGCGTGGAACTATTCCGAAATGCCGGGACTAGATCCAGAAATTACTGTACACAAATTGGTAATATCCCCGGACGTCAAGCTAGTCAAACAGGCACCGAGAAGAATGCGGCTTGAGCTTGAAATGAGCATCAATGCTGATGTCAAGAAGCTGATCGACTCTGGCTTCATCCAAGAAGTTCAATACCCTGAATGGATCGCCAACATCGTCCCGGTGATGAAGAAAAATGGGACAGTGCGCATATGCGTAGACTTCCGGGATCTTAATAAAGATTGCCCGAAGGATGATTTCCCAGTGCCAGTCACCGAACTGATGATAGACAATACATCCACTCATGAGGTTTTCTCCTTCATGGACGGCTCATCGGGGTATAACCAGATAAAGATGCATTCCGAAGACCAGAAGCACACCGCCTTCAGAAACCCTTTGGGTATATTCTGCTATAAGGTAATGCCTTTCGGTTTAAAGAACGCCGGCGCCACCTATCAGAGGGCCATGACGAAGGTCTTCGATGACCTCATACACGAAATCGTCGAATGTTATATCGACGATCTCGTGGTTAAAAGCAAATCATACGAGGAGCATCTCAAGCATCTGAAGACCGTATTTCAGCGCCTTCGACAATACAACTTGAAGATGAACCCGCTCAAGTGTGCATTCGGAGTTTCCTCAGGCAAATTTTTAGGATTCATCGTCCGACACCGGGGTATCGAAATAGATCCATCCAAGATCAAAGCGATCATGAAAATGCCTCCGCCGAGAACTCTCAAACAGTTGCGATCTCTCCAAGGAAAGCTCGCATATATTCGGCGATTTATAGCCAACCTCTCTGGCAAGTGCCGTCCTTACAACCACCTGATGAAGAAGGGAACCCCGTTCATCTGGGACCAAAAATGCCAAGGCGCGCTAGACGAGATCAAGCAATACCTGCAGAATCCTCCAGTATTGGCTGCTCCAGTTAAGGGAAAGCCTCTCATTCTTTACACGACCGCCCTCGAAGGTTCCTTAGGCGCATTATGGGCGCAAGAGAACGACCAAGGGAAGGAAAGAGCACTCTACTACTTAAGTCGAGTTCTGCTGGGGGCAGAAAGCAACTACTCCCCCATTGAGAAACACTGCCTGGCGTTGATCTTTGCGATAACAAAGCTCAGGCACTATGCGCTGGCGCATGAAGTCCGTCTTATTTCAAAGGTGGACCCCCTTAAATACTTGATGTCAAAGGCCATACTGACGGGACGACTCGCTAAATGGACCCTGCTCCTGATGGAGTTCTCGATAATATATCAGCCTCTCAAGGCAGTAAAAGGCCAGGCCATCGCCGACTTCCTCGCTGAGCATCCGATATCGGCCGATTCTCCTTTAAACTGCGATCTTCCAGACGAACATGCGTTTGATACGGTCAACGGTGATGATACTCGATGGGAGCTTTATTTCGATGGCGCATCCTCCATGAAGAAGCGCAAACAAAGCACCCCTATAATTAAATCGGGCATAGGGCTCATCTTTGTAACTCCACAAGGAGGGATAATACGCTTTGCTTTCTCCCTAACAGAGCCGAGGACAAACAATGAAGCCGAATATGAAGCCTTGATAACAGGTCTTGAGATCGCCATTGACATGGGAATTAAAGACCTCCTTATATACGGGGATTCTCAACTAGTCGTTAGTCAAGTGAATGGCGACTACCAAACGTGCAAACCGGAATTGGTGAAATACGGTGAAAAGGTGCAACAATTGTTGACCTAAATTCCCTCCTATACTTTGGAGAACATACCGCGCGCGGAAAATAGCAAAGCAGACGCGTTGGCCAAACTTGCTAAAGAACTGGCTGACGAGAATCTCGATGACGTTAGAATCATGGTACAAAGCCGTCAAGTGCTTGCCCCAGCAGAAATATCTCCGGAATCATCCGAAGAAAAGGGAGCGACTGAGCAAACGACCCTGCAAGTAAAAAACTGGGAAAATACTGAGGATTGGAGAGAAGTCTTCATAGATTACTTCAAGTCCCGCCGATTGCCTGAAGAAGCGTCTACAAGACATCAGCTTATGAAACGAGCTCTGTCTTTCGCCTTTGTCAATGATACTCTGTACAAGAGGTCGTTTGATTCTCTGTGGCTGAGATGTTTAGGACCTGACGAAGCGAAAAGAGTCGTCCAAGAGGTTCACGACGGACTCTGCGGTTCTCACCAAGCGGGCCCAAAGATGAAGTTGAAGATCAAACAGATGGGCTACTATTGGCCCACAATGATCCAGGACTGCCTCGAATATGCGAAGCAATTCCATTCATGCCAAATTCATGGGGACTTCATCCATCAACATCCAAATCCACTACATCCAACGGTGGCTAGCTGGCCATTCGAAATGTGGGGGACTGACATAGTCGGCCCCATCGAACCAGCATCGTCCAGAGGACATCGTTTCATCCTGGCGACGACTGACTACTTCTCTAAATGGGCAGAAGCAGTACCGTTAAGAGAAGTGAAGACGGAAAATATCCTCCACTTCTTCAAGACGCACATCATATATCGGTTTGGAACGCCAAGACGGATCATCTCCGATAACGGGCCAGCCTACAGAAGCCACAAGATCAGTCGCTTCGCGCAACAACACAATATAGATTGGAGATATTCCTCGGTTTATAATCCATGAGCTAACGGTCTAGCTGAGGCCTTCAACAAGACCTTGACGAAGATCATGAAGAAAACAGTGTCGCGAAATAAGAAAGACTGGCACGAAAGACTGCAAGAAGCTCTCTGGGTGTATCGAACTACGTTTAAAACGGCCACAAACACATCGCCGTACGCGTTGGTGTTCGGTACGGAAGCAGTACTCCCCCTCGAGATAGAGTTACCCTCTCTATGAGTGGCAGTCCATTACGAGCTGACAGACGAAGAAAATGCTCACCTTCGGCTTGAGGAGCTTGACGCCCTTGAAGAAACACGGCTCATAGCGCAACAAAATCTGGAGGCCTATAAAGCAAAGATGACGCGCTCATATGAAAGATTGACCCGACCGAGGACATTTCGCCAAGGCGAACTCGTGCTAGTGGTCAAAAGGCCTATGATCCCCAATCGCGCCAAGCGGGGAAAATTCGAGCCGAACTATGAAGGCCCGTACGTCATAGATAAGGTCTACCAGGGCGGGGCCTATCTACTCATAGATATGCACGGTGAAAGGCCTTTTAGGCCAATAAACGGTCGCTTCCTAAAGAAATACTATGCTTGATGAGCCACAGCCTAGGTCAATGATAGATGACGACGACTGCGTCCGCTCGCTATCTTCCTAAGCTCAAGCTTTATAAGCAGTAGCCCGCCTCTCAACGACGGACCGAAATGTCTTTAAACTAATAGCAGACCGAAACGTCTTTAAACTACTACCGCAGCATCTTTAGGCTAACGAGATATAAAAAAAACATATAAAAATAAAATAAAATAAAAACGGTATGTCCATAAGCAAAAAGGGCACGGATGAAAACCCGAAAGGGCTCCGTGAGTAAAAACAGCAGGGCTACCGGCGAGTGTTCGTGAAAACCCGAAGGGGGCGCGACCTCGTAAAAAAAAAAGAAGAGAGAGAGAAAGAAAATAAAAAGAATAAAAAAAATGGTATGTCCATAAGCAAAATGGGCACGGATGAAAACCCGAAAGGGCTCCGTGAGTAAAAACAGCAGGACTACCGGCGAGTGTTTGTGAAAACCTGAAAGGGCGCAACCTCGTTAAAAGACACTTAGAGGGTCCTCTCGACCTTGTAAGGAGAAACCACCCGAGTGAGATCCTTACGACTCACAAGGGAGCAACACACTTAGGGATCCCCACGATTCCTAAGGAGAAAATACACTTGCGAGATCCTCACGACTCGTAAGGAGAACTCTCTTATGGGACCCTCACGGCTCATAAGAGTTGAAAGTCTTAAGTTACAGAGACCTAAACCTGTGCTTAAGCAACCCCCACAACTTCCGATATTGCCCTACAAGTGGCTCAATACTGACCCTTGTATACAATCCACGGGCGCGAATAAATATTTCCCTAATCAAGTCTCATCCGAGACTGGGGATATGTTCGCATGATGAACAACCCTTATAAGTCCTCTCGACTTACAAGGAGAAAACCCTCTGCTAGGATCCTTACGACTTACAGAGGAACATACACTTAGGAATCCTCACGATTCCTAAGAAGAAAATATACCTACAAGATCCTCACGACTTATAGGGAGAAATACATTTCTGAGACCCTTACGGCTCATGAAGTTAAAAGCCTTAGACGACAGGACCCTAACCCTGTTCGCTAAGCTACCTTTGTTCAACATCGACGGAGGCAGATGATGATTCGCTCCTGGCAATATCCCAGTTGTAGCGGTGTTGATGCCGAAATCGGTGCCTAATTCCAGGTTTACGGCGGAAAGCCAGTAGGCCGCACATGCATACGGAATAGCCGAAATGATTGGGCAACTTGCAAGAAAAAGCAGCAAGTAAAAATGTAGGCATGAAAAATAGCCGAAATGATTGGGCAACTCGCAATAAAAAGCAGCGAGTAAAAATAAAATAAACAGCCGAAATGATTGGGCACCGCGAAAAATAGCCGAAATGATTGGGCAATCACGACCTTCACGATATAAAAGCTGAAATGATAGAGTATCGCGGAGATAAAACAAAAAAAATGATGATAAAATTTTGGCCCTACAGTTAAGATCACATCGATCCCCGTATACAATTCAAGGGCGTAAACAAAGAGGGAACCATACTTTCCCAACAGGCTCCGCCAGAAGACGAAGCCAAATCCTGACGGTTCAGTCCAACTCTGAAGAAACAAATGTCTTCAGCAAATTCCTCGACTCACGGATACAAACACTCCTTGACGAGAGCCTCCTGATCCGCGTCGACTCGCAGAGCCACCAGCGCCTCCGTGGGAAACCCTCGACTCGTTTCAAACCCCAAGGAAACAAATAATCCTTGGCGCTTGGGAAACAAATAATCCCTAGCAAATTCCTCGACTCACGGATACAAACACTCCTTGACGAGAGCCTCCTGATCCGCGTCGACTCGCAGAGCCACCAGCGCCTCCGTGGGAAATCCTCGACTCGTTTCAAACCCCAAGGAAACAAATAATCCTTGGCGCTTGGGAAACAAATAATCCCTAACAAATTCCTCGACTCACGGATACAAACACTCCTTGACGAGAGCCTCCTGATCCGCGTCGACTCGCAGAGCCACCAGCGCCTCCGTGGGAAATCCTCGACTCGTTTCAAACCCCAAGGAAACAAATAATCTTTGGCGCTTGGGAAACAAATAATCCCTAGCAAATTCCTCGACTCACAGATACAAACACTCCTTGACGAGAGCCTCCTGATCCGCGTCGACTCGCAGAGCCACCAGTGCCTCCGTGGGAAATTCTCGACTCGTTTCAAACCCCAAGGAAACAAATAATCCTTGGCGCTTGGGAAACAAATAATCCCTAGCAAATTTCTCGACTCACGAATACAAACACTCCTTGACGAGAGCCTCCTGATCCGCGTCGACTCGCAAAGCCACCAGCGCCTCCGTGGGAAATCCTCGACTCGTTTCAAACCCCAAGGAAACAAATAATCCTTGGCGCTAGGGAAACAAATAATCCTTAGCAAATTCCTCGACTCACTGATACAAACACTCCTTGACGAGAGCCTCCTGATTCGCGTCGGCTCGCAGAGAAACTGTGTCTCCGCGGGAAATTCCCGATTCGTCTCAACATGCAAATAAAGCCTCAGGCAGCAGGGACTAAAAAAACTTGCTTCCTGAACAATGGGACCCTGCAAGTCAATCCAAAATGGTCTCTTGCATACTATTCACGGGTCTCACTCTCCAAAGTCGAATTTCGACGAGGAGGGAAACAACCGCTTGTGGGTCCTCTCGACTCATAAGGGGGAAAAATTCTCTTATAGGATCCTTACGACTTGTAAGAGAAAACAACACTTAGGAATCCTCACGATTCCTAAGGAGAAAGCCTACCTACGAGATCCTCTCGATCCGTAGGGAGAAGAATCTCTATGAGACCCTCACGGATCATGGAGTTGAAAAGTCTTAGGCAGCAGATCCGAACCTGCGGTCTAAGCCATCGCTATTTCTTAAGAAAGTCAGGATACTCGTTCTAATCATCCGTCAACCATGTTCGCTAAAGTGATATGCTGATAGTAAAAGAAAGAAAATACGGAGAAAATGACACATTACAAAAAAGGTGTATCTTTTATTCATAAACTTGATTGGGTATAGGATACATTATGTCAAAGAATAAAAAATATATATATATACATTCTTTTATCTACAATTACAAACGATACAAAGAAAGATAGCTACTGAGGAGGAAGTGTCTTTAGTAAATCCACAAGTTGCTCTCGCACTTCCTTCAACGCCTCCTCCTGAGCGGCTGCCGCGGCCACCTCCGCTTCCACCCGGGCTCGCTGCTGCAAGAAAGATGAAAGTTGCTCCTCCGCCGCCTTCTGGGCTGCTTCCTGGCTAGGTGCATCTCGCTCGACAACATCAAGGTGTTGCCTCAATGATAACCCTTCAGAAAGACATTGCAGAAGGCCCTCAAAGACAACCTTCAACCGTGCGGCGTTGGCCTCCACCCGAGCATGCAGTTGGGCAGACTTGCTCGAAGTCTCACCTCGCTCCTTACGCCTTGAAATGACTTCTTGTTCGAGGTGGCGGAAGTAAGGAGCGCTCTGCTCAATCCACGCTGTTCTTTGATTACCGGCAGCCAAGACCTCGGGAGCGGGACGCAGTGACTCCAACTGATATAGGCGACCCTCGATCTCCCTACAATGGTTAACCCAGGATGCGACGATGCCCTCATCATGAAAGTTCACGAGTATTGCTAGCATCGAGCTAACCATCATAGCGAAGTCTGCGGCAGATGTAGGAGTTTCAACGTCGAGTTCCTCGGCGTAGTCACTCAACATGCGCAGACTATTCGCGGCGCCTTTTGAAGACAGACTCCTCAGATAAGGACCCGCCGGCATTATGATGCAAGATTCGAAGGGCGCCGAGACCGGAACGACAGCTGAAAAGAAATAAGATGTGATGAGATAACAGTTCTGAAAATAAAGAAGGAAGACTTTATCAATGTGATAGTCGCTGTACCAGCTGAGGCAGGTGGCAGAGCCGGAAGAGTCGGCAACGCAGCCCATCTTTCATCCCCTCCTTCGATTTGTAACACTGCAGTCGAGATAAAAAAAGGGGGTTTAGAAATAATCCCATCAATGAAGAAAGAAGGATGTCATTGGAAATCATACTCACCAACGCCACCAGAGGAAGAAGCAAGCTCGGATGGGAAGGAGAAGTGTGGGAGCAACATCTGGTAAAGATGGTCAAAAAGTACTCCTGAAAAGACACAACAGCACAACTTCAGTACATACACTATACATCTGAAAGATAAGACTAATAAGTTGCAAACCCATACCTTCCAACATCTTAGACGGTATGAGAGAGGGTTGGGAGGTAACCACCGCCAAGGCAATCGTTGAAGGCGCTCCTTCATGCAGTGAGGCATCGGCGCTGGCTGCACCTGCGTTACAAGAAAGGTGAACTTGTCAGAAAGGATTGTAAAATAAGAAAGACAGTAACCTAAGGTTTACCTGAGGAGCTCCCGGCCGAAACAGAAGCGACTCCCTCCTCTATCGACATGAAGCCACCGCCCGTAGCCTCATCACCCGACTCGATGGGGACCGTCGTCGTGGTAGCGCGACCAGGAGACGGCAGGAGATCGTAAGTAGGGAGGGAAATGATTGGAGCATTGCCGGATTCTTGGAAGGAAGCGGCTGACTCTTCCCCAAGAGTCGTACCCATCTCACCCGCAACTACTTCGAGCTCCGCCGTCTCCATCGGCTCATCCACTGTCACCACGAGGTCGCCGGCCTCAAGCGCCTCGTCCACCACCACCCTCGGTTCAGTTATAATGATCATATCATCTGCCACCGCTTCAGGTTCGGCGTCAATGACCTTCTCGGCTGCAGGCCCCTCGACCTCCACCTCAGGCTCCAAAGCCACAACGACGTTGCCCACCGTCGGCTCGAGTGCGGCAGGTACCGCCTCCTCTGTTTCTTTGGGATCAACGGTTTCCGCCTCCCCCTCGATCGGACTCGGCCCTGCAAGATAAGGGATATAAGGACCAATGACATTAAAAATCCTTATAACAAAAACTCTGAGAGAAATATTACCTGAAGCGGATTTACCGTTTGCGCTCCGAACTACGCGCGCCACCTCTCTGCGGGCAGTGGATAAGGCAACAGGGGCCTCTTCAGATGGAGTATCAGCACGAGGGGCGGTGCTGGGGCCCGCTCCCGCAGCCAAGGCAGCCCGGCGCGCCTTCGCCTCACGCCTTTGCCGCTTTCTTTCCTCCCGAGCTGTCACAATGGACCTCTGTGACGCCTCTTTCACCGCGGCATCGTCATCCGTAAACAAAGAAACTTCCAGAGCCTTTAAGGCGTCTCTCATCGGCTCCTCAAGACGGACTTCTTGCGGTAACCCTGAAGAAGCAGGAACGTCGGCAGCCAGTAGGACATTTGCGTCACTTGGCGGGAGCGGCATTGAGGTTCTTGTGATTAAAAGGGAGAGGTTAGATCGACTATAACACAAGGGAAATGAAAGCTTAATAAATCGAAACTTACTAAGGCCCATAGATGCTCTAAGACGTTCCTCCTCCTGGAAAGTCTTCAGAGAAGCGGCAATGGCTTCTTCGTCAGTGATGCCTGTCGAAAGGAAAGAAAGAAAAGCGTTAGTCAAAGGCAATGAAGAGGATATGTTGCAATAAAGAAAAGGCGACTAATAGTTACCTGATTGCGCAAGCTTGGCCAGCCACGCGTCACGCTTTGCTAACCACGCCGAAGTTTCGAGAGCGGCTTCCAAGTCTGTATCGTCCGGCGGCGACATCACTAGTCCTTCGTTCGTCCCGTATTCGATCAGGCCCTCGGCATAGGGAGCATGGGGTTCCTGACCGAACACGACGTCCGCAGCGAAGAGCGACTTCTTTTTCTTTTGCCCTCCGACCCTAGGCTCACGGGGGATCGACTTCCGTTTAGCAGCCACTTTGGGACGACGGGTCCCGATGTCCGCACCCACGCCAGACTCCGGCGAGGGTACAACCACTGTCTCCACTGGAGCACAGGGTGCGGGAGGTGCATCTGTGATATCAGGGAGCGGCAACTCACGTGGAGGACTTTGTGCACGCGAGGGTCCGGCTTTGGCATCTTTTAAAGGGGGGATTACCGGGGTCCTTGGCACCAGAGGAGCGTTGCGATCGCTACCTGGAGGTGCACCCTTACGATCGATCAGCAACCGCCTTTCCTCTTTTATGACCGCTGCCGTCGAATGACTATACCATTATGTGTATACCCTAAGAAGTCGGGGGGCGCAAGTCGGCTCACTGATAAAGAAGTGAGAGCCCGTGTTTAGACGCATGAAGTGATGCAGTGCCCTCTCCATCCCTTCTTCAGTCGTGGCAAGTTCCGATAAAAAAGCCTCCAGCGGTACCTCTTGATTATAGCTCAGCTGTTGGGCGAAACGATACGGGTTATATCTCATGAAGATCGCTGCCCCGTCCTGCCTAAACACCAAGAAGCCCAGTCTGATGGAATATAGGTGAAGGGTCTCCCGGGCCGTTAAAACTGAAGCTCCATCCTTGAAAGTGTCTTGCAATGGCCGCACTGCGGTGGTGGACGTTTTTCCAATAGTCAACACCTTGTCAATGAAAGACACACCGGTTCTAACGGTGTGGGAGCGAAGGAGTAAACACCTGGCATCTCGTGGCGATGGATTTACAATTGATGCGCCGATCAACTGTAGAATGCGAGGAAAACTGCACCTTTCGTAGAACGAGGGCCTTTTATGCATGCCGAAGACACCCGCTGTATGTAGCTCGAGCCACGATATAAAGTAGTGCATCGGGAAGACCACGTGCAATACCCCAGGCTCATTAGCATCCGCTGCTCGACTGAGGCCATGATATAAGTGCGCCAAACCGGCGATCCCAACGGCCACCTTTACCCCGATAGTCATTCGGTGGGCCGGGTAAAAAACAGAGGGCCGCATGCGGTGAGAGTGCATTGGGAGCGCAAACCAACTCAGCCAAAGCCCAAGAAATCCTAAAAAGAAGGCCTCCTCGTCCATCTCGGGGGCTGCGACTTCTGCAAAAGACATGGTTGGGGAGTTAGGAAGAAAAAAGTTCTTTTGGTCTATGTCTTTCGCTGGCAGGTTATCCAAACCTAAACCGAAAGGGTCCTCAAGGTTGGCAAACTTGGCAGCTTCCGCCGAGAGGACGTTTGGATGAAGGAACCGAGCAATGAAATCCTCAAAATTAACTCCGCGGCTCCCACGCTCAATGAAAAGGGCCTCGTAGATGTTCAACACCTTGATCAGACTTGGAAATTGATGTTGAACAGCGTTCTCCGGCATGAGCCCTCTTATCACCGGCTTAGCACCAAAGATGTACTCATCTGGCGGGAGAAACTCTTCATAATGTTCCCCCATGACCGGTAGACCGGATACCTCCGTAAACTCTTCCAAAGAGATTGACACTTCCCGATCCATGGTAAGGAAAGTGTGGGTAGGAATATTCCACTGCTCCAGGAAGGCCTTGAACCACCAGGTGGGAAGCGTGGGATACTGGAAGAGGGAAACATAGACTGTGGTATACAATCCTAATCTTATCAACTGCGACTTCTTCGTCGACAGGATATACCGGGCCCACGGCAGATAGCCGATTGGGTGGCGGGGGATCAAACCGATATTATATGATTGCCCCCAAGGTCGCGCCTCGCCTTGACAGATGCGGCGCCCCAGGATATCCAAAACCATGGGACGCTGAACCGGAATCGCATCTATGGCGGGATGTAGGAAGCCCTTTGATGTCCAATCAACCATCTCCACGGCGTACTGCACCGGGGGTGGGCTGGCGTAATGAATCGCCGTTATGGGTTCTGACGGCACCGCGCATGTGAAGCTCCATCGGCCCATGATGATCTGATTATAGAATGACCCCCAAAGGTGGAGACTCTTGTGTTCCGGGTCGTACTCCTTAATCATGGTCAGGACTTCACGGTCCAAGGGCGCCTCGGGAAATCCCTCCTCCGAGCGGACGAACGGGAATGAAGTGTCTAGAGACATGATCGCTGCAAAAGAACAATTTAGCCGTTAGTGTTGTAATTCCAACGTTTGGCGTCTAAAAAAAATGCATTAATTAAATTAAATTGATTAATTACACCACACAGCAGCGCAGTGAGTGGGAGACCAAAGGGGGACCCACAAAATCCGGATTCTCAATACGTAAGACAACCTCATCATTGGATGAGATTGTCAGTTGATCCCCAGAAAAACATTCCCATTTATAAAAAGGGGGGTGAAGAATCCCTAGAGACAAGGAGAAAATCTCCTCTTTCAGAGCAAAGCTCTGTCACAGAGTGACACTTGTCAAACTCTGGCCCCAGGGAAATAAGATTCCTTAAAAAGAGCACAGCTCTATGGTAATAATGGAAAGGTCCATCAGAAAATGTCTACACCTAAAAAAATTAGAATTTTTAGAATCTTGGAAAATCCATAAAAAAAGAACTTGTAAAAAAAAAATTCATTTTCCAGATTCTAAAAGATCTACGGATGATTCGAAGAGCAAAGCTCTGTTCATGGGTTAGAACCCCTGAACAAGATCTCTACAGATCTATAAGTTCTTAAGAGCAAAGCTCTGTTTATAAAACTCCAATGGGGATTTCTTTAGATCAAAAGATCTGTGAGAGCAAAGCTCTTTGGTTAAGATTAATTTAAATTAATTTGATTTAAGTTAATTTTTACCTAAAGTTTCTAACTTTGGGAAGGAGCAAAGCTCTGAAGTTCTTAAGAAAGAGCAAAGCTCTGGAATCAAAATCTAGAAAATGGTGAAGTTTTCTAAAGGGCCATAGGTCCTATTTATAAGGCGCTTGCGCCCTTTCAGCTCACCCCTTGATCCAACGGTCAGGGGCTTGCCACCGCTGCACTCACGTGCGCGCCACGTGAGCGCAACGGGGGGGGATTTGTTTCCCCCAATCAGAGCAAAGCTCTGCTGAAAATTCAAAAATTCAAATTATGAAGCAACGCTTCAAATTCCAGGCGCAACGCGCTACGTGTCAGGCGCTGATACGTCAGCGCAGCGCCCGAGAAGGCGCACCCAATCAGAGCAAAGCTCTATTAAAGAAAGCAACGCTTCAGTTGCGCTGCGCTGTGCGCTGCGCGACACGTGTCAGCGCAGTTGCGCTGCGCTGTGCGCTGCGCGACACGTGTCAGCGCAGATGCGCTAGCGCAGTTGCGCTGCGCTGTGCGCTGCGCGACACGTGTCACGCGCTGGGGTATCTGCGCCAAACAGAATTAAGATTTCAAAGAAATATTTCTGTTCTTATTAAAACAAGAAGATTTTCTTCTGTAAAACAGAAGCCTTTGGATCAAAGATCCAACGGTAGGAAAAATTCCCTAAATCACTCAGAGAAAGATCTCTTTAACAAATTTATGGGCACTATAAAAAGGACCCTAGACCTCAATTCAAAGGCATCAACATTTTGGAAAAAATCAAGAAGCTTCAAACAGAGAGAACTCCGAGAAAAATTCCAAGAAAAAGGTAAAAACCTTCACAAAAGAGAAGAAATTTCTTCTAATAAATCATTGATCTAAAATCCAGATCAATGATCTTCATATAAAAAAGAACAGTGCTTTGCACTTCTCATGAACCACTAGTTCTTTAAACAAGAGAAAACAAAAATAAAAAAAAATATAGTGCTTTGCACTTTTATGAACCATTGGTTCTGGAATCTTAAAAATTCTTTTCTTAAATCCAAATTGGATCAAGAAATTAAAACAGTGCCTTGCACTTGCAGATCTGCACTATTGCGCTTCTGGATTGGCGCAAGCCACCAGAGAGCGCCACGTGTCAACCCCATAACCACTTGCGCTACGCGCTTTAAAGATAGAGCATTGCTCTCTGAATTTGGCGCAACTCACCAGAGCGCGCCACGTGTCAGCTGCGCAACAGCGCAGCGCACTGGGGCAGCGCACTGCGCCAACTGCGCTTGCGCTCACCAAAACGTGACGCGTGTCACCTCCACATGCGCTTGCGCTCAATAATTGGCGCAAAGCGCCTGACAAGCCACTATCAGATAATTAATGCACTGCATTATTTACAGAAGGGCCAAGCCCAATTAAAAAGGGTATAACAGGCCAAATTAAATGCAATGCATTACTTTTTAAAAAAAAGGGCAGAGCCCAAATAAAAACAGATGTTGTGCATCATTTATAAAAGGGCAGAGCCCAAATAAAGGTCTAATAGACCAAACAAAAATGCCATGCATTATTCAACATGAGCAGAGCCCAGAATAAATTGATGCTCTGCATCTTTTATGGGCAGAGCCCAAACAAAAAAAAATAGAAGTAATGCAATGCATTATTTAAGTGTGGGCAAAGTCCTAGCATAGGTTTAATAGACCAAAAATAAATAAGCGTGTTGAACATTTTCAACTGGACTTAGCCCAATCGTGGCCGTAAGTCCTCAAATTAAATTGACTGAGCAAGATTGCTCTCCTAAATCAATTTACAACCGATTCGAGGGTACATCTCCGAACTCCTCTGACACCTATCGTTGTAATCCTTCAACGACGTCAGAGAGGTGACGGGTCCCGACGACCACACATCGATATGGACTGCGGGGTCTTTAAACTCGTGGACCGAAACGTCCTTAAACTAATATTGGACCGAAACGTCCTTAAACTAATGTTGGACCGGAACGTCCTTAAACTAATGTCGGACCGAAACGTCCTTAAACTAATGATGGACCACTACGTCCTTAAACTGGCGACGGACCGAAACGTTCTTAAACTAATGATGGACCACTACGTCTCTAAACTGGCAATGGACCCACATGTCCCTAAACTGGAACACGGACCACTACGTCCCTAAACTGGAACAGTAGAGCCTTCAAATGCTCTTTTGTCGGATCTAAACGATCCCGTTTAAGTTGATCTTAGCCTCAAACACGGCTAACGTATCCTTAAACATTCAAATAGACTATAAAACCCCAAATTGACTTTGGTTCAAGGGTACATCTCTGAACTCCTCTGACATCTGCCGTTGTAATCCTTCAACGACGTTAGAGAGGTGACGAGTCTCGATGGCCAGATATTAAATGGATTATCACGTTAAGTTGATCTTAGTCTCAAACAGGACTATCGTATCCTTAACGAACGTTTAAGTTGATCTTAGTCGCAACGCGACTAATGCATCCTTAAACTAAAAACACCAAACCCAAATCTAAGTAAATACGGATTTGGACTAATCCACGTCCTACGGGCGACGGCATTACTTAGTCTCCGTATACAATCCACGGGCAACCACAAATCAAACAAACACACACGACACGAAGTGAAATTCTGGAGAAGGAGAAAGTTGTTACCGCGATGCGGTAGCGTAATTAACTGCAGGGGCTTGCGTCTGCAGGGAAGAGCGTCCCCACAATCAAAAACCCCTCAAGCGAGGGGGAATCTGACGAAGTCTGCTACATCGGCCGCATCCGTCTAAACCTCCGATACACGGTGCCATAAATCAACTTGGCATCTTCGGAGAGGTGGACGGATAAAACCAAATAGCATCTGCCCCGAATCTCAGCGTCAGGACACAGCGGTCCTGTGCGCCGCCATTCGGAGGGGAACATCCGGCTTAACCCTGAGTCGGCTAGTATTATCAACCGTGTGATTAAAGTTCGTGTAGCTTGTACACGTATTTAATCGGACGCCTGTATGTATGTCACGCCCAGCTTCCCAGAGTGCGCAAACTACGGCACGTGACAGAGCCAACCATGCTACCTGTGGTTAGGAAACATCTCTCCACAGTCACATTACGACTGTGTATAGGATATCAAGAACAGAAAAATATAAAATCTATCTAATACATGTCCATCTGCCCCAGTAAATAGAGTCAAGAAAATGTATAAGCGGAAACGAATTAAATCCAATAGACAACATCTGAAACTTGTCCCAATATGGGCTCACATCACGAAATAAAACTGCGGAAAATAAACTAAACTAAACATCTCTAAACAACACATGGTTTCCTCACTGCTCGGCTTGATGGCTAAAGTACTCTTGTTCAGCCTACGATAAAGATTAAGGAACTGGGCCATGCAAAACCCAGACATCAGTGCGTTATAATATCAAAATAGCAGTAATAATCAGGATGTAACGATATAAGTAAACATGAATATAAATGAATAACACAATATGGAACAGTGAGGTGTATGTATGTGATGTGTATCCTAAAATCTGTGCCTCTAGGTTATTTATTCTAGAAGTCTTTGAAATCAATTTAATGGAATCGTCGATATAACTCAATAGTATCCCGTGCGTGCCCGGGACCACGGTCAAGATTCTCGGGCTGAATCCGAGACATACCGCTTGGCAGTAAATAGGTAACATGTACAGATGAATGATGTCAGCAGCATCATCCCGGGGCTGGCCGAGCCCGTAAAGACTGATCAGTATAAGTATCGAACTGTTGAGTTACAATTCAGGTTTCATTATTGATTTCCCCTTACTCCCCAGGTTGTATGTTCAAGTCAGGTATTTATGATATGAATCCAATACCAACACAGGATCAAGCAGGTACAGGTTTTGTCTATGCAGACAACAAGTCACGTCCATCAGGACAACAAGTCAGGATTGTCGGCATTAGTAACAAGATCAAGGTAACAAGTCAAGTAGTGTGTCGGGACATGTCATGTGATGCATATGTATCAAATAGATACCCAATGTGAAACCGTAATGAGTATCGGAACACGGTAAACACGACTGATACCAGGATGCATATGTGTCTATCTGTAATAACCTTTTATACGTCCATGACTACGTATGATGCAGACTAGATAACATGTTGTAATAATATAATAGTATAATAATATCATGATATTCCGACATGCAATTAGATATGTTATTGCCAGTACAGATACGAACGGATATCGTAAAACGGTAAATCTATACTATTTGCTGCATAATATAACACATGTATTATTTTTATTCATATGTAAATAGATATATCAACATAGCATGTTGCAAGATAAACTTGCCTGATCGGATCTCACGTCGGGGTACATACGTCACGTTCGACGTCGGATAAATGTCGCGATGCAACTCACGTGCGTGCAGGACTGGACCTGGCTAATCAAAGATGTGACTATGCTGGATGACGACGATGACTGAGTCGTCCGGATCGTCGGCGACGTGCGCGACTCCGGCGAGGACGTCCGGAACCGATTAAGAAAAAGAGAAAGAAAGAAAAGAGAAGAAAGAGAGGAAAGGGGGTTTATGGCTGCTGGCGTCGGGCTCTGGAGACAGAGGACACGAAGAGGTGACGACGGCAACGATGGGCAGCCGTCGACGACGAGGTTTAACAGGGATGGGCAGTGGATTCTCTGGGTTCTGTCGGGGTCGCCATTAATGGTGGTGGTTTGTGGTGTCGGGAGTTGGAGAAAGAGGTGAGGAGATGACGTGATCGACGATGAGGTGCGGGTGGCGTTGGGGCTGTGCAGGGATGGTCGGGGTTGCAAAGATGTCGGGGTTGTGCAGTGGTTTGGGAAAGAGGAAGAGAAGAAGAGGTGGTTAGGGTGAGGTCGGGGTGGTGAGACGAGGGTGGTGATGTCGGGGTGATGGCGACGAGGGATTCTTAGGTTCAGGGATGCGGTTGCAGGGTTCTTTGGTTGTGCAGGGTGTCGGGGTCGGTTGCAGGGGATGGAGAGGGAGAGGAGGTGGAGAAAGTGAGGGTAGTAACGAGGGCGATGGGGTTGTGGGAAGGTCAGGGTCGGCAACGAGGTGAGGCGTAGGGCAGGGTTAAGGCTCGAGTTTGGGTTTCGTCGCGAGAAGAAGAAGTGAGGAAGAGAGAGAAAGAAAGAGCTGGGTTTTGACTATATTAGGTTATAATATATAATTATATATGCGAGAGAGAGAGAGAGAGTACGTGAAGAGAGAGAGAGACATAGACAGATATATATAGAGAGAGAATAGAATATAGGATTATTTAGGATTTATTAGTTATAATATTTATTATATATTCATATATAACTGTTAATATATAAAAGTATTCTGTGTTTAAACAGCTAATATAAATATACTCCGAAAAATATCTGGGTCTCTTCTAAAATTCTAGTTTTAAAATATAAATAATATACGTATCAACCAAAACCATAATGTGATGTCCGGTTAAATAAAATGCGTACCCCCAAGAATGGATATATGTAAATACACGTAGCGATCCAAACGAATCTGTTTTATCAATCTGGACAGAAACACGATATATGTATGCAAACATGTGATATGGGATATAATAACAGGCCATGCTAGATATTAAAAAATTATTATCTGGTTATTATTTGTATTATGCAGATACCAAATATATTACACAAGTGTATATCAAATCTAAATGTGCACGGATCCTCTGTACTAGCGGATATGGCGTAAACTAGTACCAAGATGGATTTCAAGTATGCGGGTCGGATCGGATACTATCCACAGATACCAAATGCATCATCTGCACCCCCAAAACAATAATAAACAAGAAAACTGTCACAAGATTGGGAAAACTCCAAATAAAATATGGTATAAATGAACCAGGGTGTTACAATGTACCAACATACTTCATCTATATCATATCGTCTAAACCGGAAAAACTCTCTGTGTGGGACTCTAAAGACTGGACAATACGCTGGCAGTTAGTTACTGGATAAATTCATGACTACAAGCATGTCAGTGGTACTAGCTGTACGTAACGGCTGTCTAGGTTATGCCGAAAGGGAGGTCGACAATCAAGTCCGTCCGTATCCTACTGAGCCTGAATATGACAATCTCCGTACAATCTGGTCTTTTGTCTAAGAGTATCGCATACCGGGTTTAGGGGGTGGATAATGTCAGGCCCCTAATAACCCGATAAGTCGTGCCAGAGTTAAGCTCATCACTAACCGAGAAACTACTGAACTCATATCAGTAAATCCCATCCATCATGGCCATGAATTTAGGGTGATGGCCAACTGAACACAGCGCGACATCGACTCCTAATAACAAGATAGACGAATCTCAGACAATCGCTCACTGCCTCCATGTGGCTCGGGACTGTACCTAACTAAAACCTGTTTGTACGACTCCTTTAAGCCGTGGTATGATAGTAATCCAAGTACAGTGGGAACTCACATGAGACAAATGAAGATCTCAGGTCAAAAGACTGATATATACTCATGCCATTAGAGAACTTCCATCTGACGATAGATATAATACCATGTAGAAGTTCTCGGCGAGTCCGTCCGTTGTACTCACCTCCAATGATCACCTGTATACTATCTTAGGTGACACAGCACCATTGGCTTATGAGACCGGCCACCGCCTCTCGTCGGGGTCTAAAAACGTATACACTAGTCTACTTCGGAATATCGATACCCGATCTTGATGCTCTCTCGACTAGGGACATTTAAGGATGTGCTTATGGACTACCCAGCTCTCACGTATATGATCGCCATCATAATGTTGGTAGTCAAGCAAGAATCCTACGGGCTTCATCATTATGTATTAGCTCCACATAATAACAAGTAAAACGCATACACATCAATGATAAAGACAAACCAGACAACATACTATCATTTCGAGTAAGACTGTTCTACCTGTACAGGTTCTCTTTCAATTATCAACATCGCCAACTTGCAAATACAATAATTGCTTTGAGGGCACTATATCTAACACCCTGCACTATTTTATTCGATGATTGGCATTGACCATCTTGATCTTCATCGTCTAATAAGCCGATATACTAATTTTCATGTGATTCTAACACTTTTTCACCGTTGATTTAGTGAGTGCAAAATTAATGGTTTAACGATAATAAAACTTTTTACAATGCAAAAGCAATGGTGAAAAGGTGTTAGAATTACATGAAATTTGGTGCATCGACTTATTAGACAATGAAGATCAAAATGGCCGTTGCCGATCGTCAAATGAAATGATGGAGGGTATAGTTTTTGACGCCACAAAGCTTCCTAAGGTCTCTTTCATCCGTTATTCTCATGTGTGTGTGGAGAGGGGGTGATCCATTGCAAACCGGTCCGCGTTTTTTAAAAACAGGAACTCTTGATTCACACTATATTTGAACGACCGGCACCGTTCATGTTGTTCTTCATACATCCAAACCTACGTGCATGCAAAATCAAAAGATTTAAAAGTCTCTAATCTATTTATCGGATGACATTTATGTTGCATTACCGATAGACGTTCATTTTTGCACCCATTCAATGCATGTGTTAGTGATCTTAAAATCCTTCGATTTTCTTCGTCTTTAGTTTTGGAGGTAGGGTGATCAACTTGAACGGTTCGGATCGTTCAAATATGTTGTGGATCAAGAGTTCATGTTTTTCAAAAAACGCAGACATGTTCGCATGCAATGGAGCATTCTTATATATAAATATATATATATATATATATATATATATATATATATATATATATATATATATATAATAGAGAAAATATGCTACAGGAGGGGATTTCCTCCTATGGCATCGAAAAAATACAACCCCCACCATTTTTTCCGATGATCGGGATCAATCATCATCATTGTTATCATCTAAGATGTGCATACACCTAATTTCATGTGAACACCATTGAATTAGCAATAAAAAGTTCTCTTGTTGGTAAACCATTAACTTTGCACCAACTAAATCAACGGTTATAAATTGATATAATCACATGAAATTTGATGTATCCACATCTTAGATGATAAAGATGGAGATGATGTATGCCGAACGTCGAAAAAAATCACGGAGGATGCATTTTCCGACGCCATAGGAGGAAATCCCCTCCTGTGGCACCTTTCCTCCATAATCTCTCTCTCTCTCTCAGAGAGAAAGGGGGGTTAATGGAGGAAAGAGGCCATAGGAGGGGATTTCCTCTTATGGCGTCAAAAAAATACATCCTCTCTTATTTTTTCCGACGATCGACACCCACCATTTTCATCGCTATCATCTAAGATGTGGGTACAACAAATTTCATGTGATTCTACAACTTTTTCACCGTTGATTTAGTGGGTTCCAAATTAACGGTTTACCGACAATAGAACTTTTTACATTGCTAAATCAACGGTGAAAAAGTTACAGAATCACATGAAATTTGTTGTACCCACATCTTAGATGATAACGATGAAGATGATGGGTGTCGATCGTTGAAAAAAATGAAGGAGAGGGTATTTTTTCGACGCAATAGGAGAAAATTCCCTCCTATGGCATCTTTCCTCCATTATTCACACACACACACACACACACACACACACACACACACATATATGAGAATAATGGAGGAAAGAGGCCATAGGAGGAAATTTCCTCCTATGGCGTTGAAAAAACACATCATCCATCGTGTTTTCCGACGATTGGAATGCATCATCTTCATCCATGCTTCCAATTAACACCCGCCAAAAGTCGGCCACTAGGACGAGAGGATCTAAGATCTGCGCAGTCGATCTGCATGGAATCAACGTGAACTACTTCTCAACCAATCAAAAAAGCTCCTCGATCTCCTTGCCCCTTCGTTTAGCCATTAATTAGCTAGCTAGCTAGCTATCTCTATTATCTCATTCCGTGCTTCCAATTAACTACCAAATTCTTAACTATATCTCCCCAACTCCCATCCATTAAATTTACATTCTTAATCCCTATATAATCTAGCTCTTTAATTAATTAGCACATCTTCATCGCACAAATTGCACGTGAAAATGACAAGGTATTTCCTCTTCTTCCTCCTTGCTACTCTCCTTTGCTCAGCCTATGCAAGAGAACAAGTAGGCAATCACTACTACAAATAGGGGTTGCCCCTACGGATTTATCCGTAGGAGCAAATCACTGCCCCTACGGATATATCCGTAGGGGCAAGAAATTACCCTGTAGGTGCAAACACCGTAGGTGCAAGTCTTAGTCTTGAACATGCCCCTACGGCGTAATGTGTAGGTCCATATGTCCCTACGGATTAGGCTGTAGGGACAAAAAAGTTATTTAATTTATCGGTTTATAAAATAAAATAGTTGTCCCTACGGAATTATCTGTAGGGCCAAATGTTTGCCCCTACGGATACATGCGTAGGTCCCGATGTGTAGGGGTCCTGATATTTTGTCACTACGGATATCTGTGTAGGGGCATGTTTAAGCCCCTACGGACAACTCCGTAGGGACAAGAATAACCCCCTCTTACTGAGATCATAGGGGCAAAATATCATGTATCCTGATATTTTGCCCCTACGGATAAATCAGTAGGGGCAACGAAGGACCCTACGGATTAATCCGTAGGGGCAAGATTAGGCCCTACGGATTAATCCGTAGGGACATATTATCAGGTTTTTTTTAAAAAAAGGCTGCCTGTTTTTTTCTCGCCCTGTGCACAATAATATATACATCATATATAAAATTAATCAACACGCAGAATATATACCGCAGTATTCATAATCACATCTCACACATAATATACAAAAGAAATCAACAAGCAGAATACGATATCAATATAAATACGCAAACACCACCAATATCAATATCATCCAAAATATATACAATATGTATCATATAAATAAATACATGTTTAAAATATAAGAATCAAAAAGCTACCCTAGTTCGGTCCAGCTCCACCTCTGATAAACGCCGTAATCTGGCGCGCCTGCTCCTCGGATATACCCTGAGTCAATATCTCGAGCAATGCGGAGTGTGCGGGAGTCTGAGCGGGCTGTGGAGCTGTAGGAGTGGTCTGCGCAACCGCCGCCGAGATAGTAGCTTGCGGAGCCGCAGCTGCGGGAGTCTGAGCGGGCAGTGGAGCTATACGAGTTGTCTGCGGAACCGCAGCCGAGGTAGTGGCTTGCGGAGCTGCAGCCGAAGGAGGTGCATGTGGAGACTCGGCCGATGTACCCTGTCGCGTCTATTCAATTTTGTGTGTAATAAACAAGTAAGAACTGTGTATTAGTCGAACTCGTATCATTATCAAGTTATTGCGAAACCCCAATCTATGTATACTTAGGGACTTAGGCCTCGTTTGGATATCTAGTTTGGAAAACCGTAGTTTATTTTAATTAGATATGTATGTATGATTTATCAAAGCTAAGTCTACAACCAAATAAGCTCAGGCTACGTACTAATATTGGATATGTTGCTATCTATAATATGACATAATATTTTACTATTAAGTAGTATACATACCAACATCTCCTTCAACTCCTGAACGGTGGCCTTCAAGGTGTCCAGTTCTTGCTGGAAACGTCGCTCACTGGAGACGGAGGAAGTAACCGCCGGAGTGGAGTCCAACCTCATATGGGCCCTGCTGGGACCCAGTCTCCGGCCTCTCTCCCAACCTCCGTGGTGCCCTCCGTGTGCGGCGTCTAGGACTGGGGTCAGCAGCATCGGATCGTTCTGTCCAGTAAAATCGATCCCCGATGCTTCCGCCTGCTCAACCACCCGCTCCTACACCCACATTAACCAGCAAAATATAAGTATATCATTTAAATTTGAACCTTTCAAAACAAAAATTTCAAATAGTGGTTGAATAAATATTAACACTTACGCAATACTCCTGGGTAGCAGTGTCGGGGTATCGAAGCTCGCCCGTTGCGGGATCTGTCGAGGTGCCGTAGATGGCAAGATACGCGGACAGCATGTTCGGTGTACCACCCTGCGCCAGGGTCTGAGCTCTTTGCAATATTAGAAAATAACTCTTAATATTAGATATATTAGAAAATAACTCTTAATATTACATTAAATCACAAAGGCCGGTCTATTGTAATTTACCGAAAACTCTATGGCACGAGTAATATTCCTCGAGCCACCTGTATAAGTGGGGCGACCCCTCTTCGCCGACTTCCTATTCTCTTTATTTTGTTCGGCATGTTTCTGCACAACGCATTCAGATTTAGTTTTCTAATTAAGCAACACAAAAAAATAAATTATATACTAAATAATGAATTACATTTAAAATACATACATGTTTGCGATGAGAGTCGAAATATTGGCACAATAGAGGCCATGTATCTACGTCGACTCTCGCAAAGGCCGGAGTAGATAGGAAGGCCGCTCTCTCTGCCTCGGGGGTTGCCATCCATAGGGAATAGCAGTCGATCTTCAGCTCATTCCTGTTATATCGGACCTTCGTCTGCATGTTCTTCATCAGGCCATTGTACAGAGCGTGAAGATCGAGCACCCTCTCAGGGTAATCAGGGTCGGGTACAGGCTGAAAATCGTAATCCAACTGAAAATACAAAAAAAACATTGTTATTAGATTGCAAGTGTTAATAATAAATATATTGGATAAATAAAATGAAAATATATATTAATACCCGAGCCTGATCCCAGAAGAGAGCGAATGAGCGCCGGTGCTGGTCGCCCCACTCAACGTGAAGTGGATAGTTCTTCACGAGTCGGCTCTCATCCCCCATATACCGGCCGAAGCTCTCGGCATGATCGCCGGTATAGCGATAATCAGGGGTAAAAAAGAGGAGGAATGCTGCCTCCCCCCAGCTCTATCGGGCCTCAGCCTGTGGGACTGATTCGGGCCTCGAGTCCCTCTCTCAGGATGGAGAGGCCCTGCGTCTACAAGAAATATCAAGACAATCAATATTAAGACAAAGTGGTATTAAGAAATCAAGGTTTAACGAAAATTGATGTGTGATATATACCTCCGACGACTAAAGCACGAGCCTGGGCCCGGGCAGCAGCACGAGCGGGACGATAGTTCCTCCGGTGAGGAACAGCCGGTGATCCGGACGTGGACGCATCTCCAACTAGAAAATAAACATCGATAAAATTACATGAAGTTCATGTTTATTCTTAAACGATATGTAAAATGAATAAATATTTTATATTTATTTATACAAACCTGCAGACTGAGCGGAGGGTGTGGAAGTGACGGGAGTGGCCCCTGCACCAGACGAGGACGCACCACCTATAATTAGACAATCAAGTATCAGCTATATAAGTAATTGCAAAAAGAATGCGTATATCAATAATATAACATTCTAAATCAACATGTATATGCTATAGGATATATAAACATACCCGCATGTATATGATATATAAACATACCTGGAAGTGCGGGAGTGGCCTCTGTCCCTGATGTAAATACGTAAGAGCAAAAATAATGTATGTATATTTATGATATAGCATTCTAAATCAATATACATGCACTATATGATATATAAACATACTTGGAGGTGCGGGGGTGACCTCTGTCCCTGATGTAGACGCATCACCAACAGCTAGACAATCAAACATTGACAATATAAGTAATTTTGACATGAACATGCATGTATATCTATAATATTACATTCAAAATGAATATGCATGCAATATATCTGGAGGTGTGGCAAAGTCCACACGAAAGGAGGCATCCGAAGGGGTCTCCAATCGGGGTGCAAGACCGGCCCTCTGAAGCTCCCTACGCAGCTCTCCGGGCGGCAGAACTGCTCTGCCTCTGCCTTTGCCTCTGCCGATGCCACGGTTGGAGCTCCTGCCGCCCCTCGCTGCTCCCGTCATCGTCATCAAATCTAGATAAAACGGTTCATAGACGCATTAGACAATCATTACAAGTATTGACTATATATGTATAGATCGTAAAATATGAAGTAATAATATAACATTACTGATAACATTTTTCGTTTCGTGGGCGCATTAGACATATCTACTTAGATTTTATCATCGATATCATTTCTAACCCACGTAACTTCATGATCAGCCGAAAACAACCCGTCTTTCGAAACAGACGGTCGGAGCACTCTAAGTCTTCTCTCTTCTTCATCCTCATCGTTGTTCTCGAATTCTGGGACATCGTAGACATCCCTGGGTTTCCAACGACATACGACACTCCATCCCGGATGCTTCAAACACTGTGAGTAGTATACTTGAAACGCTTGGTTCGGAAAGATAAACGGATCTTCCTGACCGTAAAATCGAAGTGTGGTCACACTGATCAATTCATATTCATCTTTCCACGTTCCAAGATTGCTTCTCTACTTATCCGTATCGGTTCGCGTATCGTACCAAGTACACTGAAATATATAAAATGGTTCTGATCGTCCGGGATAGTAGATGCCAAGTATACAATTTAAGTATCCATAATAAATCACACCATCCGATCCTACCGTCGTAATCCCACTATTCTGAGTGGTTCTAGATGTTTCTATGTCCTTAACTTCGAATTTGTATCCAAGAACACCGAATCCTTTATAATATGCAACCTCCATACTAGAAAATTGAGCTAAACACCTTGAATCACTCTCTAATGATGCAGACAAGTTCGGATCGTGGATCTAACAAAATAAATTTTACGACAAATACATAACGATATAAGTTTAGATTAAAACTGATAGCAATAACATGTTATTCGAATAACTTACATGATCTGCAACCCAATCGCAAAAATTATCCTGATGATATTTTTCCAATCGTTCATCGTTCCAATCAGGATGCCCCTCACATACCTCGTTAAAATGAATTCTGTTTTCAACAATAAATTATGACATTAATATTATATCATTTCATACACGCACAAACACAAATATAACAATTAATCCAAAAAAACTTACTCTCTAATTTTTTCCAGACATGCGCAATTAAGCAAGATAAACCGGTATATCTTGTTGATAAACATAGTGTCTACTCTCTTATAATCGGGTTTACCATACGACCCGTCTTGAATTCTTCGAGGTCGGTTAAGTCTCGTCTCAATGTTCTCGTCCAGATAGCGGGAACAAAATGTAGTTGCTTCATCAAGAAGATAACCTTGCATGATAGAACCCTCTGGTCGATTTCTATTATGTATATACTTTTTAAGAGTGTAGAGGTACCTAAAGAAAATATGTTGAATAAATAAATACGGGCATACATGACAGCAATAATTTTAAAAATTGCGCGAAACGGAAAATTCCACGTACCTCTCGACGGGATACATCCATCGATATTGTACCGGTCCGGCTAACTTAGCCTCAGTTGCAAGATGAACCGTCAGGTGTATTATGATATCGAAGAATGACAGTAGGAAAATACGCTCAAACTTGCAAAGTATCAACGCAATAGAATTTTCTAGTTTATCCAACGTCACAACATCCAGTGTTTTAGCGCATAACTCTCTGAAAAAACAACATAGGTTGTTGATTACTAGACCAACCGATTCGGGGAGAGAAGTCCTGAGGGCTAATGGGAGAAGGTGCTCCACGATAACATGGTGATCATGACTTTTCAGCCCATCGATCTTGCTTTTCACAATTTTTATCTTCTTGCTGAATGATCCTGAGAAACCTGTGGGAACTTTCAAATCATGCAACACCTGCAGAAATCTTTTGTTCTCCGGTTGTGACAAATGATAAGCGGCATTGGGAAGTACAAACTTGCCTGGTTTACCCGCAACCGGTTTAGGATGCAATTCACTTCTTATTTCCCAGTTCTGTAGATCCATCCGAGTATTGAGGTTGTCTTTCGATTTCCCGTCTTTACAAAGAAGAAAGTTGAGTATGTGCTCGGATACTCCCTTCTCTATATACATGACGTCCAGAAAATGACGCACTAAATTTGTTGACCAGTACGGAAGCTCGAAGAAAATGCTTAACTTGTTCCAGAATGGTGGTTTGACCTATTTTGTCGGATCTATCCCGAATGTCACATTATTGTAACCATCCCACTGAGCGGTCACGTCCTCTCCGGACAATGGGGCTGGAGGTCCAAGAAGCTCCTGATGACCATCAAAGTGAACAACGTCTAACCTGTAGGGGTGGTGTAGAGGCAGGAAATGTCGATGGCCGCAATAACAAACCTTCCTGCTAAAATTCAAGAATTTCGATGTTGTATGTTGATGGCAATGAGGACATGCTTTGTGACCATGTACGGACCAACCTGATAGCATTCCATACGCAGGAAAGTCATTAATTGTCCACATTAAATCAGCACGCAGTATGAAGTTTGCATTTGTGTTTGCATCGTAAGTCTCTACACCATCAATAAACAAAGATTTTAACTCCTCGATCAGAGGTCGGAGATAGACGTCGATATTGTTTCCCGGTGAGTTTGGTCCGTCGATAAGAAGAGGCATCATAAAGTATGATTGGTCCATAACCAACCAAGGCGACAGATTATAAATTATCATTACAATGGCCCATGTGCTGTGGCTTCCAGCCATATAGTTAAATGGGCAGAAGCCATCACTAGCCAGTCCGAGCCTGACATTGCGAAGATCGCTACTGAATATTGCGTGCCTCTTATCGAAATCCTTCCATTCCGGTGAATTTCTTGGATGGCTCATTTTTCCATCTTCACTTGGAGGAGCACGGTGATGCCAAATCATTGCCTCGGCTGTTTTCTTGCACCTGAATAGCCTCTGCAGCCTCTGTGTTATGGGAAAGTATCGCTATCTTGACAAGTATATCGGGCTTCTTATCAGAATCTTTCGGCTTATACCTGGCCTCTCCGCATGTTGGACACTCTTTCAAATCTGAATTCTCTTTCCGGTACAACACGCAATTTTTAGGATATGCTTGAATCTTCTCACACTTCAGACCCAAATCAGACATCATCTTCTGGGCTCCGTACCAGCTGTCGGGCACGTTATTTCCCGGGGGCATAAAATCTTTCAAGAACGAAAGAAGCATTGTGATGACTTGTTGCTCCATCCATTTAGGCACTTAATCTGGAAAAGTTGGACGAACCATGAGAGGGTGGAATACTTTGTATTCTCATAAATTGGTTTTCTAGCATCATTCATGAAGTTTTCATATTTATCCACACACGGTCCTTGACCGGAAGGAATGTCATCTTCGGTACGAATAGATTCACCTAGGGCAGCCTCTACCATATCCTCCATTTCTTCTGATGGAAAGAAATTACCGTCTTCTCCTTCTTCTCCTGCCGCATTATCGTCTTCTCCTTGTTCTTCTTCCGCATTACTGCGTTCTTCTCCTTCCCCGTGATATAGCCAAGTTGTATAAAGTCTAGTAAAACCATATTTTACGATATGAAGCTCTGCCAATTCTACCTTCTGCCAGTACTTATTCCCACATCTATCGCACGGGCAGAGAATCTTCTCTATCACGATCTTATTATGTGCGCGTGCAAATTCAATAAAAGCAGCAACTTCTGCGACAAACTTAGGTTGCATACATTGTTTCCAATCCACATACATCCAGTCCTTAACTCTGACGTACTCATGGGCCATGTTAGACTGTATAATATATAAATTGTAGGTTATGATGACTATATTGAGAAATCTAAGAACGGGATGGTTACTGACAAAGGAGAAAATCCGTGTATATGCTTTGTGTGTGCGTTTGTCGTTGAAAAGAATAAATTATCGATAATCAAAGTTAGATTTGAGGATACTCATATATGAGAATATGAAAGTTTCATATTCTCATCGAGTATCATATATTGGTTTTAACTTGAACATCTTGAATCACTCTCTAATGATGCGTTTGCTGTGTATTCTTATTGTATGTGTGTGTTTCGGCTGTCGGGGGTAAGGCTTCTATCCCATTAAGAATGTATAGAGCGAATACCCATTCGCTTGTGCTTTCAACCGTTTCAAGTAAATTTCGGCAGCACCTCTCCGCTGTTCTCCGAGTACACTGTAATAGAATAGATAATCATTTCAAAGCTTTGAAACAACGTTGAAATGAACATCTAATCTATCTTTGTACACGGAGAACCAGCAGAAAAGTACCAACGAAATATCTCGAAACAGATGAAAACACAAGTGAATGAAGGTGTTTGCTTTATGCATTCCTAACTTGTCCACACGGGACAAATCTATCGGTTATCATACGATTGAATCTTCTCGTCACATAGACTACACGACGGTTGTTAGTATCGAGCTATACCGTCCGATATTTAACAACCTTCGTATAGTTCTATGTCACGACGAACATCGAACGTATGTTAACCGATAGATGGGGATTAAGTGGCGCTTTGAGTTTCATATATGAGTATCGATGAGAATATGAAAGTTTCATATTATCATCGAGTATCATATATTGGTTTTAACTTGAACATCTTGAATCACTCTCTAATGATGCGTTTGTTGTGTATTCTTGTTATATGTGTGTGTTTCGGCTGTCAGGGGTAAGGCTTCTATCCCATTAAAAATGTATAGAGCGAACACCCATTCGCTTGTGCTTTCAACCATTTCGAGTAAATTTCGGCAGCACCTCTCCGCTGTTCTACGAGTACACTATAATAGAATAGATAATCATTTCAAAGCTGTGAAACAACGTTGAAATGAATATCTAATCTATCTTTGTACATGGAGAACCAACGGAAAATACCGACAAAATATCTCGAAACGGATGAAAACACATGTGAATGAAGGTGTTTACTTTATACATTCCTAACTTGTCCACACGGGACAAATTTATCGGTTACCATACGATTGAATCTTCTCGTCACATAGACTACACGACGGTTGTTAATATCGAGCTATACCGTCTGATATTTAACAACCTTCGTATAGTTCTATGTCACGACGAATATCGAACGTATGTTAACCGATAGACAGGGACTAAGTGGCGCTTTGAGTTTCATATATGAGTATCGATGAGAATATGAAAGTTTCATATTATCATCGAGTATCATATATTGGTTTTAACTTGAACATCTTGAATCACTCTCTAATGATGCGTTTGTTGTGTATTCTTGTTATATGTGTGTGTTTCGGCTGTCAGGGGTAAGGCTTCTATCCCATTAAAAATGTATAGAGCGAACACCCATTCGCTTGTGTTTTCAACCGTTTCGAGTAAATTTCGGCAGCACCTCCCCGCTGTTTTCCGAGTACACTGTAATAGAATAGATAATCATTTCAAAGCTGTGAAACAACGTTGAAATGAACATCTAATCTATCTTTGTACACGGAGAACCAGCGGAAAAATACCGACGAAATATCTCGAAACGGATGAAAATACAAGTGAATGCAGGTGTTTGCTTTATACATTCCTAACTTGTCCACAAGGGATAAATCTATCGGTTATCATACGATTGAATCTTCTCGTCATATAGACTATACTACGGTTGTTAGTACCGAGTTATACCGTCCGATATTTAACAACCTTCGTATAGTTCTATGTCACGACGAATATCGAACGTATGTTAACCGATAGACGGGGACTAAGTGACGCTTTGAGTTTCATATATGAGTATCGATGAGAATATGAAAGTTTCATATTATCATCGAATATCATATATTGGTTTTAACCTGAAAAACGTGACGTTGAAACAAATTATTGTTCTCCACCTTGCACTCTCTTAACAATAGTACATGCATTAAACAATATGTAAGAGCTATCTATAACAACTCTAAACTTTCACATGTTGGGTTCAACAAAAAGGTTTTTGATATAACAAACACAACCTTCCTCAATTTTTTTGGAGACATAAATCAATGATAAAATAGATTTCAGATGGTGATAAAAATACTAAATTCTTTCATTGTTGGGTTAATGTCAGAAGATGTCAAAACAGAATTACAAAGTTGCAAAATGTAGAAGGCATTTGTTTTGAGGAGCATAAACAGATTGTTCATATGGCAGCTTCTTATTTTGAAAAAGCTTTTACTGCACAAAATATAAATGCATAATTTGATTGCAGACATATCATTTCTAATATGATTTCAGATGTTGAAAATAAAATACTTAATGATATTTCTTTTATTGAAGAGCTACACAGTTGTATTAAGAATATGGATCCAAATAGTGCTCCTGGTCCTGATGGGTTCTGACAAGTTCTATTTGGCAGCATGGCAGATTATTAGTGAAGATCTTTTGGAAGCTGGGAAATATTTTTTCAAACATAAAGAGGTGCCCAAGGCTGTCAATTCTACTCTCGTTTGTCTTATTCCCAAAAAGGCAAACTGTCGCTCTATCATCGATTATAGGCCTATAAACCTTTGTAATTTTCTATACAAAATTTTCACCAAGCTTCGATCAGACAAACTAACCCTAACCCCAACCCCAACCCCAGCCGAACCCCAACCCCAACCCCAACAGAACCCTAACCCTAACCCTAACCCCAACCCCAACCGATGCCTAACCCTAACCCTCATCGGTACCCAAACCCTGAACCCTATCCCTAAAATCATCAAAATTATGTTTAATTGGAGATTTACTAACCTGTAGGCGGTGGAGGAGACAACGGAGATGCTCGATCGGTGGTCGACGACGCGCGCAATCGGCGACGAGGAAGAACGAGGGCGGTGGCGACAACGAGAACGGAGGGCGGTGGCGACGACGAAAAAACTGCAGACGCGGGAACGAGATCACAGGGAATTTTGGGAACGAGGGAGATCGAGGCGTAGGCATTTCTGTGCCTTTTTTTATTAAATTCCCATTTAGATGCCCCTACGGACTTAACCGTAGGTCATTGGTTTACAGCTCCGTAAGGCCAAATAATAAATTACGATTTAATATTTTTAAATTAAAACATCGGGCACCGTAGGGACAACCATTAGGCCCTCCGGATTAGTCCGTAGGGGCAACAAAAATCTGCCCCTATGGATTCCATTATCCGTAGAGGCAACCCTATATTGTAGTAGTGAATGAAGCTGATCTCAATAACCAAAAGACATGGTTTCGACCTGGCGTCGGCGGCCTCGGTGGTGGGGCTGGACTAGGTGGTGGGACCGGTCTCAGTTTAGGAACCGGCATTGGGCTCGGAGGTGGAGGTGGAGGTGGCGGCGGCTTTGGTGGTGGTGGTAGTGGAGGAGGGCTCGGTGGAGGTGGTGGGGCCGGAGGAGGATTCGGTGGAGAAGGAGGGTTTGGATGTGGAGGTGGCGGAGGAGCCTGTGGCAGTGCCGGGGGTGGGTTTGGTGGTGGAGGTGGACTTGGCGGTGGTGGTGGTGGTGGATAATTAATATTTCCTCAATTGATTTTGTTTTATACGTACGGAGCATGCATACGGTAATTATAATGCATGCATACTAATGATATGTAGATTGAAGGTTTAAGCGTGTGTTTTGTTGGAATAATTGGTCTTGTGTTAAAGTGATTGCTTATCGTTTGTGGTGTTAATGTTGTTCAATTGTATGGGTGAAGGAAATTAAAATATTATGAAAAATTGAAATTAATTTGTGTTGGCTTTTGTGTATTTTGTTGATAGTAATATGCCTTTCAATTGCATGATTCGTTATGATTTGAAAGAGATGATGTGCACTTAGTTGCATATAGCAGCAACTTTAGTCAAATATAACCGGCATCTATGATCTATGCATTATATGCAATGCACACATCCATCGTGATAGTTATTATAAAAGATAGAATATAAGTATTTTTCCACCTATCATCCCCCAGATCGGGCATGGGATCTCATTTTTAATATTAGCATTCAGCACATTTTAATTATATATGGCGCATGCAATTTGAAAATTAACATATAGTGTGATTTGCTGGTTACAAAAATTTATCATCTGCAAAGAAAAGAAGTAACCGGCTTTTATTTATTTTTTATTTTATGAAAATAAGTTTGTTGATGAACATAAGTTTTGTTAATTTATAACCATATTTCTTGCAATATTTTCTTTGTTATGGGTGATACAACACATGTATATATTTCTATAAAGAAACATTGTTTCACGCAGGGTATTGTGTAAGTTTTTGGGTTATAATAGTAGAGATAAAAATATATATGATGAAATATAATTAATCAATGGTGCAACTCTTACAAATACATATATAGAAGTGTTTATAAGCTTATCATATATATATAATCCGGACTAATTTGCAACAAAGTTGAAATATGTTATAATTAGAGAATATAACATTTTCTCTCTTTTTATTTCATTTGAATATTTAAATAAGAGGCATTTTGAAAATAAATTATTATTTCATTTGAATATTTAAATAAGAGGCATTTTGAAAATAAAATAAAGTTGTGAGGGCAAAATGCAAGTTATTAAATGCTAGGACTATTACTTGGACAACTATTGGGGATATTCCATGAAATTTGTCATTTTTTCTCGTCTCTCCCCCTCTCCCTATGCTCCCTCTTGCCTGTAGGGTTGTTGGGTCGGATTAGATCCGAGACCCCGCCCACTTTTGACGAGTAAAAAACCCGCTCAAAACCTATCGCTTTTAAATAGACCAGGTTTTGAAGAGATTAAAATTAAACCCGGTAGGTTTAAAAAAATTGAAAACCAATCCAAACCTAAATCTACATCCGCCGGCTGCCCGTACTTACCCACATGACCGAAGCCACCCAAACTTAAATGTAATTATGTAGTTTAGTAGTTATAGTATTCTGTAATTGATTGTGTAATAGAAATGCCAATTCTATCCTTTTACTCTTTTAGTATATTTGAAATTTTAAGACATAAAGATTGATTTTAAATGTTGTGACCACAACTTATTTGACTACTGAATTTCAAATTTGTATGATTTATTTTTGTTATTAATTCTATTGCTTTTTTAATTTAGACCCGATATTTACTTAAGCCTGTACCGGCCCGCCTAAACTACTTATACCCAAACCTAAAACCCATCCAGACCCATCTGGCACGGTTGCGGGTTAAGAACCCGTTTCCACGGGTGAGTATGAAATGATTGCAAACCCCAACATTGATGGTGCAAAACCCATTTAACCCGAACCGGAACCCGACCCCGAGCCTTATACTCCTCGCTCTCTCTCACATCTGCAAAATGCTGCAATTTAGAAAGCCAAATATCTTTTTAAAAAAAACCCTAAACCCCTTGATTTCACGTTCTCTTTCATCGATTTCAGGAAATAGAAGAGAAGCAATGGCCAACAACAACCGGCAAGATCAGGTCTTTTTCTCTTTCTCCTGGCAATTTTGGTACTTTTAGTGTCCATCCCTGCGAATTTTTATCTAAATTTTGATAGAAAGGCGAAACCCAATGTACAAAACAGGGTGTTTCTTGATCGATTTTCCGTTTAATTGATCTTTTTTTCTTCAATAGGTTCCCAAATCGAATACAATAGAGACGTTTCACCATTTTTAGATTTAACTACATCGTTATGAAGCATCAAAAGGAAACACCAATCGTTGATTCCGATTCAGATCAATGGTTTTGTTGGTATTTGTTGATGGAATATGTTGCAAATGCATGTGGGTGTTGGAATTATTTTTGTTTGATTAGTTTAACCCTGGGCTTGTTGCGCTATTCAGCCCATGAAAATGCATGATTTTCATTAGCTGAATCAGTTATTCTGCAGTTGTACTACTGTTGAATGATGATGATAAACTTAATTTAGAAATCGTGGGAATGGAATGTTTCGATTACGCCATGTTATACAAATCAAGTTTGATATTTAGCAACCTTCGATGCCTTTACGAGGCAATTTCCTTGTTATTCAAGATTCTTGCAGTCACAGCCAGATGTAATAATCTATATATAAAAAGGTAGAACTATTGAAACACAACTTTCTCCAAAAATTTCTTATATCAAACACATCTTTTATCAAAGCCAAGGGCTGCATTAATCTTTTGTGTTTGGATTTAATGTGGAGTTCAAAGTCAAGCTGTATGCAAGCAAAAGAAGGTATATATCAAAAAGAAGGTACATATCATAAATGTAATAGATATTATAACTTTACATCATAAGGTATATATAGTATAATTATATCCTGCTAAAGTGACACACGCACGCACGCATGCGGAAAAAAGAATGCTCACAGATTGAACAGATAACTCATTAATCAATGTTGCATCAATATAATTTTTTGATGCCAGGTTTTTAATGGGTAACTGGGTGAATCTGATATAAGTTGCATGTTAGGTTCTAGTCATGTCTACGTGTGATTATATTATGTATGGTATGTGCACGCACGTGCATGTTTGTATATGGGCTTAAATATCTGATTTGACTTATTACTTGAATTTGATTGTTAATTGATGACATTATCTGATTAATTCGATCTGTTATCTCAAAAAGAAAGGTTTAATTTGATCTAATCGGATATCGGAGCAGGACTGCATGCTCTCGTAGGCAGGAAGAAGGAAAATTTTGTGTTAAGTATACACTTTCATTATACAAACCTCTGATGTTACCATTACTACATTTCACTCCCGAATAAAATTATAGCTAAATGTTTTTCCATGTTTGCCGAGTATCTTGCTACTTTAATAGAAAGAGCGAAACTATGGCGTTAAATGCCGATTAGTTATGGATGTATAAAATCCCAAAATTTTCCGATAAAATCTTTCTTTTTATTGATTTGATTGTTGTTTATCGACATGATCAATTTTTTTTGCACATATAGGGTACGGTCAATGAGGCAGATCATGGTCAACAACGACATCCATTGCTCACGGGTTCAGTCCAAAGTCAACATAATGACAATCATGTGCAGTTTCTACCCAGCCAAATGGTCAACCCAATGCAATTACAACCAAACCCTAGGCAATTACAACCCAATCAATGGTCAAACCTTGTGCAATCACAACAAAACAAATGGTCAGTTTTTATTTTTTCCTTGGCAAACTTTCGACCTAGTTTTATTCCTTTTTATTTGAGTGGAAAAGATGCAATGCGTTGGTATATAAAAGGTCATTACTTCATTTATCTTGTCACTTTTCTTGTCATTTATGATTCTTGCTAGAAGAGAACTTCTGGAAAATAACATTCTCAGGAAAAAAAAACCTCTTACATCAAGTACATGACCTATGTTAATATGGCGTCTGAAGATTTATTGTGATTCCATCTAGCCTCTTGTATCGACCTTGCCATATACATGGCCATTAAGATCACATGGTTTGATATTTAGGCAACTAGCAACAGTTAGGATTTTTTGAGTGAGGGCATTTGATTTCGAATAGCTTGTCCTCTTTGGAGCAGTTTGTTCAGTTCAGTATACTATCTAAATGTCTTAGCCTGTGTACATAGGCTATATTTAAGCAACCACATGAATCTAGGATGTAAACACATTGGATATGGATCTGATTAAATTACCGACACAAATTCAGTTGAGGATATTTTCCATTAAGAAAAATCATATGTCCATGTTTAGTAGAGAAAATACAGGTTGGACATAGGCACCGTCTCCTTCACAAACTTATAGGCACAAAATCCGGATATGAAATCATATGCCCATGTTTAGTAGAGAAAATACAAGTTGGACATAAGCAACGACCATATCCTTCACAAACTTATAGGCACAAAAACCGGATATGGTCTTATGATGATCATCATCGATACAAACTGATTTTGACATGAGTGTGATCTAAATCAATGAAGGAATGCTTATTCAATCTGATCCTTACTATTTTCTTTTGTGATAATTGAATTTTGTAACTGCTGCAACCCGAAAAAGGGGGCTTTGTTCACTGCCGAAAGACAGGGACCGAGACGTTGGGACGTCTGGCCTGAATCCTGGGGGCAGATGCTATTTGGATTTATCCGTCCACCTTTCTGAAGATACCAAGTTGATTTATGGCACTGTATTTCGGAGGTTTAGACGCGACCGTTGTAGCAGACTTTATCAGATTCCCCCTCCTTTCATGAGAAGTTTTTGATTGTGCGGACGTTCTTCCCTGCTGCAGTTAATTACGCTACCGCATTGCGATAACCATTTTCTCCTGCTCCAGAAGTTCACTTCGTATCGTGTGTGTTTTTGTTTGTTTTGGTTGTCCGTGGATTGTATACGGAGACTAGTTTGTGTCGTCGCCTGTAGGGCGCGGATTAGTCCAAATCCGTATATTTTAGATTTGGGATTGGATCAAAGATCTGCTTGACGTTTTTTTTAACTTAGGTTGTATGTTCCTTTGGTTCAGAAAGATTTGGTTTTATTTAAGAATCATTAATTTAGTTTGAGATTAAGATCAACTTAAATGTGTGAGTATTTGGGCTCAATTTATTTTTAACTAAGAATACGTTAGTTTAATTTGAGACTAAGATCAACTTAGCAATATTTTAAGGATCATTTTTTTTAAGATCCAAACAACAGAGCATTTTGGGTCAGCTATAAGAAAGTTTTATAGACTTAGCTAATTTGGGCTTAGTATGCTCAGTTTTTTTGGTTCAGAAATGCTAGGCACTTATTTGGACTCTGTTGGTTTAGTCCTCTTTTTTATGCAAAAGTGCTAAGCACTTGTTTGACGCTCTGACACTTACATGAGTGTCATGTGAAGCATTTAATTATGGGCGCCGCCTAATGAGCGCTGAGCACTCAGCCATTTTGGCTGTTTATGGAATGTTAAGCACTTTTCTCTCTTCTCTTCTCTTTTTTGGTGGCGCCCATGTGAGGAACGCGTGAGGCGCTGGGCGCTGCCCAATCAGTGCTAAGCACTCAGCCGTTTTGGCTATTTATGAAGTGATAAACACTCTTATTATTTTTGTGGCGCCCACGTGAGAAGCACGTGAGGCGCTGCCCAATCAGTGCTAAGCACTTAGTCGTTTTGATTATTTATGGAGTACTAAGCACTCTTATTATTTTTGTGGTGTCCTCGTGAAGAGCACGTGCGGCGCTGGGGGCTGTCCAATTAGTGCTGAGCACTCAGCCGTTTTGGCTGTATGTGAAATGCTAAACACTTTTTATATAGCGCCTACGTGTGTTTCACGTGAGGCATTAGGCGCTGTTAAAGAGGGGCACCCACGTGGGAACCACGTGAGGCGCTAGTTTGTTTTATATGGAGATTTAATCTCTGTTGATGTTTTCAGAGAGGTTAAATCTCTTTTAATGGTTTTTTGACCATTAAGGATCACTATTTTGAGGATCTTAGATCGGGTTCTTTAAAAAACTAAGTTCTTGATTTGAAGGAACTAAGTTCCTGGAGTATTATGTACTCCATCTTTTTTTTAAATTTGTTCTCCCCCGAATCTTTGATTCTCAAGAATAAGATCTTCCCGATGAGAATTAAATTCTCAACTTGTGGAAGATTTGCCTTGTGGATCTCAGATACAGAGAAAAAACTAAGTTTTTTTTAAAAGGGTTAGACCCTTAGATGTGATAAAGATATTTTGATCCCTTTTCTTTTACCTAGGTTTTGAGGAGGAAGGTCTTCTTTCTTGGGAATTGAATTTTCTATTGTTTTGGAAGTTTTCTGTATTTTTCAGAAGCTTATGGGGGTTCTCTCTATCTCCGTGTCTCTCTTTCTCTCTCCGTGTGTTCCTCGTAAGACTTGAAGTCTCGGGTCTTTATATAGTGGAGGCAGATTGTTAATTAGTTTTGATAAAATCTTTCATTGAGAGATTCCAATTGATTTAATTGGTCTCAAAATTGATTTGAGGAATTTTACCTACCGTTGGATTTTTGATCTAAAGACTTCTGTTTTATAGAATATGTTTTTGTTTTTAACAAGATCGGGAAAATATTCTCCCATATACAGCATTTATTCTGTCAAGTGGTGATTTTTAATCACCATTGGATTTTTAATTTAAGGGTTCTCTGTTTTACAGAGATCAATTTTTTTTGTTTAGAAAGATTGAGGGAATATATTCCAAAATAGAATTTTATTCTATAATTGGATCTTTGATCCAACCACCGAGAGTATCTTTCTTATTTTAGAAAAATTTAGAAAATGTTTTCTCCTAACAGAATTTAATTCTATATTTTGATGATTTATCATCTCTATTGGATTTTTGATCCAACGGCTCTGTTTAACAGAGAATATCCCAACTTTTGTTAGGGAAATGTATAATTTAATTCTACTAATATGAACTTGGGCGATGGCGCTCACGTGTTATGCACGTGGGCGTCACTTAAGAATTTAATTCTTATGATAGGTATTTATGTGTTTTGCACATCGGCATCCACATGATAAGCACGCGCGGCGCCATATAAGAATTTAATTCTATTCTGAAGGCGTTTTCTGTGCTCTGCACATTGGCGCTGGCGTGAGGAGCACGTGCGGCGCCACCATAGGATTTAATCCTATAAGATTGGCTCTAGAGCTGGCGCGCTCGTAGAGAGCACGTGATGCGCTGCCTCATTAAATCCAACAGAGCTTTGCTTTTTTATTAGGTTTAAATATTGGGGAAACATGCTTATTTCACCAAACCCCCCCTGTAGTTTGGGCTAATATCCAAAAACCCATGTAGTTTAGCCGTTAATCCAAAAAACCCTATACTTTCAAACCGTCACCCCAGGGGCTGGCTGTTAAATATTAATTATAAGTGGTCATGTGACCTATCATGTGACTATTTTTTGCTTTTCCCCATTTTAGCCTTCCTCTTTCTTATAATTCTCTCTTTCCCTCTCATGTATCTTTCCATTCTCTCTCTCTTTCTCCTTAACCCAATTACTCACCAATAATCTCATCTTAGCCCTCATGGTGACCAACCCCTCCCTCAGCAACACTCTTTAGCGCATGGCCGCATCTCACCTTCATCGGCTATTCACCCTCAACCATCGCCAGTGGTCTTCTACGCGACTCAACCTCACTACCGCCGGCAATGTCATCCGTGACTCACCCTCACTACCATGGAAGCGTAATGAATGCAGAAGTGAGAACGAGTCTGCATCATTATAGTTCTAGAGTAGGGTTTTCACATTTTATTTGAAATTGAGAGCATGTGTTACTATTTTTTTTTGTTTAGATTTGCACCAATTATTGTAGCGGATTTTGTTTCATGAATCAATAACAGAGTATGGTTTTGATTTGTGTATCTTTTTATTCAATTCTAATTTTATTGGTCATTTTTGTTGGACCCAAGAGAAGTCAATTTGGCATGGAAATAGATTCAAAAGGATTCATTTTTTATTCTAAAAGATTTGAGGCGAAAATGAAGGATCATGCCAAGACAACTAAGGAAGCACTTAACTCTGCATGTAAGTAGTGCCATAGAAACTTAATTGTGCTGAATGTGAATTTTCTTCTTATAGCATATTAGGTGTTTGTAAAAATGTACAACTCAAGTTTAAAAATAGAAGCTGAGATTGTATCAACCAAGAAGCAAAGTCTGAAACATATGGGCAGCAATTATCTTGGATCGGCGTTTTCCGGAGTTGTTAAGGCCAGCGAGAGCCTTGCTAACGAATCACGTTCATTGATTCGTTAGGCGTATCCTTATTGAATGGATGCAAGCGAGAGCCTCAATCATGAAGCGTGTTCACTGGTGCAGAGGGCTTTCTACTAGTTAGAGGATATGCAAATTGCGTTTTTTATGTTATGCTGTTAAATAGCCTTTAGTTTAGCCTTTAGTTTCATATATTCTTCTCTTATGTAACCAAATGTTGGTGTCATCATGTAAACATTATTACCATACAATAATTAAATAATAATAAAAAATAATATGAAGCATATAGGAAGCAGATCAAAGCAGTTGCAGCATGCTCCAAGTTCATCAAAAGCTAAGCTATTACAAAGGTTATTCTAAAAGCATGAACAAAAGATACAAAATTTGTTTAGCCAAATATTAAGAAGAATACGACCCAATACAAAGATTAACATTCGAATACACAAAAAAGCAAATGCATCCATTAAACTCTTGGACTAATTACTTTACCGCAGGCATAAGTCCGGTTAAGTCATTTAATCAAACACTTGGATTGCCTCAGCTATAGACATGTTGCACTATTCTATAATGCTCCTTGAGACTGAGAGATCGTGTTGAGAGAAGAGATTCTTGATTTTGTTTCAGTGCTCAAACCATTGGAGCTGCAATCTAGCAACTAGCTCAATGCATCATCAAGCAAAGTAAATAGAGCTGCATATGAGGAAATTCATTGTAGGTCCAACTAAATACAACCAAAATAATTTACATAAACATGAGCAACAATGAATTATACAGCTAAAGTTTAGCTCGGAAATTGAAAAATCACGCTCACAACCATTTAAACAAATAGCGAGGATGCATATTTTCATTCCTAAACTAGTCAACAATCATTTAATAAATCAAAATGCTAACTAAACTAAATTAAGACAAGGTATCAGAAAGTAAATAACAAGTAATAATAGTAGAAAAAATGAAAGAAAAAAAAACTAACCCTTGGACGCCACCATGGACTTATCAGAAGAGCACTAACCACTTGGTTCCCGCTAGAAATGGGCCATGAAATTGGAGCTCTGAAATGAATTCACTTGATTTTAAGTGAATCCTCGTCAAAGCCCTAACTTGATTTTGGGTTTTTTCATTCTAAAAGGTGGTCCGGTGATCTTTTTTGAGGAAGATGAAGGGTAAAAAGGTCATTTAACAAAGGAATTAACAGTAAGGGGGCAACAGAGTAACGATTTGAAAGTACATGGGTTTTTGGACTAACGGCTAAATTAGGGGGGGGGGGTTCTGGATATTTGCCCAATCTAAATGGGGGGTTTTGGTGAAATAAGCCGAAAAAAGGGGGATTTTGTGATATCAGAATATGTGATTAGTATTTGGTATGCACAGTGTCACACACACATGCACACAGAGGAATGCTCACAGATTGAACTGATACTTACCAATCATTGTTGCATCAATTTAATGATTCCATGTTTGTAATGGTAACCGGATAAATATATTAGAAGTACCATTTTGGGTTTAGTCATATATCTGTGTATGTCGTATATATGTGGTGCGCGCGCGCATGTTTGTATTTGTACCTCAGATATTTGAATTTGACCTTTCACTTGAATTTAACTTATCATTTGATAACATATATCTGATCTAATTTGATCATATTTTGGATTAGGATCGTATGCTCTTGTATCAGGAACTAGGAAATATTCTATTGCACCGGTATAACATTCAGTATACAAACATCTGATGTAACCATTTCAACAATTCACCCCTAAAGTTATAGCTGACATTTTTTTAATGTTTGCCAAATATCTTGCTAACTTAATAGAAAGAGTGGCAACTTAAAGGTATTGAACACTGAAATTTTTTAGTGTATCAAACCCCAAAATACTGGGATAAAATCTTTGTTTTCATTGCAGTGGCTGTTGTTTTCTTATTTGCACATGAAGTCTACGGTCAGCAACGGAGATCAGAGTCAAGGATGCAATTCAAAGGCAACACAATAATAACATAATCCTATGCAAATACAACCCAACCAAATTATGGCAAACAGAAACTGGCAAGAACAGGTATTGTCTCACTCATTTACCTCTCATGTTAGGTTCTAATATTTATCTAAATTAATTGTAATAAAAAAGAAGTTTTTTCAAAATGGTATGGAAGGTGAAATCCAATGATAAGGACAAGGTTTTCTTTCAATCATCAATGATCTGTATGGATATTCTACTTCAATTACTGCATTTTTTCCGTCTTGTTACTAGAATAGTCTAGTTGCTGTTTTATTAATCATTCTTTTTTTATCCTTGTCTCTATAAAAGGTGTTTTTTCCCTTTTAACTAAAAGGCAGGATGTAGGTTTTTTTTTTAATTATGGGAAATAATAACATTCCTCTTAAGCCAATTTCCTCTTTAATTGTAGTTAATTGCTTTAAAAATTTTGGAAATAAATGTTTCTTGACCCTTTTATTCCTACTTTCTTTTATATCACTATTCTTAAATTTAAATATTTTGTTATGAAACATCAAAAAAGAAGAAGGAAGAACTGATGATTGATCCTGAATTAGGTAAATTAACTTGATTCTGTATCAGCTCAATAGTCGTTGATGCTGATTCTAAATCGGCTTAATGATTCAGCTCAATAATTCTTATTCAACACAGTTGCATAATCTGTTATTTGCGGTTTTAATACTGTCGAATAATATGATGAAAAACCCAATATTAACAGAAATCACTGAAATCCAAAGTTTTCATTTATGTCCTGGTATACAAATCGACTTTGATTTTTGCAATCTTCAATTCCCATTGTTTATTCTCTGTTTATTTCTTTCATTTCATTTCATTTCTTTTTTTGATTGGGTGCAATACGCTCATTGCTCAGCTTTATTCACCTAGATAATTTCCTTGTTATTTATGATTTCTTGTAGTCACAACCAGAAATTTCTTTTCAAAAAAAAAAATACAAAAATTATAACATCTAAATGCAACTCTCCCGTGAAGGGTTTTTATATCAAACTCAAGGCCAATGTTCCTTTGATGTCCTAAGATTTAACGTAAAGCATTTTGTTTGGTATAATATCAAAATGTCTACGCCATATACGCAGGCACAAAAAAGAGATATTTTCTGGCATCATACTTTGTTTTTAGTAATACTTATATCTCTACTAATGTAATGTAAATTCCTCAAATCTGAGGATTGCTATTTAATTTTGAATTGTTGGAGGGGTTTAGATCCCCCCCACCCCACCCCACGCCACCCCAAAAAAAAAAAAAAATAATAATAATAATAATAATAATGAGAAGAAGAGAAGAGTGATGAGTTCAAATTCAAATATTAGAGCCAAATTCATGGCTGCTTTCTGGATATTTCTTTTAACCTGTAAACAAACCAACTATACCTCTAAAACACATAAAACTCTTTCTTCTCAATGTCTCTTAGATCACCAAAATCTAATCCTACTTTGGTCCCCAAAAAATATTTCAAAAGCCACCACCTTTTCTTGCAGAAGGAAAAAATATATTAGAGACGCGATTTGGTAGAGAAAGCAACATAAAAGCCAAGAAAGAGAGAAAGGGGAAGAATAGAGATTGCACAAAACATTTGCAATTGTCGTTTAATTATCAATGCTTATAAAACATTTGCAATTGCAGGGTACCATCAATGCAGCGTATCAGGGTTAAAGGCCACATTCATCGCTCACAGGTGCAGTCCAAGTAAATATTTGACCTTCAACCCAACCGAATGTTCAATCCTGAACAATTACAACACAACCAAATGGTCAATCCTATGCAATTGCAACCCAACCAAATCTTCATTACAACCCAACCAAAGGGTCAATCATACGAAGTTACAGCCTAACCAAACGCTTGACCCTGTGAAGTTTCAAACGCTCAACACTGTGCAATTACATCCCAACTGAATGGTCGACCCTGCACAATTACAACCCAACCAAATGTTCAACCTTGAGCAATTACAAGACAACCATAACCCTATGCAATTACATCCCAAGATTCTGATCAATAACAATACAACCAAATCGTTAACCCCTATGCAATTACAACCCAAACAAATGTTCAACCATATGCAATCACTGCTCAACCAAATGTTCAACCTTGCAGCAGCTACAATCCCAAATGATCAGCCCTTTGCAATTGCAACCCAACCGAATATTCAACCTCATGCAGTTACATCCCAACCAAATGGTCAAGCCTGCTTCCCATCGACTTCCTGTTTAACTCAAGCCAATGCATCAACCCCTGTACATGCAACCGTTCAAGAACATCAGCTATCTCTTGGTTTAGGTCATGAGGATTAGGATTCTGAAGCCCAAACTACGGTGCAAAGAGGATAGCAGCAGAAGCTCCCACCCTTTTTTCAAGGGCATGCAATATCTTAATCTCAGAACCGACTAAGTGAGCATGGGTTGAGAGACAGTTTCCAAATGTGTTGCTAAAGAAAGATTTTATCAAGGGAATCTTGAGGGCTCCAAAATATGGCTTCTTGATGTCCCCTATCGTTAAACCATTGACAACCCTTCACAGTAATGTCAAAGTACGGGGGTTATGCTCAGGCTAAGCCTCATGGTGTTCACAGGTAGCAGCAGCAACAACATTGCATTCAGCAGCAGATGGGGGAGCAGCAACTACATAATGACATTCAGGGGGCTCAAAATCCTATTGGTACCTCAATGTTAAAGCAGCATAGGCAGGATGATGATTCTCATCTGGACCAGAGTGCTTTCGGTTCCCCGTTGCGGGAGCAACAGAAGCCACATCATCATGGCACTTGGATGGCCCCGAATCCCGTTGGCTACCTGATATCGGAGAAGCAGCAGCAGCATGGATCTCAGCAGGCCCAGAATCCTTTTGATTTCCCAAATTTGGAGCATCAGAATATCATGGGTCTCAGCAGGTCCAAAATCCTATTGATGACCCAGAATTGGAGCAGCAACAACCTCATGAGACTCGACATCTTCAGAGTACTGTTGTTAATTCAATGTTGGAGCCCCAACAACCTTTTGGTTCCCCATTGTGGGAGCCCGAGGATCCTGTAGATCACTTGATGTTAGAGAAGCTGCAGCAGCAAAATGGATCTTGTCACGCTCCGAGACGGGATAGTCCAGCCGGTCGCAATTTCCTGCACTCAGAGAACTGCAAGACCTAACTCGCAAGTACCAGCACATTATGGTCGTGTTCCAAGAATACGTAATTATTAAACTTTACTTTTATATACATCAAAATATAGGTTACATATACATGATCGGCTCTAACATCTTAAAGATGTCACCATCGTACAAAAAATCCTGGATCTACACAAGTCAGGGTTCAAAATATGATAAGGCACTAATTTACAATAAAAAAAAATGCACCATCATACTAGTAAAGATATTAAGTAGGCCAAAACGTACAGACTACCATATATCGGTTCTCACAGGATCTTCAAGCAAATCTAGACCACTGCTTATGATGTATTAATCTGAAAAATGTTTAAATATATGGAATGAACTACGTGCTCAGTAAGTAAATAAATCATATCTTAATACTCATGTCGATACATTGATATAACAATGACAGAAAATATTGTTAACAAATCCAAAAAGGGAATACAAGATCCACAATTTAAATATATACGATGAAGGGAAAAGAAACTTAAGCAGTGTTATAAGGTACGGGCTTCCACTTGCTCATCAATGGGTGGATTGACCTACCGCAGTCCGCATACAACAGTAAAAATAACATAAATCCCCGGGGCCTACAGCGGTATATCCATAGGGCGCTGGCACAGCTAAAACGCATCCGTAACAATATAAACTACTTAACTTTCTAGATGCACGCCTCTAACAGAACGAGTAGTATAAGGGATAATCATATATAACTGGAAAATTGATATTTAAGAGTATAACAGCACCAAAATAATAATCCATATGATAATTCGTTCAAGGATTATCACGATTATCCAATTCACATAACATACGGCTATTCATAAAGAGCATGTGATGTATAATAAACAATATGCAATAACAAGATGAAATGGATATTTGATTGGTACTTCGATATTACGGCAAATAAAGAATGAAATGAAAGAATCATAAATTTCAAAACATGATATATCCACTTACCGAATTCTGAAGTTTCTAACGTCGTCGTCTTACACTTCGGCTTGGTTTCTTTCTTTGCAAATGATTCCAAAATAGAGAAGAAATTTTGAGAAGAGGGAACTTGTAAAGAAAAAGATATACAAATGAAAGGCTAGGTTGTATATATGGTGTAGAGAAAGGAGGAGGTGTAATGAAGCAAGCATGTGAAACATACACCTTACTAATCACTCTAGGAGTTGGAGATGTCAAATAAAAAGAAACCCTCACCTACTCGAAAACATGACATGTAAATCTATTAGCAACCTACACCAACTCAAAAGAGCATGAGATGTAAATCTCATGCAAGTTGTTTGGATCATCATAATATACATACATACATATATATAAATATACATGTATATATACTATCTATATAGCATGGGCACTACAGATCTCATCAGCTGGCCCAAAATCTTGTCAATAGTCCGATAGCGGATCAGCCTTTCGGTTAACCATTCTGGGAGCCAGAGAACCCTGTCGATGACTTGTGGGAGCAGCAGGAACATCATGGCACTCAACAGGCCCAGAATCTTTTCGATGATTCGATGTTGAAGGAGCAGCATTAGTAGCATAGCACTCAACAGGCCGAGAATTCTGTTGATGATACTCTGAAGTTGCATCCTGAGAATCCTGGTGATGACCCATTGTGGGATCCCCAGAATCCTGCCTATTACTCGTCGTGGGAGCCTGAAAATCCTTTCAGTTTCCTGTTGTGGGTGCCTGACAATCTTGTTGGCTACCCATTGTGGGGGCCCAAGAATCCTATGGATAACCTGATGTTGGCGAAGCGGCAACATGACAGCCAGCAGGCCCAGAAGCAGCCGTAGCTTGATCATCTTGAGAAGAGTATGCTAGGAGGAGACAGGGTTTGGGAGTGATGAGCTTCATAGCCTTGAGAAGTCTCTATCGACTGTATTATAAGTTGATGCAGCTTTCACCATTTTTGATTGTATAGAGGTATGCAAGCTTTGGTGTTTTTGGATCGTCATAAGATACAGGGTTTTTTTTTATGGCTACGATTTGTGGATTCACGATTTTTTTCATTCTTTTAGCTCCCTGCCATTACTTGATCTGCAAATGTATATAATATACAAACATTTGAAAATGAATAAACACCCCTCAAAATGGATAACTAGTTCTTAGGCTTAGAATTTGCTTTAGAGTCTGCTCTAAGGAATTGCAAGTCTTGGACATGGTTTACAGGAAAATAACTAAGGTTATAGACAATGTGAACTAATGAGGTCTGTTTCTGTCGTTTTTGTTTTCAATCAGGGAAAAGTTAAAAAGAAAAATTTAGACGCTCTATGGTTGGATATACTTTTTCATTTAGGGAAAGCACCCTAACTATTTCTATAAATTAAATAGCTTCATATTAAACAAATGTCTGAAAGATATCTATCATACAGCCACCCCTTTTTTTTACCAGTTTCTCCTATTTTTAAAGCCACCAAGACCTTGAACATAGCATAGCGTTTCTAAAAGAGGACAGCGGGAAGAAAGAGCACTCTGTCATATAAAGAAATTTCATGCACATAGATAAAAAGAAAACACCTGATTATCCTTGCATTTTGAAAATTATTCCAAATCTAACGCGCCGTCCTATTACGATCGGTCTCTGTCTTCCTCTTCTTACAAGATTCATTTATTTACAGAAAGGCGTTAACAATCCAAAATAATGTGTCTGTATTTAATGCAGTTATGCTTAAATTGATCACCTTAAGAGCACGTGTCCTAACTTTTGTACAAATTAGGACGAGGGTCTACAAACTAAGCCGCCCGAATCCGAACTCGGATCATTTTCTTCTCTGAGTAGAAGTTAGGATTTAGGACAAGGGTCTATTTATTCGAACAGGACTCAAAACTATCATCCCCCTCTCTCCGCAATTAGAAGAGACACAATGGCAGCCAGAGACCAGCAAGAACACTCTCGTTTTTTAAACTTTCTGTTATCTTGGTTGCACAACTCACCTTAGCTCGACAAATTTTTGATGAAAATAAATAACATCTATAATGGTATTGAAAGATGATCTCCAACAAGAATTTGATTTTCTTCTAATCACTAGTCTTGATAAACTCCGGAAGAAGTTAATATTTCTACGTGCATTATTGCATTTTCTTGATCTTTATACTAGAATCATCAAGTTCTTTAAATTTTTTAATGTTTGTTTGATCAATTTTCTTCTTTGATGTGTTAAATTCATTTTGAATGTTTCTTGACTGAATCCCTAGTTTCTTGAATACAGTAGAAATTTCTTTGTAAGTGTTTGCAACTTTTACACCTATAAAAGACATGGCAGTCTCTATGCTCATGAGTGTACGCCTGAAGAATGTACCTCCTTGTTTAGTCGAACCACGAAAATGCAAGGCTAAGTTATGAGTTGCAATGTTGCTGAGCATAAATTATACGTAGCGAATGAGGAATTGAGGCCTGTCTTGAATGAACTTGGAGGTAATGCTCAGGTTCAACCTCTTGACGCTCACGAGCAGCAGCAGCAGCAACAACATCATGGCATTCAGCTGGCCCAGTATCCTGCTGGTCACCTGTTGCCATTGGGGGAACAACAGCAGCATAACAATAATCCTGTGCAATTGCAACTGAATCAAAAGGTCAACCCTACGATATTACAGCCAAACCGTATGAAGTTGCAACCGAAGCAAATGGTCAACCCTGCACGGTTCCAACCCTACATGCTGGCTATATCTGGGTGGCGCATCCCTCCAAAACAAATGGTCAATTCCTCCTCTACCTCACGGCACATCCCTCGAAAACAAATGGTCAATGTCCATCATGAGCAGCCGCAACAGCGATATGGGGTTCAGCTGGCCCTGAATCCTGTCGATTACCCTTTGTGGGCCTACACCATGTCGCTCCCGGACAATTCGCACTAATGATTCTCGACACCAGACTAAGCGGGGAAAACCGAGCAGGCCACTCTCGACCCGACCCATAAATAGATCGGAACGAGAGTGGGAGGCTAATGATGATACTCACAAGTAGGAATTCCCCAGATCATGACATGTGGCTGATGACGTGTCCCGAGGGCTATAGGACTAGAGTAAACACGGTACTTTGTGGACATCTCCTCGGGACCTCGTCTCCGAAGAATCACCCGACATATCGGAAGCCTCCTAGAGTACCCCCTATATTCGTCTTGCAAACAGCCGTCGGCTCGCCTCCGACCTATTGCACGCCGAGCTTCCTCGGCCTCCCAGCTCGCCTCCGAGCTATTGCTGACCGAGCTTCCTCGGCTCGCCCGATCAATTGAGTACGCAGAGCCCAAGCGCCTCCGCAACGGCTCCGCGTATCTAGCCAAAGCGAGATATCCGCCGCCCCACGCCCCACGCTAGCGCGTCCACCATTAATGAGCGTATCCCGTCATTAATGGACGGACCCCGCCGTTTACGCGGACATAACTGACGGCGAGGATCTTGCACCGGCTCGCTCCGCACGACCACTATATAAACCCCTCTCTCAGACGACTCAGGTAACTCAACTCAATTCCAATACGCCACTACTCTGTTCATATTCCTCGGCACAAACTTGGTCGTCGGAGGGTCCTAAAGTGGTCATCCTTCCCGGGACTTCTTTGCAGATAGTTCGGCGTCATACATCAACCCATCGAGATCCGCACGCTCAACCACCTTCAAATCAATCTCAACCGTTTAAGAACAGTCGCTGCAGATTGACGGAGGACAACGTCTGAGCGAGATCTCAACCTCCATCACTCCCCAACTCCCATCCATTAAATTTACATTCTTAATCCCTATATAATCTAGGTTTTTAATTAATCAGCACATCTTCATCGCACAAATTGCACGTGAAAATGACAAGGCATTTCCTCTTCTTCCTCCTTGCTACTCTCCTTTACTCAGCCTATGCAAGAAAACTAGTGGGCAATGAAGCTGATCTCAATAACCGTAAGACGTGGTTTGGACCTGGCACCGGCGGCCTCGGTGGTGGGGCTGGACTAGGTAGTGGGACCGGCCTCGGTTTAGGAACCGGCATTGGGCTCGGAGGTGGAGGCGGCGGCGGCTTTGGTGGTGGTGGTGGTGGAGGGCTCGGTGGAGGTGGTGGGTCCGGTGGAGAAGGCGGGTTTGGAGGTGGAGGTGGTGGAGGGTTTGGAGATGGAGGTGGTGGAGGAGCCTGTGGCGGTGCCGGGGGTGGGTTTGGTGGTGGAGCTGGAGGCGGACTTGGTGGTGGTGGACAATTAATATTTCCTTAATTGATTTTGTTTTATACGTACGGAGCATGCATACCGTAATTATTATGCATGCATACTAATGACATGTAGATTGAAGGTTTAAGTGTGTGTTTTGTTGGAATAATTGGTATTGTGTTAAGTGATTGGTTATCGTTTGTGGTGTTAATGTTGTTCAATTGTATGGGTGAAGGAAATTAAAATATTATGAAAAATTGAAATTAATTTGTGTCGGCTTTTGTGTATTTTGTTGATAGTAATATGCCTTTCAATTGCATGATTCTTGCATGATTCGTTATGATTTGAAAGAGATGATGTGCACTTAGTTGCATGTAGCAGCAACTCTAGTCAAATATAACCGGCATCTATGATCTTTGCATTATAAGCGACTAGCATTTACGCACGTGCGTTGCACGTGTTAGTTTAAAAAATTTATGATGGTAGAGAGAGAAATATAGAAGGTTCTAGAGTTTTATTTATTTTTAAAAAAAATTGGAAGAGGTCCTCTAACCGACCTCTCTCTATATATATATGTATATATATGTATATATATATTGAGAGAGATGATATGGAAGTCTTCATATAAACAATTAATTGTTTTTTATAAGAGAGAGAGAGAGAGAGAGTTAGTGTGTGTGTGTGTCTATATATATATATATATATATAAAGAGAGAGAAGGGTTAATGGAGGAAAGGTGCCATAGGAGGGAATTTCCTTCTATGGCGTCGGAAAAATGCATTCTTCATGATTTTTTTTTGAGGATCGGTATACATCGCTTCCATCTTTATCATCTAAGATATGGATACACCAAATTTCATGTGATTATACCATATTTTCACCGTTGAGTGCCGATCGTCGGAAAAAATGGTGGAGGTTGTATTTTTTCGACGCCATAGAAGGTTTTTCCCTTTAGAGTGAAACAGACCTGACCAGGGGCCACTTCACTTAGGAGGTCACCCATCCCAGAACTTCTCAGGCTGGAGCACGCTTAACTACGGAGTTCTCAAACTCCTGTAGTGCCGGTTCACTTAAAAGGCGTCTCTGTATTGAAGAGTGATATCATTTCATTTATAGTACAGATCTGCTCTCTTTCGGAATGTACTCCGAAGAGTCCCCATTGTTCTACAGTGGGTCCCACGGGCTCAAAAGGTGGCCCCCTCCCTCTTGGCATGACGCTTTGTTCCATGAACAAGAATCGAGTCCCGACATCCTCCCTATCTTTGAACAATGGTTCGTCCTAGAACCATAAACCTACTATTGAGGAAGCTGGCTCTGATACCATTATGTCACGTCCCACACCCAATACAGAGAGTATTGTCCGCTCTGACCGAAACCGCACGGTTTTTCCCTTTAAAAGCGAACCGGAACCGACCAGAGGGCACCCATCCCAAAACTTCCCAGGCTCGAGCACGCTTAACTACGGAGTTCTCAAGCTCCTGTAGTGCCGGTTCACTTAAAAGGCGTCTCTATATTGAAGAGTGGTATTATTCCATTTATACTACAGATCTGCCCTCTTTCGGAATGTATTGCGAAGAGTCCAATTGTTCTACAGTGGGTCCCACAGACTCAAGAGGTGGCCCCACGGATTCAAGAGGTGGCCCCCGTCCCCTTGGCATGACACTTGGCGTGGCATTTTGTTACGTGTGGCACTTTATTCCGTGAGCAAGAACCGGGCCCCGACAATTTATTTTTTATTTTATGAAAATAAGTTTTGTAACAGCCCTAAACTTTCTATACAAATTTTTTCAATGGAATGATACCACTCTGTACTGGGGCGTGGCCCCTGGTCGGGTCCAGTTCGATTTAAAGGGAAAAACCGTGCGGTTTCGGTCAAAGCGGACAATACCATCTTACTGAGGCGTGGGGCGTTACAGAGAAAGAAGAGAGCGGTGTCTCGGTGAGTCGCCGGCCTCAAACTCGGTCGCTGACAAAGGCTCGGGAGCAACAACAAATGCTCCAAGAAATGCTAAATAAAATGACGGCACTTGATTGATATGTTTTAAAGAAGTGTTTGTAGTAACCGCAATCAATAACGGTGTCGCGTGTAGCTAGACCGAGATGAGTACGGGTCGTCCTCAGGAAAACGTTGAATCTTTCAATCTTACTTTAGACATGATGAAAAAGAGAAAGAATAGAAGAATAAAGAATAGTGGAGAATAGTTTCTAAATCTATGTCAAAATACGGATGTAGAATAATATACCTAATTTAAATAAAGATGTAGATTTTATATCAGAAGAGGGCTTGTAGGGTTCGTTCGGATTTAGTAGTAATGGATGACTAATAAAGATAACTCATTTTATCTATTGATAGATTTAAAACTAGATTGATAGTGATAAATGAGAATTAAGAAACTGGTGTTTCCATACTATTGACCCTTGTCCTTTCATTGATCCCTATTCATGTCTAGTCTTTAACAAAACAATTGTTAATCTAATCTCAAATCGCGGTCAAGACTATCAATAAATTGATAGCGCGCCCGATAAGGATGTTAACGATTATTTTGCTAAAGTTTATAAACTTCATAAGACTTAAAAGGAGTTAAGAAATTCTTCATCTTTCATTAATCTACCATAATCTTACGAACCCTATCAAGCGGTGAATTATTCGCGCATGATGGAGATAGAAGAACGGATATAGATCATGATGTAAATAAAGAAAATAAATGCAATAAGAATAAAGCAACTACCTTTATTAATCGACTTGATCAATTACACTTTTTGTTTCTTTAGAAAGTGGAATACAAAATCTTAGTTTGCTTCTCGATCTATCTTGAAGGAGGTAAATGAACAGCCGATTGATCAACCTGGATGCGTGAGTCAACTTGAACTTCGTGATCTCTTCGGTTTGATGGACTTCTAAGACGGGCTTTGGGTTCTATTTATAGTCACAGAAATTGTAATCCCTAAATTCCATAAATTAGGGTTTGTTGAGACGATCCTATACAGAAAATCCCAAATCCCAACTACCCATGTCGGCGGCGGTTCCGTCGCATATTGTAGGTTATGGCCGCGGTTGGACGGCACTCTGGTGGGGTCTTTGATGCAAATTTCTGGAGTTTCATCTAGTTGACATGTGGTGATCTTTTGGATATCCGGATTTTGGAAATCTTCTCTAAGTCTCTGTCAGGATTGATTTCTTCGATTTACTTTAATATTTCGGTAGATTTGATCTCGATATCTCGGATTTCCTTGATTCCAGTCCTGATCTAATTTCTGCACAATATCTCAACAAATAATGTTAGTAATATTTGGTATTTTTGAGATATTATCCTAACAATTTTATATGATATTATATTTTTAGAATATTGATTAAGAATATTTGATATGATATGCATAGTTAAATTATCGAAATATTATATAAATATTATATGCATACATTTTCCTTCATAATGTTAATTATAATATATAAACATATGGTAAATAGTATTTTGCAGATAAACCCAAAATATGTTTTATATTTATAATAAACACCTTTTATTATTTAAAAATAGTAAGAAAAATGTCATATCAAAAGTGCAGTTTTATCGACTGAACAAATACCCCCAAACTTAATTTTGATCGTCCCGAGCAAACTAGTTATTCAAGAGAAGGAGAAAAAGAAAGAAAAACCTAATGGCACACTTTCGTAGGCAATACGATTGCACTGAGCATGTGCAACAAGCCGTTAAACCTCTAGGTGTCCCTAGTAGGAGGAGTGTTGTCTCCTGAGGGTTTTCAGCGGATTACACGCACAAAATCCTATAATAAAAGAAAGATGGTGAAAATTACATACAAAGATAAGAACTATAAAAGAAAGAACTTGAAAATAAGAGTTTCCAACTACACTGGCCTTTCGGTTGCCATGAGCCCTATCTTAATGGTCGTAAAATGATGTTAGAAATCACATCATCCCTCAATAAAATACCGTCTCTATTCTTCCTCCCTATCTTTCCTCCAAATATCGATTATATACCCCTACGTGTGTGTAAAAGACATCTCTACACTTAGAGAATTCAATTCAAACCATCAAACTCTTGTCCATCTTCCAAAATACTTTATAGTCGGTGAATATTATCAGATGGAATTGCTAATACATCCTTCATGCGACCGTTAATACTTCTTGAGGTACTAACCGACCGATTACAAAATGTGCTAGCATTATTAAGATGTAATTCCTCGTTTTGCAACACCTAAGGCTTAGTGGTGGCTCCCAAACCAGTTGGTCTAAGGCACTAGGTGATAAAGCACCCTCGCTATATTTTTTTTATGTTGCCTTAAGCAATTACAAAATCAGTATTCATTTTTTGTTCATCACTTATAATTTTTTTCATACCAAGGCTTTTAGACAAGAGCATTTCAAGGTATCCTCTACTATCTCAAGTTTCAAGATGTGTGTAAGTGCGTATAGTAAGGTATCAACGTTCAAATATTTGGCCTCAAGAATATGGACTATTTTTAAGACTTATTTTTATGCTCAGATTAGTAATTTCCTTCATCTTACCAACCCTTGGGACACTGGCTCATAACTACTTATTACTAGTTTTGTTTAAGAAAACATCTAATTTTCTTGCTTTTCTCAAACTATTCCTATTTTTTATATGTAATTTTTCACTTTCAATTCTTTTATTATCAAAAGAAAAGAAAAAAAATTTAATGCCTAATGCCAAAAGATAATTCAGTGAATACAAACCTCCCTCCCCTCCCCCCAAACCTGTTTTCAGCAGTGTCCTCACTGATGTTGTTCTTTGATCGCATAGACCTGTAGACTTGGGGAGAGAAATTAATAGGGGTAAAATAATAGTTAAATGAAAACTACCCCCAAACTTGTACTTTGACACGCACGGATATTCAGTTAAGTCGTTTTTTACTCACCTCCATACTTAAAATGAAACAATGTTACCGAGACATGGAGGTGAGACGGAGGAAATTTAGTTATAAAAAAGCGGCTCCTGTAAAAACAGGAGCTCCTCCGCTGGGTCAGCAGAAAAATACGGTTTCAATCTATGCCCATTTACTTTAAAAATTGAACTGTTTTTAACATTTTCAACTTCTACTGCCCCGTGCGGATATACATATCGCACCATAAAAGGTCCCTTCCAACGAGATTTTAGCTTACTCGAATGAAGATGAAGACGAGAATCGTAAAGGAGGACTTGTTGCCCCGGTGTGATAGTTTTTATCGTGGAATACTTTAGTCCGGTTCTTTATTATAACTGCATTATCGTAAGCTTCATCGCGGAGTTCGCTTAGCTCATTTAATTGCAGCTTCCGATAGCTGCTGGCTTGATCAAAATCGAAATTAAGCTCTTTAATAGCCCACATTGCTTTATGTTCGATCTCGAAAGAAAGGTGGCAAGTCTTTCCAAACACTAGGCGGTATGGAGATATACCAAGATCGGTCTTATAAGCGGTGCGAAATGCCCAAAGAGCATCCGTCAATTTGGTTGACCAATCTTTACGGTTCTTAGAAACCGTCTTCTCCAAAATTTGTTTGATCTGCCTATTGGAAATCTCAGCTTGCCCGCTCATTTGGGGATGATAAGGCGTAGAAAGTTTGTGGTTGGTTGAATATTTCCGTATCAAATCTTCGAAAGACCGATTACATAAATGTGTCCCGTTGTCGCTAATTATAGCGTGAGAGTGCCCGAATCGCGAAAAGATATTTTTTTATGGAACTTAATAGCAACCTTGTTATCATTAGTGCGACATGGTATTGCTTCCACCCATTTTGAGACATAATCAACCGCTAACAAGATATATAAATTCCCAAAAGAGTTGGGAAAATGACCCATAAAATCAATACCCTAAATATTGAATATCTCCACAACCAAGATAGGTTGGAGCGGCATATCATTTCTTCGTGAAATCTGACCCATGTGTTGACACCATGTATAAGTTTTGCAATGATTCTATGCAACTTTAAATAATACTGGTCAATAAAAGCCACATTGCAAAACTTTCTCCGCCATTTTATGTGGACTAAAGTGACCGCCACATGTCTGATCATGACAAAAAGACAATACACTATTGAATTCATCGTTAGGGACACATCTGCGAATGATTTGATCGGAATAATACTTAAACAAATAAGGTTCATCCCAGTAAAAGTTTTTTACTTGGGATAGAAATCGAAAATTGTCTTGTTTCGACCAATCGCTAGGAATAAGTCCCGTCGCTAGATAATTCACAATATCCACGAACTAAGATTCACAGGATACGGTCAAGAGCTGTTCGTCTGGGAAGGAGTCATTTATTGGCATGGTCAACGTTGGTGAAGAATTGATGCGTGAAAAATGGTCGACTACAATGTTTTCACATCCACTCTTGTCTCGTATGACAAGATCAAATTCTTGTAACAACAGGATCCAACGTATTAGCCTGGCCTTAGCATCCTTCTTCGATAAAAGGTGTCGTAGGGTGGAGTGATCGGTGTAAACCGCTATTGCCGAGCCAATCAAGCAGGGCCTGAATTTTTCTAATGCAAATACAACTGCCAAGAGTTCTTTCTAGGTAGTTGTGTAATTAATTCGGGTATCGTTCAAGGTCCTACTTGCATAGTAAATTACATGTGGTATCTTATCAATGTGATATCCTAAGACCGCACCAATAGCAAAATCTGATGTATCATACATAAGCTCGAATGGGTGGTTCCAATCCGGAGATGATAGAACGGGGGCTGTATTGAGAGATCTTTTAAGCGATTCAAAAGCAGCCTCACAATCCCAATCGAAGTGAAATGTTGTATCTTTGGCCAAGAGAAGAATTAAGGGTCTAGCAATTTTGCTAAAGTCCTTAATGAATCTCCTATAAAATCCTGCATGACCAAGAAAAGATCGTATATTTTTGACGCATTTGGGAGGAGGAAGGTTATGGATGACATCAGTTTTAGCTCTGTCTACCTCATTGCCTTTTCGTGAAATGGTATGTCTAAGGACAATACTTTCTTGGACCATGAAATGGCATTTTTCCCAATTCAAAATTAAGTTCTTATCCTTACAGCGGGTAAAAACCGCGTCAAGATGACGTAGGCATTCCTCAAAGGAGTCCCCAAATATGGAGAAATCGTCCATAAATATCTCCAGAAAATTCTCGACCATGTCTGAGAATATCCCTATCATACACCGCTGAAATATAGCGGGAGCATTGTATAACCCAAAAGGCATGCGTATATAAGCAAAAGTACCGAAAGGACAAGTAAATGTTGTTTTATCTTGATCCTTTTCGGCGATGGGGATATGGTTATAGCCAGAGTATTGATTGTAGAGATTTTGCGTATGCATTTTGAAATCAAAGTTAAGAATACCGCAATCAATAACGGTGTCGCTTGGTAGCTAGCCAGTTGAGTACGGGTCGGTCCACAGGGAGATAGATTCCTTTTCTTTATGTTCTAACGAGTTAATACAATCAAGTAGGATTTTTATTTTAAGATCTAAGAATGAGATAAAAGTTGATAAAAAAATTGCTAGGGTTAGCATTAGGATAGTTCGAGATAGGGATCTTCTCGCTTTTATCAATGCCTTAGTTATGAATAAAGGTGTCAGGGTAATTGACAACAACGGGGATTAGCACGACTGGGAAGAAACTAAGTTTCTTCCTTTTGGTCCTTGTCCGTCCGTTCTTGGCTCTTAGCCCTAACCTCCAGTTAATTCAATCACACCCGGTCTAACTAGGGAATCACTGCTATCACGTAGGATAGGATGCCGTAGTGAGCGGTGTGTGGATGATTTAAAAAAAGTCCTTTTAAATAAAATTATTTGGGCAAAGAAAGGAGGGAGAGAGATTTTCTTCTTTCAAACCTTCCCTATCCTAACCCTAACAAGTGAGGAATTACTCACTCATTAGGAAGGTGACAATCAAATTCATTTTTATAATTTTTAATATTAGAAAACTAAATTGCAGATAATAAAAGACAGATAAAAATTCAGGAATTAAATTCAGATAAAAAGAATGCGAGATAAAAATAAAAAAATACTTTTATTGATGACCTCTCAACGATTCATTACAAAATGAGAATTAAATCTAGAAATTGAAAAGAGATTAAAAACTAAAAAGAGGCATCTCAAAAGAGGCACCCAAAAGAGGCACACCTTTATTTGGCTTTGAGCCCTCCTATTTATAAATAGGAAAAACCCTAGAGTTTACATCTGATTCATATCTGAAATTACAATACTACCCTAAGAAAGACGGGTCAAAACACCGACACCAACGGCACTTTGCACCGACACGTGCACAGCACGGCCGCGGATCCGTGGCGGGATGCCATGTTTGGCCGCGGATCCGCCGCCATCTTGAGGGATCTTTGACTCTTCTTTTCAGGGTTGTTTTAGGTTGCTATTTCCTTCTATTTTCTTCTCTTGGTTCTTCAGAATTTTTTCTACGTTCTTCCAGATTTCCAACAGTGCAGAATTTGTGGACTTTTACCGAAAGCTTCACGTTGAAGTCTTGAATCTTTGTACTGCTCTCATACTTTATGCAATCGAATTGTTCATTGATCTTCGTTTGTTCCTCAAATTGGTAGGCGGCATCTTGCAGATTCATCTATTTGTTGGTCGTAGTTTCACATTTGTAGCGTCTTTTCACCATTTTCACTGTATTGTTCTGAGAACCTGTAACCTGCAACTATTTAACAAATATGGATCAAAAGCACCTATTTATTTGCAATATAATTAAGAATGGGGAATATAATAATGCAAAATTCTGATATGAACAAATACCCCCAAACTTATCTTTTGCTCGTTCCGAACAAAACCAATTTTGTTCTCGAAAAAAACTAACCTCACTTTCGCAGGGAAACGCGATTGCACTGAACTCGTGCAACAAGCCGTTAAACCTCTAGGTGTCCCTAGTAGGAGGAGTGTTAACTCCTGAGGGTTTTCAGCAGATACTACCCACAAAATCCGATCAATTTGGCATATTGACTTTCGTTCTTCAATTCGGTATTCTAGCAAGAAATTCTATTATCTTCAACTTAGAAATTATCAACCCGTATTTTTCACACTCACTTATCATTTAACTTAAGATCGTATATGTTCTGTTATTTTATTAAGTTTTCAGCATCTTTTGAATTTTCCTTCTAAGGTTCCATCTCAATTTAGGAATTTTTATCATCTCTACTGAAAGTATAAACCCTATCTTTCATTCCTATCTCTCATCCAAACCCCAATTATATACCCCTACGTGTGTGTATGTATTACCCCTACACTTGGAAATTCAATTCAAGCTATTATACTCTTGTCCATCTTCCAAAATACTTTTAGTTGGTGAATTTTAAATGAAATTGCCCACACATCCTTCATGCGACCGTTAATACTTCTTGAGGTACTAAACGACCGATTACAAAATGTGCTTGCGCATTTAGGTGTAATTCCTCGCTTGCAATACCTAAGCCTTAGCAGTGACTCCCAAACCAGTTGGTCTAAGGCACTAGGTGATAAAGCACCCTCGCTATAATTTTTTATTTATACAGGCTTAAGTAATTACAAAACTAGTGTTCATTTTTTTATATCTCTTTATTCACACTTGTACTTTTATGTTATTTTCCTTCATACTAAGAATTTGAGACGAGCATTTCAGGGTATCCTCTACTATTCCAAGTTTTAAGGTGCATGTAGGTGCTAGTTGTAGAGTATATATTTTCAGAATTTAGACTTAAAGTTCAGAATTATTTTTCAGACTTACACTTCAAATAAAAATTTCGATACCCTTCCCTTATTTTGACTTAGCCCAAGAACTGAACTCAAAATTTGCTTATTTCTAAATAAACTACAAGGACATATATTTTCTACGATTAAACTTTAAGAAAGGTTATTTTTAGGGTTTTTAATTTACTAAGTTTAGCATCTAGTTTTTCCTAACTAGTTAACCGTCATGTTAAACTTAAGTCAAATATAGTCAAAATTGAACTTTTCAATTTTTATAATTTTGTAAAAATTTTGATTTTTATGGATTTGAAAATAAGTCTGCAAATGCAAAAAATATAAACATGAATGCGAAGGAAGAAAGCTTACCGAGCACACCCTCAAACTTAAACTTGACAGTGTCCTCACTGTCAGGCTACACCAAGAAGGTTAAAATTGTCGGCACTTCCCTGTTTATTATTTTTTATTATTTTTTATTTTTATTGTTAACCGAAAAAAATATATATATACAAAAAGGCCCCCCCCCCCAAACTTAAGTGAAACAATGTTTCCACTGTTTAAGCGTTAAAGTTTATAGTTAGGGGGGAGAAAAACATAGTATCAAGCTATACAAGGCCTTACACAGGCCAAAAGTTAGCACCAACCATTCAAAATTTTTATCGTTATAATAGTGTGGTTGGTGAATGAATGGAGTGTAGAGAAAAGAAATGAGAAACACACGAGACCATGTGGAGATAGAAGCAGTATACAGTCTCGGTGGAGGAGAAGAATGGCAGAAGGGAAAAAGAAATGATGGTGGTTCGACTTCTTCAGGTGGAGGTTGATTAATCACAAAATCAGTGTCGTTTAAGAATGCGAGTTCGTCAGCGAAAATATCTTCAAAACTTTCATCGAAGGTCCAAATGAACGTTTCAATGTCAATAAGTGTCACGCCAGAACTCAACACACTTGATTTTTCAAAAATTATGGAGGTAGTAGACTCGTAAGGCTCATCTACCTTATTCTCAAAAGAGTCTAAATCAAGTTGCTTTTCAAGAATTATCGAACTCAAAATATTGGATTGTGATTCATTAACACTCGGTATCATTAAAAGAAGATTAGAAGAAGAACCAAAGAAAGTGGGAGGAAGAAGTGGAATACGAACTTGAGGGTGGAGATGGGGTGTATAAATTAGCACAATTTGTAATGACCGATGTGTAAAAAGCGATTGTGCTAATCTATCAACCCACTGAGAAATGAGGTCAAATCCCTCAAAATTCATGAGAAAACATGGATACGTCGAACTTGGTAAAACAGACATTGAAAATGAAAGGGATACGGTTTCTTGCACGGTCGGAACGACAGAAAGGATGAAGGGGATTGATTTAGGAAGTGTAACAGTTAAACGTTCAGGAGGATGAATTGGAAAATCCGACTCATCAAACAAAACTGGTTTATCCTCAATACTATTCTCAATACTCTCCTCAAAATTTAGCTTATCCATGCAATTCTCATCAAATTCAAGACGGATGTGAAGTACGGGAGAAACATTTAATGTCTCGGGATGATGAATTGGAAAGAAAAACTCATCCAAATTTGTGGGTTCATCATCCAAAATATTCCTAGCGTCAATATCCTCGATCAAGTGAAAATTAAATTTCTCAGACACCTCATCAAAAGCATGTATATTAATCAATTCAGATTCTAGAGTGGAGGTGTAGAGGTCAAAAGGATTGGTGGTGATTTCACTCGAAAGGGACCCTTCACAATCAGGTAAATCAAATACTACAAAGTCGCACAACTCATTAGACATTTTATCTTCAACTGGTGAATCATTTGGAACACTTAATAGACATTCAAAACCGAAGTTATGGGATTCAATTGGGGATGGGTAGGTTTGATTTGGAAGTATGTACAGCTCACTCTCACCACTCAAATTCTCGATCTGTCCAACCGCCTCATCATACATTGGAAAATTTGGAGCTAGTTGGAAATTAGCTACCGGGTCACTAGGTTGTATAAGGGCGGCCATGGACGCATTCAAATCCTTAATCTGTTGTCTTGACGCTACCATAAAATCTTCCAACGACTGTTCCAGACTAGACATGGGTTGTGAAGGGGTTTCAGTAAAAGATTCAAAGTTGTTTGGATACTGGAAACTCCCAAATGGTTGTGTAGAAGCAATGTCTAGGGAAGGTGCGAAAGTCGGGTAGGACTGGTAGGAATTGAATGGTTGGACAGGAGTAGGATAAACATTTGGATAAAAAGGTGAATGGACTTGTTGATCCCAAGAACTGGAAGTGTTGAAAGGAGTGAAAGATCGGTTACGAGATTGTTCAATATGTTCAGCAATAGATATGGGTTTCGGAGTTACAACAGGACTCGAAGAAGGAGTATCAACGTAAGAAGGTGGTGAAGGTTGAAATGGTTGATACAAAGTGGATTGCGGGGTCCAACTGTTTCTCCTAGACGCGTCTATTCGATCTTTCAAAGAAATTTTGGGTAAGAAGGGGTCGTCCGAAATTCGACCAAAACAATGGGTGTAGAAAGTAATGTCTGGTTGAGGGTACCAAAGTTCAGTAAGAGTTTTGCGATGTGGGGTACCCATGATGTGAGAAAGGAGAAAAAAAAGAATGTGATGATTTTTTTTGATTTTTTTAAAAAATTTTTTAAATTTTTTTTTTAAAAAATGTTTGTTTTTGGAGTTTTGAAATTTTTGAAAGTGTTTTTTTTAGAAAGAGTTTTGCAAAAATTTATACGGAACTATGGCACAATTTCAAACAATCACAATTTATACATGCACAATCAATCCTAGAGCTAGGGTCTCCTAAGTCAACTAGACTGCTCCTAACTGTTCCAAAGGGCAAGTTGTGAGATATCCCTCAAATCGCCTCTTCACCGCCAATTGTGGTCAGGTAAGCACAAGTAAAAAAACGAGCGATCCGCTCACGAATCACCGTGAGACGGGCTTTTTAAAATTACCTTTCTCACTTGTCTAGCCTAGGCACCACAAAGTCAGGTTTAGATAAACGACCGATTGCCCACAACCTTCTTTTGTCCTAATGAGCACGACAATTCTCAGTTGGTTGAGTCTAAATATTTTTTAATTAAGCTCAAGGGTGATGCGTATGCTTTTAGTGATTTCTGGGGTCTTAGGAAGGGTAATGAAATCCCCACCCAATCTGGATTGGTGTTATAACCCCTTAAAAGTCCGTTTTAATTATGCAAAGTAGTTAACACACCAAAAATCTAAAACACTTGCAAAATTTTTTTTTTATTTGGCAGCGCAAAGAATCCTGCACAAAAACAATTTATTGGAGAGGGAAAAGAATTTTACACAAAGAACCCTACAGGAATTTTTTTTAGTGGAGTTCAGAGGGTAGAAGAGAGGACAAAAATACTTACAGAGAATTTTGGGATGCTGACGTCACTGGTTGACCGCGGTTCCTCGGTCAAACGCTTAAATCCGCTGCGGTTCCGCGGTAGTTAAGTTGGTTTGGATCTCCAAATTTTTTCTGTTGTCTGTTGTGATTCTTTTTTGTCTGTTCAGATTTTCTGTTTGTTGATTTGTTCACTGGTATTTTCCAGATCTGAATCAGTCCATCTTCTTTTCCTGCGCAATTCACACAATACCTCTAAAAAAGAACAAGATGAATTATTTTTTTAGTTTTATTTTTTTTGTTTTAAAATTTTTCAATTTTTATAATTTTTAAATTTTAAATTTTTTTATTTTTTTAACCCGAAATTACACATAGAAAGAAACTACCGTCTCCCCGGCAACGGCGCCATTTGGTTGTAGAGATTTTGCGTATGCATTTTGAAATCAAAGTTAAGAATACTGCAATCAATAACGGTATCGTTTGGTAGCTAGCCGGTTGAGTACGGGTCCGTCCACAGGGAGATGGATTCCTTTTCTTTATGTTCTAACGAGTTAATCCGATCAAGTCGGGGTTTTATTTTAAGATCTAAGAATGAGATAAAAATTGATTAAAAGCTTGCTAGGGTTAGGATTATGATAGTTCAAGATAGGGATCTTCTCACTTTTGTCAATACCTTAGTTATAAATAAAGGTGTTAGGGTAATCGGCAACAACGGGGATTAGCACGACTGGGAAGAAACTAAGTTTCTTCCTTTTGGTCCTTGTTCGTCCGTTCTTGGCTCTTAGCCCTAACCTCCAGTTAATTCAATCACACCCGGTCTAACGAAGGAATCACTGCTATCACGTAGGATAAGGTGCCTAGTGAGCGGTGTGTGGATGATTTAAAAAGAGTCCTTTTAAATAAAATTATTTGGGCAAAGAAAGGAAGGGGAGAGATTTCCTTCTCTCAAACCTTCTCTATCCTAACCCTAACAAGTGAGGAATTACTCACTCATTAGGAAGGTGACAATCAAATTCATTTTTATAATTTTTAATATTAGAAAACTAAATTGCAGATAATAAAAGACAGATAAAAATTCAGGAATTAAATTCAGATAAAAAGAATGCGAGATAAAAAAAATACCTTTATTGATAACCTCTCAACGATTCATTACAAAATGAGAATTAAATCTAGAAATTGAAAAGAGATTAAGAACTAAATAGAGGCATCTCAAAAGAGGCACACCTTTATTTGGCTTTGAGCCCTCCTATTTATAGATAGGAAAAACCCTAGGGTTTACATCTGATCCACATCTGAAATTACAATACTATCCTAAGAAAGCCGGGTCAAAGCACCGACACCACCGACACTTTGCACCGAAACGTGCACAGCACGGCCGCGGATCCGCGGCGGGATGCCATGTTTGGCCGCGGATCCTCGGCCATCTTGAGGGATCTTTGACTCTTCTTTTCAGGGTTGCTTTAGGTTGCTATTTCCTTCTATTTTCTTCTCTTGGTTCTTCAGAATCTTTTCTACTTTCTTCCAGATTTCCAACAGTGCAGAATTTGTGGACTTTTACCGAAAGCTTCGCGTTGAAGTCTTGAATCTTTGTGCTGCCCTCATACTTTGTGCAATCGAACTGTTCATTGATCTTCGTTTGTTCTTCAAACTGGTAGGCAGCATCTTGCAGATTCATCTATTTGTTGGTTGTAGTCTCACATTTGTAGCGTCTTTTCACCATTTTCACTGTATTGTTCTAAGAACCTGTAACCTGCAGCTATTTAGCAAACATGGATCAAAATCACCTATTTATTTGCAATATGATTAAGAATGGGGAATATAATAATGCAAAATTCTGATATGAACAAGTATCCGTCCAAAAAACAATAGTATTTATGTCCAGCTGATCGTTCTAATATCTGGTCAATGAAAGGCAGAGGGAAGTGATCTTTCCTCGTTGCGGCATTGAGTTTCTTGTAATCAATACATACGCATCACCCAATTTGGGTGCATATTTGGATCAACTCATTAGCCTCATTAGTTATGACCGTGATGCCAGACTTTTTAGGGACCACATGAATAGGACTTACCCATTAGCTATCAGATATTGAGTAAATTATACCTCTATCTAGGTACTTGACAATTTCTTTCTTTACCGCTTCCTTCATAACGGGATTCAACTGTCTTTGTGGGTCTCGGGTTGGTTTGGTTTCATCCATCAAATGTATATAATGTTCAACAATCAAGAGACTAATCCCTTTTATGTCAACCATTGTCCAACCAAATACTTGCCGATTTGATCTCAATACCGCCAAAAGTACGTTCGCTTGCTCTAAAGTTAGAGAAGCGGATATGATCACGGGCAAAGACCCATTCTCTCCTAAATATGCATATTTAAGATGAGAAGGTAACGGTTTGAGATCTAGTGTCGGCGGAGAGACGATAGAAGGTGGAGTAAGGAAATGATACTCGGACTCCCTAAGAGGTTCATAACTTGCGTAGGATACTGACTCAGAAAGCGCTACTGAATTTTGCGACGAGTCAAAGGATTCAAACTCAGGGATGGCCTCATCGAAGATATCCTCACTATAATAATTTGCCAAATCAAATAATGTCGCACTAGTGTTGTCGAGATCATCATAGCAAAGTACTTCAGCTTCGCAGCTGTCAGAAGCTATCTCGTTGATGGAACAGATATCGATTAAATGAGCAGAAGATTCAGATGGTTGACTTCCTCACTTATAAATATTAAGCTCAATTGTCATCGTCCCGAAGGATAAGTTCATAGAACCGTTACGATAATTGATGACAGCGTTGGAGGTTGCTAGGAAAGGTCGACCGAATATCAACGGGATTTGATTACGTGGGTTCGCTCCAGGCTGTGTATCTAAAATAATAAAGTCCACAGGGAATATGAATTTCCCGACTTTGATTAACACATCCTCAAGCTCACCCCTAGGTTGGGCGATAGATCGGTCTGCCATCTGGAGAGTGCAGTGGGCAGGTTTCAACTCTCTTATACCTAACTGCTCATGGACGGAATATGGAAGCAAGTTAACACTAGCGCCGATGTTAAGTAGAGCACGATTGATACTTTTACCCCCAATGGTTATAGATATTGTAGGACAACCAGGGTCCTTACGTTTCTTAGGTAATTGTTGGGTAAAAGTTGTGCTCACGTTACTTATCATGAATACCTTTTTCAGCACTTGAATTTTTCTCTTCCTAGTGCACAAGTCCTTAAGGATTTTTGCATAAGACGGAACTTGTTGAATAGCATCTAGGAGAGGGATGTTTATATTAACTTGCTTAAACATTTCCACAATCTTCTCCATTTGTGTGTTAGGTTTGTTGGCCCTCAACCTGTTTGGAAATGGAGCTTTATCAATAAGTTTTGGGTCCAACATTTATGGAGAAGTTTGTGGGGATAGAATCGATCCCAGAATTGGAGTGGGGATCGTTTTAGGTAGATTTGAGGAAATGGACGAAGTGTTCGAGCTTTGGGGAAAACGGAGAATAGGCTTGGAAGAAGGTGGGAGTTTGGACGAATTAGGGCAAGAAGTGGAAGCCGGGGTTTCAATTGATTCCTCCTCATCGATCTGTTCACCCACTTGATTGTTCAACACTCTTCCCGATCTCAACTTGGTAACGACACTCACATTATGACTTTGTGAGTGGCCGGGATTCGGTAGGGGTTGAGATAGAAGTTTCCCTTTTTCTCTCGCACTCATCGCGGCATTTATTTGTGCAAGTTGTGCTTCTATCGATTTTATACTTTCACCGTGGGAGGTGGTGGTCTGTGTTAATGCTCGGATAGAAGACTTTATTTCATCCGTCGATTGCATGGAATGTTTAATAAACATATCCACGCTTCGTTCGAGTGCAGATGAGTTTTCGTTACCGGCCGTTTGGAAAGAATTATTATAAGGTGTAGAATTGTTGGCCGGATTTTGAAAAGGTTGCGATTGAAAGGGGCGCTGACTCTGTGGGTATGGTTGCTGTTGTTGCTGTGGAGGAGATCTTTGATAATTACTTTGGAACTGGTTTTGATTTTGGGATTGGTTTTGGTTCCAAGCAAAATTAGGATGATTCTTCCATCTCTGATTGTACGTAGAAGAATAAGGATCGTTTCTAGGTCGCTGCTAAAAAGTAGCATTAGTGTATTCTTGACTTTGAAACGGTGCATTCACAGGACATTCTTCCGTCAGATGTGATGGGTCTGAACAGCAACCACACATGGTCTTGGGAAGCGTAACCTGATTTAGGGAGATTGATGAGAATTTGTTCTCCATAGAGTCGAGTTTTTTTGCATTGCTGTCATTTCGGCTTTTACTGGGATGGAAACATCGAGCTGATGGATACATCCCCTAGATGATGGTCTAACGCTTTCCCACTGCAAAGTGTGTTCAGCGAGATCTTCCAGAAATTTCCAAGCTTCACCATCGTCTTTGGACATGAAATTGCATTAACACATGGTTTTAAGCATCTGCTTTGTCGCCGGAGTAATGCTCTCATATATAATTCGGCACAGATCCCATCTATGTATTCCATGATGAGGACATTGGACAAGCAGATCCTTAAACCGTTCAAAGCACTTCCAAAGTAGTTCATTGGGAAGCTGGGTAAACTGGTTGATTTCGTTCCGAACACGGGCGGTCTTATGATTAGGGTAAAATTTCTTAAGGAATGCTATAACGAATTCATCCCAATTTGTAATAGAGTGTGCGGAGGTGTTATAAAGCTATTTTTCTGCTAAATCGCACAAAGTGAACGGGAGAAGACGCAAGCGCATAGCATCCATTGAAAGTTGTGACATACCCATCGTTGCGCATACATTTTCGAATTTGGTGATAAAAACGTATGCGTCTTCAGACTCAAGCCCGTAAATTTTGGGCAACAGGTTGATGAAGTAGGGTTTAATTTCAAAATTATCCCCATTGGCTGGTGGAATAGATAAACGGGTAGGAAGGGGACCGCGTATAGGGTAGCATCTCTCTTGGGGAGAGATGCGCGGTGGATTCTGCACACTGACGGATGGTGGCAGGGTGGTGTTATAATCTGATGGAAAATTATCCATCTCAGTCGATGTGGTGGGTGGAGGGAAAAAAGAAAATGAAGAAGTACTGACTTCGGAGTCGATAGCAGAAACACGGACAAGACGGGCACTAGAATCCCGTGTCCAGCCAAGCATGCACTAAACGGGTTTAGCGCAAGTGGCAGGGTGTGTGTGATTAAAAATTGGTTTGTTTTGAAAAAGTGTCGGACGTGAGACAAATCACACAAAAATACACAATCAACCCTAGAACTAAGTTCACCCAGGTCAAGTCAATAGACCGCTCCTAGACTTCCAAAGGACAAGCCGCGGGATCAATCATCTACCACCTCTTTATCGCTCTTGTGGCCAGGTAAGTGGGAGGTATCCGCTGAGATGGACGAATCACCGAAAATAGCGGGCCTAATTGAGTAACCACTTGCCTTAGACATGCTTCCCTAGACACCACAAAAGAAATGCGGATAAACGATAGATTACCCACGACCTTCCTCTGTCCTAATTGAGCACGACGATCCTTAGAGTCTTGGTTTAGATATTTTTTAATTAATGTAGGGTGATGCGAATGCTCGTTTTGTGATTTGTGGGGCCTGGGAAAGGTGATAAAATCCCCACCTAATCTGAATTTTGGTCCTACCCCTTAAAGTCCGTTTTTTAAAATATGCACACACAAACCGCAAAACAAAACATGAAAAAGATTTTTGAGCGGCGATACTTTGCAAAGAATCCTATAGAAAAATATATTATTGGATTTCCAGAGGAGAGATAAAGAATATGAAGAGATTACCAGAAGATTTTGGAGGAGCGATTCCCCAACTCCGCCACGGTTCCGCAGCCAAAGTTACACTAGTGCCGCAGTCCCACGGCACAAAAATGGAGTCTTTTGACAATTTTTATGTAGTGCACCCTCTTGCTCCTTTGGAATATTTTGAAAGTTTCTGAATCTCTAATTCCTCATTCAAGTGACTTCAGATTCCCTCGCAAGAATCGCACACTAATTGTTAGATACACAATTTGCTGTTTTATTTTATTATTATTATATGGATCGAATAAGAATTCAACACGAATAGTAAGAAGAAAAAATTACGCACGTATCCCCGGCAACGGCGCTATTTGATTGATCTGTTTTAAAGAAGTGTTTGTAGTAACCGCAATCAATAACGGTGTCACGTGTAGCTAGACCGAGATGAGTACGGGTCGTTCTCAGGAAAACGTTGAATCTTTCAATCTTACTTTAGACGTGTTGAAAAAGAGGAAAAATAGAAGAATAAAGAATAGTGGAGAATGGTTTCTAGATCAACGTCAAAATACGGATGTAGAAAAATATATCTAGTTTAAATAAAGATATAGATTTTATATCAGAAGAGGGCTTGTAGGGTTCGTTCGGATTTAGTAGTAATGGATGACTAATAAAGATGACTTCTTTTATCTATCGATAGATTTAAAATTAGATTGATAGTGATGAATGCAGATTAGGATTCTTGGAAGAAACCAGTGTTTCCACACTATTGACCCTTGTCCTTTCATTGATCTCTATTCATGTCTAGCCTTTAACAAAACAATTGTTAATCTAATCTCAAATCGCGGTCAAGACTATCAATAAATTGATAGCGCGCCCAATAAGGATGTTAACGATTCTTTTGCTAAAGTTTATAAACTTCATAAGACTTAAAAAGAGTTAAGAAATTCTTCATCTTCCATTGATCTACCATAATCCTACGAACCCTATCAAGCGGTGAATTATTCGCGCATGATGGAGATAGAAGAACGGATAGAGATCATGATGTAAATAAAGAAAATAAATGCAATAAGAATAAAACAACTACCTTTATTAATCGACTTGATCAATTACACTTTTTATTCATTTAGAAAGTGGAATACAAAATCCTAGTTTACTTCTCGATCTATCTTGAAGAAGGTAAATGAACAACCGATTGATCAACCTGAATGCGTGAGTCAACTTGAACTTCATGATCTTTTCGGTTTGATGACCATTCAAGAGGGGCTTTGGGTTCTATTTATAGTCACAGAAGTTGCAATCCCTAAATTCCATAAATTAGGGTTTGTTGAGATGATCCTACACAAAAAATCCCAACTCCCCATATCGGCGGCAGTTCCGCCGCATATTGTAGGTTATGGCCGCGGTTGGGCGGCACACTGGTGGGGTCTTGGATGCAAATTTCTGGAGCTTCATCTAGTTGACATGTGGTGATCTTTTGGATATCTGGATTTTGGAAATCTTCTCTAAGTCTCTGCCAGAACTGATTTCTTCGATTTACTTTAATATTTCGGCAGATTTGATCTCGATATCTCGGATTTCTTTGATTCCAGTTCTGATGTAATTTTTTCATAATATCTCAACAAATAATGTTAGTAATATTTGGTATTTTTGAAATATTATGCTAACTATTTTATATGATATTATATTTTTAGAATATTGATTAAGAATATTTGATATGATATGCATATTTAAATTATCGAAATATTATATAAATATTATATGCATACATTTTCCTTCATAATGTTAATTATAATATATAAACATATGCTAAATAGTATTTTGCAAATAAACCCCAAATATGTTTTATATTTATAATAAACACCTTTTATTATTTAAAAATAGTAAGGAAAATGTCATATTAAAAGTGCTGTTTTATCGACTGAACAACACTCACCGGACAAAAAGAAAGTTCGGACAAAGAGGCTGAACAGTGCCAAGAGCAAGAGTGTCACGACCCGAAAGAGCACGTGACTGGCCCTTGAACCATATGAAGTCTATAGGACTCCATCTGATCCAAGTAAGCCAAAAGCCCAGAAATCTAAAACCATTTTTGAGAATAAGTAAAGAAAACTGGTTTAAAGAAGTAAAGAAAAACATGTTTGAAATCAAGGTTTTTAAATAACTAAGCCGAATGTGCATTTGAAAACCGTACAGTCTTTTCTAAAATTTTCGGCAGAGTTTCTCTTGTAAAACTGGCCCCGAATGGGGTACAACATGAATAACAATATATAAAATGATAAAGGCATCCCCAAGCGGGAGCTAGCTCTTCGTCAATCGACGGTCACAACCACACGATGATATGATAATATACAACGCCAAGTGGCGAGGATCAAAATCAAGGAAAGCTCAAAAAGCAGCAAGAAAACCGCAATACTACTAAGCGCGACTCTAAGGTCGAATAATACCACACTGTCTCTAAGTCTGAAAGAATATACAAGTTTTTGGTTGATGGACAATTTCTAGATACAATGAAATACATGAATAAAATGGTGATTCTTGATGCGAAAGAATCCACCTACCAAAGCAAATCACCCGCAAGAAGGTAGTGTGCCAGAAATGCCGCAATGAAACCTGTACGGCAGAACCTGCAAGGACTGTGGCACAACGGGGGTGAGTTGCCAACTCGTGAATAGAAATATCTACAAGCAGAAACCGAATGCAAGACATAAACCTAAGCCAACGATCAGTAATACAATCCACAAGAGTGCATCTGAGTGTAATAAGGTGGCAAGGTAACATCTAATCATGTATGTAGTGCCAGGTACTCAGGTAATAACATGTCATCAGTGTAAGGTATGCCTGCATGAGGTAAGTATGATGAAATATCAATGATATCAATACACATATATTAGCGTCCCATACCACTAATATTGGTGTAAGGGTATATATAACAGCGCCCTCATACCCTGTTATATATACAAATGAAGTATGACAAGTGTAAATCCAGTCTGTATATGATCCATGTCTGTATATATGTGGAACCCGTCCACCTGTCACCCACTGACAGTAAGCATCATGTATGCAAGTATGAGGATATAAACAATATCATGGAAAACATCATGAAACCCGTGCCAAGCATCGACACGTAAATCCTCATCCATATGGGGCTCCGTCTGCGGTATCGGCCCTCGGCCCCGGCAGCACGAGTCAACCCATGTCCATCTCTGGGCTCCGTCTGCGGTAGCGGCCCGTCGGCCCCCGGCAGTACGCCCATCTCTCGGCTCCAGGCGGTATCCCCCGGATATCCGCCGAGCTCAAATACAATCACCGGTAGGTACTCGCCCGCCTCCAGGCTCAATCGGCATAACCCATCGATCATCTCGCCGAGGGGAACCATACCGGGCCCACCACGAACCCGCAAACGGATCATCACTCCTCGAATCGGGTTTCAAGCACACGTCTCAGCACCGAGAAAACGCGTGGTGGACGCACCCAAATATCATATCACGAGGTACCGGGTTTTCATAAAAGAACATCTTTTCTTAAATAATCCCACGGTCCTCAAAATCAGAAATCACATGAAAATCCACATCAAGAAGTAAATCCAATGCAATGTGCTATGCAATCAATCCATGATGTATGCGACATGTAAAGAGAGATAATCATATCGGAAATCATGCAACATGGAATAGTAATGTACATATGTCGGGAGGAACCGCTCCTTTAGAATGAATCAGTTTAAAGAATATCTTGCGGTCCTCAATCTCAATCAAGTCAGAATCATCTATGTTTGTGTACAGGTACATGTGTACAATATGCCAAGCAGTAATCATATCATGAATGCAACAGTACTACAGTGTAGTGGCATTGCAATTATCGATGATGAAGTGTGTGAGCCGGCAAATAGTGTACGTGAAACATACGCATCATCGATAATGGTGCTGGTGTCCTAACAGCATGATAATAATATAACAATGAACATATGCCAGCAATGCGAATAGCAGGAAAATGCAGATATCTAGTAGTCAACACCACAGTGAAGTATCTACTATGCAAACTACATCTAAGTATCCGGTCAATCAGGAAGGGTAGGTGTGGAAACCACCTAAATCTGAGTCGATACATGTATAAAAGTATATAGTCGGTGATCTCGCCTCAATGTCATATCATAAGATATCCTCGAGTTATGAGTGCGGATCTATCATCAATATCGGCTCGTACGGTAAATCATCGTACGGCATCCCCATAGCTGGGTAGGGGTCAGTATCTCACTGTCTCATCACATAACAGATATCACCATCGTCAGATCATATAGTCTGGAGTACTACTCTATGTCTAGTACAAAACGGTAACCTCAGTAAGTATGCATGCGGGGGTAAACACATATCCCAAGCCCGCAAGAATCACAAGTCATATCCCACATATGAATCGTATAAAATCACCGATCCCAGGGCACCCAGCCCACATCATCGACTCATCTCCAAAGTCATCACATATCATCAATCACAGCGCAAGTACAAGTGATAAGCAAGGGTGTGTGTAGGTGTAATTCTACCCTAGGGTTCGCGACTATGAACTACACTAGTCACTTCTAACCCTACATTATCCACAATACACCTAATATCACAATAAACTACATAGTAATCTATCTACGGACTGCGGGGGTGCTATACGCCATCCACCCGACTTTCCCCTGTAGATATAATCTACTCACCTTGCATCACCAATTGCGGACGTCACCACGTATTTGCTTGTCGTCCCGAAGTCTTCATGGGTACCTACACATCAAAATATCGTATATGCGCATTAAAACCAAATCCAATCTAAAACGGCGCACGAAATCCAAAACGATACGATAAGGGGCCTATAGGTGAGAACCTATGGCACGCCTTCAAAACCATCAATAAATCCTCTACATCGTCGTATAAACGACAATTAGTCGAGGCAAAACACATTCCACCATTTCAGAATCAAAAATACGGAATACGGAAACACGAATCCAAAATAGCAACTTAGGATATATGTCCCAGATTTCACCCTAGATAGAATCTGTCAAAACTAGAAGTACCCTGGGTCAACACTAGAGGAACAGGGGCTGTGCACAGAAAACGAGGAGAATGGCTAAGTATGCTAAGTCAAAGTCCACCTCTCTCTCTCACCTACCCTCATCATTATATTTTCCTTTCTTTTCCTTTTCTTTTAAAATCCAAACCTTCTCACATCAATAGTAATCCCAAAAGAAAACCATGGCTAGAAAAATGCACAAGTGTAGAAAAAGTGATATGTGCAAGTTTTGCACAAAATTGCCAAAAAACCCGATTAGCGATTTTAATCGCGATTAGCACTAAATTATTGTCAAACTAATCACAAAAACTTAAAAATGCCATAATCCACTAATTTACCCTATTTTAGAATTTTCCATAATTTTTCATAATTTTTTCTAACATTTTTCCTATTTATTTGCATTTAATATTAAAATAATCAATAAAATAATATTAAATTATAAAAATTCCCAAAATTAATATTTTATATTTTTGAAAATGTTACAATCTACCCCCCTTAAAGAAATTCGGTCCCCGAATTTTAAATTTAAACCCCCAGATACAAAAACATCTCAGTAATAAACCAAAGTCGTCGGGGCTCCGAAATCATCAACACATAGAACGTCACAGCGCAATGCATGCGCAAGGGTACTGAGCAGATAACTCGAAAACAAAACTCCGTCAAGCATCCCGCAATCATCGGAGTCAATGTAAAAAAAACACAATGTCAAATCCAATACAAAACCGATATGATATGGATCGGAACTACACATGTAGACATCCAATCTAAACATAACACCATCCTGTGCGTCTGGTGCGCACTGAAATCAAAAAAAAATCCATATATGTGCTAAACAGGTGCACAAAACAACATCCAAGTGCAACGGGTGTGCACGAAGCATCTGTCATGGGCATCGTATGTGCCTGACAGCAAAATAAATCAGGTGCATGTGACATGCACGAAGAATCCCGATTTAGCGCATCTGGCGTGCACCAAAATCGTATCTAAAAACATGCGCCCAACATGCGCGAAAATCCAAACCGGTGCATCCATCGTGCACGAATGAAAATCTAAACCCTGCGCACTCAACATGCACGGAAATCACGAAATCCAATAGCAAACACCGAACAGGCGTAAAGCACATCGCCAGCATGGAGTGCAAAAATCAACCATCAAAATCCGGGTCAAAATCAACGATATAATACGGCTCAAACCAAAATCAGGGTACCGCAAGGAAAATCTCACAACCGTGTGCATCAGCGTGCACGAATCAAAGCCTAACACTAAAATGCATGAAAACTCTGCGCAAAATATATAAATATCCAGTGGGTGCATGAAACCAATATCATGAAACTCAGTCACCAAAACTAGATCGTGCAAATAGAACGCCCAAAATACCGAAATCCAAAATGACGGATACGTGATAATCGAATCACAAAATCACAAATCATAAATACCGTCTTCGGTAGTTTCTCCTTCAAGGTCGAGAAGGAGTCAGTGTAATCCACTGCTAGCAGCGCAGGATATCTACCTGCCTCTTGCTCACGGTCTGGCGTCTTCTGACTCTCTAGGTCCTTATCTTCTCTGCGGATTACCTATCACGCGGTCAATCGGCTCATCGGCCCTGTCAGGTGTGCTAACGGGGACGATTCCGTTCTGGCACTTTTCTGGTCACCTCTCGGTCAAACCTCACGACCACTCGTAAGGCAGCATATCACTGACGTCGGTCTCTGGCTATCTGAATGCACGTCACACATCTGATCCTGGGTGCAAACATCATTGCAGCAATGTCCTGAAAGGAATCCTGCTCAAGGTCTCTTCCAATCATGCCTATGCCGATCTGTACAGAGGCTGGCTCTCTTGTACTATCTCTTCTCGCTGGAAAGACATCTGTGTCCTCAGCACAACATTTCTCGGAAATTGGTCACATCCCAACGTTTCTGTAAGCATATCAGGTCTCTAGTTTCGACGGGAAGCAATGACAGCTCGTCAGTGTCTCACACGAACCTCTGGTTCCACTTGTCTCCATCGTCGTCCACTATGACGTCACGCCAAGCTACTATACACTGCACTGCTCTCGGCCACGGTCAATCTGAAGTCTCTCACACGGACTCGAAATCGCGTACTCTGTAGCTTCATCATTCTGTAGCAGATGTCAGGCCGAACTGGTCCTCGGAAACACGTCCCAACCATCGGAGGAATACTCATCACTCGTCCGTCCTTGATCCATTCGCAACGCATCTGGGTAAGTTCCTTTATCCGAACTTGGTCAACTACCTCGTCGACAATGCCGAACTCTGGCCTGCTGGGTGTGCGCAACACGACCACTCCTGGTCTAGGTCTTCTTGTATCGTACTCCAGAAAGGTCCTGCCGAGGTTCCTTTCTCAAATCTCAATCCTGCCGAAATGCCCGGAAGTCATCATCCAATGCTGAAGCTAAAGCTTATTCCGGAACGGCTGCATACCTATCGCGCTTCTTTCTGGAAGGTATATCCATATACCACGCCTCTGGGTGCGTATAACATCTCTGATGTCGGCGGAGTGGGACGTCATCTCGTCGAAATATCTTGCGAACTCTTTTCTTCACTCTGCATCAGTATCGACTGATTCGGACTCGTCTCATCATGGCTACACGAACTGCGCTCCGACGGCTATGCTCGCACCTGGAGTCTCCCAAGCAGTGTCCCATCACGATATCCGAAAGATGTCGAACCATCCGATCGACTCGTCAGATCCTCATAATCCCCCAAGAGCTCACATCTCGGGTACAGTTTAATAGTATCGAGTACATGCCACAGCGTCGGTGGTCCAGCCGTAGAAGGGCAAACCCAAGCCTCACTAATGGCGCCGCGGAACCGCCGTAAACCCTAAGGTTCCAAGGCTGTCACACGGTCATTAAGTCGAGTTAGGGTTTCATTCTTCTAGAGGGTCCATAGAATCACCTGCATGTCTTTCCGTATACTTTAAACTTGGAAAATAGGCTCCTGACATTCGATCGTCTCAATCGACTCTCAACGAATCTGCGTGAAGTCGTCTCTAGCTGGAATCAATCCACCTGATGACCTCGCATCGGGGTAAGCGAACTCACCACGCGTCCTAGTCATCCATCCTCGGTGACTAGCAACTCGCTATCATCTCTCTAAGAACATGCTCATGCTGCAGTAGCTCCAATCATCTGGGCGATATCTCATCATTTGCAGCAACAACTGGCTCATATGCCTGTACGCCGAACAACGCCTCAATCCTCCAGGAAAGGCAATACATAAGCGGTCATCTCTGAATCAGCCTGCTCTAGATCTGAGTAAGACTCTCCACACTGGAAATCTTCAACTCAACTGGGCCCGCTCTGGCGCAAAATCGGACGAATCACCTTCGTCTCTCAAATCGGGTAGACTAGCTATCATCTGTCGCATAACTGCCTGAAAGCTCCGGCAATCTCAGCTCGTAAGCTCCGAAAGCAACACCCTGTCAATCTCAGCGACAGCTGGTCCATCTGTCTGCACGGTAGGCGACATCACCATCTCTGAGGTATGCTGTACATCAACAGTCCTCTCTCAACTGGCAGCTCTAACAAAGGCCCGATCATCCGGTGCAAGACCAAGCACTCGCCTCCACTAGAGGTCACAATCACCAACGCTAACTCGAGACGTTCCCATGTCACCAGAAAACACAAAGGTCGGCCCTCATACCAAACGAGCTCACACCGGCCGTAACCCTAGCAGCAGCCCAAACTGCGCTCAAACACGGTGACAGGAATCTCAATCGAGTATCAAAGAGAGCACATCAGTGGCAAGAAGGGAAACAACAGATCCAAAGTGGATACATGATCATAGGAAGGAACAGTATCAATGAAGGTATGATCATGAAACTAATAGAATCGGGAATCTCAAATGGATGAATAATCCTGGATATAAAGAGAATCACTGATCTCGAAAGTATGTACATCCTAAGGTTCCTTAAGCGGAGTGGCGTGTCGTAAGTATGCCGCGGAACATACCAACGGTACGTCACTCTACTTTAGTCACCAAATCCATCAACCAAGGGTCATCCTAAAACGACGAAAGTTCGGGTTTACACCCCCTCGACCAAGTCTAAGTTCCGTAAGGTCAAGCCTAAGTTCCGTATATAAACAACTCCCTAGGCTCCACATAGTCAAACTTAGACTCGAACCAAGGTCAACCTAGCGCTCTGATACCAACTTTGTCACGACCCGAAAGAGCACGTGACTGGCCCTTGAACCATATGAAGTCTATAGGACTCCATCTGATCCAAGTAAGCCAAAAGCCCAGAAATCTAAAACCATTTTTGAGAATAAGTAAAGAAAACTGGTTTAAAGAAGTAAAGAAAAACATGTTTGAAATCAAGGTTTTTAAATAACTAAGCCGAATGTGCATTTGAAAACCGTACAGTCTTTTCTAAAATTTTCGGCAGAGTTTCTCTTGTAAAACTGGCCCCGAATGGGGTACAACATGAATAACAATATATAAAATGATAAAGGCATCCCCAAGCGGGAGCTAGCTCTTCGTCAATCGACGGTCACAACCACACGATGATATGATAATATACAACGCCAAGTGGCGAGGATCAAAATCAAGGAAAGCTCAAAAAGCAGCAAGAAAACCGCAATACTACTAAGCGCGACTCTAAGGTCGAATAATACCACACTGTCTCTAAGTCTGAAAGAATATACAAGTTTTTGGTTGATGGACAATTTCTAGATACAATGAAATACATGAATAAAATGGTGATTCTTGATGCGAAAGAATCCACCTACCAAAGCAAATCACCCGCAAGAAGGTAGTGTGCCAGAAATGCCGCAATGAAACCTGTACGGCAGAACCTGCAAGGACTGTGGCACAACGGGGGTGAGTTGCCAACTCGTGAATAGAAATATCTACAAGCAGAAACCGAATGCAAGACATAAACCTAAGCCAACGATCAGTAATACAATCCACAAGAGTGCATCTGAGTGTAATAAGGTGGCAAGGTAACATCTAATCATGTATGTAGTGCCAGGTACTCAGGTAATAACATGTCATCAGTGTAAGGTATGCCTGCATGAGGTAAGTATGATGAAATATCAATGATATCAATACACATATATTAGCGTCCCATACCACTAATATTGGTGTAAGGGTATATATAACAGCGCCCTCATACCCTGTTATATATACAAATGAAGTATGACAAGTGTAAATCCAGTCTGTATATGATCCATGTCTGTATATATGTGGAACCCGTCCACCTGTCACCCACTGACAGTAAGCATCATGTATGCAAGTATGAGGATATAAACAATATCATGGAAAACATCATGAAACCCGTGCCAAGCATCGACACGTAAATCCTCATCCATATGGGGCTCCGTCTGCGGTATCGGCCCTCGGCCCCGGCAGCACGAGTCAACCCATGTCCATCTCTGGGCTCCGTCTGCGGTAGCGGCCCGTCGGCCCCCGGCAGTACGCCCATCTCTCGGCTCCAGGCGGTATCCCCCGGATATCCGCCGAGCTCAAATACAATCACCGGTAGGTACTCGCCCGCCTCCAGGCTCAATCGGCATAACCCATCGATCATCTCGCCGAGGGGAACCATACCGGGCCCACCACGAACCCGCAAACGGATCATCACTCCTCGAATCGGGTTTCAAGCACACGTCTCAGCACCGAGAAAACGCGTGGTGGACGCACCCAAATATCATATCACGAGGTACCGGGTTTTCATAAAAGAACATCTTTTCTTAAATAATCCCACGGTCCTCAAAATCAGAAATCACATGAAAATCCACATCAAGAAGTAAATCCAATGCAATGTGCTATGCAATCAATCCATGATGTATGCGACATGTAAAGAGAGATAATCATATCGGAAATCATGCAACATGGAATAGTAATGTACATATGTCGGGAGGAACCGCTCCTTTAGAATGAATCAGTTTAAAGAATATCTTGCGGTCCTCAATCTCAATCAAGTCAGAATCATCTATGTTTGTGTACAGGTACATGTGTACAATATGCCAAGCAGTAATCATATCATGAATGCAACAGTACTACAGTGTAGTGGCATTGCAATTATCGATGATGAAGTGTGTGAGCCGGCAAATAGTGTACGTGAAACATACGCATCATCGATAATGGTGCTGGTGTCCTAACAGCATGATAATAATATAACAATGAACATATGCCAGCAATGCGAATAGCAGGAAAATGCAGATATCTAGTAGTCAACACCACAGTGAAGTATCTACTATGCAAACTACATCTAAGTATCCGGTCAATCAGGAAGGGTAGGTGTGGAAACCACCTAAATCTGAGTCGATACATGTATAAAAGTATATAGTCGGTGATCTCGCCTCAATGTCATATCATAAGATATCCTCGAGTTATGAGTGCGGATCTATCATCAATATCGGCTCGTACGGTAAATCATCGTACGGCATCCCCATAGCTGGGTAGGGGTCAGTATCTCACTGTCTCATCACATAACAGATATCACCATCGTCAGATCATATAGTCTGGAGTACTACTCTATGTCTAGTACAAAACGGTAACCTCAGTAAGTATGCATGCGGGGGTAAACACATATCCCAAGCCCGCAAGAATCACAAGTCATATCCCACATATGAATCGTATAAAATCACCGATCCCAGGGCACCCAGCCCACATCATCGACTCATCTCCAAAGTCATCACATATCATCAATCACAGTGCAAGTACAAGTGATAAGCAAGGGTGTGTGTAGGTGTAATTCTACCCTAGGGTTCGCGACTATGAACTACACTAGTCACTTCTAACCCTACATTATCCACAATACACCTAATATCACAATAAACTACATAGTAATCTATCTACGGACTGCGGGGGTGCTATACGCCATCCACCCGACTTCCCCCTGTAGATATAATCTACTCACCTTGCATCACCAATTGCGGACGTCACCACGTATTTGCTTGTCGTCCCGAAGTCTTCATGGGTACCTACACATCAAAATATCGTATATGCGCATTAAAACCAAATCCAATCTAAAACGGCGCACGAAATCCAAAACGATACGATAAGGGGCCTATAGGTGAGAACCTATGGCACGCCTTCAAAACCATCAATAAATCCTCTACATCGTCGTATAAACGACAATTAGTCGAGGCAAAACACATTCCACCATTTCAGAATCAAAAATACGGAATACGGAAACACGAATCCAAAATAGCAACTTAGGATATATGTCCCAGATTTCACCCTAGATAGAATCTGTCAAAACTAGAAGTACCCTGGGTCAACACTAGAGGAACAGGGGCTGTGCACAGAAAACGAGGAGAATGGCTAAGTATGCTAAGTCAAAGTCCACCTCTCTCTCTCACCTACCCTCATCATTATATTTTCCTTTCTTTTCCTTTTCTTTTAAAATCCAAACCTTCTCACATCAATAGTAATCCCAAAAGAAAACCATGGCTAGAAAAATGCACAAGTGTAGAAAAAGTGATATGTGCAAGTTTTGCACAAAATTGCCAAAAAACCCGATTAGCGATTTTAATCGCGATTAGCACTAAATTATTGTCAAACTAATCACAAAAACTTAAAAATGCCATAATCCACTAATTTACCCTATTTTAGAATTTTCCATAATTTTTCATAATTTTTTCTAACATTTTTCCTATTTATTTGCATTTAATATTAAAATAATCAATAAAATAATATTAAATTATAAAAATTCCCAAAATTAATATTTTATATTTTTGAAAATGTTACAAAGAGACCGATACAGAGTTCTTACGACGAGTGCTGGAAAGAAAAGATAAGGAAGCTGCAGAGCAAGCTGCTAAAGTCAAGCAGATGGCTCTTCTATTCTAAGACACGGTGAGAATGAAGATATAACCGGACCCCCCGGCTGAAGATCCGCCAACAATTATCAAGGATGACTGAGAGGAAACATCAAACCCTCCTCCGGCCTTGTCAGCGGCCAAGGAAGACTACATGGCTCAGCAAATAAGAGCTCACCAGGCCAGTGAAGCCGCCAGCCAACTCGTCAGAACCGGGCGACCATATCCGGCCTGGTATGACCAAATCAAGTACCCGCCAGGATATACAATCCCCAAGTTCCATATCAACAAAGGAACGGGCAATCCTCACCAGCATGTCGCACAATTCAGAGCACTATGCGGCAATACTGGAGGCAACGATAAACTGTTGCTTTGCCAATTTGTCGGAACCTTATCAGAGACATCCTTTGAATGGTACTCGGAGCTCCCAAATGACTCTGTGAAAACCTTCACAGAAATGGAACTGCTGTTCACGCAATGGTTTGCCGGCACGATCAAACGCACTCCAATCACGGCATTAATCAATACCAGGATAAAGCCGGGAGAAACTTGGGTCCAATACGTGATCCGGTGGCGAAACATATAGTCTAAATGCGAATAGCGCATTGAAGAGTCTCCTACCATGGGCATGTTCATCGAAACCCTCGATCCTCAATCGACTGTGTCCCAGTTTATGACGTTCTTCAAGCCCACAACCTTTTAGGCACTGATAAACAAGCTGGCCCAGATGTATCAGATGGACCATGGGCCTTCCTCTTCAAATAAGGACTCTCGAAATAATAAGGGTAAAGGGAAAGCGGCCTTCGTTGCCAATATACAACAACAACCGAGTGGCCCAAAACCGGCTGCTCGCCAAAAAAACGCACGTCTGCGCCCGTCCTTGGAAAAAAGGCTAGGATGTGCTTACTCGTTCCCTCGCGACAAGACGAGAAAGCTGTTTGAACTGGCAGTGCGTAATAACCTCATCACATTGCCAGACTCACGATGTTTAGCACAACCTGGCGACGTCAACAACCCCAATTACTGCTCCTATTATAGATTAGTGAGCTACCCAATTGAGGATTGCTACATCTTTAAAAATTAGGTTGAAGACTAGTAACAGCAGGGAAAGTTCGCGTTGTCGGATAACTAGAGGGTAAACCCGCCTCAGAAACACGCTCCTAAAAAGGTCGGCACGCAGGGGGCATCATGCTCACTTATAGAGAAAGCTCCGTGGGAAGTAGCACTTTCAGCAAAAACTAAAAGAATGCTGAAGGATCTACAAGCATATCCGACAATCAGAAGGAAAAGCCCACTTGAACATGAAACTATTGAAGGGGTGTTGAAACCATGTCCTGCACCGAAAATTGTTGACAAGGAGCAAAACCCCCAAGTCAAGCCTTTAAAGTCTTCTAAGAAAAAGAAGAAGACCAAGAAACCCGTACAGCTTGCCGAGTATGACGATAAGCGCACAGTGCTTCAGAAATATATAGACACGCTGGAAGAATATAATCAGAAGGCGCGGACACCAGTCACGCTCGAAGAATTCCTCAAACATATTCTTGAGGATGGAGACAGTGACAATGATGAGGGAAATGACTCATCAGAAGAAGCGGAAGACTATGTACCAAGTTGCCATATGGTCTCCCATTCGTCGTTATATGACGAAGAAGCTCTCTCAGCGTCATAAAACGACGTAGAGGAACTGGGTGCAGAATCGGCGCTAAAATCCCCGAAACTGCCAGAAGAAGACCTAATTGAGAGGCTGCTAAACGAAGCCTTTCAAAAAAGCAAAAATGACCGAGAACGCGAAACAACCATATATGAAAAGGCTAAGCGTCAGCGTCTGAATAAAGAAACTGCGGTGAGAATGAGTCATAAAGCGATCCGACCAAACCAAAGCACACCTGCAACAAATAAGAGCGGGATCAAAACTGAGAAGTAGTTCGCCAAAGACCTGTCAATGGGGATGAAGCTGCCAGCTCTCATGAAGTACACTCCTAGAGACCCATACTCCGATAGAGGAGGCTCGCATCCAAAATACTGCCTATACCATTGAAGGGTCGCCCATCCTATCGAGGAATGCGGTGCCTTCAAGAAATGGTGGTAAAGATATGCTGCTCATCGAAAACACTTTAAGAAGGGGAAACGTGAAACTCGTGCTCATTAACATAGGAACGGCGAGACGAACGCGCATGAAGAAAGGATTGGTAAATGTCATATGGTTGGTACCGGTTCGGAAGGAGAAAAACCTCCAGTTTTTACGTTCGGGAGCGATTCCGAGGATGAAACGCAACCCTCTCTTCGAAGACTTCACCTCGGAAAAAGAAAAGGAGAAGAAGAACTGTGAAAACATTCAGTTGCGTAACCGTACACTACCTAAGAAGGACTTCGGACTTGCAAACAAAGGTTCGAACAAAAAGGACAAAGGAAAAGGGAAAATGCCCGAAGAAATCACTCTCGATGAAGAAGCAGTCAAAGAGTTCAACGCAATGGACCCGCCTAAGAAAAACAAGATGGATTACAACGACCTAGCACATCTGATGAAAATACCCTCGCAGCTAAGCATATTAGATGCTCTCCTCCTGTCCAAAGATGCATGAGATTCCCTAATTAAGGCATTACAAGTGCCCGATCAGTTCCAAACTTTTCTCGCAGAAGAGAAGATGAAAAATTAACTGGCAGAGGTCCACACGGTTGATATCACCTTTAGCGATGAAGATCTACTCCTCGGTACACGCGAACATAATCGACCGCTATACGTCACCGGGTACTACAACGATATCAAGATAGGGAAAATCCTTGTCGACAACAGATCCTCCATTATTCTTCTCAACGTGAGAGTGCTGAAGAAAATTTGCATGAATGTTCGGCACCTTGCCCGAGATAAAATTACCGTCTCCGAGTTCGACTCACGGTCGTCACGAATGCTTGGGTCCGTAATACTGACGCTACGTTTCTGTTGAATATGTATGCCCTAGAGGCCTGTATTGTATAGGATACTAGAGATATGTATGTACATGAAAATCTTGCTCAGTGGTATATAGTATATTATTTGAGTTGTCTTTATCATGATATGTGTATTTTTTTGCTATTAATGATTTATATTGCTTGCACATATTGATAAAGACTCGATACAGTAGTATACTATTATGGTTTGACTTTATCTTAACATGTGCATATGTTATACTCGATATAACATATGGCGGTTACATATTGATAAAGCCCGTTGGATTTTGCTTGACTACCAGCGTTATGGTGGTGATCATACTTGTGGGGGCTGGGTAGTCCATAAGCACATCCTTAAAGGTCCCAAGTCGCAGGAGTATCGAGATCGGGCATCAATACTCCAGAGTAGACTTACGCATACGTTTCTAGACCCCAACGAGGGGCGGTGGTTGGACCCACAACCATTGGTGTGATCATCTAGGATTGTATACATGTGCTCACTGGAGATGGGTACACTGGACGGACTCGCCGAAAACCTCTAGATGGTATTATACATATCGTCAGATAGCGGTTCTCAGGTGACATGAGTACAGGTTAGTCTTAAGACCTAAGGTCATCATTTATCTCGTGTAAGTTCCCACTGTATTTTGATCACTGCCCTACCACAGCTCTACTGAGTCGTGCAAACAGGTTTGGTTGGGTGCAGTCCCGAGCCATATGGAGGCAGTAAGTGATTGTCAGGGATTCGTTTCTCCCAGTATTGGGAGTCGATATCACACTGTATCCGGTTGGCTAGAACCATAAGATCTTGGCCAAGGCAGTTGAGAACTACTGATGGTTAGATCAGTAGTTTCTCGGATTGGTCCTGAGCCAAATTGACACGACTTACCGGGTCAGTAGGCATATGACGTTTACTACCCCCTAGACCGGTATGCGATCATCTTAGACGGAGAGACCGGACTGTACGAAGATTGTCATGGATAAGCACTGTAGGGGTTCAGATGAGCTTGCTCATCGACCTTCTTTTCGACAGGTACCTGAGTAGCCATTACGTACAGCTAGTGCCGCTGACGTGCTTGTGGTTAAACCCACTACCAGCGTACTGTTAAGTCTTTAGAGTCCCACACAGAGAGTTTCTCTGGTTCAGGCGAAACGATGTGGTGGCCGTATGTTTATACGTGCAGGGTTTTGATCGAATGATAATACTAGCCGGCTTATAATTAAGCCGGATTATTAAATTAGGTATTGATTTAATAATTTACGTATACATATTTCGATATGTACATTCTAGTGTTATCCAGGTTTTCGATCGGACGGTTGGTAATACTGGCGGGCTTAGGATTAAACCGGTTCATTAAATCAGATAATGATTTAATGCTAGTATTATTTTAGTGGTATTATTCTATCTCTTGGGTGTTCGTATTTTGATACGGATACGGGTATATATATACGATAGAGTGTATTCCGTATTTATATGGAAAGACATTCTAGAAGGAGGACACCCCATCATGTATTTTCCATTTTATTTGCAAAATGGAAAATGAAGTGTAAAATAGGAAATGAGGTGTAAAGGAGAGAATGGTGTGAACCATGCTTCAGTAGTATTGACAAATGAATTGTAAATTCATTTGTGCAAACTATTCAAGCATGGTTGTGTTATTTTTATTGAAAAATGGTTTTTACAAAACCATGCTTCATGATTTTCTTCACACAAGAGTTTTCATTCTCAACACAAGGTTCTCTCTCCCCACTTTCCTCTCTTAAGTTCCTCCTCCTCCTCCTTCATCTTTCTCCCTACCATCTCATGGGTTGAGAATCAAGGGAGAAAGAGAGATAGAAATACACTAGAAAAATCACCACATCACCTTAGTAATCTAGACCAGCAAACCAGGTCACTAAGTTACTTCATTTGTGAAGCCAAACTTGAATCAAGAACTCTCGGATGGATCATTTAGGATCAAGAAGGCAATCTAGCAAGGTTGATCAAGGATCCCGAGGAGCTCTAGAAGAGGAGTGAAGACCCGAAGGACACAGATCTTTAGGTATAAGCCTCTATCATAGTAGCTAGATCTCTTTAGCTAGCTGGATTCGGTTTATGGTTAGATTCTAGGATGTGTTTTCTATCGCCGGATTTTAAAAGTTAAAGCTTTTCGTTCCGCAGCGGTCGCGGTAGACGGCCAAGACGCTAGGAAACCCAACATGGTATCAAAGCCGGTCCATAAACCTTAACTAGCTAGTTAGCACGTATTTAGAACTTCGATCGATAGAAATTATCCAAATCACATCTCCGAAACCAGCTTGCTGTTCGAATTTTAAAGTTGTTCAAAAAATATTTTCAGTGGCCTTAAAAATATGTGCATGCTTTTTCAGAGCCAAGAATAAATTTTGAGCACATAGTCACCAAATTTGACCGCTAATCCGTGGCCAAATAGGTCGTTTGGCCGCGGAACCACGGCCAAATTGTCGCAACTGTGCTCCAAACTTTTTCAAGGGTTCAAGTTCATGGAAATGTGATTTTTGGTACATTTGGTTTTTGCCCAGATTTGTTTGTGTACTGGTTTGTACATAGGGATAAATGCGGAAAGTTCTAGTCGATCAAAATTCTAAATTCTTGCTTATTTGTGCATTTGTTTCTGCGACCATGAATATCATTAAGCAGTATAACCCGACTGATTGCTATATGTACAATCAGACGGGTTTACAAACATGATATTCACGTTGATGTTCTGTGTTGCACTGATATTATGGATGGATTGTCGTGGTGGATAGTTTATAGTGCAATGGTAGTTGTACAGTTCAGATTCTGTAACAGCCCCAAATTTCCAATACAAGTTTTTACAAAAAAAATTCAAAATCCATAAAGGGGTATTTATTGCCTGAGCACAAGATAAGTAATTAATTAGCAATTTAATTACAAGAAGGGGCTTGTGGCTCATTGGTAATACCATGCATTGCTGAACCAACCCACCAGACTTCAAATCCCATACCCCACATTATTTTTAATATTATTTTGTTTTTTGAATTTTAGACTACCAACAGTCAACACGTGATAAATCCCAAAAACCCCACTACACCCAATAAAATAAATGCACCAGAGGCTTAATCAGGCGACCCCCTACCTCCTCAGCCCTCGACTCGGCCCGACTCCGGCCGGCGCCGCCGGCCGGACTCGGCCGGACGGCCGAGTCGTTAACACAAAAAACTTGCCTTTTCACCTTCTCAACATCCCTGCACACTCCATTTATTTGGATCGTTTCCAGAGAGCCTATTAACCACCATTTACTCCATTTTTTTTTAATGATTTTTATACATTTTTACATTTTTTAAATTAAAACCCTTCATCTACCCTAACCCTAGCCTAACCCTATAAATACCATCCCTATATACTACCCTCTCACCCCAAACTCTAAGACAACTCTCAAGAATTTTCAAGAAACCTTGTGTACTTTGAAATCGAGCACGAGGCAAATCTACGGCAAATTTTCCGGCGAACTTCCAACGATCATTCTAGGAGCTCCCGGCGACGAAGCAACGCACCGGCGACTCCTCCCGATCCATCTCCCTCTCCTTGTTGTCCTAAGCCCGTAAGTCCCCATCCCACTTCTCTATTCTTTTTCTAAAAATACAGAATTATAAAACCCGACGGAATCAGAACAAATCCGATTTCCGATTCAGATTATTTATAAAACCTCACTTTTCTTTAATACAGTCATGCTTAAACCAATTCATGTTGACTATTAAACACTAATCAGCCATATTGATAAAGTTTCAAATCAAAAGTAATTGCTATTTCATTTTACCGTATTTTCATTTAAATACCACATAGTTTCAATTCTACATATAACATCACAAAACTTGCTATACCTTTAAGTAGATCACGAGGTAATGACCTACCTCCTCACACACTCATATGCAACATAGCACCATACCCTTGGGAACATAGAATACGGGAAAGCGACACATTTTCATTTAAATACCATTTACTTAATAAAACCATTTTTAAACGATTTAGTATTTATACAAATCATTGCAAAGCGCCGCTACAACCCATTTTGGGGAACCCGTTCGGGATGGTGCGGATTATCGCACATCCTCGGGCTTAATAGTGCGAGATTCAAACCCCCGCAAAGAGCATTCGGTCTCGAAAGATTTAAAATACGGTATCTTAAGAAAATGAGATTTTTAGAATATAAAATATATATTAAAATTACTTTTGTATAAATATATGTATATTTATCATTAAAATACCTATTTTGTTATGATATAAATATTCCACCTTTTTCTAAAAATCACAAGAATCAATTTTACACTAAAATACCATGAATTCCATACAAAACCAATATTACAAATAAATACCACTTATTATGAAAATATGATATTTTCACTAGAAATATCACAATTTAAAATCTACATTCATTACAACTCTAAAGACGATTAATAAATACTTGGAGTGTATTTTGAAAACTATACAAGAGAATTTTTACATAAAACCCCCTCAAGTTCTATAATTTACCATAAGGACCCTAGTAAATATAGGTTTAAGCGGGACCAATCTCTTGAGCCTCAGGGAGCCGGAAAAGTGGGTGCTTGCCTATCTAAGGTAGACAACTTAACAACGGTGTTATCAATACGGTAATCGTCTTTGAAAAAGACACAAATCCTGCCGCCCATGTGCATCGGTTACCGATAATATCAAAACAATCAGGACTTCAATTTACTTTTCTAATTGTCTGACTCAGTTTGAGTCTCATTATAATCTGACTTGAATATGATTCAAGTACAATCTACAATCTACAATTTACAATCTACAATATTCTAATTCAACATGATTCCATGAATCCATTATACAACTTGACTTAACCGAACTATGGATATACATTCCATTTACATGATTCTCCAGTTACATCCATTTACATGATTCTACGGTTATATCTGTTTACTGATATCATGGTTTCGGTCAGTCAATTAATTATACAATCAATACAATTTACAATACAAACAAGACATCTCGGGGTTTAAGGGGTAGATTGGTACGGAAGGTGTTAGAAGTGGCACGAGACAGTAAGACTTAATATACCTAACATGAATCCAGTTGCTGTTGTACCATGGTATAAACGGTTCCCTGTACTATACTTGCCTCTAGTCTCTGGCATATAGAGACTCCTCTCGTACACACTGGTATCCTTCTGTACCAAACTACAAACTACAGCGTTAATACAACATTACAACAATATAATACAATTTTAAAAGATACCTTCTTATTCTGTCTATTCTACTTTCCTCTTATCTTTGGGATTTACCGAGCGATCTGTTCGCTGAAGACATTCTATTTCTTTCTTTTTTGAATGTCGTCAGGTGATTTGGACCCGTCAGAGATCGAGCCCACTGCTGAAAACTTGGACCAGTTCAGTGAAGACCCCGAGCTCTAGTCATTGTACACTTTCCATTCAGTACATTCGTTTCTGTTATACCATTATTTAGGCATTGCTTTTTATTCAGTTGTATTTACTTTTAATGCATTGTACAAAAGAATGTTAATAAATAAAATTATTGTTCAGTTTATATCTCTTGTCTCTTGTGCTTACTTTTATATTGCTTAGATACGCTTAGCGTATTTACTTCACAGTAAATACGTAGCGGACCAGTCCCGTCCTCTTCGCCGTATACAGGGAAGCGGGGCGTGACAGATTTATTTGTATATTCATTATTGCGGGGCAAGCATCCGACATATAGACTGTCATTTCTGCCAGATTGTATATTCTTTTATTGGGGCACGACCGGGTTGAGATCGATGTCACCGTTGTATATATATTTTTCTTTTCTGTACTAGGATTACCCCGCGAAGGAGTGCTCTCGCAACCGGGTTCTAGAGGGAAACGAACCCTCATCTCATGGCGTTGATACAGATGGGACCTTACTCTAGAATTGGCAGCCTGTCCGCCGCACTCGTATGGGGTATAGGATGACCCATGGAGGGGTGCTCAAGTTACCAGATTCCATGAAGTGCTGGGTGGCCCATTCACTTTGTTGATTGGGGTTGCCTCACTTCCGGAATTGGTGGGTAACTTGCCGCGCTCGTAGGGGTCTAGGTTTTTCATTGCATGGGCTATCCATACGACCGGGAATGTCGAGTCTCATTTGCGGCTCAAATGAAACCCGAGGCCCCAAGATTATCCGCTATTCCATGCTGCTTATTGTTGTTCTGTGATATTGCTTATATCATGCCTGGGACGAATGGTTATATGTATATTTATATATACTAATAGATGTTGTATATGTTTTGCATCCGCGCTAGCCCTGTCTCCGCTCTGCTGGTAGTTAAGTAACCTAACGGTGCATGACGGGTCCCCGTGGCGAATGCGAATGGCATATACATATATTTTATTTTCGTTCTTTTCTGATGTGATAGGAATTAATTGATAGAACCGCATTGATTTTGATTAATGCAAGAAAAAGAAACCTAAAAGATGTTGTTAGAACAAATTTCGAAAAACTATAGTCATACTCTTTTGTTTTGCATAATGGTATTCAGTTAGGAATATCCCGCATCTCATTCGAGGAGGCAAGGGCCTAGATCCCTTCACGGGGAGTGACCCCTTGAGCGAAAGTTTATGTTATTACTCGGGTTTTTTCAAAACCACTAGTTTTCAAAACTGCTCGGTTCCTTCAACAATATCAAGTTCATTACGTTAAAGGGTTTTTCGCCAAAAACCCAGCTGTAGCCCTCCGTCATTTCAGATAAGCAGCAGTTAGTATTCATGCTATGTACGTTAGTCTCTATTAAGGCAAAGTGAACGGTAGCTAAACGTTGCTTATCTGTTGCATTTTGATGCAATTAATTAGGACAGTGGGATAGCCATGTTGGTCTCTATCAAAGGCTTATGCGGGTGGGTCTAAGTTAATCCAGGATAATGACGGGTTGAACTTGACTTGCGACTTATAGTACGTTGGTCTCTATTAAGTCCATATGACGCTTGGGGCAAAAAACACATCGGGAGTTTCAAATATACAGGAAACTTGCTAGTGTTGCATACCTTCTGGAGTGTGGTACTAAAGTGGCTTCCATCTAGGTTATCATGCGATGATAGTTGGATCCCGATCCTACTGATGAGTAGGATTACTCTTGGGAGATATTTTTCACTTCAAAATTAGCTAACCTATTAGGTGTGTAGAAAAGTGTTAATGGGGCTACGTCTCTGCGGAAACGAGGTTTATTTTAATTAGGTCCATACGAGAGCACGGGGAACCTCCCTCGGAGTACCAACACTCACATGGTTGAATGATTAGCGAACTTGTGAGGTGCAAATGATCCCGACTAGTTTTCCTTTTAAAGATTTGAAGGAAAATTCTAGGAAACAATGGGAGCCATCCCGATTAAATAAACTAATAACCAATCTGATCTTGTAAGAGCGCACGCTGAGTGTATCTTTTCTCTATCTCCAGGTAGCATTCATTTCATGCCCTAAACAAGATAATAAAATGTTTGATTTGACCGAACTAGCTTATTACACTGGGCTGGGGAATGTCGGTTCGGCTCTAATTTGTGACAACCATCACGAGTATAGGCAAAACAAAGAGGACTATAAGGAATTCCAGATAACCCTATTGAAAGAGAAGCATTCTAATGCGTCTTCTTCGGGTGTATTTGTTGAAAATTGTTTTTCGGTCAACCCTACCTCCTGGGTACTAGATACCGGATGAGGATCTCACATATGTAATTTATTACAAGAATTGAGAAAAAGTAGAATGGTTGGACCGAGTGATATGTCCCTCAGAATGGGGAACGGAGCACAAGTTGATGCTACCGCCGTCGGTAAATATCACCTAGTATTGCCAAGCGGCAATATTCTATGTATAGAGTTTAACTCTAACTGAAGCTAATACTTCAAAAAGGTGTTCTCACGTGTTTAACACGTGATCCCAATGTGGGTTTTAATCTGTTTATTTAACGTTTATATGTAAAGCATATAAGCGCTCACGTGTTTAACACGTGAGGTATGTTTAGCTTTTAGTTGTTTGCTTTCGGCACTTATATACTTTGCATATAAGCGCTCACGTTTTTAACACGTGAGGCTTAAAATGTGGGGAATTCTCCTCTTTTTTCTTTCTCCCCTTTTTTATAAGGGAACATGCCCAATGGAGAAATCTAAAAAGATTCTCTTGTGCTGTTTTTTTAATAATAAAATTATATAGCTGAGCTCTGCTTTATCAAAATGGTATAAAATACCAAAATTCTCAAGAAAATCCCCAAACGGATTTGATATTCAGAGCAAAACATTGTTAAACTAAAAATTCAAGAAAATCCTCAAGAGGGATCTGATATTAAATTGCCAGAGTAAAACTCTGACTAAAATCTCAAGAAAATCCCCAAAGGGGAAAAGATCTAATCAGAACTAAGTTCTATGGAAAATTGTCAGAGCAAATTTTTTATTAAAATCTCAAGAAACTCCCTAAAGAGAAAAAGATCTAGAAATCAGAACTAAGTTTTGTGAGCAAACCTCCGTTAAATTGAAATCCCCAAAGGGGAACAGATCCAATCAGAACTAAATTCTGTTATGAAATTGCCAGAGCAAATCTCTAATTAAAATCTCAAGAAAATCTTCAAAGGAGAAAAAGATCTAAAAAAGATCAGAACTAAGTTCTGTAAATTTCCAAAGGGAATATATTATAGCTAAGCTCTATAATTAAAAATGAAGTAATTTTTTAAGAAGAAGACTCTTACCAAAGAAAATTTTGGCAAAGTGGGTCTACAATGTAGATCTGGAAAAGGGTGAAGAACTAAGCTTCAAGAAAACAAAGCTAAATTCTAATGGAGAATAAAATATTCAAGGACAAAGATGAAAGCGCAGCAGTCGCCTAGGGCTCGAAACCCTATTTAAAGGGATGGTAGTTAGTTCAGATTTTTCGTATCCCAAGACGGATCTTATGGCCCAAAGTTGTACACTGTTGCACTCACGTGCAAACCACGTGAAAATAACGGTGGGGGTATTTGTTCCCTCATAAAAAATTGCTTTTTATATCAGTCGGGCCAGAGTCCCATGTGTTTCCCACGTGAGCGCCAATGCTAGCATTTAGTAGGATTAAAAAGTCCAATGTTGGCGCTTCACGTGAAATACGTGAGCACCGGCGTGTAAGGCACATGAGCGCCTGTTATATAAGAATTAAATTTTTAGGCGGTGCCTGTTCCCCTCCGAAAGACGCGGCGGAGACGCGACGGACGTCTAGCCTGAATTTCGGGGCAGATGCTAATTAGTGCTATCCGTCCACCTCTCCGAAAATGCCAAGCTAATTTATGGCACCATGTATCGAAGGTTTAAACGGATGCGGCCGATGTAGCAGACTTCGTCAGATTCCCCTTCGTCTGAGGGGTTTTTGATTGTGGGGACGCTCTTTCCTGCAGGCGCAAGCCCCTGCAGTTAATTACGCTACCGCATCGCGGTAATAACTTTCTCCTTCTCCAGATGGTCACTGTGTGTCGTGTGTGTTTGTTTTGTGTTTGGTTGCCCGTGGATTGTATACGGAGACTAAGTTATGTTGTCGCCCGTAGGGCGTGGACTAGTCCAAATCCGTATCTTTCTTAGATTTAGGTTTGGGGGGTTTGGGTTTAAGGATAGTTAGCCTCATTTGAGACTAAGATCAACTTAAACATTTGTTAAGGATACGTTAGTCTAATTTTTAGACTAAGATCAACTTAACATGATCATTTAGATCCAACAAGAGAGCATTTGGGCTGCCTCTGTTGTTTAGTTTAGGGACATTGCGGTCGATTTCCAGTTTAAGGACATTACGGTCCATTATTAGTTTAAGGACGTTTCGGTCCAATGGTAGTTTAAAGACATCACGGTCGAGGTTAAGGACATCATAGTCCGTGGGTTTAAGGACCCCACAGTCCGATGTTAGTTTAAAAACATCACGGTCGAGATTAAGGACATCATAGTCTATGAGTTTAAGGACCCCACAGTCCAATGTTAGTTTAAAGACATCACGGTCGAGGTTAAGGACATCATAGTCCGTGGGTTTAAGGACCCCACAGTCCGATGTTAGTTTTAAGATATCACGGTCGAGGTTAAGAACATCATAGTCCATGGGTTTAAGGACTCCACCATCCAATATTAGTTTAAAGACATCACGGTCGAGGTTAAGGATATTATAGTTCATGGGTTTAAAGACTCCACAGTCCGTTAAATGTGTGGTTGTCAGGACCCGTCACCTCTTTGAAGACGTTGAGGAATTACAACGACAAATATCAAAAGAGAGAAGAGATGTACCCTCGAACCAAAGTGGATTAAGTGATCTGTAGTCCAATTTGAAACTAAGATCAATTAATTATATTATGAGCACATTGGCTCAGTTGAGTCTGAATTGAGGACTTATGGCCAATTTGGGCTAAGTCCAATTAAGTTTGAAATATTGGCCCTTTTGTTGGACCATTAGACATTTGTCTGGTTTCAACCCACATTATTTAGCAATGCTAGACAAGAGTTTGAGGGCTTTGGTAACAATTTTTTATCTTTGATTGAGCAGTGGACATTATAGGTCTGAATTTTACTCAATTTTGAGATTCAGTTGAAGGGGAGAATTTTGCCTCTGGAGTAGCCGATTTGGCTAAAAGTAGTGTTAAACACTAGAGAACAACAGTGTTAAACATTAGAGATAGAACTCTCAAATTAGTGTTAAACACTAAAAGACAATCAGTGTTAAACACTGGAAATATAATCCCCAATTTAGTGTTAAACACTAGAACATGACAGTGTTAAACACTGGAAATGAAGTTGTTAGATTAGTGTTACACACTAGAAAACACTAGTGTTAAACACTGGGAATAAATCCTTTAAATTAGTGTTAAACACTAAATAGGAATGGGTCACGTGGGGACACCCAGAGGTGGGACCAGATTCCTTTTACTTTGCTTTACAAATAAGTGTTAAACACTTTTTCATCTTTTGAGCATCACGTGTTGACACGTGATGGAGATTTATGCACTGATCATTAAAGCACTTACTAAGGGGTCACGTGGGGACACGTGAGAGCGCCCAAAGCTCATATTTCCTTTGCTTTTTCTTTCTGTGTTTTGTAGGTCACGTGGGAGCACGTGAGGTATTGCCTCAACAATTTTTCTCTTCTCATTTTGGGGGATCTTTTGAGGGGTCACGTGGGGACACGTGACCTAATTCTTTATATGCATGGAGATCTTTCAAGTCTCTTTATTTTTTTAAGAATTAAATTCTTTGTAGGGTTAAACCCTAATCATGATTTTGGAGGAATTAAATTCCTAATACGAAAGAATTAAATTCTTATGTAGGGTTAAACCCTAGTTTTTATTTTAGAGGAATTAAATTCCCGTATATGTTAAAGAATTAAATTCTTGTATAGGGTGAAACCCTAGTTCTGTCTTGGAGGAATTAAATTCCTATAAATTTGGGAGAATTAAATTCTCAATTAGGGTTAAACCCTGGTTTCTGTCCATCTTGAAGGAATTAAATTCTATAATTTTAGGAGAATTAAATTCTCTGAACTCAATCCCCCCTCTAAATTTTGGATCTGCATGGCAGGATCTCAACCCGATGAGAATTAAATTCTCAACTTATGGGAAGATGTGCTTCTGCAGATCTTCAACTAGAGGAAGAACTAAGTTCTTTTGCAAAAGAGTTAAACTCTTAGATCTTTGAGAATTAAATTCTCTTTTCTTTAGAAGTTTTGATTCCCTTTCTTTTCTCACCTAGGGTTTTCTTTGCTGAGAATTAAATTCTCCTTTCTTCTCTCTCTGAATTTTCAAGATGCCAAAATTCTATATCTTTCTTCTCTTCTTGGCTCCTATTTATAGGAGAAGGAAAAGAATCAATTTGTTTAGTAAATCTCACATTGAAAGATTTTGTTTGTTTTCATGATTAATATGATCCTTTAGATCATTCAGTGAATTTTATTCACCGTTGGATTTTCAATCCAGAGATATTCTGTTTGTTATTTTCGGTGAGATTTAGGGAAATCTTTCCTTGTCTAAGATTTTTCTATAAATTGGTGATTTTCAATCACCCTTGGATCTTTAATCCAACGGTCCCCATAATCCTTTTCCATTTGGAAAGATTTTAGAGAATTTTAGAATTTAATTCTGTTAATTTATAAAGCTTTCAAAGCCTATCACGTGTTGGCACGTGACCGCTCCTCCTTTAGAGTTTTAATTCTGTACTTTAATTGGGCTGAAAGGTCATCACGTGTCAACACGTGACCTCTGGTCACGTGAGAGCACGTGGCCTCTGGTCACGTGTGAGCACGTGACCCCCCTTTTGGGGTATTTCTTCAGCCACTTGTTTTACTTCCGATTGCTTAGGATTTTTAACTCTGTAAATAGATCACGTGTCAACACGTGACCCTTGGTCACGTGTGAACACGTAATGCCTCATTGAGGCCCTTATAACTTGATAGAATTAAACTCTGTATTGCTGCTGGGCTAAATACCATCACGTGTCGGCACGTGACCTCTGGTCACGTGAGAGCACGTGGCCTCTGGTCACGTGTGAGCACGTGGCCTCTGGTCACGTGTGAGCACGTGACCCCCTTGGGGTCTCTCTTCAGCCACTTGTTTTACTTGCTTAAAACCTTAACTCTGTAAATAGATCACGTGTCAACACGTGACCCTTGGTCACGTGTGAACACGTGATACCTCGTTGAAGAAGTTCCTGATTTTTAATCAGGGAATAGTGCCCACGTGCATACCATGTAAGAGTCAGTGCTCAAATTAAAGAGGGTAAAATTAAATTCTATATTGGGAATATTTCCTTAAAAATGGGGGACATTCTCCGTTAAATAGAGCCGTTGGATCAAAAATCCGATGGTAGAATTAAATTCTATTAGGGAAAAATATCTTTCTAATCTTTCTAAATGAGAAAGATATTCTCGGTTGGATAAAAAATCTAATGATAGAATTAAATTCTAATTTGGAAAATATTTCTCTGCATCTTTCTAAACAAAGAAATATATTCTCTGTTAAAGAGAGCACCCTTAGATTCAAAATCCAATGGTAATTAAAAATTACCGTTTAACAGAATTAAATTATGTATATGGGAAAATACATCCTTAATCTTGTTAAAAACAAGAATATATATTCTGTAAAACAGAAATTCTCTGAATCAAAATCCAACGGTAAAGAAAAGCAGAGATTAACAATCTCTTTTACCTAATATAAAAAAAACACGGGTTTAACCCTTCACAAAAGAGAACTTAGTTTTTCTTTAGATCTAAGATCTGCAAAGCAGATTTCCCCACAAGTTGAGAATTTAATTCTCATCAGTGATATTCTGTTCTTTAGACTCAGAATCTAGGAGAAAGAACTAGATTAAAAGAAAAGAAGAGAAAAGGAACATACGTTCAATGAATTTAATTTCTCTAAAAACAAGGGCTTAACCCTACACAAAAAAAACTTAGTTCTTATTAAAAGAACAGATGAACTTAGTTCTCCAATAAAAAATGATCTCAGATCTTCAAAACAAAGATCTTGGTGATCATTAAGGGCCAAAACGCCATTAACAGAGATTAAATCTCTAAAAAAAGGAGTCCAGCGCCTCACATGTTTCCCATGTGAGCGTCGAACAAAAAGAGCTCAGCGCCTCACATGCTTCCCACAAGAGCGCCCTAAACAAACTGCTCGGCGTCTCATATGAAACATATGTGAGCGTCCAAAAATAAATATTTAGCGCCTCACATGCTTCCCACGTGGGCGCTCAAAGCAGAACGCTCAGCGCCTCACGTGCTTCCCACGTGAGCGCCGAACAAAAGAATGCTCAACGCCTCATGTGCTTCCCACGTGGGTACTCAAAGCAGAACGCTCAGCGCCTCACGTGCTTCCTACGTGAGCGCCGAACAAAAGAACACTCGGCGCCTCACGTGCTTCCCACGTGACCATTGAACAAAAGGAGCTCGGCGCCTCATGTGCTTCCCACACGAGCGTCCAAACAGAAGACTCAGCGCCTCACATGAAACACATGTGAGCGCTGCATTATAGTGCCGAGCGCTATAAATTTAGTCAAAATAACTAAGTGCCTAACACTGATTGGGCAGCGCCCATGTCTAAGCGTCTCACATGATACACACGTAAGCGCCAGAGCAGCAAATAAGTGCTTAGCACTTCTGAACAAAAGGAGAAAGCCCAATACTGATCCTAAATTAGCTAAATCCCTCTGAAGTTCTCTTCCAGCTGAGCCCAAATGCTCTTCTTAGATCTTAACTAAAAGTTAATGATCCTTAAAATATTGCTAAGCTGATCTTAGTCTCAAATAAGACTAATATATCCTTAGTTAAAATAAATTGAGCCCAAATGTTCATATATTTAAGTCGATTTTAATCCCAAACTAGATTAACAGACCTTAAACAAAACAAAATATTTTTGAACTGGTGGAATACATACAACTTAAGTTCAAACCCAACATATATACGGATGCGGACTAATCCGCGCCCTATAGACGACGACATAAAATAGTCTCCGTATACAATCCACGGGCAACCAAAAATAAACAAAAACACACACGACATGAAGTGACCTTCTGGAGAAGGAGAAAGTTGTTATCGCAACGCGATAACGTAACTAATTGCAGGGGTTTGCGCCTACAGGGAAGAGCGTCCCCACAATAAAAAAAACCTCACAAATGAGGGGGAATCTGATGAAGTCTGCTACAACGGTCGCATCTGTCCAAACCTTCGGTATACGGTGCCATAAATCAACTTGGTATTTTCGGAGAGGTGGATGGATGTGTCCAAATAGTATCTGCTCCCAGATTCAGGCAAGATGTTCAATCACAGTTCGTCTATGTTTTCGACGGTAAACACCACTAAGTGGGAGCTTTCCACCCCTTTCACGTGAGGAGGAGGATCCCATTTAGTGGGAGCCCCTGCTCCTTCTCACGTGATGGGGAGGCTTGGGAGCCCCTTTCTCCCTCTCACCTAAGGGGGATGGAAGCTCCCACTTAGTGGGAGCTCCCCCTTTTTGTAAATAAATAAAATAAAAAATTTATATATATAATAAAATTAAAAAAATTTAAAAATAATATTTCTTTGAATAAAAGAAATCTTTTGTCATAAATAGAATAAAAAATGAAATGACCACTTCGCAATTGAGTTCGCATGACCCGTTTGACCTGTTAATCGGAGATTCTCTCGCTCCAAAAGCGATGGGTAATTAACGTCGGCTTAGTCCGCGGCTGTCAGAGATTTGGATCTCCACAATCAATAAACCCCAGCCTACCCTAAGCAGGGGGATTCTGTATGACGCATGACAAGCGACGCACATTTCTAGCTCAATAGAGTGACAAAAAGCATTCTACAACTCTCTCATAACCTACAAATGACCTTTCGTTTCCTTCAACTCTCAAATGAATGGTGACCTTCTAATTTCTCTTTAACTCCCACTATGAATTCATATTGATTGGAATTAATATGACATAATTTCTTATATGTTCATCTTACTCTTTTCTTCTTCTTCCTTTAAGAAAAAAGAGAGAAGAACAACTCCTCCTTCCCATCCCCCCAATCTCTTTCTTCTAAAAATTCTAATCCAATTTCCTTTAAATCTGAGAAGAGCTCTAGGACATCCGGTGTCATCGGAGTGCCCTCTGTTCATTAGAATTTGAGATGAGCTAAACCGAATGATTGTACCATTCGCACATTCCTTAGGCCATCAAGACTTGATTTCGCCGCTAGAACCGAATCAACTATATGGTTGCTATACCGTATTACATATCGAGTAAGTCCCCTCTTCATCCTCATCCTCCTCTCCTTTGCCTTATTGCTACATGTTACCTTCTTATTTCCATATCTCCATCATGTCGATACTTGTTATGCTCGGTTAATTTATCGTTTAAATAATACCCATAAAATAATATGCTAGTAGGTGTTTACGCGTAGATTTCATGATAAACGCATATACTTGCTTTACATATGTTAACTCATATTATTTGTCGCTGAAATTATAATCATTTATATTTAATTTTTGCATAAAAAAACAAAGTTACAAATAAATATTATGGTGTTCGTTCTTTCTTAAAATATGACCATAACATCTTTACCTTCAAATTAATTTTTAGAATTTTATTGTGACACTTGTAAAACCCAAGAAAATTATTAAGACCTTAAACAGATCTCTAGGAGTGCTGTAAAAATTTCAGATCGAACCGCATAACGATTTAGGAATTACGTCGTCTTTTTATGCACTGTTTTTAAACTCAGAAAACCGCTTTTATCGGTCACCTTCGAGGACATATAACTCGGTCTATCGGTATCCATTTTGAATAAACTCAAGTGTTTTGAACATCTAGATCGAAAGATCTAGAATTTCTTAGTTATATAGATTTCCTGAAAATTGATATAAATTATAGAAAACTGAGTTACAAAGTTAAGCGACGAATCTGGACAGAAACTACCCTGATTCGCACATTTTTTTAAATAGGACATAACTCGAACTCTTGATATCCGTTCGTGACAAACTTTAGTTGTATAGATTCATAATTAACAGACTACATACTCGGTGACCCAGAAATGAATAGAACAACCCGATATATGCTCTGCAATACAACACATAGTTGCTGTCCAGAAATCAGAATTTCTGTTTTAAACCCTGATATTAAAATGACCATAACTAAAGCTTCAGGATTCAAAATCGCGCGGAACTTAGTTATTTAGATAAGTATATCGAAATACCTACAAGTTTCTAATAATTGTAGAAACCTGACAGAAATTGACTCAAACTATATTTTAAAAATGTGTGACGGTATTGGACAGATTCTGATCTATTCTGCGTCACGATACGAAAATGTGTATATCTCCCAAACCACTAGTCGTAATTAAACGAGGCTTGAACTCACGTTTGCACATCATTTAGGGCTATATTTCTTGTTTAATCTCTAAATTCAATTGATTTGAGTAGTTAGTAAATCACAACACTTCTTTACAGCCTTGATTCCTGATTATTACTTGAATGCTATACTTGTCTCATTTCTTACCATTCGAACATGTGTACGCTTGTTTCTTGATCCCTAAATTGTTACATGTATATAATGACATGATTAGATATTATATGCTTTACGTGAACCTTACCCGAACCATGAATACGTGTATACATGAATACTTGAACTTGACATGAATACTTAAAATTGACATGAACTCGACTTAAACTTGTATCATTCATAGATTAACATTTTTCATAGTTTAACATACGCGGGGTGTTGAGGTAGTTTGAGTTGTGAGTTTGATCAACAGAATCTCAGGAGTCACATACTAACACTCTTGAATCCTAACACATGAACTCTTGAAATTGGTCCGTGTTTCCTTACACCTGGATGATAGCCTTGGGTAAGAGAATACTCCTGCGGTGGTTGACATTGACACTCGAACTGACATTAGATTAGCTTACCCTTGTAGTGATCTCTTTAGACCACAATGCCAGTTATTTCATGCTCATCAGTTATACTTGTTATATGCTTATGTTAACCGATACCATGCCTATACTGCAGTGTCATGCTTATATAGTTTGCCATGCTTATATAGTTGCCATGTTTACTTGACATATCATACCTATTATTATGTTAGGGTTGTTTAGAACGGCAAATTTTTGAAATTGACATGGATGATGCCTCCCGAAACCTCGCTGCTTTGATACATTAACATATATGTGATATATGTTAATTGTATTGTTTTCTTTTAGCACACAAAATATATATGTGATATATATTAGTGTGTCATGCTAGGTTACACATGCAACATGGAAGTATGAGACTCACACCATGCTAGGTTTAATGTTAAGGTTTATATTTATTTATTAAGTAATTCAAAATGGTGGAAATTGTCATGGCTTGGAGTTTGGATGAAGCTTGTAGAACATTGACTAAGTCCACATGTTTTGTCTTGCTTAAGATATTTATTAACCTAACCATAACACTTAGCCATGGTTTAGTCTCTACAAGGGTTAGTGTACGATATATACTCACCATGGTTGCATTTCTAACCTCATGAGTTCATTCTTTATCTCATCACTTCATCTTCTTCCTCATGAGAAAAAGGCTTGCTAGCTTTTTCTTAGGTGATGAAATATTGTGAGAAAAAGAAATACTTAAGTGAGCTAATATTAGTTAATATAATTTAATATATCAAATATATAATTCTATATCAAATTATTAAATTAACACTTGATTTAATAATCCGTCTATATCACATATAACCGACTAATATCAAATGTAACAACTTATCGAATCAACACTTGATCCGATAACCCGGCTATATCACATATAACTGACCGATGTCATATATCGCGAGAATGCGGTATCACATACGCGCATTAATCTCGGTCCCGCACATATCACATATGTGCTCCTACTTCGTTTCGCATGAACCGGGAAACCTCTGTGTCGGACTCTAAAGACTCGTCAATACGCCGGCAATAGGTGATGATCATATCAAACACCCACAAGCCGCAAGCAGTCTGCTAAACGTAACGGCCGCCCGGGTATTGAGCGATCAGAAGATCAACAAGCAAGCCTGCTCATACTCCTGCGAATCCAATCAGTAACATTACCGTACAATCCGGTCTCTTCGTCAGATATGTCGCATATCACATCCTGGGGATGGTATAACGTCAGACCTTAATAACCTGATAAGTCATGCCGATGCAAGGTCCATAACGGTTCGAGAAATTACTAATAACACTTACCAGTAAATCTCAGCAATCCTGGCCAGGGATTTCATGTTATGGCCAATCGAGCATTGCGCAACATCAACTCCCAATACTGAGAGAGACGAATCCCCTCCTATCACCCATTGCCTCCATGTGACTCGGGACTGTACCCAAAAACCACCTTTGTTGCACGATCTCTTGACCGTGGTATAGTGGAAATCAAAATACAGTAGGAATCACACGAGACTCTATGACGATCTCGGGTCGACAGACTAACCTGTACCAGTGTCACCAGAGAACTGCTATCTAATGATAGGTATAATACCATCTAGGAGTTCTCGGTGAGTCCGTTCAGTGTACCCAGTCTCCACTGAGCACCCGTATACCTTCTCTGATGTCAAACACCAATGAATATGGGATCATTGTAACATCTTAGGTTGTGATTAAGGGTTATTATGCCTTAATGTGGGGTTTTTAGTAAAAAGTTTACCAAATCGGTTTTCAAATATTTTATAAGATTTAATGAACATTTTTCTAGAATTTAGTTTGGACTGCACACACTTGTGCATGTTAACTAGGGTTAAGTTTGGGGTTAAAACCATGCTTAGATAGCCATGGTGGTCTAACCCGTTTAATTAGGGTAATAGGATTTAATTAAGTGTATTATTTTTTTTAAAAAATATATTTTGTGATAGGGGTTGACTTGTGAATGAGGGAGAGAGTGAGAGCATGATGGCATGAGCCATAATGGGTAATGATGAGAGAGAGAAGGGTTGACTCTTACACCTTTCTTTTCTTTCTTTTTTTTCAAATCAATTTTTCTCTCATTTCTCTTTCTCACTTCTCTCTCCCTCTCACTCACACACACACACAGCAGAAGCAACAGCAGTAGCACCAGCTTCAGCAACACTAGCAACAGCAACAACAACACCACCACAATAGCAACAGCAGTAGCAAGCAGCAACAGCAACAGCAAGCAACAGCTGCAGCAGAACCCCCTTCTCTTCTTCTTCTTCTTCTTCCTGCATCCTATGATCAAGTGTGGTATAATTTCTTAAACTCAACTCCTTTCTATTGCTAGCATGTGGTTATTTTAGCTTCGGTTGGTGTTTAATGTGGATCTTTGTGCTAGTTTATGGTTTAAGTGGGGTTTAAGCTAAATTGGGATTTTTATGGCTTAATTGACTTAGGTAGGTGTTATTAGTGTTGTTTTAACCTAGTAGTATCACTAGTTTTCGCTAAATCAACTTAAGGTCGTAAATTTGAAATTTTAAAATACGGTTTAGAAGCAAATTGTAGGATATTTGAGATCTGCTGCATCTGTGATCTTTTTCTAGTTTAGCAAACATGTTTAGATCAGTGTGCATGCTTTTTAGAGTAGTGTGTGGGATTTCTTGCTCGTTTTCCTCCCCGAAATCCGGCGACTTCCCTTGATTTTCCGGTGTCGCCGGCCCCCCTATTGAGTTGAGTGTTGGTGCTGTGCTGAGTGGTGCCTGTAGGTTGTTGTCTGTGTTTGGTATTGTTTGGGTTTTGGGTTTTTGCTGTTGGTGAAATCTGGGAGAGTTTGGTTAGTTGTAGTGTTTTGTGGACTTTGACGATATTTTGATGGTTTAGTTGGAGAATAAGGTAGGCTAGGGTTTTTAAGGTTAGATTAGCTCTAGTGTGTACTGTTGGTATCACTAAATTCTTATAAATTCACCAAATTTCACAAAATACCATAATGTTGCAAACTAAGTGTTTTAAAATGTTTTGTAAAACTAAACTTTAGGATACTAGAATCTGTTGTATCTGGGGTTATAATTTTAGTAAGCAAACATATACACTAGCCTATACATTGTGTAAGGAATATAGGGTAGAAGTCTGGACCTTTTTTACCTGAGTTTGGCCGATAGCCTATCCTTAGTGGCCGACCCAATTGGTTAGGAATTTGTTGAATTTTTGCAGGTAGTTGTCTGTAGGTATTGTGAGGGGTTTGGTCTTGTTTGATTTTCTTGTTTTTGCTCCAGATTAAATCTGGGACCGTTTACCTATATTTAGCGTAGCGGGACTTGCGCGACACGTATGATACGAAACGAGTTGGTGTGCTGTGTGTCACAGCGTGTCGCAGTGGTTTTTGACGTATGCACACACGTTACGTATACGCACGCGTTTAGCTTGCGACACTAGTTTTTCGTGTAGTCTTGACATTACGTTTTTGCAGGATTTTGCCTTATGTGTGTACCTTGTGTAAATTCTAGGTTCGTAGGCGGGGACTTCGAGTGCCGCAGAGAAAGGAAAGCAGGTGGTTGGATACACGTAGCACGAGATCACGGGTGAGTAGATGTAACATCTACGGGGGGAAATCGTTTGGATGGCGCAAAACGCCCGATAGTTTGAATAATTTAAAAGACTTCTAGTGGTACTAGTAATTATGAGTATAATGCCTACTTAAACATCTTGCTGCATTCATGATATTATATATTTATATACATGTGCGAACTCATTTCATAGGACACTGCACTATTGTCAGGGTTTTATGCAGCACGAGCACTATTCATGCGGACACACACGTCTTGGTAATTGCTATACCACAATACTAGATAACTTGTATAACCTAAAATCTAGAACAATTTCACCATATATGATGTTTAAACCTGTGCTGGTGCATTTAAATTCCTCAGGATGAACATGTAGGATTGCTAGTCATTTGCATGTACCTCATTACATCATCCGTTCATGCCTAGCCTATTAGTCATACATTGCAGTTCGATTTGTTGATACTATAGGCATTCATTGTCATTGACATATGCACTTATGATGATTTTCTTGAGGATTTCAGCACTTGAGATTTATGAGATTTTTGGGAAAAGCCGTAAGGATTTAATAAACCTGATATTATTTTAAACATTGAAAGTTGCGGTTTTTCTCGTGATATGATACATGTATCGTCCACCATGAGTTTTCTATTGGTTTTCGAGACCCGTTTCGAGAAGTTGGATGAACCGTCTCGGATACATGGTGGGCCCAGTAAGGTACCCCAGGGCAAGAAGATCGAGGTGTAGACGATGAGCCTGGCAGGGGCAGACTACCTACCGGTGATTGTTGGCACGGCGGATATCCAGAGGATACCGACCATGGCCGTGAGATATTGATACTTTGAGATGGGTCAGCCGGACGGCTGGGCCCTGAGATACTGTGATATGGATACATGAGATTTGAGATAGTTTTTTGAGGTGTCGATACTGGACACGGATTTTTGTTGATTCTATTGATATTATGCTGATATTTCAAAAGAGAGATTTCTAAGAAGAAAATAATGATTTCTTATATCTACATATTCAGATAACGAGTTGATTCATGTTGCATACATACCTGCTAGCACATCATGGCAGATTAGTATTGTACATTGATTCATGTTGCATACATATTTGCTAGTATATCATGCCATATCAGTACTGTTGATACTATGACACTTGTGTGCATGCTTACGATAGCCTTTATAGATGTTGTTTATTACTCACGAGTTGGCAACTCACCCCCGTTGTGCCACAGCCTTTTTGCAGGTCCGCTCCGTCAGCACAGAAGCGGCGGACCCACTTGCTCCTTTTGCCTGGACCTGAGGCTGTTGCTCGTATGTGGGTTATGATATCATTTTGGTTTCCACTTTGTATATTCATTGTATCTAGAGTACTCTATCTACTGTACCTGCTATTTGCATTGATGTATATTGACCTAGAGACGAGACAGTGAGATTTATGGACTTTTATGTTATTTCTCTGGGTCGAGCTCACTTGAGACGACATGATGCTTATTAATTGTGCCTTTTATACTTATTTTGCACATTGCTGATTTATATTGCGTGGGATTTGAGTTCGCTTCGGCGAAGAGCTAGCTCCCGCTTGGGGATGCCTTATTTCATGTTCTATATATATTCCTGTTTTGTACCCGTTTTTGGGCCAGTTTTTATAAAGGAGACTCTGCCGAAATTTTTGGAAAAATGGAAGTTACATTTGAAAAGCTTGAGATGACTTATTTGATTAAAATCGCTTTCAATAAATTGGTTTTTCCTTCACTCTATTGCTTAAATGGGTTTTGATTTCTGGGTTTTGGCTTACTTATTTTACGTACGCCTTGAGACATTTCGTAAGTTAAGTGCCAGTCACGTTCCGTACCTTTCGGGCGTGACAATCATCCATCGCCCATCATATAGTCTACTATGTAGTATCGATGCCCTGTCTCGATACTCCCACGATTAGGAACAATCTAAGGATGTACTTACCGACTACCTCTGCCCCACTAGTATGATCTGCATCATAATCCTGGTAGTCAAGTACTCATCATAAGGGCTTTATCAACATGTAATAGAGAGATAATAAGTGTACATGTTAAGATAAAGTGCAACCAGATAGCATACTATCATGTCGAGCAAGAAAGTCCTCCCTATATATGTCCAAGCATCCACTACAATATATATCGCATGTACAGTAATGGCCTCTAGGGCATACATATAACTAACAATCTCTCACTTGCACTAAGGACATCTGTTGTAGTATCCAATACCCAACAATATAGCAGTGGTTGTAGTATCCCATACTCAACCATCCCACAGAAGTCTCTCTAGGGGTAAGGCCTTTGTGAGTGGATCCGCTGTGTTATCCTTCGTGTCTACTCTCTTTATCTCGATCCCTTGGAGATCAACCAACTCCCTGATTAGGTGATACTTCCCTCAGAATATGTCTGGAACGCTGATGGGAACTGCATTCTTAGGCCAAAACCACAACTCCATTGTTATCACAATAACAATTATTGGACGCTCAATGGTAGGAACTTTGTTCATCTTATGAACAAGAAATGCCCAGACAGCCACTTTAGCAGCATCATTGGTAGCAATGTATTCAGCCTTTATCTTCTAGTATGTCACGGTATCTAGCTTAGAACTCTTCCAACATATCGTCCCTCTACTGAGGGTAAAGACAATGCCTGTGACTGACACTCTGTCGACCTTATCACTCTGGAAGCTCGAACCAAGAACATTCATTTAGTGCTTCTGAAGTACTTAAAAATGTCCTCCACAGATGTCTGGTGATTCTCCCAAGATACGATTCATTCCTGATCACTGCACCTAGTGAGTTTGCTACATCTGGTCTGGTACATAACATCGCATACATGATAGAGCCTACTACCGAAGCATAGGGTATCCCTTGCACGCGAGCTCTCTCCAAATCAGTCTTGGAAGACATCTTTTTGGAGAAAGTGATTCCTCGGTAAGTGGGCGAACCACCACGCTTAGAATCTTCCATACTAAACTCTTTTAGTATGGTATTATTATACCTGGATTTGGGACACTCCCAACATCCACTTAGATCTATCCCCGTAGATCATAATCCATAAGATGTAGTAGGTATCATCCAGATCTTCTATTGAGAATCCTCGTGATAAGAGGAGCTTGACCGAGTGTAGTATAGGAAACCATTTCCTATCAAGAGTATGTCATCTACGTACAATACGTAGAAGACAACCTTACTCTCTACAACCTTCTTGTATATACAAGGTTCATCTACCTTTTTGATAAAGTCAAACTCTTTAACTGCCATATCATGCATGCTCTAATCTTGATGGACTTAAGCATAGCTTTGAAAGTCTTAATTTTTCCATTTACACCAAGAATCTTCTCAAGATCAATTTGCTCCCAATGGGTTTTACCCCTTCAGGTGCAACATGCAAAGTCATACTTTGTTGGTGTACATGGATTCCATCTTTGATCGCATAGCATCCAGCCATTTTACAGAGTCGCTACTCGTGATGGCCTGTCTAAACCTAGTTGGGCCATTATCTCATGATGCAATCCTCGCTCCCACTGTCACCGAGAAGATCGTAGTATCTCTCAAGTGGATGAGGAACCCCACCAGATTCGCGGAGAGGCTGAGGTTCGTTGGAGACTATTGAATCCTTTGGTTTCACCAAATCATCAGCTGTTAGTTTGTCTTGCTGGAACTCTTTCCAGTTCTACCTCATGTCCACTAATTTCTTCACAAGAAAATCCTTTTCTAAAAAGGTGGTATGCTGAGAAACAAAACACATTTTGCTCCTCGGTTACGTAGAAGATATACCCTTGCAAATGTTTGGGATATCCAACAAACTTACATAGAACTGACCTTGTCTCGAGCTTGTCCTGATTTTGCTTTTCAACATAGGCCGGACAACCCTATATCTTAACTCGTTTAAGATACAGTCTCTTCCCATTCCATATCTCATATGGAGTGGTACGCACCGATTTGGATGGAATCCCATTCAATAGGTATGCAGCTTCTCAAGTGCATAACTCCAAAAGAAAACACGTAACTCAGCAATACTCATCATAGAGCGCACCATATCTCATAGGGTGCGATACCTCCGTCCCGATACACCGTTGTACTATGGTGTACTCGAAGGAGTAAGCTGAGAGAGAATTACATTCTCCATTTAGAAACTCCAGGAACTCCATGTGCAAATATTTGCCTTCTTGATCACGTCGTAGGACTTTAATACTTCTGCCCTTTTAGTTTTTAATCTTCAAGCTTATATTCCTTAAATTTCTCAAAAGTTTCAGTCTCATGTTTCAACAGGAACACATGTCCGAATCTTGAGAGATAGTTGATGAATTTAATAAGGTGGCAAGAACCAACCCTGGCATTTGTAGACATAGGACCATATACATCATTATGTATTTGTCCCAAGAGTTCAGTAACTCTTTCTCTGTTTCCAGTAAACGGAGTATTGATCATTTTACCTTTGAGACAAGACTGGCAAGTATCATAAGATGAAAATTCGAACAGATTCTCATATTCATCCTTATGTAACTTAGCTGGTCGTGTCGCATTGATATGACCTAGTCTACAATACCACAAGAAGGATTTGTTCATTTCTGAACTACTTCTCTTGTGTGTGTTCGGTATACTTTGAACTGCGGTTTGATTTAGAACGTATATGCTATTATATAACGTGCCTGATCCAATCAACTCTTGATTCAGGAAAATGTTCACAACATTATCCTCCAATACAGAATTATATTCTTTTTTAACTCGTTAAAGAAACCGATGTAATGTTGTATATTAGGTTCGGTATGTAATAACATTCGTTCAGAATCAATGTATTAATACAAGGTGATATTTTCCAACTGATTTGGCTGCAACAATTGCTCTATTCTCTAACACTTAGAGATATATCACCCATTCTCAGTTCTCCACCTTTCTGTAGCCCATGTAACAATTATATTTGTGGGATCCTAATCCGGTATCTCATACTTAGGACGTAGAGGATACTGAGAAACAGTTCTTGGTAATGAACACACCCGAAGAATACGCATCAACATGCTCATTCCTCGATTGGGTGGTATGGGAATCCGGATATCCCCCTATTTCCTGCTCGGACTTATAACAATTATAAGATAGAGCGGAACCAACGTTCCCCAGCTCAGTATAATAAGTAGGTTCGGTCAATACATCCATATTATTATCGTGATTAAAGCGTGACATGGTCGCTACCAGGAGAGAGAGAGAGAAGAAAACACTCTCCGTGCGCTCTTACAAGATCAGGTTGGTTATTTATTTTATCTAATCAGGATGGCTCCCACTGTTTTTATCAAATCTTCCTTCAACCCCTAAAAGGTAAGACTAGCCGGGATTAATTACATCCTATAAGTTCACCAATCTTTCGGCCAGGCCAGTGTCGGTACTTTGAGGGAGGTTCCCCGTGCTTTCTATCACGCCCCGCTTCCCAGTGTACGGCGAAGGGGATTGCGACGAGGCCGCTACGTATTTACTCCGAAGCAAATACGCTAAGCGTAACTAAGCAATATAAATAAAAAAATGCACAAGAGACAAAAGAAATGAAAAAACAACTTTATTTATTAACATTCTTTTACAGTGCATGGAAAAGTAAATACATCTGAATGAAAGCAATGCCTAAACAGTGGTATAACAGAAATGAAAAGTACTGAAATAAAATGTGTACAATGAAGCTAGAGCTCTGGGTTGTAGGTAAGCTGATGCAAGTCCTTGCTGGTAGGCTCGATCTCTGGAAGATCCGAAACACCTGACGACATTCAAAGAAGAAGAAAGAGAAGGAATGTCGTCAGCGAACAATCGCTCGGTAAGTCCCAAAGGTAAGAGAGAAGTAGAATAGACAGAGGGTAAGAGAGAGAGTGTGTAGCTTGTAAAGTGGTATTATATTTTTATAATGTTGTATTTAGTGTTAACGCTGTTGTTTGTAACTTGGTACAAAAGGATGCCAGTGTATACGAGAGGAGTCTCGTTTGCCCCGGAGACTAAGGTATCAGGTACTCTAGGAACCGTTTATGCCACGGTACAACAACAAAGGAATACAGGTTAGGTGTCTTATGGTTGCAGTCTCGTGCCACTTCTAACACCTTCCGTACCAATCTACCCCTTAAACCCCGCGATGTATTGATTGTATTATTTGTGTTGTATTGTAAATTGTATTGTCTTGTATAGATGGATGACTTGCCGAAACCATGATATCAGTAAATGGATGTAAATGGAGAATCATGTAAATGGAAGTATATTCATGGTTTGGTTCAGTCAATACAGATTGAATATATTGAATATATGGATTCATGGATTCATGTTGAATTGCAATATTGTAGATAGTACTTGAATCGTATTCAAGTCAGATTAATTATATTGAGACTCGGTCTGAGTCAGAACAATTAGAAAAGAAATTGAATCCTGAATTAGATTTTGGTGTTATCGGTAACCGCTGCACATGGGCGGCAGCATTTATGTCTTTTTCAAAGACGATTACCGTGTTAATAACACCGTTTGTTAAGTTGTCTAACTTAAATAGGCAAGCACCCACTTCTCCGGCTCCCTGGGTCTCAAGAGATTGGTCCCACATAAACTTATGTTTATTAGAGTCCTTATTGTAATTTATAGAACTTGAGGGGGTTTTATGTAAAAATAATTTTGTTTAATTTTCAAAATACACCTCAAGTATTTTATTATCGTCTTTAGAGTTTTCATAGATGTAAATTTTATATATGTGATATTTCTAGTGAAAATAATCTAATTTCATAATATAGGGTATTTAATTGTAATATTGAACTTGTATGGATTTTCATGGTATTTTCATGTAAAGTGATTCTTTTGATTTGGAAAAGCTGGAATATTTATATTATATCAAAGATAGATATTTTGATGATACATATTTATATATATTTATATAAAATAATTTTTAATATATTATATTTCTAGAAATCTCATTTTTCAAAGATATTTGTATTTTTAAATCTCTCGAGACCGAATGCCCCTTGCGGAGGTCTGCATCTCGCACTACTAAGCCCAGGGATGTGCGATAATCCGCACCATCCCGAACGGGTTCCCCAAAATGGGTTGTAGCGGCGCTTTGCAAAGATTTGTAAAAATACATATCTTGTAGAAAACGGTTTTAATAGTAAATGGTGTTTATATGTAAAGTTTCGTTTTCCCGTATTCTATATTCCCGAAAGGTATTGTGCTATATTTCATATGAGTGTGTGAGGAGGTAGGTCATTATCTCATGATCTACTGAAAGGTATAGCAAGATTATGATGTTTTAATGTCGAAATTAAACTACATGGTATTTTACTGAAAAGGTACGATAAAAATTGCAATAAAAAATATTTTGCTATGAAATTTATTCAACATGTTTTGTTAATGATTAATAGTCAAGATGTAAGAGTTTAACATGATTGTGTTAAGAAAAATTGAAGTTTATAAAGAAAACCGAATCGGAAGTCGGATTTAACTCCGCTTCCGTCGGATTTTAGAAATATGTGTTTTTAGAAAAGAATAGAGAAGAGAGAGGTGGGACTTATGAGCTTAGAGATTAGAAAAGAGGGAGAGCAAGCGGTAGGAGGCGCCGGTGCGTCGTTTCGTCCCCGGGAGCTCCTAAGGCTGTCGTCAGAATTTCGCTGGAGCTTTCGCCTTTTGCTAACTTCAATTGCACACTAAAATTCTCTAGAGTTTTCTTGAGAGTTTGGACAGAATTGTGAGTGAGGGGTGTGTGTTTAGGGGTGGTATTTATAGGGTAAAGCTAGGGTTAGGGTTAGATGAAAGGGTGAATTGAAAATTGTATTAAAATGTATTAAAAATGTATTAAAATGGAGTAAATAGGATTTTAAAGGGGCTCTGTTACTGTGCAGGACAATTAAAGTATACAGGGGTACTGGGGAGGTCAAGAGTCAGACTTTTCATGTTGGGGACTCGGCGGTCCGGCCGAGTCCGGCCGGCGGCGGCGGCCGAGTCGCCGGCCGACTCGGGCCGAGTCAGGGCCGGGGTCGTCGTGTAGGGTTGCTAGGCACACGCACAAGGGTCTACGAGGCATCAACCATGCCCGATTTAAAATTTAGCCATGCTGAACAACCCTAAACAAGATCTTTAAACTAGAGTTTATGCGAAACTAAGCATGTTAAATACTTTAACACTAAGTGAGAGAGATTACAACCTTTGTAGATCCGGTCCTTCACTTCTTAAGCTCCGTGTTGAGGCCCCTTCACTGCGATCATCGTGTTCCGGACTCTCGAGAGGCTCCACGAAGAGAAAGATGCAGTCTTGCTTCCAATCTTCGATAACGAAGATGATCTACCTTGAAGTTTCATTAACACAAGCTAACACTCACTAAATGAAGTGAACACTCTCATCTAAAGGGTAAGGGTAGATGAGGATGATGAAGTAAGATTTTTGCTCTCTTTTATTTTCTCATTCTCACTCATTTTCATCACTTGGAAAAAAGCTAGTAAGTTTTTTCCATGAAAAGTAGAAGGAAGAAGAAGAAGAAGAAGAAGAAGAAGAATATAATTCCTTTTGTGATGAATAATGAAAGGATAAAGATGATCAATAATGCAACCAAGGTTGACTAAACCTCTGTATAGAATTAACCAAGGCTAGGGTTTGGGTTAGGTTAAGAATGAGTAACTTGAAAATATCTTTGCAAAAACAAAAGAAAACCTTCTAGAAATATCTAGAAAGTATTAACCCAAATCAAACCCTAATCTTGTTTAATCTCTACTAAATATGTTGCATTAGTTATCATATCATGTTACAATATTATATATCACATATATAATATTTATTGCAACAAAAGAAAATAATACAATTAACATATATCGCATATATATCAATATATTACCCGAGTGAGAAAAAGAATCTTTTAGTGAGCTAATATTAGTTAATATAATTTAATATATCATATATATTATTATACTTTAAATTATCGAATCAACACTTGATCCGACAATCCGGCTCTATCGCATATAACTGACTAATATATCATTTACCGATTCATCGAATCAACACTTGATCCGATGACCCGGCTGATATCAAATATCGTGAGAATAGAATACGGTATCACATATCGCATTATCCTCGGTCCTACACATATCACATATGTGCCCCTACTCCGTTTTGCCTGAGTCAAGAAACCTCTGTGTAGGACTCTAAAGAATCGTCAATACGCCGGCAGTAGGTGATGATCATATCAAACACCCACAAGCTGCAAGCGGTCAGCTAAACGTAACAGCCACCCAGGTATTGAGCGCTCAGAAGATCAACAAGCAAGCCTGTGCATTCTCCTGTGAATCCAATCAGTAACACTCCCGTACAGTCCGGTCTCGTCGTCTGATATGTCGCATATCTCGCCTGGGGGTGGTAAACGTCAGACCCCAGTAGCTCGATAAGTCGTGTCGATATGAGATCTATAACAGTTCGAGAAACTACTGATAACACTTACCAGTAAATCTCAGCAACCCTGGCCAGGGATTTCCAGTTATAGCCAATCGAACACAGCGCAACATCAACTCCCTATACCGGAAGAGACGAATCCCCTCCTATCGCTCATTGCCTCCATGTGATTCGGGACTGTACCCAAAAGCCACCTTTTTGCACGCCCTCTTGGACGTGGTATGATGGAAATCAAAGCACAGTGGGAATCACACAAGACTCTATGACGATCTCGGGTCAACAGACTACTCTGTACCAGTGTCACCGGAGAACTGCCATCTGACGTGAGGTATAATACCATCTAGGAGTTCTCGGCGAGTCCGTCCAGTGTACCCAGTCTCTACTGAGCACCCGTACACCATCCTTGATGTCAAACACCGATGGATATGGGATCATCCATCACCCATTATATGGGTCAAGATACATATACGCTAGTCAACTCTGGTGTATCGATGCCCTGTCTCAATACACCCTCGACTAGGAACAGTTATAGGATGTACTCGTCGACTACCGTGGCCCCACTAGTATGATCTCATCATAGTCCTAGTAGTCGAGTATGTTCCCCTCCGAAGGACGGCGCACAGGACCGCGATGTCCTGACGCTGAGATTCGGGGCAGATGCTATTTGGTTTTATCCGTCCACCTCTCCGAAGATGCCAAGTTGATTTATGGCACCGTGTATCGGAGGTTTAGACGGATGCAGCCGATGTAGCAGACTTCATCAGATTCCCCCTCGCTTGAGAGGTTTTTGATTGTGGGGACGCTCTTCCCTGCAGGCGCAAGCCCCTGCAGTTAATTACGCTACCGCATCGCGGTAACAACTTTCTCCTTCTCCTGAATTTCACTTCGTGTCGTGTGTGTTTGTTTTGTTTGTGGTTGCCCGTGGATTGTATACGGAGACTGAGTAATGCCGTCGCCCGTAGGACGTGGACTAGTCCAAATCCGTATTTACTTAGATTTGGGTTTGGTGTTTTTAGCTTAAAGATGCATTAGTCGCGTTGCGGCTAAGATCAACTTAAACGTTCGTTAAGGATACAATAGTCCTGTTTGAGACTAAGATCAACTTAACGTGATAATCCATTTAATATCTGGCCATTGGGACTCGTCACCTCTCTAACGTCGTTGAAGGATTACAACGGCAAGTGTCAGAGGAGTTCAGAGATGTACCCTTGAACCAAAGTCGATTTGGAGTTTTATAGTCCATTTAAATGTTTAAGGATACGTTAGCCGTATTTAGGGCTAAGATCAACTTAAACGGGACCGTTTAGATCCGGCAAAAGAGCATTTGGGAGCTCTATTGTTCCAGTTTAGAGACGTAGTGGTCCATGTTCCAGTTTAGGGACGTGGTGGTCCACCATTAGTTTAGGGACGTTTCGGTCCAACATTAGTTTAAGGACGTTTCGGTCCACGAGTTTAAGGACCCCGCAGTCCGTATTGATGTGTGGTCGTTGGGACCCGTCACCTCTTTGACGTCGTTGAGGAATTACAACGATGGATGTCAAAGGAGTTCGGAGATGTACCCTCGAACCGGATATAAATTGATTTGAGAGAGAGCATTTGTGCTCAGTTCAATTTAATTTAAGGACTTACGGCCAGAATTGGGCTAAGTCCAGTTGAAAATGTTCAACATTTTATTTATTTTTAGTCCATTAGACCTGTGCTAGGGCTTTGCCCACACTTAAATAATGCATTGCATTACTTCTACTTTCTTGTTTGGGCTCTGCCCATAAAAGATGCAGAGCATCAATTTATTTTGGGCTCTGCATAGCATTTTATTATTTTTGTTTGGGCTTTGCCCATTTATAAATGATGCAGAGCATCAATTTAATTAGGCATGTTTGGTCTTTTAATTGGGCTTGGCCCTGCATTGCATTTGTTAGGCGCTTTGCGCCACTCACTGAGCGCAAGCGCTTGTGGTGAAGACACGTGTCATGCTCTGGTGAGCGCAAGCGCAACAGTGCAGTGCGCTGCGCTGCTGACACGTGGCGCGCTCTGGTGAGCGCAAGCGCAACAGTGCAGTGCGCTGCGCTAGTGCGCTGCGTTGTTGCGCTGCTGACACGTGGCGCGCTCTGGTGAGTTGCGCCAACTCCAGAGAGCAAAGCTCTTATTTCGTAGCGCAAGTGGTTTAGATGCTGACACGTGGCGCTCTCCCAAGAGCGCAACAGCGCAGTTTGCAAGTGCAAAGCACCAAGAATCTTTTAGATTCAAGAACAGAAGTGCAAAGCACTATTTGATTTCTTGATCTAACTTAGATCAAAGAAAAATAAGTTTTTTTTTTCTTGTTTTTCTTATCTCAGAGAACCAAAGGTTCATGAAAAGTGCAAAGCACTATTTTTATTTTATTTTTATTAAAGATCATTGATCTTGTTTTTAGATCTATGATCTGTTCCTAAGAGAACTTTCTCTTTTTTCTAAAGGTTTTTACCTTTTTTTATTCTTGAGGAGTTTTTCAGAGTTCTCTTCTCTCCCTTTTTTTTAGAAAGATCTTGATCCCTTTTAATTGAGGCCTAGGGTCCTTTTTATAGTGCTCATAAATTAGTTAAATTTGTTAAAGAGATCTTTCTCTGAGTGATTTGGGGAATTTTCCCCACCGTTGGATCTTTGATCCAAGGGCTTCTGTTTTGCAGAAGAAAATCTTCTTGTTTAAATAAGAACAGAAAAGATTTCTTAAAATTTTAATTCTGTTTGGCGCAGATGCCCCAGCGCGTGACACGTGTCGCACAGCGCAGCGCAACTGCGCTAGCGCATCTGTGCTGACTGCGCAACTGCGCTAGCGCATCTGTGCTGACACGTGTCGCACAGCGCGGCGCAACTTGCGCTAGCGCATCTGCGCTGACACGTGTCGCGCTGAAGCGTTACTTCCTTTAATAGAGCTTTGCTCTGATTGGGTGCGCCTTCTTGGGCGCTGCGCTGACGTATCAGCGCCTGACATGTGGCGCGTTGCGCCCGAGACTTGAAGCGTTGCTTCAGAATTTTGAATTTTGAATTTCAACAGAGCTTTGCTCTGATTGGGCGAAACAAATGGCCCCCCACCGTTGCGCTCACGTGGCGCACACGTGAGTGCAGCGGTGGCAAACTCCTGATCGTTGGATCAAGGGGTGAGCTCAAGGGGCGCAAGCGCCTTATAAATAGGATCTCTGGCCCTCAGTAGATGATTACCATCTTCAAGAACTTTTATTTTCAGAGCTTGCTCTTGCTTAAGGACTTCAGAGCTTTGCTCGTTTCTAAAGTTAGAAAACTTTTAGGTAAAATTAATTTAAATCAAATTAATTTACATTAATCTTAACCAAAAGAGTTTTGCTCTCATAGATCTTTTGATCTAAAGAAATTCCCTTTAGGGTTTCACCAACAGAGCTTTGCTCTCATGAATCCATAGATCTACAGAGATTTTGTTCATGGGTTTTAACCCATGAGCAGAGCTTTGCTCATGGATCCAAAAATAGAACTTTTTGATCTAAAAATGAAGAACTTCTAAGAGTCTTCAAAATGTTCTAATCTCTTTAGGAGTTTTAAATAAATTTCCTCATCATCACCATAGAGCTAGGCTCTTTTAAGGAATCTTATTTCCCTGAGACCAGAGTTTGACAAGTGTCACTCTGTGGCAGAGCTTTGCTCTGAAAGAGGAGATTTTCTCCTTGTCTCTGGGGATTTATTATTATTATTATTAGTGGGAATGTTTTCCTGGGGACCAACTGACAATCGCATCCAATGATGAGGTTGTCTTATTAACTGACATATTGTTATCCAGATTTTGTGGGTCCCCGTTTGGTCTCCTACTCACTGCACTGCTGTGTGGTGTAATTAATTAATTTTAATTTAATGCATTTTTTTATGCCAAACGTTGGAATTACAACACTAATGGCTAACTTGTTCCTTTGCAGCGATCATGTCTCCAGACACTTCATTCCCTTTCGTCCGCTCGGAGGAGGGATTTCCCGAGGCACCCTTGGACCGTGAGGTCCTGACCATGATTAAGGAGTACGACCCGGAATACAAGAGTCTCCACCTTTGGGGATCGTGGTATAATCAGATCATCATGGGCCGCCGGAGCTTCACATGCGCGGTGCCGTCGGAACCCATCATGGCGATTCACTATGCTACCCCACCCTCGGTGCAGTATGCCGTGGAGTTGGTGGATTGGACATCGAAGGGATTTCTATATCCCGCTATAGATGCGATACCGGTTCAGCGTCCTATGGTTTTGGACATCCTAAAGCGCCGTATCTGTCAGGGTGAAGCACGACCTTGGGGGCAATCGTATAATCTTGGTCTGATCCCCCGCCACCCGATTGGCTATCTGCCGTGGGCCCGGTACATCCTGTCGACGAAGAAGTCGCAGTTGATAAGATTAGGACTGTACACCGCGGTCTACGTCTCTCTTTTCCAGTATCCCACGCTCCCCACCTGGTGGTTCAAAGCTTTCTTGGAGCAATGGAATATTCCTACCCACACTTTCCTTGCTATGGATCGGGAAGTGTCAATCTCCTTGGAGGAGTTTACGGAGGTATCCGGCTTACCAGTGATGGGGGAACATTATGAGGAGCTGCTCCCGACAGATGTGTACGTCTTTGGTGCTAGGCCGATGGTAAGGGGGGTCACACCAGAGAATGCCGTTCAACATCAATTCCCAAGCTTGATTAAAGTGTTGAACATATATGAGTCCCTCTTCGTCGAACATGGGGGTCGGGGAGTTAACTTTGAGGACTTCATTGCTCGTTTCCTTCGTCCAAGCGTCATCTCATCGGAAGCTGCCAAGTTCGCCACCCTGGATGACCCTTTCGGTCTAGGTGTGGACAATCTACCGGAGAAGGATATAGATCAAAAGGGTTTTTTTCTTCCGGACTTCCCTACTATGTCATTTGCGGAAATTGCGGCCCCTGAAATGGATGAGGAGGCCTTTTTCTTAGGATTTCTTGGATTGTGGCTGAGCTGGTTTGCGATCCCAATGCACTCTCATCGGATGCGACCCTCTGTCTTTTATCCAGCCCACCGGATGGTCATCGGGGTAAAGGTAGCTGTTGGGATTGCTGGCTTGGCGCACTTATACCATGGCCTCAGTCGAGCAGCGGATGCTAATAAGCCCGGGGTACTGCATGTGGTCTTCCCGATGCATTACTTTGCATCGTGGCTCGAGCTACACACAGCGGGTGTCTTTGGCATGCATAAAAGGCCATCGTTCTTTGACAAGTGCGGTTTTCCCCGCATTATACAGCTGATCGGCGCATCAATTGTAACCCCATCACCGCGGAATGCCTGGGGCTTACTCCTTCGCCCTCACACCGTTGGAGCCGATATGTCCTTTGTCGATAAGGTATTGACCATTGGAAATGTGTCTACCACTGTGACGCGGCCATTACAAGATGTCTTTAAAGATGGAGCCTCGGTTTTGACGGCTCGGGAGACCCTTCACTTATATTCCATTAGACCGGGTTTCTTAGTCTTTAGGAAGAATGGTGTGGCAATTTTTATGAGGTATAACCCGCATCGTTTTGCTCAACAACTGGGCTACGATCAAGGGGTCCCTTTGGAAGCCTTCTTGCTGGAACCCACTGCAACTGAAGAAGGGATGGAGAACGCACTGCACCATTTCATGCGCCTGAATACGAGCTCTCATTTTTTTATCAATGCGCCGGCTTATGCTCCGAGACTCCTCAATGTGTACAAAGACTGGTACAATCATGCAACAGGAGCAGTTATAAAGGAGGAAAGGCGACTGTTGGTCGATCGTAAGGGTGTGCCTCCAGGTACCGATCGCAACGCTCCTTTGGTCCCAAGGACCCCAGTAGTTGCCCCTTTAAAAGAGGTCAGAACCGGACCATCGCGTGCGCGAAGCCCTCCACGTGGCTCGTCGCTCCCTGATGTCGCAGATGCACCTGCAGCGCTCCGTGCTCCGGCAGAGACAGTGGTTGTATCTTCGCCGGAGTCTGGTGTCACGCCCCGCTTCCCAGTGTACGGCGAAGTGGACGCGACGAGGTCCGCTATGTATGTACTCAGAAGTACATACGCTAAGCGTAGCTAAGCAATATAAAATATTACACAAGAGACAAGAGTATAAAAAGAACAGCAACTTTTATTTATTAACATTCTTTGTACAATACATGAAAGGAAATACAACTGAAATAAAAGATGCCTAAACAGTGGCATAACAGGAAATGAGAAGTACAGAAAGGAAAAGTGTACAATGAAACTACAGTGCAGGGTCTTCAGTAAACTGCTCCAAGTCTTCTTGCGTTGGCTCAATCTCGGCCGGGTCCAAATCACCTGACGACATTCAAAGAAGAGAGAAACAGAATGTCGTCAGCGAACAGGTCGCTCGGTAAGTCCCAAAGATAAGAGAGGAATAGACAGAGAGTAAGAGAGGGAGAGTGTAGCTTTTAATGTTGTATTATAATATTGTAATGTTGTATTAACGCTGTTGTTTGTAGCCTGGTACAGAAGATGCCAGTGTATACGAGGGGAGTCCCACTTACACCGGGGACTTTGGTAACCTGTAGTACAAGGCTCCGTCGATAATGCCACGGAACAACGGCATGGATGTAATTACGTCTTAAGTGACCACCTCGTGCCACCTTAAACATATTCCGTACCAGTCTACCCCTTAAACCCCGCGATGTCTTGTTTGTATTGTTATCTTGTAAAATTGTGTTGATTGTATGCGTGATTAACTGACTGACCGAAATCATGATATCAGGAAACGGCTATAACCATAGAGTCATGTAAATGGAATACTGGGAATCATGTAAAAGGAATATCCATGGTTCGGTTCAGTCAAGTTATACAGATTGTTAACTGGGATCTGGGATTCATGTATTCATCTTGAGTTGAAATATAAAGAATATAGATTGACTTGAATTATATTCAAGTCAGAAATAATCAGACTCTAACCCAAGTCAGACTAGAGAAGATAATTTGAAGTTCTTTATTTGTTAGGGGCCTTATTGTAATTTATAAACTTGAGGGGGTTTATTGTAAAAAGTAATATTGTATAGTTTGCAAAATACACCTCAAGTATTTGTTATTCGTCTTTATAGTTATAATGAGTATGGATTTTATTTATGTTATTCTAGTGAATATATCCTAATAAAAATATTAATTGATTATTTGAAATTCATGGTATTTTAATGTAACTTTTAATCTTGTAATTTTAGAAAAAAAATGGAAACTTGTTATTATAATAAAATAGGTGTTTAAATGATAATTAAATATATATTAATACAAGAATAATTTTAAATAAATATTTTATTTTCCAAAATCTCATTTTCCTTAAAAGTCGTATTTTAAACCCTTCGAGACCGAATGCTCTTTGCGGAGGTCTGAATCTCGCACTACTAGCCCGCGGGTGCACGATGAACCGTACTATCCCTAACGGGTTCCCCAAAGGTGGGTTGTAGTGGCACTTTGCTTAGGTTTTATAAATACTAGTCATTTAGGAAAACAGTTTTATAAATATAAGGTATTTATTTGTAAAAGTGTATAGTTTTCCGTATTTTAGTTGTTAGGGTTTCCTAAGCCAACTAGCCTATTTCTAAGGTCTAAACGATGAGTCATTAGAAGCCTCAAATCGCCTCTTCACCGTCAATTGGGGCCAGATAAGTGCCAGGTAAGTGGGAAGGAACCACAGTCGTGGGCCTAATTAAAAACCACTAGCCTTAGACACACTTGCCTAGACCCACAAGACAGTTTAGATAAACGATCGATGTCCATGACCAATCGTGCTTTCATTTTGTATAAGTTTTATTTAGAAAAGTTACAATTTAAAGATTAAACTAAGAGTTATGAAGGTTATGGTATTTTAGTGAAAAGTCCTATAATTTCGTATTCTGTATTTTCGTTATTTATCAATTAGGGTTATAATGAGTGTGTATAAGGGTAGGTCATTACCCCGTGACTTATATTAAGTTTTGGTGAAGTTTCAAGATGAAATAAGCTGTATTAAACTTAAGGGTATTAAGGTGCAAGAATACGGTATTCATAAACGTTATCATTTCATGTGTGAAATTTTATCCAAATTGAATGAAACAAGTTTTGTTATCAAAATAACCATGATTAAGAGTGAGGGATCTAATTAGAACATTAAAATTGAACTTGATGGTATTTTTATGCAAGGAATACGGTTTTGTAAAGAACTTATCATTTCATGTGGAAAAGTGCGATTAAATTGGTTTAAGGGTGATTAATAGTCAACATGCAATAGGGTTGATAATATGTATTAGGCGACAAGTGGAATTTTTAAGAAAAACCGGATCGGGAATCGGTTTGTCCGATTTCCGTCGGGTTCCAAAAAGTCGTATTTTACAATTATAGAAAAGAGAGATAGAAGGTTGGGACTTACAGGTTTAAACTCTTCTAAAGAGTAAAGAGAACTAGGGAGGAAGGCCGAGGGGTGATTACGTCGCCGGTGGCTCCAAAACGCGTCGTCGGAATTCCGTCAGAGCTTCGCCGGGAACTCGATTTCGAAGCACACTTCTTGTGGAAACTTTTGAGAGAGTGGCTCAAGATTTTGGGGGGTGAGAGGGTAGTGTGTAGGGTTGGTATTTATAGGGTTAGGCTAGGGTTAGGGTAGATGAAAAGTTAAAAATAAAAATATGATAAAATGTAATAAAAATGTATTAAAAGTGGAGTAATTAGGGGTTTTAAAGAGCTCTGGAAGTGGTATGAGGCTGAAACTTTGCAGGTGCGTAGGGAATACCAAAAGACACAACTTTCATGTTGTGACCCTCGCCGGAATCTGCCGAATCGGGGGTGACTCGGCCGTGACTCGGTCGGATCACTGAGTCGGCCGAGTCAAGGCCGAGTTGGCCGATTCCCGACCGAGTCCGGTGACCTGGATCTCCCCCGACGGTTCATCTACCCTCTGCAAGTGTTACATCTTTGGGTGTAGTGGGGTTTTTGTGAGATATGCACGTGTAAACTCTTGGTATTCTAAAGGTTTTTAAAAAATCAATATTAAAAATAATGTGGGGTATGGGATTCGAACTCTGATGGCTTGGTTCAGCAGTGCAAGGTATTACCAATGAGCTACAAGCTCCTTCTTGTAATTATTGTGGTATTTAATTACTTAAACTGATAGCAGCAAGAATAAATACTCCTAGTATACATTAAATTTAAAGTAAATTCTTGTACACTAAAAATTGAGTTATTATATTCTTGTAGCTTGTAATTAAAAACAAAATAATTACCTATATTTTGTGCTCATGCTAAAATACCCCTTTGTGGATTTTTGAAAAAAATATTTGAAAAAATTTTGTATAGGAAAATTAGGGTTGTTACATCTGGCGTGGGTGCGGACATCGGGACCCGTCGTCCCAAGGTGGCTGCTAAACGGAAGTCGATCTCACGTGAGCCCAGGGGTGGAGGGCAGAAGAAAAAGAAATCGCTCTTCGCTGCAGATGTCGTGTTCGGCCAGAAACCCCATGCTCCCTATGCCGAGGGCCTGATCGAATACGGGACGAACGAAGGACTAGTGATGCCGCCGCCGGACGATACAGACTTGGAAGCCGCTCTCGAAACTTCGGCGTGGTTGGCGAAGCGTGACGCGTGGCTGGCTAAGCTTGCGCAATCAGGCAACTACTAGTCACATTTTCTTTATTGTAACATATCTTCCTTATTGCTTTTGAGTAACACTTTTCTTTCTTTCCTTCCAACAGGCATCACTGATGAAGAAGCCATCGCCGCTTCTTTGAAGACTTTCCAGGAAGAGGAACGTCTTAGAGCGTTTATGGGCCTTAGTAAGTTTTAATCCATCAAGTCTCCATCTCCCTCGTGTTATGGTCGATCTAACCTCTCTCTTTTTATTGCAGAAACCTCAATGTCGTTCCCACCAAGCGACGCAGATGTTTTACCAGCTGCCGATGTTCCCACTTTCTCTGGGCCACCGCAGGAGGTTCGTCTTGAAGAGCCGATGAAGAATGCCTTAAAGGCTCTGGAGGCATCCCTGAACGAGGATGACGACGCCTTGAAGGAGGCGTCACTAAGGTCCATCACGACAGCCCGGGAGGAAAGGAAGCGGCTGAGGCGTGAGGCGAAGGCGCGCAGGGTTGCCTTGGCTATGGGAGCGGGTCCCAGCACCGCCCCTCGTGCTGATACTCTATCTGAAGAGGCCCCTGTCGCCCTATCCACTGCCCGCAGAGCGGTGGCGCGCGCAGTTCGGAGCGCAAACGGTAAATCCGCTTCAGGTAATATTTCTCTCAGAGTTTTTGTTATAAGGATTTTTAATGTCATTGGTCCTTATATCCTTTATCTTGCAGGGCCAAGTCCGATCGAGGGGGAGGCGGAAACCGTTGATCCCAAAGAAACAGAGGAGGCGGTACCTGCTGAACTCGAGCCGACGGTGGGCAACATCGTTGTGGCTTCGGAGCCTGAGGTGGAGGTCCAGGGGCCTGCAGCCGAGAAGGTCATTGATGCCGAACCTGAAGCGGTGGCAGATGATATGATCATTATAACTGAACCGAGGGTGGTGGCGGACGAGGCGCTCGAGGCCGGCGATCTCGTGGTGATGGTGGACGATACAACCGCGACTACTGAACCTGAGAGAGCAGTGGGTGAGGTAGCCATGATTCCCGAGGACGAGTCAACCGCTCCTTCTCTGGAATCTGGCAATACTCCAGTCATAGCCCTCCCCGTCTATGGTCCTCCGTCGTCTCCAGGTCTCGCGAGCACCACGACGGTTCCCATTGAGTCAGGTGATGAGGCCACGGGCGGTGGTCTCATGTCAATAGAGGAGGGAATCGCCTCTGTTTCAGCCGGCAGCTCATCAGGTAAATCCCAAGTTGCTATCTTTTTTTTATCTTACAATCCTTTCTGACAAATTCGCATTTGTTGTAATGCAGGTGCAGCCAGTGCCGATGCCCCACTGCTCGAGGGAGCGCCTTCAACGACTGCCTTGGCGATGGTCACCTCTCAACCCTCTATCATACCCTCGAAGATGTTGGAAGGTATGGGTTTGTAATTTATTAATCTTATCTTCCAGACGCATAATTTGTGTACTAAAGTTATACTGTTGTGTCTTTCAGGAGTGCTTTTTGACCATCTTTATCAAGTGTTGCTCCCACACTTCTCCTTCCCATCTGAATTCGCCTCCCCCTCTGGTGGCGCTGGTGAGTACCATTCCCAATTGATATCTTTGTTTTTCAGTGGTAGAATTATTTCTAACTCTCTCTTGTCCTGACCGCAGTGTTACAAATCGAAGGGGGAGAAGGAAGATCAATTGCGCCACCGGCCCTTCCGGCCTTGCCACCTGCTTCAACCGGTATAGTAAACTATTTTATCAATGACTTTCTCTGTATCTATTGAATCATCATCTAATCACATTTTGTCCTTTTCAGCTGTCGTTCCAGTCTCGGTGCCTTTTGAGTCTCGTATTACAATACCGGACGGCCCTTCCCAGAGACGTCCGTCCTCAAAAGGTGCGGCGAATAGTCTGCGCATGTTGAGTGACTACATCGAGGAATTCGACGTTGAGGCTCCTACATCTGCTGAGGACTTCGCTACGACGGTTAACCCGATGTTGGTGATATTTGCCACCTTCCATGACGAGGGCATTGTCGCCTCTTGGGTTAACCATTGTCGGGAGATTGAGGCTTGCCTTCATCAGCTGGAGTCGATGCGCCCATCCCCAGAGACTTTGGCCGTGAGCACTCAACGGGGAGCATGGCTCGAGCAAAGCACTTCCCATTTCCGTCATTTGGAACAAGAAGCAGCTTTGAGGCTGAAGGAGTGCCAAGAATCTTCAAGCGAAACTGCTCGCCTGCGTGCTGAAGTTGAGGCAAACGCCGCTGAGGTAAAGACCGTCTTCAAGGGCCTTCTGGAGCGCATCTCAAATGGGCTAAGACTAAAGCGGGCACTTGATATCGCCGAGCATGACACTCCAGGCCGTGAAGCTGCTCATCAGGCCGTTAGGGATCAGCTTGCATCTGTCGCACAGCAACGGGCCCAAGTGGAGGCGGAGTTGGCAGTGGTGGCCAATCAGGAAAAGGCATGGAAGGAAGTGTACGAACAACTGATAAAGCTACTTAAGACGCTTCCTTCCCAATAGCTGCCTTTGTATCAATGTATTTGTAAAAATTTCCTTTTAAATAATATGTATCCATTCTTTATTCTTTTGTACGATTCATCTTGTATTTGATTGAAGTCAATGAATAAAGATACACATTTTCTTTTGCAATGTCTTGTATGCTCTTTTGCTTTCTGCCTTCTCTTATTATCAGCATGTTATCTTTGATAAAAATAATTGGCAGATAACTTAGTTTTTTTTTTTTCAAGAGATAGCGATGGCTTAGGCCGCAGGTTCAGATCTGCTGCCTAAGACTTTTCAACTCTATGAGCCGTGAGGGTCTCATAGAGACTTTTCTCCCTACGGATCGAGAGGATCTCGTAGGTGGGTTTTCTCCTTAGGAATCGTGAGGATTCCTAAGTGTGGTTTTCTCTTACAAGTCGTAAGGATCCCATAAGAGAATTTTTCCCGCTTACGAGTCGAGAGGACCCACAAGCGGTTGTTTCCCTCCTCGTCGAAATTCGACTTTGGAGAGTGAGACCCGTGAATGGTATGCAAGAGACCATTTTGGATTGACTTGCAGGGTCCTATTGTTCAGGAAGCAAGTTATTTGGTCCTTGCTGCCTGAGGCTTCATTTGCATGTTGAGACGAATCGGGAATTTCCCGCGGAGACACCGTTTCTCTGCGAGCCGACGCGAATCAGGAGGCTCTCGTCAATGAGTGTTTGTATCCGTGAGTCGAGGAGTTTGCTAGGGATTATTTGTTTCCCAAGCGCCAAGGATTATTTGTTTCCTTGGGGTTTGAAACGAGTCGAGAATTTCCCACGGAGGCACTGGTTGCTCTGCGAGTCGACGCGGATCAGGAGGCTCTCGTCAAGGAGTGTTTGTATCCGTGAGTCGAGGAGTTTGCTAGGGATTATTTGTTTCCCAAGCGCCAAGGATTATTTGTTTCCTCGGGGTTTGAAACGAGTCGGGAATTTCCCACGGAGGCACTGGTTGCTCTGCGAGTCGACGCGGATCAGGAGGCTCTCGTCAAGGAGTGTTTGTATCCGTGAGTCGAGGAGTTTTCTAGGGATTATTTGTTTCCCAAGCGCCAAGGATTATTTGTTTCCTTGGGGTTTGAAACGAGTCGAGGATTTCCCACGGAGGCACTGGTGGCTCTGCGAGTCGACGCGGATCAGGAGGCTCTCGTCAAGGAGTGTTTGTATCCGTGAGTCGAGGAGTTTGCTAGGGATTACTTGTTTCCCAAGCGCCAAGGATTATTTGTTTCCTTGGGGTTTGAAACGAGTCAAGGATTTCCCATGGAGGCACTGGTGGCTCTGCGAGTCGACGCGGATCAGGAGGCTCTCGTCAAGGAGTGTTTGTATCCGTGAGTCGAGGAGTTTGCTAGGGATTATTTGTTTCCCGAGCGCCAAGGATTATTTGTTTCCTTGGGGTTTGAAACGAGTCGAGAATTTCCCACGGAGGCACTGGTTGCTCTGCGAGTCGACGCGGATCAGGAGGCTCTCGTCAAGGAGTGTTTGTATCCGTGAGTCGAGGAGTTTACTGAAGACACTGGTTTTTTCAGAGTTGGACTGAACCGTCAAGATTTGGCTTCGTCTTCTGGCGGAGCCTGTTGGGAAAGTATGGTTCCCCCTTTGTTTACGTCCTTAGATTGTATACAGGGATCGATGTGATCTTAACTGTAGGGCCAAAGTTTTGTCATCATTCTTTTTGTTTTATCTCCGCGATACTCTATCATTTCAGCTTTTATATCGCGAAGGTCGCGATTGCCCAATCATTTCGGCTATCTTTCGCGGTGCCCAATCATTTCGGCTATTTATTTTATTTTTACTCGCTGCTTTTTATTGAGAGTTGCCCAATCATTTCGGCTATTTTGCATGCATACATTTTTACTTGCTGCTTTTTATTGCATGTTGCCCTATCATTTCGGCTATTTCGTATGCATGTGCGGCCTATTGGCTTTTCGCTGTAAACCGATTTCGGCATCAGCACCGCTACAACTGGGATATTACCAGGAGCGAATCATCATTTGCCTCTGTCGATGTCGAACAAAGGTGGCTTAGCGACCAGGGTTAGGGTCCTGTCGGCTAAGGCTTTTGACTTCGCGAGCCGTAAGGGTCTCACAAAGTTATTTCTCCCTACAAGTCGTGAGGATCTTGTAGGTGTATTTTCTCCTTAGGGATCGTGAGGATTCCTAAGTGTTTTGTTCCTCTGTAAGTCGTAAGGATCCTACAAGAGGATTTTCTCCTTGTAAGTCGAGAGGACTTATAAGGGTTGTTCATCATGCGAACATATCCCCAGTCTCGGTTGAGACTTGATTAGGGAAATGTTTATTCGCGCCCGTGGATTGTATACAAGAGCCAGTACTGGACCACTTGTAGGGCAATATCGGAGGTTGTGAGGTTTGCTTAAGCACGGGTTTAGGTCTCTGTAACTTAAGACTTTCAACTCTTATGAGCCGTGAGGGTCCCATAAGAGAGTTCTCCTTACGAGTCGTGAGGATCTCGCAAGTGTATTTTCTCCTTAGGAATCGTGGGGATCCCTAAGTGTGTTGCTCCCTTGTGAGTCGTAAGGATCTCACACGGGTGGTTTCTCCCTACAAGGTCGAGAGGATCTTGTAAGTGTTCTTTAACGAGGTTGCGCCCTTTCGGGTTTTCACAAACACTCGCCGGTAGCCCTGCTGTTTTTACTCACGGAGCCCTTTCGGGTTTTCATCCGTGCCCATTTTGCTTATGGACATACCTTTTTTTTATTCTTTTTATTTTTATATATTTTTTTTTACGAGGTTGCGCCCTTTCAGGTTTTCACGAACACTCGCCGGTAGCCCTGCTGTTTCTACTCACGGAGCCCTTTCGGGTTTTCATCCGTACCCTTTTTACTTATGGACATACCTTTTTTCTTATTCTTTTTATTTTTATATATTTTTTTTTACGAGGTTGCGCGCTTTCAGGTTTTCACGAACACTCGCCGGTAGCCCTGCTGTTTCTACTCACTGTTCCCCCAATCAGAGCAAGGCTCTGCTTGAATTTTGAAAATTCAAATTTTGAAGCAACGCTTCAGTTCCCGTGCGCTGCGCGCAACGCGCCACGTGTCAGAAGTTGATACGGCAGCACAACGCCCAAGGCAGTACGTCCAATCAGAGCAAGGCTCTTTAAAAAATATAAACAACGTTCAATTGCGCAAGTTGCGCAAGCACAACTGCGCAAGCGCACGGCAGCGCGACACGTGTCTGCGCAGTTGCGCAAGCACAACTGCGCAAGCGCACCGCTGCGCGACACGTGTCTGCGCAGTTGCACAAGCGCTGTTGCGCAAGTGCCTCGCTGCGCGACACGTGTCACACGCTGGTGAGTTGCGCAACAACAGAGTGAAGATTTAAGGAAATTTTTTCTGTTCTTGTTTAAATAAGAAGATTTCTTCTGTAAAACAGGGGCCTTTGGATCAAAGATCCAACGGTGGAGAAAATTCCCCAAATCACTCAGAAAAGATCTTTTTAACAAATTTAACTGATTTTTGAGCACTATAAAAAGGACCCCAGACCCCATTTCAAAGATAGAGAGAATTGGATAAAAAAAAAGTGAGAAAAGAGCTCTGGAGAACTTCTTGAGAACAAAAAAAAGAAGAAGGTAAAAACCTTTGAAATAAGAGAAAATTCTCTTAGGAATAGATCATTGATCTAAAAGACAAGATCAGTGATCTTCAATAAATAAATAAATAAAATAATAAAAAATAGTGCCTTGCACTTGCTAGAGAACCTCTGGTTCTCTGAGATAAAGAGAAAGAAAAGATTTTTCTTCTTTTCTTTGATCTAAATCTAGATCAAGAAATTAAAAAGTGCTCTGCACTCCTTTCCTTGAATCTAAAAGATTCTTGGTGCTTTGCACAAATGCAATGCATTACTTGAAGGGCCAGGCCCAAATCAAAAAGACCTAGCAGGCCAAAATAAATTGTAAAGCAATAAAAGGGCTGAGCCCAAATAAAATTGATGCTCTGCATCATTCATAAAGAACAGAGCCTAAAATTAATTGATGCCCTGCATCTTTTCTAGGCAAAGCCCAAATAAAAATAAAAGGAAATGCAAAAGCAATGTTGGACATTTTTTTTACTGGACTTAGCCCAATCGTGGCCATAAGTCCTTAAATTAAATTGGCTGAGCAAAATGGCTCTCCTAAGTCAATCTACATCCGGTTCGAGGGTACATCTCCGAACTCCTTTGACATCCATCGTTGTAATTCCTCAACGACGTCAAAGAGGTGACGGGTCCCAACGGCCACACACCCAATACCGGACCGAAACGTCCCTAAACTAACATAGGACCGAAACGTCCATAAACTAATATCGGACCGAGACGTCCTTAAACTAATATCGGACCGGAACGTCCTAAACTAATATTGGACCGGAACGTCCCTAAACTAACATAGGACCGAAACGTCCATAAACTAATATCGGACCACCACGTCCCTAAACTGGCACAATAGAGCCCAAATGCTCTTTTGTCGGATCTAAATGGTCCCGTTAAGTTGATCTTAGTCTCAAACTGGGCTAACGTATCCTTAACAAACGTTTAAGTTGATCTTAGCCCCAAACACGGCTAACGTATCCTTAAATATTCAAATGGATTATAAAACTCCCAATCAACTCTGGTTCGAGGGTACATCTCCGAGCTCCTTTGATACATGTCGTTGTAATCCTTCAACGACGTCAGAGAGGTGACGAGTCCCGATGGCCATACATTAAATTAATCACTACGTTGAGTTGATCTTAGTCTAAAACAGGACTAACGTATCCTTGACGAACGTTTAAGTTGATCTTAGCCGCAACGCGACTAATGCATCCTTAAACTGAAAACACCAAACCCAATTCTAAGTAAATACGGATTTGGACTAATCCACGTCCTACGGGCGACGGCATTACTCAGTCTCCGTATACAATCCACGGGCAACCACAAACAAAATGAACACACACGACACGAAGTGAAATTCTGGAGAAGGAGAAAGTTGTTACCGCGATGCGGTAGCGTAATTAACTGCAGGGGCTGCGCCTGCAGGGAAGAGCGTCCCCATAATCAAAAACCCCTCATCCTGAGGGGGAATCTGACGAAGTCTGCTACATCGGCCGCATCCGTCTAAACCTCCGATACACGGTGCCATAAATCAACTTGGCATCTTCGGAGAGATAAACGGATAAAACCAAATAGCATCTGCCCCGAACATCAGGCATGGACGCTAAAGTCTAGGCCGCCATTCGGAGGGGAACAGATTCTGGCACGCCCGGTGGGACCTCTTCCTTTTTCCACTCCACACTTCGTGTGTCGTCTTCGCGAACCAATCGCGGTTCATTAAATGGTTGTCTTTGAAAGGTTCCTAGGCACCCTAGTGAGGTCTCACAAGGCATCGAACATGCCAATTTCAAAAAAAATGGTGCCGAGAAACCCTAGACTACGGATCGTCGCTAGAATTTTAGGCGAAATATAAATCTAGTTAACAATTTAACTAAAGTTAAGATGCTACAACCTTTGTAGATCCGGATACCCACTTCCTTAGCTCCACGAGGGCGTCCTCTCGCTGTCCATCTTGAACCTTGGACTCTCGTGACGGCTTCATCGGAGAAACGTGCGGAATAGATCGTCGGCTTCGTGTCAAAGACGATCTACGTCGAGGTTGCACAAGCTCAAGCTCCGACTTCACAAAGTTGTGAAACTTGTGAAGAAAACACCCAAAACAACTTGGCAAGAGGTAGAGGGTGAAGAAATAGGAGGTGGGTTCACTTTAGAATTGGATTTATCTCACTAGATCTCAAGTTGCCATTAAAGTAGCAAGCTTGAAGAAGAAGATGAAGATGAAGATGAAGCAAGAATGATAAGTCTTCTATTTTTAAAAATAAAACTAATATGAATACTTATCATATCTTGACCATGGTCAAGTGTAGAGATTAAACCAAGGTTAGTTAGAGTGGTTAGGGTTAAGGATGAGATAAGGATGGTGGACTTTGTCAAAGCTTCAAGAAGCTTCAACATAGCTCCAAAATAAGCCACCATTCTCAACTTAATCCTTTCCAAATAAATAAACAAATAAATAAATGAAAAACCCAAACCCTAATCATCACTTAACCATGGTTTAACCCTTTACACTTAACCACATTATCAAGTATCATCAAACATGATACAAAGTAGTGCACTAAAGCATATCACATATACAATGTGCATCAAGTGAGAAAAATCCGTTTAAAGTGAACCAATACTAGTTAATGCAATGCAACATATCAAATATATAATTATGCATTAAATCATTAAATCAACATTTGATTCAATGATCCGGTCTTGTCCCACATAACCGACTAGAATCCAATGTATCGATTTATCGAATCAATGATTCGATAACTAGGTCATATCGAATATAACCAATCGAAACATATATCGCGAGAATGAAATGCGGTATCACATACACGCATTATTCTCGGTCCTGCACATATCTCATATGCGCTCCTATTTCGTTTCGCTTGAGCCAGGAAACCTCTGTGTAGGACTCTAAAGACTCGTCAATACGCCGGTAGCAGATGATGATCATATCAAGCACCCACAAGCCGCAAGCGGTCTGCTAAACGTAACGGCCACCCGGGTATTGAGCGATCAGAAGATCGACAAGCTAGCCCGCTCACACTCCTGCGAATCCGACCAGTAACACTTACCGTACAGTCCGGTCTGTTCGTCTTATATGTCACATATCTAGTCTAGGGGTGGTATACGTCAGACCCCAATAACCGATAAGTCATGCCGATGTGAGGCTCATAACGGGTCGAGAAACTACTGGTAACACTTACCAGCAAATCTCTGATCAGCCCTGGCCAGGGACTTCCCTGTTACGGCCAATCGAGCACTGCGCAACATCAACTCCCAATACCGGGAGAGATGAAACCCCTCCTATCGCTCATTGCCTCCATGTGACTCGGGACTGTGCCCAAAGACCACCGTTTTGCACGCCCTCATGGACGTGGTAAGGTGGAGATCAAAGCACAGTGGGAATCACACAAGACTCTATGACGATCTCGGGTCTACAGACTAACCTGTACAAGTGTCACCTGAGAACTGCCATCTGACGTGAGGTATAATACCATCTGGGAGTTCTCGGCGAGTCCGTCCAGTGTACCCAGTCACCACTGAGCACCCGTACACCATCTCTGATGTCAAACACCAATGGATATGGGATCATCCATCGCCCATCTCATGGGTCGAGAAGCGTATACGCTAGTCTAATCTGGTATATCGATGCCCCGTCTCGATACACCCACGACTAGGGACCTTGAAGGATGTACTTATGGACTACCATGTCCCCACTAGTATGATCCGCATCATAGTCCAGGTAGTCAAGTACACATCCTAAGGGCTTTATGAACATGTAACTACAAGACAGTACAAAGAGACTAGTGTACATGTTAAGATAAAGAGTAACCAGATAGCATACTATCATATCGAGCAAGAAAGTCATCTCTATATATGTCCAAGCATCCAATATAATATACAACATCTGTACAATACTGGCCTCTAGGGCATACATACAACTAACAATCTCCCACTTGCACTAGGGCCAGCTGCTGTAGTATCGCATACCGAGCATCCCGAAGAGTCTCTCAAACTGTGTCTGGGGAATGGCCTTCGTGAGTGGATCCGCCGTGTTGTTCTTCGTGTCAACCCTCCTGACTTCGATCTCCCGGCGATCAACTATCTCCCGGATCAGGTGATACCGCCTCAGAATATGCCTGGACCGCTGATGGGACCTGGGTTCCTTGGCCAAAGCCACCGCTCCATTGTTATCGCAATACAAAGGTATTGGACGCTTAATGGATGGAACCACTCCAAGTTCAGATATGAACTTCTTGATCCAGACAGCTTCTTTAGCAGCATCGTTGGCAGCGATGTATTCAGCCTCCATCGTCGAGTCTGCCACGGTTTCCTGCTTGGAACTCTTCCAGCTAACCGCCCCTCCGTAAAGGGTAAAGACAAAGCCCGACTGCGACTTAGAGTCGTCCTTATCACTCTGGAAGCTCGAATCGGTAAAGGACTCCACTTGGAGCTCTCCGTTACCATACACCAAGAACATATCTCTAGTCCTTCGCAAGTACTTGAGAATGCTCTTCACAGCTGTCCAGTGACTCTCTCCAGGATCAGCTTGATACCTGCTCACTATACTTAGTGAGTATGCTACATCGGGTCTGGTACATAGCATCGCATACATGATAGAGCCTACTGCCGAAGCATAGGGTATCCCTTGCATGCGAGCTCTCTCCAAATCAGTCTTGGGAGACATCTCTTTGGAGAGAGTGACTCCAGAGATCGTGGGCAAATTCCCACGCTTGGACTCTTCCATGCTAAACCTCTTTAGTATGGTGTCAATGTACCTGGATTGGGACAATCCCAAAATCCGTTTGGATCTATCTCTATAGATCCTAATTCCCAATATGCAGGAGGCATCACCAAGATCTTTCATTGAGAATCTTTGTGATAAGAAGAGCTTGACCGATTGCAGCATAGGAATATCATTTCCTATCAAGAGTATGTCGTCTACGTACAATACGAGGAAGACAACCTTACTCTCTGCCACCTTCTTGTAAATACAAGGTTCATCTGGGTTTTTGACGAAATCAAACTCTTTGATAACGACGTCAAAGCAGATGTTCCAACTCCGCGATGCTTGCTTTAATCCATAAATGGATTTAAGCAGCTTGCACACCTTCCCGCTGCTCCCACTGTCTACGAAGCCCTCTGGCTGAGTCATGTACACGCACTCTTCTAAATCACCATTTAGAAAGGCGGTCTTAACATCCATTTGCCAGATTTCGTAATCATGATATACAGCGATGGCAAGCATGATCCGGATGGATTTAAGCATAGCCACTGGAGAAAAGGTTTCGTCATAGTCCACACCTGGTCTTTGACGAAAACCTTTTGCAACAAGTCTAGCTTTGAAAGTCTCTACTTTCCCATCTACACCAAATTTCTTCTTGAAGATCCACTTGCTTCCAATGGGTTTTACCCCTTCAGGAGCAACTTCCAAAGTCCATACTTTGTTGGTGTACATGGATTCCATCTCGGACCGCATAGCATCCAGCCATTTCACTGAGTCCCCACTCGTGATGGCCTGCTCGAAGCTAGTTGGGTCATCATCCTCCATGATGCAATCCTCGCTTCCACCGTCCATGAGAAAACCGTAGTATCTCTCAGGTTGGCGAGGAACCCTACTAGATCGGCGGAGAGGCTGAGGTTCGTCGGGAGCTACTGAATCCTCTGGTTCCACTAAATCTTCAGTTTGAGTTTGTGTAGCCGGAATTTCTTCCAGTTCTACCTCATCGCCACTAATTTCTTTTGCAAGAAATTCCTTTTCCAAAAAGGTGGCATGGCGAGAAACAAACACTTTTTGTTCCTCTGTATGGTAGAAAAGATATCCATGTGAATGTTTGGGATATCCCACAAACTTGCATAGAACTGACCGTGCCTCGAGTTTGTCCGGATTTTGCCTTTTGACATAGGCCGGGCAACCCCATATCTTAACTCGTTTAAGACATGGTCTCTTCCCACTCCATATCTCATATGGTGTGGTAGGTACAGATTTAGATGGAACTTGATTCAATAGGTATGCTGCTGTCTCCAGCGCATAACCCCAGAAGGAAATAGGTAACTCAGCTGTGCTCATCATAGAGCGCACCATATCTAATAGGGTGTGGTTCCTCCATTCTGATACACCGTTGTGCTGTGGTGTATATGGAGGACTCAGCTGAGAGAGAATCCCATTCTCTTTTAGGAAGTCCAGGAATTCATTGCTTAAGTATTCTCCTCCTCGATCAGATCGTAGGATTTTAATACTTTTTTCGGTTTGGTTCTCAACTTCTTGCTTATATTCCCTAAATTTCTCAAAAGCTTCTGATTTGTGTTTCATCAGGAACACATACCCGAACCTAGAGAGATCGTCAGTGAATGTAATGAAGTATGAAGAACCATCCCTGGCATGTGTAGACATGGGACCGCATACATCACTATGTATCAGTCCCAAGAGTTCGGTAACTCTTTCTCCGTGTCCCGTAAACGGAGTTTTGGTCATCTTGCCTTTGAGACATGACTGGCAAGTGTCATAAGATGAAAATTCAAACGGATTTAAATATCCATCTTTATGCAACTTAGCTAGTCGTGTCGCATTGATGTGACCCAGTCTACAATGCCACAAGAAGGATTCATTGAGTTCAGAACTCTTCCTCTTGTGTGTGTTTGTTATGCTCAGGACTGTTGATTGATTTAGAACATAAATGCCATTGCATAACGTGCCTGATCCAACCAACTTTTGGTTATGGAAAATGGTCATAACATTGTCCTGTAACACAAAATTATATCCCTCTTTACTTAATAAAGAAACCGATATAATGTTGCATATCAGGTTCGGCATGTAATAGCATTCGTTCAGAACCAATGTATTACCAGTTGGTAATACAAGGTGATATTCCCCGACAGTCTTAGCTGCAACAATTGCACCATTTCCAACTCTAATGTATTTATCACCTTCTCCAAGTTCTCTATCTTTCCTAAGCCCATGTAACTGATTACATATATGGGATCCTGACCCGGTATCTAATACCCAGGACGTAGAGCAAATGGAGAAACAGTTCTCAGTAACGAACACACCCGAAGAAAATGCATAAACATGTACTTTCTTCATTCGGGTGGCATGGGAATCCTGGCATTCCCCTATATCCTGTTCATTCCTATAACTCTTATAAGAAAGAACGGAACCAACGTTCCCCAGCACAGTATAACATGCGGGTTCGGTCAATACATCCATATTATTATCTTGATTAAGGCATGAACTGGTCGCTACCTGGAGAGAGAGAGAAGAAAACACTTTAGCGTATGCTCGTGCAAGATCAGATTGGTTATTATCTTATCTAATCAGGATGGCTCCCACTGCTTTTTATCAAATCTTCCTCCAAACCCTAAAAGGAAAGACTAGCCGGGATTAATTACACACTACAAGTTCGCCAATCTTTCAGCCAGGCCAGTGTCGGTACTTTGAGGGAGGTCCCCCGTGCTTTCGCACGAACCTAATTAATGTAAACCTCGTTTTCCCAGAGGCGTAACCCCGTTGACACCTTTCTAGACACCTATTTGATCAGCTAATTGCAATGTGTAAAACTCTCCCAAGAGTAACTCTTACTCGCAGCGGGTATCGGGATCCAACTATCTCATAGAAGGTATGCAATCTCATTGCAAATTTCAACACTTGAAATTCCCGATAATATTTTGCCCCTAGTGTCCTATGACCTTGACAAAGGCCAACAAATCACAGGATGCTAGTCAAGTTCAACCCGTCATTTCTTAATTGAATCAAACCCACTCGCACGACCCTTGACAAAGGCCAACAAGGTCGTACGACTACCCTGAAACAATCTGCATCATATGCAAAAACAGATAAGCACTATTCAGCTACCGCACACTACGCCTTGACAAAGGCCAACAAACGCAGCACGAATACTAAACAGTCTTTATCTGAAATGACGGAGGGCTACGCAGGTTTTTCATAAAAACCATGAGCGTAATGAACTTGATATCGTTGTAGAATCAAATGAAGTTTTGAAATGGAGCGATTTTGAGGCTTTTCTAGTTTTGCTAAAGGAGTCACTCCCGGTGAAGGGATCTCGGTCCTTTCCTCGTCGAATGAGGTGCAGGATATATCATATATATCGCTGTGCAAAGCAAAAACCCAAAAGCAGTCAAAAGCAAACCGAGTGTGTAGCATCTGCCAGTTATTGCTAAAGGAGTCACTCCCGGTGAAGGGATCTCGGTCCTTTCTTCATCGAATAAGGTGCGGGGTATATCATATATACCGCTGTGCAAAGCAAGAACTGTAGCTACCTGTTTTATTTTAAAATTCGATTCTACAACATCTTAGGTTTCTTATCTTTCATTAATCACATTAATGAAATCCCATCATTTAAATACCTAAACATCACAGATAGATATGACGTACACTTATGCCATCCGCATTCGCCTCGATGTCCCCTCGTGCACCGTTAGGTTAGGTAACTAACGACAGAGCAGGGCAGGGCTAGCGCGGGTGTAAAACATAAGTAACGTCTACATAATATATCATATATACTATATACTATATCCATCACAGAATCTCATCTCAGAAATCGCAGCAGAAGAAACATATGAAATATTGGATATACTAGGACGTCCGTGTTTTCAATACGAGCCAGGATAAAACACGGATTCCACGGTCGTGATGAATAGCCAATCCCACACCCCTAGACCCCTACGAGAGCGGCAAGCAACCCTGCCAATTCTAGGGTTAGGAGACCCGGACTCGACTCCTCGAGTTGGTCTCCCACTGGACCCCAGAACCCGGTTACTTGTGCTCCCCTCCTTGGGTCTATCCTAATGCGGAAAAGTAAATAATATACAAAGGGTGACAACTTCCGCTACCTGGAAGTGCCCTAAATAAAAGAATATTACATACAAGTTTTTTACATGAATGAAAATGAAAAACACTCATCTCACATAAAAAAAACCCGGCTATTCGAACACGACGATCCAATATAACATATCCAGCAACACATAACATCACATGTCATCAACGTAAGTAAGTATGCATACCCCAATTGTCGTTGACGTATAGCAACGAAACCGGCGATATGAACATACTACACTTACGGTCACAGAAAAGAAAGTGTAAAACTACAACAGTTGGAATCCGCAACTACTTTAGACATCGCATGCCTAACAGATATAAATCCCGCATTTTAGTCTCATTATCGAAAACTCTTTTCAATATCATATGGGACTAAATTGCTAGATTTATAACATTCATTCAGTTATCTCATAACTACTTGTGAATTCCAATTATTGTATCACATTCCAGATAAACAGAAAATGTTAAACTTTCCGATCGAACAGTCGAATACCCAAGTTTTCCCGATACAGCTCAACACATGAAATAAGTCTAACAACATTCAGTTCGTGCCTCAGTACCGACGGTCCAGCCGTAGAAGGGTCAAGCCAACGCCTCACATGTGGCACGCCGTACTGCCCCAAACCCGAAGGTTCAAAGGGCAGTTCAAGACGGTCACATAATCGAGTTAAGGTTTGTTGTCTTCTAGAGGGTCCATCGCATTACTTGCACTACTTAGAACGTCGTTAAACTACGGAAAAATCCAACACTTGGAAATTTCCCGACAGGGGAAAAATTGGGTATTTATATCCGGTCGAACTTTTTAACATATTCTAAAAATTATCCGGAAAAACACAAAGACGAAATTTGATACTCCGATCGAAACACCGAATCCCCAAAACAATTCCAGAAAATTCAACTCTTGAATAAATATTAAAAATTCCCAGAAAATTCAGCATAATTAAATATGAGTTACTGTGCAAACATTATTGCTCAATATGAACAGTGAGCGGCGGAAGCGCGGCAGAAGGCATGTTTCTGCGCCGTTTCCGCGGCTTATTAGATGAATCAGGAGATCGTGTTTCACCATAATTCTTAGATATTCCTGCTGAATTTTTTAGGCATTTTTAATCTGGAAAAAACCCGGTTTTTAGAAAATGTACAGAGAGCATAATAGATTTGGTGTTTCGGGTTCGTTCGGACTTCAAATCGAGTCTAGACTTCGCCTAAGGCTCTAGCTAGGCTCTGATACCAATGAAAGGTTCCTAGGCATCCTAGTGAGGTCTCACAAGGCATCGAACATGCCAATTTCAAAAAAAATGGTGCCGAGAAACCCTAGACTACGGATCGTCGCTAGAATTCTAGGCGAAATATAAATCTAGTTAACAATTTAACTAAAGTTAAGATGCTACAACCTTTGTAGATCCGGATACCCACTTCCTTAGCTCCACGAGGGCGTCCTCTCGCTGTCCATCTTGAACCTTGGACTCTCGTGACGGCTTCATCGGAGAAACGTGCGGAATAGGTCGTCGGCTTCGTGTCAAAGACGATCTACGTCGAGGTTGCACAAGCTCAAGCTCCGACTTCACAAAGTTGTGAAACTTGTGAAGAAAACACCCAAAACAACTTGGCAAGAGGTAGAGGGTGAAGAAATAGGAGGTGGGTTCACTTTAGAATTGGATTTATCTCACTAGATCTCAAGTTGCCATTAAAGTAGCAAGCTCGAAGAAGAAGAAGAAGATGAAGATGAAGCAAGAATGATAAGTCTTCTATTTTTAAAAATAAAACTAATATGAATACTTATCATATCTTGACCATGGTCAAGTGTAGAGATTAAACCAAGGTTAGTTAGAGTGGTTAGGGTTAAGGATGAGATAAGGATGGTGGACTTTGTCAAAGCTTCAAGAAGCTTCAACATAGCTCCAAAATAAGCCACCATTCTCAACTTAATCCTTTCCAAATAAATAAACAAATAAATAAATGAAAAACCCAAACCCTAATCATCACTTAACCATGGTTTAACCCTTTACGCTTAACCACATTATCAAGTATCATCAAACTTGATACAAAGTAGTGCACTAAAGCATATCACATATACAATGTGCATCAAGTGAGAAAAATCCGTTTAAAGTGAACCAATACTAGTTAATGCAATGCAATATATCAAATATATAATTATGCATTAAATCATTAAATCAACATTTGATTCAATGATCCGGTCATGTCGCACATAACCGACTAGAATCCAATGTATCGATTTATCGAATCAATGATTCGATAACTAGGTCATATCGAATATAACCAATCGAAACATATATCGCGAGAATGAAATGCGGTATCACATACACGCATTATTCTCGGTCCTGCACATATCTCATATGCGCTCCTATTTCGTTTCGCTTGAGCCAGGAAACCTCTGTGTAGGACTCTAAAGACTCGTCAATACGCCGGTAGCAGATGATGATCATATCAAGCACCCACAAGCCGCAAGCGGTCTGCTAAACGTAACGGCCACCCGTGTATTGAGCGATCAGAAGATCGACAAGCTAGCCCACTCACACTCCTGCGAATCCGACCAGTAACACTTACCGTACAGTCCGGTCTGTTCGTCTTATATGTCGCATATCTAGTCTAGGGGTGGTATACGTCAGACCCCAATAACCGATAAGTCGTGCCGATGTGAGGCTCATAACGGGTCGAGAAACTACTGGTAACATTTACCAGCAAATCTCTGATCAGCCCTGGCCAAGGACTTCCCTGTTACGGCCAATCGAGCACTGCGCAACATCAACTCCCAATACCGGGAGAGACGAAACCCCTCCTATCGCTCATTGCCTCCATGTGACTCGGGACTGTGCCCAAAGACCACCGTTTTGCACGCCCTCATGGACGTGGTAAGGTGGAGATCAAAGCACAGTGGGAATCACACAAGACTCTATGACGATCTCGGGTCTACAGACTAACCTGTACAAGTGTCACCTGAGAACTGCCATCTGACGTGAGGTATAATACCATCTGGGAGTTCTCGGCGAGTCCGTCCAGTGTACCCAGTCACCACTGAGCACCCGTACACCATCTCTGATGTCAAACACCAATGGATATGGGATCATCCATCGCCCATCTCATGGGTCGAGAAGCGTATACGCTAGTCTAATCTGGTATATCGATGCCCCGTCTCGATACACCCACGACTAGGGACCTTGAAGGATGTACTTATGGACTACCATGTCCCCACTAGTATGATCCGCATCATAGTCCAGGTAGTCAAGTACACATCCTAAGGGCTTTATGAACATGTAACTACAAGACAGTACAAAGAGACTAGTGTACATGTTAAGATAAAGAGTAACCAGATAGCATACTATCATATCGAGCAAGAAAGTCATCTCTATATATGTCCAAGCATCCAATATAATATACAACATCTGTACAATACTGGCCTCTAGGGCATACATACAACTAACAGTCTTCGGATTTCAAGTTACTAAGATTTGGTCTTTTACCTGGCACAGAATTCAAGATTCAATGGCCTCTAGCTGTACCAACTGCTCGAAATGCCGCTGCAACGGACGCTCCACCTCACCAGGAGGTGTAGCATATGGGCCCCAAGCGGCTTCCTTCCTTACTCTGCCGGTAGACCAAGTGACCCAAGCCACCACCGGCTTGTTCTTCGGGACTATGATCCCACCTGCAAGCTCTTCTGCACCAATACCTGCACCGGAAATGGGTAAAAAGTCGGTCTTCAACCGGCTCACTGTTCCGACAGCCCCTGTCAACGGGTCGCCCGCTACTAAACCGACAGCCTCCGTTTTCACCAGGCTAGGTCAGAACTATAAAGTGGCCGTCCCAAAGAGGGCAACGGCCACTGCTTCGGAAATCGTTAAAGCGGCTTCTCCCATTAGAGAGTCAGTCTTCGCAAGATTGACGGTTCCCACTCCTCCCCCAACTGGTCAAAAGGCATCAGTCTTCGAGAGGCTGACATCGGCAGTTACCCCACACTCAAACAGGGGGCAACAAGAAACCATCTCGATTTCCGAGCCAGTCCCAACGGCTCGTCGTGCGCGACGTCGCCATTGGCGACGAGTAAGGAAAGTAGGGGGCAACTCCCCCTCAGGGATAACTCCATCCGCTCCAATGGTGGAAGTCAACGCTGCTGTTCCAACTGGGAACAGCTTTGAACTACTGAGGAGAGTGCGTAAGAACTCTCCAACCGCTACCTTGAAAAGATCTCCTCCACCTGCGGAGAGAGTTCCAGAAACAAAACAAGAACAGCCCTCTCAACGGCTATCCTCAAAAGTTTACAAGGTTTGGCGTAGAGTTCAAGACTCCGTGATTGACCCGGACCACTTTCATCGCCAGAAAAAGGCAAAGGTGGAAAAAGACAAAAACCGCCCCATTAAACAACAGGGGGCAACAATTGCTAGGATGCCCACTTCAACGGCTCCTTTAACCTCGATGGCCCACAAAAGAAGGAGGCCAGAGAAAGCTCCCGCGTCAGCGGCAAAGTTTAAAAGCGGTGAACCTAAACGCCCCAAGTCAGGGGGCATAATTGTTCATACGGTTTATATGGCTTCTGGAAAGGAAGAAAGCCGTACTTCTACGAGTCACCGACCGCTCACCCGATCAGTGACCAAGGCTCAGGAGCAGCAACAAAAGCTCCAGGAGATGATGACCACAATGGCTGCACTCACTGGGCCAAAAGAGAACCCTGAGGCGTCCTTAGATGAGCGCCAGGAGGAAGAGACCGACGCCGAGTTCCTTCGCCGAGTACTGGAAAAGAGGGACAAAGAGGCTGCTGAACAAGCGGCCAACATACAGCGGATGGGCCTCCTCTTCCAGGACATGATAGGGATGATGATACAATAAGATCCTCCCGCTGAAGAACCCCTAACCGTCCTTGGAGATGATAAGGGAGATACATTAAATCCGCAGCCCGCTCTATTAACAGCTAAAGAGGATACAATCTCTAAGACTGATCTGGACGAATACATAGCCCAGCAAATAAAGGTTCATCATGCGGCCGAAGCAGCCGGCCACGTCGTAAAAACGGGGCGACCATATCCAGGCTGGTATGACCAAATCAAGTACCCGCCGGGTTACACAATTCCCAAGTTTCATGTCTACAAAGGGACTGGCAATCCCCATCAGCATGTCGCCCAGTTCAGGGCGCTTTGCGGTAACACCGGCGGCGATGGCAAGCTTTTGCTCCGCCAGTTTGTCGGAAGTCTATCAGATACGGCGTTCGAGTGGTACTCTGAACTCCCTAATGATTCTATTAAAACCTTCGCGGAGATGGAGCTGCTGTTTACCCAACGCTTTGCAAGTGCCAGTGAACGTACCCCGATGACGGCACTGATTAACGCTAGGGTAAAACCCGGCGAGACATGGGTTCAGTACGCTATACGGTGGCGTAATCTATGGTCAAAGTGTGAGCAGTGCATAGAAGAAGCCCCTGCGGTGGGAATGTTTGTTGGAACCCTTGATCCACAGGCAACCATCTCACAGTTTATGATGTTTTTCAAGCCGACTTCCTTCCAGGCTTTGATTGACAAACTAGCGCAAATGGACCAGATGGGTCATAAACCCTCTCTCCCAAAGCCAGATTCCCGAACTGACAAAGGAAAGGGAAAAGCGATCATTGTCGCTAATGCTCAACAACAACCGAACGACTTGAAGCCGGTTGCTCGTCCAAACAATACGCGCCCTTACGTACCCCTTGAGGATAGGATGGGACGTCCTTATTCCTTTCCCCGCGATAAAACGAAGAGGTTATTCGAGCTGGCATTACGCAACGGACTCATAAATCTGCCAGATCCAAAACGTCCGTTGCAACCAAGTGACGTCAACGAACCTAATTACTGCCCCTATCATCGGGTGCTAGGCCATCCGATTGAGGACTGCTACGTTTTCAAAAATTGGCTTGAAAACCAGTATAGACAGGGAAAATTTGCGTTATCTGACAAATGGAAGGTGAATCCCCCGCAGCCCCACACCTCTAAAGGGACGAATACGCCGGGGGCAACATGCTCTGTCATTGAAGAAACTCCGTGGGAGGTTGTATTATCTTCAAAAACGAAGAGAATGCTAAATGATCTTCGGACATGTCCGGCGATCAAGTGGAAGAGCCCATTGGAACCGCAGGTCGTTGAGGGGATGTTAAAGCCACGTCCAACTCCAAAGACCAATGATAGGGGTTCAAGCACTAGTAGCCAGTCGTCAAAGTCTTCGAAGAAAAAGAAGAAGGCCAAGAAACCGGTGAAGCCTAGCGATAGGTGCACGGACTTGCAAAAGCAAATTGACGCACTGGAAGAGTACAACCAGAAGGCGCGGACTCCCGTCACATTGCAAGAGTTCCTCAACCACGTCTTCCAAGCAGAAGATGAGGGAGGTAGTTCGTCAAATGAATCTGAAGAACATGTAGCAAGTTGCCATGTGATTTCCCTTTTGTCCACAAGCGATGAGGAGACTCCTCGCGCTGAAAAGCTGGGGGCAGAGCCTGTGCTAAAAATTCTGGAGCCGTCAGATGAAGTGATTGATGCATTCCTAAATCAGGCATTTTTAAAGGGCAAAGCTGATCGGGATAACGAAGCGGTTATATTCGAAAAGGCCAAACGCCAGCGCCTTAGCGAAAGAATTGCGGTACTCCCGCTAGAACAAAATTCACCCACCATAGGTAAAATCAAGTTCAAGATAAAGAAGAGATTCGCTAAGGCTGTGTCGATGGGTATGAAGCTACCACCCTCCGAGAAAAACATTACGGGTGAAATGGAAAACCACCCCTCCTATTGCTTGTACCATCGGAAGGTGTCGCATCCCACCGAAGAGTGCAAAGCTTTCGGTAAGTGGTGGCGAAGATATGTTACTCACCGGCAATAGTTTAAGCGGGAAAAGCGCAAAGCCCGCCGAGAGCAGAACGGAATAAACGAAGTGCTTGATAAAACTGGCAGTGGTTGTTGCATGATTGACGCCGGGGAATCACAAGTACTTGTATTCGGGAGCGATTCTGATGAGGAGCTAGAACTTGGCCCCCTCTTTAAAGAATCTACTTCGGGAAAAGAAGAAGGACCAAAGGCTTGCGAGAATATACAGCTACGCAACCGGACGTTACCCGAAAAGAATCTCGGACCCTTAAACAAGAAAGACAAAGGGAAAGAGAAGACCTCTGAAGACATCGCCTTGGATGATCGAGTTGCGGAAAAGTTAACCGCCAAGAACCCGCCAAAGAGGAATAAAGTGGATTACAATGTCTTGGCGCATCTGAGGAAGCTACCCTCACAACTCAGCATTCTCGATGCCCTGTTACTATCAAAAGAGGCGAGGGATTCTTTGATTAAAGCCTTACAAGAACCGGAACAATTCCAAGCATGCCTGGCCGAGGAAAAGATGAAGGATGAGTTGGAGGAAGTACACACGGCTGATGTTACTTTTGGCGATGAGGACCTTCTACTTGGGACTTGCGAACACAATCGCCCTTTCTATGTTTCGGGATACTGCCATGATATAAAGATAGGCAAAATTCTGATCGATAACGGGTCGTCTGTTAACCTACTCAACGTGCGGGTGTTGAAGGAAATCTGCATGAGCGTCCAGCACCTTGCTCGGGACAAGATCACCATATCCGGGTTCGACTCCCAATCGTCAAAGACTCTTGGATCTGTGATACTGACGCTACGCTTCGGATTACTCGTCACGGACATTAAATTCCACGTCATAGATGCCAAGACATGCTACAACGCTTTGCTCGGCCGACCATGGTTACACGAGTACAACATCATCCCTTCTACACAACATCAGTGTATGAAGTATTTTAAGGATGGTTTCGAGTATACCGTGACGGGAGAACTGAACCCGCTCTCTGTGAACGAGGTCCGCAAATACGAAGATGCCAAATACTTTTTGCCGGATTTCGAAGACACGGAGAAGTGTCACAAACCGGAAAATAAAACTAACGCCACCATCCCTGTCTTCGGCAGTGATACCGAGGAAGAAGAGGAGATCGTTTATTCGGGTCCGCCCCAACATAACAAGCCAGGACCGTCCACTCCTACATTAGTCTTTGGTAGTGACTCGGAGGATGAGGTCCATGTCGTATTCTCTGCTCGACCTTCAATACAAGCTTCCGCTGACGAAGAGCAAAGTCTGCAAGTCGCCATGGTGCCGCCTAAACATCATAAAGAACTGAACGTACTTAATATCTACAGTGTAGAAGAGCTGCGGACATTCTATATCCCTCCCAGGCGAGAAAACGAGAAGGCAATACTATTCTACCGTTCTTAAGAAAACAAGGTGGAACAAGAAGTTTGGCATGGCGTGGATCCCACGCTCGACAGGTTTCAGCCTATCCGTCTTCCCAGATATTATACCGAAGCTTTGAAGAAACTGCTGAAACGCCAGGGGATATCCTTCAGACAGACCGTTAGAGAGGCCAAATTCTATGACAGGGTCTGGAATGTTCCCGGGACCCAACGCAAACTGCCTAACGGGAGAATGGAAACAAAAGGACTTGGGTACATCCGGTTAAAGAAACGAGAGCTAGTAAATAGCTGTTATGTCATGTATGACTTTGATGAAGATGCGGACGCTCAATGGGAGGACGTTAATCCTAAGTCAGTAAAAGTTCCTGATGAAAAAGTGCCCGGTCCATCATTTGAAGAACAAATGGACAGGCTTATAAGGGAAGCTGGTCAAAAAGTCCGAGATGACCACAATCGCGAGACGGCCATCTATGAGAAAGCCAAGACGCAACGCCTTCTCCGACAGGCCGTGAAGGATGGAAAGGCCGCTCAACCTGCTACAAAAAAGGTTCGACGCGAAAGCAAAAACAAGTCAGAGGGCAGAAAAGACGCTCAACAATCACAAGGCAGAGCTAAGAAACCACGTATCCGAGAGTCGAGCGTTATTGACTTAGCCCTCATGAAGAAAATGAGTCGAGCATACTCTTTTCCTCGGAACAAAACAAGGAAGATATTTGAGCTTGCTCTAAAACATCAAATGCTTACATTGCCGGAGTCCAAGCACCCCGAACAAGCAGGCGAAGCCTCACACCCGGACTATTGCTCTTACCATCGAGTAGTAGGTCATCCTCTTGAAGATTGCTTCACCTTCAAGAATTGGGTCGAAGATCAATATCAGCTTGGTAAATTCGCTCTGTCCAACAACTGGAGGGTAGCACCACCACAAAAGCACGAGCCTAAGGCCACGAAAGAAGAACCAGTTCCACATTGGGATTGACAAAAAATTCGCACCTGTCGTATGATAACGATATTAAAAGAGGAGTCCGAGAATGTGGACAGCCTTCCCTGGTGCTTCGAAAACAGCAATGATGAGGTGATCTCAGAATTTCCCCCAGCTCCGAAAGAACTGGAGGACGGCATACATACCACTGCGGATAACCTCAGGAAAATTGAGTTGGGGACGATAAACGATCCGCGACCGACATTCGTTAGCGAGCTGCTGTCCGAGGAAAAGGTGGCTGCGTTAAAGGACGTCCTTGTACAGCATAAAAATTGCTTTGCATGGAACTATTCCGAGATGCCGGGACTTGATCCAGAAGTTGCTGTGCATAGACTGGCAATATCCCCGAGTGTCAAGCCGGTCAAACAAGCGCCGAGAAGAATGCGGCTTGAGCTCGAAATGAGCATCAACGCGGAAGTCAAAAAGCTGATAGACTCCGGCTTTATCCAAGAGGTTCAATACCCTGAATGGATTGCTAATATCGTCCCGGTGATGAAGAAAAATGGTACGGTGCGCATATGCGTGGACTTTAGGGATCTCAACAAAGCCTGCCTGAAGGATGATTTCCCAATACCAGTCACCGAACTGATGATAGACAACACGTCCACGCATGAGATTTTCTCATTCATGGACGGCTCATCAGGATATAATCAAATAAAAATGCACCCTGAAGACCAGAAACATATGGCTTTCCGGACTCCTTTGGGAATATTCTGTTACAAGGTGATGCCCTTCGGTTTAAAGAACGCCGGTGCAACATCATATGAGGAACATCTCGAGCACCTGAAGACCGTATTTCAACGTCTTCGACAATACAACTTGAAGATGAACCCTCTGAAGTGTGCATTCGGGGTTTCCTTGGCCAAATTCCTGGGATTCGTCGTTCGACACCGAGGTATCGAGATAGATCCGTCCAAGATCAAGGCAATCATGGGAATGCCTCCGCCGAGAACTCTCAAACAGCTGCGGTCTCTCCAAGGAAAGCTCGCGTACATACGACGATTTATAGCCAACCTCTCGGGAAAGTGCCGCCCTTACAGCCACCTGATGAAGAAGGGAACCCCGTTCGTCTGGGATCAAAAGTGCCAAAGCACACTAGACGAGATCAAACAGTACCTGCAAAACCCTCCAGTGTTGGCTGCTCCAGTGAAGGGAAAGCCTCTCATTCTTTACACGGCCGCCCTTGAAGGTTCTTTGGGCGCATTATGGGCACAAGAGAATGACCAGGGGAAAGAAAGAGCACTTTACTATTTAAGTCGAGTGCTGCTGGGGGCAGAAAGCAATTATTCCCCCATTGAAAAACACTGCCTGGCGTTGATCTTCGCAATAACAAAGCTTAGACATTACGCATTAGCGCATGAAGTCTATCTCATTTCAAAGGTGGACCCTCTCAAATATCTAATGTCAAAGGCCATATTGACAGGACGACTCGCTAAATGGGCCCTGCTCTTAATGGAATTCTCGATAGCATATCGACCACTCAAAGCAGTAAAAGGCCAGGCCATCGCTGACTTCCTTGCTGAGCACCCGATACCAGCCGACTCTCTTTTAAACTGCGATCTTCCAGACGAACATGCGTTTGATGCGATCGATGGTGATAATACCCGATGGGAGCTTTATTTTGACGGAGCATCTTCCGTGAAGAAGCGCAAACAAAGTACCCCTATAATCAAATCGGGGGTAGGACTCATCTTTATAACTCCACAAGGAGGGATAATGCGCTACGTGTTCTCCCTGACGGAACCGAGGACAAACAACGAAGCCGAATACGAAGCTCTGATAGCAGGCCTCGAGATCGCCATTGACATAGGAATTGAAAACCTCCTCATATACGGAGATTCGCAACTGGTCGTTAGTCAAGTAAACGGCGATTACCAAACATGCAAACCGGAGTTAGTAAAATACGGTGAAAAGGTGCAACAACTGCTAACCCAAATTCCCTCCTATACTTTGGAGAGCATACCACGCGCGGATAACAGCAAAGCGGACGCGTTGGCCAAACTCGCTAAAGAAATGGCTGACGAGAACCTCGATGACGTTAGAATCATGGTACAAAGTCGTCAGGTGCTCGCCCCCGCAGAAATACCTTCGGAATCACCCGAAGAGAAGGGAGTGACTGAACAAGCGACCTTGCAAATAAAAGAACATGAGAAGGTTGAAGATTGGAGGGAAGTCTTTATAGATTACTTCAAGTCCCACCAAATGCCCGAAGATGCGTCCGCAAGACATCAACTCATAAAACGAGCTCTGTCTTTCGCCTTCGTCAATGATACTCTATACAAGAGGTCATTCGATTCTCTGTGGCTGAGATGCTTAGGGCCAGACGAATCGGAAAGAGTCGTTCAGGAAGTTCATGACGGAATCTGCGGTTCTCACCAAGCAGGTCCAAAGATGAAGTTGAAGATCAAACGGATGGGCTATTACTGGCCCACGATGATTCAAGACTGCATCGAATATGCGAAGCAATGTCACTCATGCCAGATTCATGGGGACTTCATCCACCAGCACCCAAATCCACTGCATCCAACGGTAGCTAGCTGGCCATTCGAAATGTGGGGGACTGATATAGTCGGCCCCATCGAACCAGCATCGTCTAAAGGACATCGTTTCATCCTAGCGACGACTGACTACTTCTCTAAGTGGGCAGAAGCAGTACCATTAAGAGAAGTGAAGACGGAGAATATCCTCCATTTCTTCAAAACGCACGTCATATATCGGTTTGGAACTCCGAGGCGGATCATCTCCGATAACGGGCCAGCTTACCGAAGTCATAAAATCAGCCGCTTCGCACAGCAGCATAACATAGACTGGAGATATTCCTCAGTCTATAATCCACGAGCTAACGGTCTCGCCGAGGCCTTCAACAAGACCTTGACGAAAATTATAAAGAAAACAGTGTCCCGAAATAAGAAAGACTGGCATGAGAGACTGCAAGAAGCTCTTTGGGCGTATCGAACTACGTTCAAGACAGCCACAAACACAACGCCATACGCGTTGGTGTTCGGCACGGAAGCAGTACTCCCTCTCGAGATAGAGTTACCCTCTCTACGAGTGGCAGTCCATTACGAGCTGACGGACGAAGAAAATGCTCATCTTCGGCTTGAGGAGCTTGACGCCCTTGAAGAAACACGGCTCATAGCGCAACAAAATCTGGAGGCCTATAAAGCAAAGATGATGCGCTCATATGAAAGATTGACCCGACCGAGGACATTCCATCAAGGCGAACTCGTGCTAGTGGTCAAAAGGCCTATGATCCCCAATCGCGCCAAGCGGGGAAAATTCGAGCCGAACTATGAAGGCCCATACATCATAGATAAAGTTTACCAAGGTGGGGCCTATCTACTCATGGACATGCACGGTGAAAGGCCTTTCAGACCAATAAACGGTCGCTTCCTAAAGAAATACTACGCTTAATGAGCCACAGCCTAGGTCAACGATAGATGACGACGACTATGTCCGCTCGCTATCTTCCTAGGCTCAAACTGTATAAGCAGTAGCCAGCTTCTCAACAACGGACCGGAATGTCCTTAAACTAATAGCAGACCGAAACGTCTTTAAAACTACTACCGCAGTATCTTTAGACGGGCGAGAAAAGAAAAAGGAGAGAAAAATAAAAAATAAAAAATATATATGAAAAAGAATATAAAAAAACGGTATGTCCATAAGCAAAATGGGCACGGATGAAAAACCCGAAAGGGCTCCGTGAGTAAAAACAGTAGGGCTGCCGGCAAGTGTTCGTGAAAACCCGAAAGGGCGCGACCTTGTAAAAAAAGAAAGTAAAAAATAAATAAATAAATAAATAAATAAAAACGGTATGTCCATAAGCAAAATGGGCACGGATGAAAACCCGAAAGGGCTCCGTGAGTAAAAACAGCAGGACTACCGGCGAGTGTTTGTGAAAACCCGAAAGGGCGCAACCTCGTTAAAAGACACTTGTAGGGTCCTCTCGACCTTGTAAGGAGAAACCACCTGCGTGAGATCCTTACGACTCACAAAGGAGCAACACACTTAGGGATCCTCACGATTCCTAAGGAGAAAATACACTTATGAGATCCTCACGACTCGTAAGGAGAATTCTCTTATGGGACCCTCCCGGCTCATGAGATTTGAAAGTCTTAAGTTACAGAAACCTAAACCTGTTCTTAAGCAAATCCTCCACAACCTTCGATATTGCCCTACAAGAGGCTCAATACTGACCCTTGTATACAATCCACGGGCGCGAATAAACATTTCCCTAACCAAGGTCCATCCGTGACTGGGGATATACTCGCATAACCCTTGTAAATTCTCTCGATTTGCAAAGAGAAAACCCTCTTGTAGGATCCTTACGACTTATAGAGGAACAAAACACTTAGGAACCCTCACGATTCCTAGGGAGAAAATACACCTATAAGATCCTCACGACTTGTAGGGAGAAATACCTTTATGAGACCCTTACGGCTCATGAAGTCAAAGCCTTAGTCGACAGGACCCTAACCCTGGTCGCTAAGCCACCTTCGTTCGACAGCGACAGAGGCAGATGATGATTCGCTCCTAGCAATATCCCAGTTGTAGCGATGCTGATGCCGAAATCGGTGTCCAATTTCAGGTTTACGGCGAAAAGCCAGTAGGCCCCACATGCATACGAAATAGCCGAAATGATGGGGCAACTTGCAATAAAAAGCAGCAAGTAAAATGTATGCATGCGAAATAGCCGAAATGATTGGGCAACTCGCAATAAAAAGCAGCGAGTAAAAATAAAATAAACAGCCGAAATGGTTGGGCACCGCGAAAAATAGCCGAAATGATTGGGCGATCGCGACCTTCACGATATAAAAGCTGAAATGATAGAGCATCGCGGAAATAAAACAAAAAAAAATAATAATAATAATGATGATAAAATTTTAGCCCTACAGTTAAGATCACATCGATCCCTGTATACAATCCAAGGGCGTAAACAAAGAGGGAGCCATACTCTCCCAACAAACTCCTCGACTCACGGATACAAACACTCCTTGACGAGAGCTTCCTGATCCGCGTCGACCCGCAGAGCCACCAGTGCCTCCGTAGGAATCCTCGACTCGTTTCAAACCCCAAGGAAACAAATAATCCTTGGCGCTTGGGAAACAAATAATCCCTAGCAAAACTCCTCGACTCACGGATACAAACACTCCTTGACGAGAGCCTCCTGATCCGCGTCGACCCGCAGAGCCACCAGTGCCTCCGTAGGAATCCTCGACTCGTTTCAAACCCCAAGGAAACGAATAATCCTTGGCGCTTGGGAAACAAATAATCCCTAGCAAAACTCCTCGACTCACGGATACAAACACTCCTTGACGAGAGCCTCCTGATCCGCGTCGACCCGCAGAGCCACCAGTGCCCCCGTAGGAATCCTCGACTCGTTTCAAACCCCAAGGAAACAAATAATCCTTGGCGCTCGGGAAACAAATAATCCCTAGCAAAACTCCTCGACTCACGGATACAAACACTCCTTGACGAGAGCCTCCTGATCCGCGTCGACCCGCAGAGCCACCAGTGCCTCCGTAGGAATCCTCGACTCGTTTCAAACCCCAAGGAAACAAATAATCCTTGGCGCTCGGGAAACAAATAATCCCTGGCATACTCCTCGACTCACGGATACAAACACTCCGTGATGAGAGCCTCTTAACTCATGTCAACTCGCAGAGCCATCACCCTCTCCGCGAGCAAATTCCCGATTCGTCTCAATTTGTAAGAAGAAGTCTCAGACAGCAAGGATTGAAAAGCTTGCTTCTTGAGCAATGGGGCCCTGCAAGTCAATCCAAAATGGTCTCTTGCATACTATTCACGGGTCTCACTCTCCGAAGTCGAATTTCGACGAGGAGGGAAACAACCGCTTACGAATTCTCTCGACTCGTAAGAGGGAAAATTCTCTTATAAGATCCCTACGACTTATAAGAGAAAACCACACTTAGGAATCCTCACGATTCCTAAGGAGAAAATCCACCTATGAGATCCTCTCGATCCGTAGGGAGAAAAGCCTCTATGAGACCCTCACGGCTCATAGAATTGAAAAGTCTTAGGCGGTAAACCTAAACCTGCGGCCTAAGCCATCGCTATTTCCTGAGGAAGTCGGAATACTCGTTTTAGACATCCATCAACCATGGTTATTAAGACAGCCTACTGACATTAAAAGAAAGAAGATGACAGAAAGAATATCCGTTCTACATTTGATCTGGCATGCGGGACGCATTCATTTAAGCATGGACAGAAGACTCAGGACACGAAATAAGACAAGCTGAAATAGAAAAGGGGAAGGTTTTCATTCATACCGCTAAGAGTTTTTACAAGCATAAGAATAATGAATAGGAAACATTGTTCAAATTATTACAACGGTATAACCTCGGATCCGGGGCACGGATTAAGGAAATCAAAAGTAAGGCCATCCAGAGTTCTTCTGGCCTTTCTAATTATTCTTATGCACAGTCTTTCGCGCTCCTCGGTGTCAATATCATCGGCAAGCCCTTCTGGACTTTGATAAGCAGCAATGATCGTCGTCTGCTGAAACACTTGATGCAGGATGTCAACGAGGTCATTCCGTCGTTTCCTCGAGATCAGCCCTGTCAGGTGCACTGAATGCACCTTGTCCTCGGCATCATCCAGGGCATTGAGTGGTAAGGCCTCATGAAGACCAGGAAGTGCCCTCCATATTGCTCCCAGCACAACTTTCAAAAGAGCCGAACGCCGAGGCAACAGCCAACCACCGCTTGCGTTCAGACGACCCATAACTTCTGCACATTCGGCGTCTGTAAACTCCTGGTTTTGTTGACAACCCTGAGCGCGGATATCATCGTAGGTAATGAACTCGTGCAGACTGTATAGATGCACCACCGCCATTATGCCTGGAGAAAATATTACAGGAAGATCAACAATAGAAAAGCAATAATATACATGGATAATTAAATTCCTACAGAGCAAAACTATGTTCAAAGATGAAACCCACTAGACGAGGGCTCTGCTGTTTAAGATTAATCTAAGAATCGATTTTACCTGAATTTTTTCTAAAAAAACTTTTAAAAAAAGAAGCAAGGCACCGGAGTTCTTAAAGGCAAGAACAAAGCTCTGAAGTCTTCGAAAATGGAAATCTGGAAGATGATAAGTATCTGGAGGGGACCAAAGGTCCTATTTATAGGCCTCAAGTGCCTCTTCGACTTCCAAGAGTTGTCACGGCAGTTCATCCTAATTGGAGCGAATTTCCGTTCGAATTCCGAGACAGGAGATGAAGCGACGCTTCGTCCTTCCCCGATCAGAGCAAAGCCCTGTCTTGAAGAAGCGACGCTTCAGCACGAAAGCGCTAGCGCAGTTGCGTTGCGCTGCGCGCTACACGTCACGTGTCCGGCGCAAACGCATCAGCGCAGCACCCCAAGGCAGCGCACCCAGCCAAAGCAAAGCTCTATTTCAAGCAAAACCAAGGGAAGCAACGCTTCAGCGACGTATGCGTCGTGCGCTGCATGACACGTGTCGGCGTAGACGTGCTAGCACAGTTGCGCTGCACTGTGTGCTGTGCGACACGCGTCATATCCTGGAGCATTCGCGCTAAACAAAAAGGTTCTGAAGAAATCTCTTCGGTTATTATCTTCTGTAAACAGAAGCCCTTAGATCAAAGATCCGATTGTGGGGGAAATCCCGCCAAATCTTTCAGAAAAGGGATTTCTTCAACAAATTGAACTTGCTTCTTAATCTGCAAAATGAAGCCTCAGGCATCAGAGGTAGGAGAACTTGCTTCCTGAACAAAGGGACCCTACAAGTCGATCTAAAATGGTCTCTTGCACACTATACGCGGGACTCGCTCTCTAAAATCGAGTTTCGATAAGGAGGGAAACAACTGCTTACGGGTCCTCTAGACTCGTGAGAAGGAAAAATCCTCTTATAAGATCCCTACGACTTATAAGAGAAAACCACACTTAGGAATCCTCACGATTCCTAAGGACAAAAGCCCGCCTACGAGATCCTCTCGATCCGTAGGAAGAAAAGTCTCTACGAGACCCTCACGGCTCATAGAGTTGAAAGTCCTAGGCGGCAGATCTGAACCTGCAGTCTAGGCCATCGTTATCTCTGGGAGAAATGAAGTTATCTGTCAATAAGGTGCATTAAATATGTCGTGCTAAAAAGAGTGAAAAAGGCGAAGAAATGACACAGGACGTTACAAAAATGCGCATCTTTTATTCATGAATATTGACTGGGTACAGGATACATTGTACTAAAGAGTAAAAAAGATATATATACATATATCTTACAAGTACAAATGATACAAGGAGAAATTACTGGGAAGGAAGCGTCTTGCATAGATTTAACAATTGCTCGCATACTTCCTTCCACGTCTTCTCTCGATCGGCTACTACCGCCAGCTCTGCCTCCACTTGGGCTCGCTGCTGCAAGACCGACGCAAGCTGCTCCCTGACGACCTGATAGGCAGCTTTCCGACTTGGAGTATTGCGCTCAGCTACGTCAAGCTTCCGCTTCAAGTTTAGCCCATGGGAGATACGCTCCAAGAGACCCTCGAAGATAGTCTTCACTTGGGCAGCATTTGCCTCAACCTCAGCGCGCAGATGGGCCGTTTCGTTCGAGGTCTTTTGGCATTCCCTTAGTCTTGAAGCTGCTTCTTGTTCCAAGTGGCGGAGGTGCGAAGTGCTTTGCTCGAGCCAAGTTGTGCGTTGGGTGCTCAGAGCTAAAACTTCGGGGAAAGGGCGCGTCGACTCCAGCCGATATAGACAGGCCTCGATCCCCCTGCAGTGGTTAACCCAAGATTCGACGACGCCTTCGTTATGAAAATTTACGAGCGCCGCCAACATCGGGTTAACCTCCGCGGCAAAATTTACGGCAGAAGGGAGAGCGTCCACATTGAGCTCTTCAATGTACCCGCTCAGCATGCCCAAACTCATCACAGCACCCTTGGAAGATGGACGTCTCAAGAAAGGGCCTGCCGGTGAAAGGACGCGAGCCTCAAAGGGGACCGGAGCCGGAACAATAGCTGCAAAACAAAACATGGTTAAACGATGGTTCGGAAGATGTTGAAGGGTTACCAAAAAAGGAAATTTACTATACCAGCTGCAACGGACGGTAAAGCCGGAAGGGCCGGTGGCGCGGCAAGCCTTGCATCCCCTCCTTCGATTTGTGGCACTGCAATAAAGAAAAGGAAAAGTCAGAAATTATCCCATTGCTAGAAAAAAGGGGGTAAGTAAAGATATTATAGTGAAGGTATACTCACCGGCGCCACCAGAAGGAGAAGCGAGCTCGGATGGGAAAGAGAAGTGTGGGAGCAACACTTGATATAAATGATCGAAGAGCACTCCTGCAAAGGCACAATGGTATAAAGTTAGTACAAAGCTACATTTTTGAAAGATTAATGCATGAGTCGTGAATCCATACCTTCCAACATCCGTGATGGTACAAGGGAAGGCGGGGAGGTGACCACCGCCAAAGCAGTAGTCGACGGTGCCCCCTCGAGCAAAGGAGCATCGGCACTGGCCGCACCTGCAAAGACAAGCTTGTTAGAAGAGATCGCAAGATATATAAAAAAGGGGGGAACGCTGGTGACAAAAAATTTTACCTGACGGGCTACCAGCAGAAACTGAAGCAATCCCCTCATCCATCGACATGAGACCACCGCCCGTAGCCTCATCACCCGACTTGATGGGAACCGTTGTTGTGCTCGCGAGCCCGGGAGACGGCAAGGAACCATACGCGGGGAGGGCTATGATCGGAGTATTACCAGATTCCTGAGAAAGAGCGGTTCGCTCCTCCTCAGGAATCGTGGCCGCCTCACCCGATACTCCCTCGGTTTCTGCGGTCACGATTGTCTCGTCCATCGGCACCGTGACGTCTCTAGCCTCAAGCGCCTCGACTTCTACTGCCTTCGGCTCGACAGTCATCTCATCTGCCGCCACTTCAGACGCAGCATCAATGACCTTCTCGGCGGCGGATCCTTCAACTTCTGTTTCAGGCACCGTGGCCCCGACGACGGTGCCCACCGTCGGCTCAGGTTCGGCAGGCGCCGCTTCCGCCGTTTCCTGGGGTCCGACGGTCTCCGCCTCCCCCTCAGTCGGACTTGGTCCTGCAAGATGGAATGCATATGAGCCAATGGCTTTATAATAATTCTTACAACAAGGTTCTGAAAGAGATGCTACCTGAAGGGGATTTATTGTTTGCACTTCGGGCCGCGCGCGCCACTTGCCTATAAGCAGTAGACAAGGTGACAAGGGCCTCTACAGAAGGAGTGTCAGCGTGAGGAATGGTACTGGGACCCGATCCCGCGGCCAAAGCAGCTCTACGCGCCTTTGCTTCGCGTCTCAACCGTTTCCGCTCCTCCCGAGCCGTTGAGACGGATGCCACTAGAGCTTCCCTAATTGAGGTGTCCTCGTCCGTGAATAGGGAAGCCTCTAAGGTTTTCAGGGCATCCCTCGTCGTTTTGTCAAGCCGAGGCTCTTGCGGCAACTTCGACGAAGCTGGGACTTCAGTAACAGGCTCGGGAAGGATCCCCGCATCAACTGATATAACCCCTGCTAAGAAACGAAAGAAGGTTAGGTTGACAATCATAAAAAGACAACAAACTTTCCTTATAAAAGAGAAAGGGGTGAAACATACCAGCGCCTGCTAGGGCACGCTTCTCCTCCTCCTCCTGGAAGGTTTTCAGGGAGGCAGCAATAGCCTCTTCAGTAGAGACACCTGTTGAAAATGGAACAAATGTTAGTTAAAGATAATAATACAAGGTGCAATAAAATGACAAATGAAGCGTCTGATGATTACCGGACTCAGCGAGTTTGCTTAGCATCGCTTCAAGCCTCGCCGATCGCTCCGAAGCTGCAATGGCGGCAGCCAAATTGGTGTCCGCAGGGTCTACCACGAAGCCCTCATTGCTGCCATACTCACATATGGCCTCGGCAGGAGGAGCCGCAGGCTTTAAGCTAAGGATCGCGTCGAGGGATAGGGTGGACTTCTTCTTCTTCTGTCCGCCAGCTTTAGATCCACCCGGAGCAGCTTTGCGCTTGGCAGTCACTTTAGGGTGGCGAGTCCCGATATCCGCTCCTGCGCCAGACTCTAGCGATACCACTTTAACCGTCTTTGTGGGAGCACGGGGCGCCAGTGGTGCATCCACCGTAGTAGGTAGTGGCAATCCACGCGGGGGGGCCAACACGCGTGGTCGGTCAGCTCCGGCATCTTTCATCGGGAGGGTGACCTGGATCCTTGGCTGCAAGGGAGCCTTGCGATCACCACCAGGAGGCGCACCCCTACGGTCAACCAGCAAGCGTTTCTCCATTAAAATAATTGGGCCCATAGCATGCGCATACCAGGCTACATACGGATGGATTATTTTAGGGGCACAGCTAGGCTCACTGATAAAAAAATAAGAGCCTGTATTGAGCCGGGTGAAATGATGCATAGCATTCCTTATTCCCCCTTGGTTGGCCGCGGGTGTTTCCAGAAAGGCTTCCATCGGGATCCCTTGATTGTAACTCGATTGTCGGGCAAATCGATGTGGGTTATATCTCATAAAGAGAGCCGTCTCATTCTGCCTAAATACTAGGTAGCCCGGCCGAATGGAGTAAAGGTGAAGGATTTCCCGAGCCTTCAATACAGAAACCCCGCCCTTAAAGTCATCACGCAGCGACACCACTGACTTAGTGGTCTCGGAGCCTATGGTGATGACCTTATCCACAAAAGAGGTCTTCGCTCCGACTAGATGTGAACGCAGGAGCAGTCCCCTAGACTCCCGCGGAGGTGCAACCACAATTGAAGCCCCGACCAACCGCATGATCCTTGGGAGTCTATATTTCTCAAAAAACGGAGGAGTCTTATGGGCACCAAACACCCCTCGCACATGCAGCTCCATCCAAGAAGTGAAGTAGTGCATCGGGAAGTTAGCAGGCTGTACCCCAGGCTCATTAGCATCCGCCGCTACGCTAAGTCCATTGTAGAGGTAAGCCAGCCCGGCGATCCCTACTGATAACTGTAAACCAGCCGCCATTCGATGCGCCGGGTAAAAGACAGAGGACCGCATGAGGCGTGGGTGCATGGGAAGCGCGAAGCTGCATAGCCATAGACCCAAGAACCCTATGAAGAAAGTCTCCTCGTCCATGCCAGGAACGGCGATCTCTGAGAAAGGGACGCTGGCAGTGCCGGGGAAATAAAAATCCCGCTGGTCCTTTTCCGATGAAGGTCGGCGGTCCAAGCCGAAACCAAAGGGGTCAACAAGCTGAGCGAACTTCTCGCCCTGCTCTGATAGGAACTCCGGGCGGATAAAACGAGCAATGAAATCCGTGAAACTGACGCCCCGGTCGCCCGATTCCAAATGGAGTTCCTCATAAATCTCCAACACCTTCACCAAGCCCGGGTGCTGATGTTGAATGGCATTTTCCGGAGTTAAGTCAAATACAAGCTGCTTGGTGGCGAAGACATACTCGTCAGGAGGAAGCAGCTCCTCGTAGTGTTCTCCCCTCATTGGCAGACCTGAAATCTCAGCAAACTCCTCCAGAGAGATGGAGACTTCCCTATCCGCTGTCAGGAAGGTGTGGGTGGGGATATTCCATTGTTCGATGAAGGCCTTTATCCACCACGTCGAAAGAGAGGGATACTCGAAGAGCGAGACGTAGATAGCTGAGTATAAACCAATCGTCGTCAGAAGAGCCCTCTTCGTCGCCTAAATGTAACGGGCCCATTGCAAATATCCGGCAAGCGGCCGCGGGATCAATCCAATGTTATAAGCCTGTCCCCAAGGGCGTGCTTCACCCTGACAGATTCGCCTCCCCAAGATATCTATAGCCGGCGGCGGCTGCACCGGAATGGCACCGATTGCAGGCTGAAGGAGGTCGTCGGCATTCCAATTTTTAACCTCCACGGCATACTCCACCGGGGGCTTGTCCGCATAAGGGATCATAACTATGGGCTCAGAGGGCGAAGCGGAGCTGAAGCTGCGACGGCCTTGGATGATTTGGCTGTACCACCTTCCCCACAAGTGAAGTCTCTTGCACTCTGGATCATGATCTTTAATCAAGGCGAACACCACCCGGTCCACCGGCGCATGGGGGAACCCTCCTTCCGAGCGAACAAAGGGGAAAGATAAGTCGTCAGACATGTTTCCTGTAGAAAGATAAAAATAACCGTTAGTGTTCTGACACTTGCCATTTTGAAATCTTACTCAACACTATGATGTAATGGGTAGGGGACAAAAAGAGGGACCCACAAAATCTGGATGACGGTACATCATTTAATAAGACAACCCCATCATTAGATGAGACTGTCAATTAATGAAAAGGTCCCCAAAAGAATATCCTCACTGATGGGAAATCCCTAGAGACAAGGAGAAATATTCTCTTTCAGAGCAAAGCTCTGTCACAGAGTGACATTTGTCAAACTCTGGTCTCAGGGGAACAAGATTCCTTAAAAGAGCATAGCTCTATGGTAATGGTGGAAAGATCCATCAATTTTATCTTTAGAGTTTGGGAATCTTGAAAAATCCATGAAAACTTATAAAACAAAATTTTTCTCCGTTTATCAGATCTAAAAAGATCTACATTTGATCTAAGAGCAATGCTCTGTTCATGGGTTAGAACCCATGGATCAGATCTCTGTAAATCTGTAAATTTTTTGAGAGCAAGGCTCTGTTAAAGAAACCCCAAAGGGGTTTTTCCTTTAGATCAAAGATCTATAAGAGCAAGGCTCTGTTAATTAAATTTAATTTAGATTAATTCAATTTAATTAATTTTACCTAGAGTGATTCTAAAACTTTGAAGTTCTCACAAGAGCAAGGCTCTGGAAGTTCTTAAGCAAGAGCAAGGCTCTGAAATTCAAATTCTTGAAATTGGTAAAAAATTACCAAGGACCAAGGGTCCTATTTATAGACGCCTGCGTCTTTTCAACTGACCCCCATGATCCAACAGTCAAGATCTTGCCACCGCTGCACTCACATGCGCGCCACGTGAGCGCAACGGTGGGGAGGCATTTGTTCCCCCAATCAGAGCAAGGCTCTGCTTGAATTTTGAAAATTCAAATTTTGAAGCAACGCTTCAGTTCCCGTGCGCTGCGCGCAACGCGCCACGTGTCAGAAGTTGACACGGCAGCACAACGCCCAAGGCAGTACGTCCAATCAGAGCAAGGCTCTTTAAAAAACATAAACAACGTTCAATTGCGCAAGTGCACGGCAGCGCGACACGTGTCTGCGCAGTTGCGCAAGCACAACTGCGCAAGCGCACGGCAGCGCGACACGTGTCTGCGCAGTTGCGCAAGCGCACCGCTGCGCGACACGTGTCTGCGCAGTTGCGCAAGCGCTGTTGCGCAAGTGCGCTGTTGCGCAAGCGCCTCACTGCGTGACACGTGTCTGCGCAGTTGCGCAAGCGCCTCACTGCGCGACACGTGTCACACGCTGGTGAGTTGCGCAACAACAGAGTGAAGATTTAAGGATATTTTTTCTGTTCTTGTTTAAACAAGAAGATTTCTTCTGTAAAACAGGGGCCTTTGGATCAAAGATCCAACGGTGGAGAAAATTCCCCAAATCACTCAGAAAAGATCTTTTTAACAAATTTAACTGATTTTTGAGCACTATAAAAAGGACCCCAGACCCCATTTCAAAGATAGAGAGAATTGGATAAAAAAAAAAAGTGAGAAAAGAGCTCTGAAGAACTTCTTGAGAACAAAAAAAAGAAGAAGGTAAAAACCTTTGAAATAAGAGAAAATTCTCTTAGGAATAGATCATTGATCTAAAAGACAAGATCAGTGATCTTCAATAAATAAATAAATAAAATAATAAAAAATAGTGCCTTGCACTTGCTAGAGAACCTCTGGTTCTCTGAGATAAAGAGAAAGAAAAGATTTTTCTTCTTTTCTTTGATCTAAATCTAGATCAAGAAATTAAAAAGTGCTCTGCACTCCTTTCCTTGAATCTAAAAGATTCTTGGTGCTTTGCACAAATGCAATGCATTACTTGAAGGGCCAGACCCAAATCAAAAAGACCTAGCAGGCCAAAATAAATTGTAAAGCAATAAAAGGGCTGAGCCCAAATAAAATTGATGCTCTGCATCATTCATAAAGAACAGAGCCTAAAATTAATTGATGCCCTGCATCTTTTCTAGGCAAAGCGCAAATAAAAATAAAAGGAAATGCAAAAGCAATGTTGGACATTTTTTTTACTGGACTTAGCCCAATCGTGGCCATAAGTCCTTAAATTAAATTGGCTGAGCAAAATGGCTCTCCTAAGTCAATCTACATCCGGTTCGAGGGTACATCTCCGAACTCCTTTGATATCCATCGTTGTAATTCCTCAACGACGTCAAAGAGGTGACGGGTCCCAACGGCCACACACCCAATACCGGACCGAAACGTCCCTAAACTAACATAGGACCGAAACGTCCATAAACTAATATTGGACCGAGACGTCCTTAAACTAATATCGGACCGAGACGTCCCTAAACTAATATTGGACCGGAACGTCCTTAAACTAATATTGGACCGAAACGTCCATAAACTAATATCGGACCACCACGTCCCTAAACTGGCACAATAGAGCCCAAATGCTCTTTTGTCGGATCTAAATGGTTCCGTTAAGTTGATCTTAGTCTCAAACTGGGCTAACGTATCCTTAACAAACGTTTAAGTTGATCTTAGCCCCAAACACGGCTAACGTATCCTTAAATATTCAAATGGATTATAAAACTCCCAATCAACTCTGGTTCGAGGGTACATCTCCGAGCTCCTTTGATACATGTCGTTGTAATTCTTCAACGACGTCAGAGAGGTGACGAGTCCCGATGGCCATACATTAAATTAATCACTACGTTGAGTTGATCTTAGTCTAAAACAGGATTAACGTATCCTTGATGAACGTTTAAGTTGATCTTAGCCGCAACGCGACTAATGCATCCTTAAACTGAAAACACCAAACCCAAATCTAAGTAAATATGGATTTGGACTAATCCACGTCCTACGGGCGACGGCATTACTCAGTCTCCGTATACAATCCACGGGCAACCACAAACAAAATGAACACACACGACACGAAGTGAAATTCTGGAGAAGGAGAAAGTTGTTACCGCGATGCGGTAGCGTAATTAACTGCGGGGGCTTGCGCCTGCAGGGAAGAGCGTCCCCATAATCAAAAACCCCTCATCCTGAGGGGGAATCTGACGAAGTCTGCTACATCGGCCGCATCCGTCTAAACCTCCGATACACGGTGCCATAAATCAACTTGGCATCTTCGGAGAGATAAACGGATAAAACCAAATAGCATCTGCCCCGAACATCAGGCATGGACGCTAAAGTCTAGGCCGCCATTCGGAGGGGAACACTCACGGAGCCCTTTCGGGTTTTCATCCGTGCCCTTTTTACTTATGGACATACCTTTTTTTTTAATTTTATTTTTATATCTTGTCAGCTTAAAGATGCTGCGGTAGTAGTCTAAAGACGTTTCGGTCTGCTATTAGTTTAAGGACATTTCGGTCCGACATGGAGAAGGCTGGCTACTGCTTATGAAGCTTGAGCTTAGGAAGATAGCGAGCGGACACAGTCGTCGTCATCTACCATTGACCTAGGTTGTGGCTCATTAAACATAGTATTTCTTTAGGAAGCAACCGTTTATTGGCCTGAAAGGCCTTTCACCGTGCATGTCTATGAGTAGATAGGCCCCGCCCTGGTAGACCTTATCTATGACGTACGGGCCTTCATAGTTTGGCTCGAATTTTCCCCGCTTGGCGCGATTGGGGATCATAGGCCTTTTGATCACTAGCACAAACTCGCCTTGGCGGAATGTCCTCGGTCGGGTCAGTCTTTCATATGAGCGCGTCATCTTTGCTTTATAGGCCTCCAGATTTTGTTGCGCCATGAGTCGTGTTTCTTCAAGGGCGTCAAGCTCCTCAAGCCGAAGGTGAGCATTTTCTTCGTCCGTCAGCTCGTAATGGACTGCCACTCGTAGAGAAGGTAACTCTATCTCGAGGGGGAGTACTGCTTCTGTCACGAATACTAACGCATATGGTGTTGCGTTCGTGGCCGTTTTAAACGTAGTTCGATATGCCCAGAGAGCCTCTTGCAGTCTTTCGTGCCAGTCTTTCTTATTTCGCGACACTGTTTTCTTCATGATCTTCGTCAAGGTCTTGTTGAAGGCCTCAGCTAGACCGTTAGCTCGCGGATTATAAACCGAGGAATATCTCCAATCTATATTGTGTTGTTGCGCGAAGCGACTGATCTTGTGGCTTCTGTAGGCCGGCCCGTTATCGGAGATGATCCGTCTTGGCGTTCCAAACCGGTATATGATGTGCGTCTTGAAGAAGTGGAGGATATTTTCCGTCTTCACTTCTCTTAACGGTACTGCTTCTGCCCATTTGGAGAAGTAGTCAGTTGTCGCCAGGATGAAACGATGTCCTCTAGACGATGCTGATTCGATGGGGCCGACTATGTCAGTTCCCCACATTTCGAACGGCCAGCTAGTCACCGTTGGATGTAATGGGTTTGGATGTTGATGGATGAAGTCCCCATGAATTTGGCATGAGTGGCACTGCTTCGCATATTCGAGGCAATCCTGAATCATCGTGGGCCAGTAGTAGCCCATCCGTTTTACCTTCATCTTCATCTTCGGGCCTGCTTGGTGAGAACCGCAGAGTCCGTCGTGAATTTCCTAGACAACCCTTTTCGCTTCGTCAGGTCCTAAGCATCTCAGCCATAGAGAATTAAATGACCTCTTGTACAGAGTATCATTGACGAAGGCGAAAGACAGAGCTCGTTTCATGAGCTGATGTCTTGTGGACGCTTCTTCGGGCATTCGGTGGGACTTAAAGTAGTCTATGAAGACTTCCCTCCAATCCTCGGCCTTTTCCCGGTCTTTTATTTGTAGAGCCATCTGCTCGCTCGCTCCTTTTTCTTCGGATGATTCCGGAGATATTTCTATTGGGGCAAGCACCCGACGGCTTTGCACCACGATTCTAACGTCATCGAGGTTCTCGTCAGCCAGTTCTTTAGCAAGTTTGGCCAATGCGTCTGCTTTGCTGTTTTCCGCGCGCGGTATGTTATCCAAAGTATAGGAGGGAATTTGAGTCAACAGTTGTTGCACTTTTTCGCCGTACTTTACCAATTCTGGTTTGCATGTTTGGTAGTCGTCGTTTATTTGATTAACGACCAGTTGAGAATCCCCGTATATGAGGAGGTTTTCAATTCCCATGTCAATGGCGATCTCGAGGCCTGTTATCAGAGCTTCGTATTCGGCTTCATTATTTGTTCTCGGTTCTGTTAGGGAGAAAGCAAAGCGCATTATCCCTCCTTGTGGAGTCACAAAGATGAGTCCTACCCCCGATTTGATTATAGGGATACTTTGTTTGCGCTTCTTTACGGAAGATGCTCCATCGAAATAGAGCTCCCATCGGGTATCACCACCGTCGATCGCATCAAACGCATGTTCGTCTGGAAGATCGCAATTTAGAGGAGAATCGGCGGGTATGGGATGCTCAGCGAGAAAGTCGGCGATGGCCTGGCCTTTCACTGCCTTGAGAGGTTGGTACGTGATCGAGAACTCCATCAAGAGTAGGGCCCATTTAGCGAGTCGTCCCGTCAATATGGCCTTTGACATCAAGTATTTAAGGGGGTCCACCTTTGAAATGAGACGGACCTCATGCGCCAACGCGTAGTGCTTGAGCTTTGTTATCGCGAAGATCAACGCCAGGCAGTGTTTTTCGATGGGGGGAGTAGTTGCTTTCTACCCCCAGTAGAACTCGACTTAAGTAGTAGAGTGCTCTTTCTTTCCCTTGATCGTTCTCTTGTGCCCATAATGCGCCTAAAGAACCTTCGAGGGCGGCTGTATAAAGAATGAGAGGCTTTCCCTTAACCGGAGCAGCCAACACTGGAGGGTTTTGCAGGTACTGTTTGATCTCGTCTAGTGCGCTTTGGCACTTTTGATCCCAGACGAACGGGGTTCCCTTCTTCATCAGGTGGCTGTAAGGATGGCACTTGCCTGAAAGATTGGCTATAAATCGCCGTATGTATGCGAGTTTCCCTTGGAGAGACCGCAACTATTTAAGAGTCCTCGGCGGAGGCATTTCCATGATCGCCTTGATCTTGGACGGATCTATTTCGATACCCCGGTGTCGGACGATGAATCCTAAAAATTTGCCCGAGGAAACTCCGAATGCACACTTAAGAGGGTTCATCTTCAAGTTGTATTGCCGAAGGCGTTGAAATACGGTCTTCAAATGCTCGAGATGTTCTTCGTATGATTTACTTTTAACCACGAGATCGTCTATATAGCATTCGACGATTTTGTGTATAAGGTCACCAAATATCTGCGTCATGGCTCTCTGGTAAGTAGCACCGGCGTTCTTTAAACCGAAGGGCATCACCTTGTAGCAGAATATACCCAAAGGAGTCCTGAAGACGGTGTGCTTCTGGTCTTCGGGATGCATCTTTATTTGATTATATCCTGACGAGCCGTCCATGAAGGAGAAAACCTCATGAGTGGACGTATTGTCTATCATCAGTTCGGTGACTGGCACTGGAAAATCATCCTTCGGGCAAGCTTTATTAAGATCGCGGAAGTCTACGCATATACGCACTGTCCCGTTTTTCTTCATCACCGGGACGATGTTGGCGATCCATTCAGGGTATTGAACCTCCTAGATGAAGCCAGAGTCGATCAGCTTCTTGACCTCGGCATTGATGCTCATCTCAAGCTCGAGTCGCATTCTTCTCGGCGCCTGTTTGACTGGCTTGATGTTCGGGGATATCGCCAATTTGTGTACAGCAATTTCTGGATCTAGTCCCGGCATTTCAGAATAGTTCCACGCGAAGCAATCTCTATGCTGCAGAAGCACATCCTTTAACGCAGCTACCCTTTCTTCAGATAGTAGCTCGCTGATGAATGTCGGTCGCGGATCGTCTGCTGATCCCAACTCAATTTTCTTAAGGTTATCTGCAGTGGTATGGATTCCATCTTCCAGTTCTTTCGGCGCTGGTGGGAAATCTGAGATTACCTCATCGTTGTTGTTTTTGAAGCACCAGGGAAGGTCATCCATGTTCTCGGACTCTTCTTTTGATATCGTTATCACGTGACAAGTACGAATTCGCTTCCAATCCCAATGCGGAACTGGCTCTTCTTTCGTGGCCTTAGGCTCGTGCTTCTGTGGCGGCGTTACCTTCCAGTTGTCAGACAGAGCGAACTTGCCGAGCTGGTACTGATCTTCGACCCAATTCTTAAAGGTGAAGCAGTCTTCGAGCGGGTGCCCTATTACTCGATGGTAAGAGCAATAGTTTAGGTCAGAGACTTTGCTTGCTTGTTCGGGGTGCTTGGATTCCTGCAATGTAAGCAATTGATGCTTTAGCGCAAGATCAAGTATCTTCTTCGTCTTGTCCCGAGGAAACGAGTACGCTCGACCCATTTTCTTCATGAGGGATAGATCAATAATGCTCGCCTTCCGTTTGCGTGGTTTCTTAACCCCGCCTTATTGTTGTTGAGCGTCTTTTTGGCCTTTCGACTTATTTCTGCTTTTGCGCTGAGCCTTCTTTATAACAGGTCGACAAGGAGCGGCATTTTCATCCTTTACGGCCTGTTGGAGAAGGCGTTGCGTCTTGGCTTTCTCGTAGATGGTCGTCTCGCGGTTGTGATCATCTTGGACTTTTTGACCAGCTTTCTTTATAAGTTTGTCCATTTGTTCCTCGAACGACGGACTGGGCTCCTTTGCATCTGGAACTTTCTCTGGCTTAGGATTAGCGTCCTTCCATTGAGTATCCGCTTCTTCATCATGGTCATACACGACGTAGCAGCCGGGTAGTAACTCTCGTTTTTTTGACCGGATGTATCCAAGCCCTTTTGTTTCCATTCTCCCACTAGGCAGTTTGCGTTGAGTCCCGGGAACGTTCCAGACCCTGTCATAGAACTTGGCTTTCCAAACGGTCTGCTTGAAGGATATCCCCTGGCGCTTCAGTGGCCTCTTCAAACCCTCTGTATAATATCTGGGAAGACGGATAGGCTGAAGCCTGTCGAGCATGGGATCCGCGCCATGCCAGATTTCTTTTTCCACCTTGGTTTCTTCAGAGCGGTAGAACAAAAATTGCTTTCTCGCTCTCTCGTCTGGGAGGGATATAGAATGTCCGCAACTCTACTACACTATAGATATTAAGTGCATCCAGTTCTTTATGGTGTTTAAGCGGCACTATGGCGACTTGTAGACTTTGCTCTTCGTCAACAGACGTTCGTATTGAAGGTCGAGCAGAGAATACAGCATGGACTTCATCTTTCAAATCGCTACCAAAGATCAATGCAGGAGCCGATGGTTCCGGCTTGGTGTATTGGGGAGGACCCGAATAAACTCTCTCCTCTTCCTCCTCGGTATCACTGCCGAAGACAGGGATGGTGGCATTAGCTTTATTCTCCGGCTTGTGACACTTCTCCGTATCTTCGAAATCCGGTAAGAAGTATTTGGCGTCTTCATATTTGCGGACCTCGTTTACAGAGAACGGGTTCAGTTCTCCCGTCACGGTATACTCGAAACCATTCTTAAAATATTTCATACACTGATGCTGTGTAGAAAGGATGATGTTGTACTCGTGTAACCATGGTCGGCCGAGCAAAGCGTTGTAACATGTCTTGGCGTCTATGACGTGGAATTTAATGTCTGTGACGAGCAGCCCGAAGCGTAGTGTCAGTATCACAGATCCAAGAGTTTTTGACGATTGGGAGTCGAACCCGGAGATGGTGATCTTGTCCCGAGCAAGGTCCTGGACGCTCATGCAGATTTCTTTCAACACCCGCACGTTGAGTAGGTTAACAGACGACCCGTTATCGATCAGGATTTTGCCTATCTTTATATCATGGCAGAATCCCGAGACATAGAGAGGGCGATTGTGTTCGCACGTCCCAAGTAGAAGGTCTTCATCGCCAAAAGTGACATCGGCCGTGTGCACTTCCTCCAATTCATCCTTCATCTTTTCCTCGGCCAAGCATACTTGGAATTGTTCCAGGTCTTGGAGCGCCTTAATCAACGAATATATCGCCTCTTTAGATAGCAAAAGGGCGTCAAGAATGCTGAGCTGTGAGGGCAGCTTCCTCAGATGTGCTAAGACGTTGTAATCCACCTTATTCTTCTTTGGTGGGTCTTTGGCAGCTAGCTCTTCCACCGCTTGGTCATCTAAGACGATATCTTCAGAGACCTTTTCTTTCCCTTTATCTTTCCTGTTCGAGGGTCCGAGGTTTTTTTCGGGCAGCGTGCGATTACGTAGCCGGATATTTTCGCAAACCTTCGGTTCTTCTTCTTTTCTCGAATCGGACTCTTTAAAGAGGGGGGCAAGTTCTAGCTCTTCATCAGAATCACTCCCAAATGTAGGCACTTGTGGTTTACCGGTGTTAATCATGCAACAATCGCCAGCAGTTCTTTTAAGCCCTTCGGTCGTATTTCTTTGCTCCCGACGAGTTTTACGCTTTTCTCGCTTAAAGCGTTGTCGATGAGCAACATATCCTTGCCACCATCTATCGAAAGCTTTGCACTCTTCAGTGGGGTGCGAAATCTTCCGATGATATAAGCAATACGAGGGGTGCGTTTTCACTTCACCGGCGATGTTTCCTTCAGAGGATGGTAGCTTCATGCCCATTGATATGGCCTTAGCAAACTTTTTCCTCATCTTGAATTGGCTTTTGTCGGTAGCGGAGGTGTTTTGCTCCAGCGGGATCGTCTCAGCTCCTTCATCAAGTCGCTGGCGCTTGGCCCTTTCAAATATAGCCGCCTCGTGCTCCCGATCAGCTTTACTTTTCAACCGAGCTTCATTAAGGAATGCGTCGATTATTTCCTCTGGTGGCCCCAGAACTTTTGGTTCAGGATCTGCCCCCAGCTTTTCGGTGCAAGGAGTCTCCTCATCGTTCGTGATCGAATGGGAAATCATTTGACAACTCGCCACATATTCCTATTATTCATCCGATGAACTTTCTCCTTCATCTTCTTCTTGAAAGACATGATTGAGGAACTCTTGGAATGTAATGGGAGTCCGCGCCTTTTGGTTGTATTCATCCAGCGCGTCAATTTGCTTTTGTAAGTCCGTGCGCTTGTCGTTGGGCTTCACGGGTTTCTTCGATTTCTTCTTCTTCTTTGAAGACTTCGACGGCTGGTTATGAGTGTTTGGGCCACTTCCACCAATCTTTTGAGTCGGACGAGGTTTTAGCATTCCCTCCATAATTTGTGGCTCCAATGGGTTCTTCCACTTGATTGCTGGACATGTCTGAAGATCATTTAGCATCCTCTTCGTCTTGGCTGATAATACAACCTCCTAAGGAGCTTCTTCAATGACGGAGCATGTTGCCCCTGGCGTATTCGTTCCCTTAGAGGTGTGGGGCTGCGGGGGATTCACCTTCCATTTGTCAGATAACGTGAACTTGCCCTGTCGGTACTGGTTTTCAAGCCAATTTTTGAAAACGTAGCAATCTTCGATCGGATGGCCTAGTTCTCGATGATCAGGACAGTAGTTGGGCTCATTGACGTTACTTGGTTGCAACGGACGTTTTGGATCCGGCAAATTTATGAGTCTGTTGCGCAACGCCTGCTCGAATAACCTCCTCGTTTTATCGCGGGGAAAGGAATAGGGACGTCCCATCCTATCCTCAAGGGGCACGTACGGTCGCGTATTGTTTTGACGAGCAACCGGCTTCGAGTCGCTCGATTGTTGTTGTGCATTAGCGACGACGATCGCTTTTCCCTTCCCTTTGTCATTTCGGGTGTCTGGCCTTGGAAGAGGGGGTTTATGGCCCATTTGATCCATTTGCGCTAGTTTGTCAATCAAGGCCTGGAAGGTAGTCGGCTTGAAAAACATCATAAACTGCGAGATGGTTGCTTGTGGATCGAGGGTTCCCACAAACATACCCACCGCGGGAGCTTCTTCAATGTGCTGCTCACACTTTGACCATAAGTTCCGCCATCGTATAGCGTACTGAACCCACGTCTCGCCTGGCTTTACCCTGGCGTTAATCAGTGCTGTCATCGGGGTACGTTCATTGGCGCTTGCAAAACGCTGAGTAAACAACAGCTCCATCTCCGCGAAGGTTTTAATAGAGTCGTTCGGGAGCTCAGAGTACCATTCGAACGCCGTATCTGATAAGCTTCCAACAAACTGGCGAAGCAACAGCTTGTCGTCACTGCCGGTGTTGCCGCAGAGTGCCCTGAACTGGGCAACATGCTGATGAGGATTGCCCGTCCCCTTGTAGACATGGAACTTGGGAATCGTATAACCTGGCGGGTACTTGATTTGATCGTACCAACTTGGATATGGTCTCCCCGTTTTCACGACCTGGCCGGCTGTTTCGGTTGCATGATGAACCCGTATTTGCTGGGCAATGTATTCATCCAAATCAGCTTTGAAGATTGTATCCTCTTTAGCTGTGGACAGAACTGGTGGAGGATTCGACGTCTCTCCCCTATCGTCTTCAAGAATGATGGGGGGATCTTCAGCAGGTGGATCTTGTTGAATCATCATACCCACGATATCCTGGAACAGGAGGGCCATTTTCTTTATGTTGGCTGCCTGCTCCGCAGCTTCTTTATCTTTCTTCTCTAATACGCGACGAAGGAATTCGGCGTCCGTTTCTTGTTCTTGACGCTCGTCCGAGGATGTTTCCGGGGTTTCTTTCGGCACTGTAAGTGCGGCCATAGCGTTCATCATTTCTTGGAGCTTCTGCTGCTGCTCCTGAGCCTTGGTCACTGACCTCGTGTGCGGTCTATGACCTGTTGATATGCGGCTATCTTCTTTTCCCGATGCCATGTAAACCGTATAAACTGTTATGCCCCCTGACTTGGGGCGTTTAGGTTCATCATTTTTAACTTTTGCCGCTGACACGGGAGTTTTCTCTGGCCTCCTTCTTTTGTGGGCCATTGAGGTTGAAGGAACCGTTGAAGGGGGCAGCCTAGCAGTTGCTGTCCCCTGCTGTTTAATGGGACAGTCCTTGTCTTTTTCCACCTTCGCCTTTTTCTGGTGATGAGAGTGACCTGGGTCAATCACGGAGTCTTGAACCCTTCGCCAAACTTTATAAATTCTTGAGGACAGCCGTTGAGGGGGTTGTTCTCGTTTCGTTTCTGAAACTCTCTCCGCAGGTGGAGGAGATCTCTTCAGTGTAGCGGTTGGAGAGTTCTTCCGTACCCTCCTCAACAGTTCAAAGCTGTTCCCAGTTGGAACAGCAGCGTTGATTTCCACCACTGGAGCTGGTGGAGTTATCCCTGAGGGGGAGTTGCCCCATGTCTTCCTCACTCGTTGCCAATGGCGACGTCGAGCATGACGAGCCGTTGGGACTGGTTCGGAGATTGAGACATCTTCTTTTTGCCCCCTGTCTGAATGGGACGCCGCCGGTGTTAACCTCTTAAAGACAGAGGTTGTCTTCTGAGGTGTGGTATCCAACCTATCGAAGACAGATCTTCGAGCAGGGACAGGAGCAGGAATCGTCAGCCTTGAAAAGACTGACTCTTTGACAGGGGAAGCCGCCTTGACGACTTCTGAAGCAGCAGTCATTGCCTTCCTTGGGACAGCTAGTTTAGAGTTCTGATTTAGCCTGGTGAAAACAGAGGCTGTCGGTTTGGTAGTGGGCGACCCGTTGACAGGGGTCGTAGTAGCAGTAAGCCGGTCGAAGACCGACTTCTTGTTCACTTCCGGTGCAGGTATTGGCTCAGGGAAGCTTGTAGATGGGATCATGGTCCCGAAGAACAGGCCAGTGGTGGCTTGAGTTACCTGGTCTACCGGCAGAGCGAGGAAGGAAGCCGCTTGGGGCCCATATGCTACACCTCCTGGTGAGGTGGAGCGTCTGTTGCATTGGCACTTCGAGCAGTTGATGCAATTAGAGGCCATTGAACCTTGAGTTCTGCGCCAGACAAAAGACCAAATCTTAGTAACTTGAAATTCGAAGGCAACCATTTAACAAACCGCGATTGGTTCGTGAACACGACACATGAAGTGTGAAGTGGAAAGAGGAAAAGGTCCCACCGGGTGTGCCAGAATCTGTTCCCCTCCGAAGGACGGCGCACAGGACCGCGATGTCCTGACGCTGAGATTCGGGGCAGATGCTATTTGGTTTTATCCGTCCACCTCTCCGAAGATGCCAAGTTGATTTATGGCACCGTGTATCGGAGGTTTAGACGGATGCAGCAGATGTAGCAGACTTCGTCAGATTCCCCCTCGCTTGAGGGGTTTTTGATTGTGGGGATGCTTTTCCCTGCAGGCGCAAGCCCCTGCAGTTAATTACGCTACCGCATCGCGGTAAAAACTTTCTCCTTCTCCAGAATTTCACTTCGTGTCGTGTGTGTTTGTTTTGTTTGTGGTTGCCCGTGGATTGTATACGGAGACTGAGTAATGTCGTCGTCCGTAGGACGTGGACTAGTCCAAATCCGTATTTACTTAGATTTGGGTTTGGTGTTTTTAGCTTAAAGATGCATTAGTCGCGTTGCGGCTAAGATCAACTTAAACGTTCGTTAAGGATACAATAGTCCTGTTTGAGACTAAGATCAACTTAACGTGATAATCCATTTAATATCTGGCCATCGGGACTCGTCACCTCTCTAACGTCGTTGAAGGATTACAACGGCAGGTGTCAGAGGAGTTCAGAAATGTACCCTTGAACCAAAGTCGATTTGGAGTTTTATAGTCCATTTAAATGTTTAAGGATACGTTAGCCGTATTTGGGGCTAAGATCAACTTAAACGGGACCGTTTAGATCCGGCAAAAGAGCATTTGGGAGCTCTATTGTTCCAGTTTAGAGACGTAGTGGTCCATATTCCAGTTTAGGGACGTGGTGGTCCACCATTAGTTTAGGGACGTTTCGGTCCAACATTAGTTTAGGGACGTTTCGGTCCAACATTAGTTTAAGGACGTTTCGGTCCACGAGTTTAAGGACCCCGCAGTCCGTATTGATGTGTGGTCGTTGGGACCCGTCACCTCTTTGACGTCGTTGAGGAATTACAACGATGGATGTCAAAGGAGTTCGGAGATATACCCTCGAACCGGATATAAATTGATTTGAGAGAGAGTATTTGTGCTCAGTTCAATTTAATTTAAGGACTTACGGCCAGAATTGGGCTAAGTCCAGTTGAAAATGTTCAACATTTTATTTATTTTTAGTCCATTAGACCTGTGCTAGGGCTTTGCCCACACTTAAATAATACATTGCATTACTTCTACTTTCTTGTTTGGGCTCTGCCCATAAAAGATGCAGAGCATCAATTTATTTTGGACTCTGCATAGCATTTTATTATTTTTGTTTGGGCTTTGCCCATTTATAAATGATGCAGAGCATCAATTTAATTAGGCCTGTTTGGTCTTTTAATTGGGCTTGGCCCTGCATTGCATTTGTTAGGCGCTTTGCGCCACTCACTGAGCGCAAGCGCTTGTGGTGAAGACACGTGTCATGCTCTGGTGAGCGCAAGCGCAACAGTACAGTGCGCTGCGCTGCTGACACGTGGCGCGCTCTGGTGAGCGCAAGCGCAACAGTGCAGTGCGCTGCGCTGTTGCGCTGCTGACACGTGGCGCGCTCTGGTGAGATGCGCCAACTCCAGAGAGCAAAGCTCTTATTTCGTAGCGCAAGTGGTTTAGATGCTGACACGTGGCGCTCTCCCAAGAGCGCAACAGCGCAGTTTGCAAGTGCAAAACACCAAGAATCTTTTAGATTCAAGAACAGAAGTGCAAAGCACTATTTGATTTCTTGATCTAACTTAGATCAAAGAAAAATAAGGTTTTTTTTTCTTGTTTTTCTTATCTCAGAGAACCAAAGATTCATGAAAAGTGCAAAGCACTATTTTTATTTTATTTTTATTAAAGATCATTGATCTTGTTTTTAGATCTATGATCTGTTCCTAAGAGAACTTTCTCTTTTTTCTAAAGGTTTTTACCTTTTTTTATTCTTGAGGAGTTTTTCAGAGTTCTCTTCTCTCCCTTTTTTTTAGAAAGATCTTGATCCCTTTTAATTGAGGCCTAGGGTCCTTTTTATAGTGTCCATAAATTAGTTAAATTTGTTAAAGAGATATTTCTCTGAGTGATTTGGGGAGTTTTCCCCACCGTTGGATCTTTGATCCAAGGGCTTCTGCTTTGCAGAAGAAAATCTTCTTGTTTTAACAAGAACAGAAAAGATTTCTTAAAATTTTAATTCTGTTTGGCGCAGATGCCCCAGCGCGTGACACGTGTCGCGCAGCGCACAGCGCAGCGCAACTTGCGCTAGCGCATCTGCGCTGACACGTGTCGCGCAGCGCACAGCGCAGCGCAACTGAAGCGTTGCTTCTTTTAATAGAGCTTTGCTCTGATTGGGTGCACCTTCTTGGGCGCTGCGCTGACGTATCAGCGCCTGACATGTGGCGCGTTGCGCCCGAGACTTGAAGCGTTGCTTCAGAATTTTGAATTTTGGATTTCAAAAGAGCTTTGCTCTGATTGGGCGAAACAGAGTACATATCCTAAGGGCTTTATCAACATGTAACATAGAGACAATCAGAGTACATGTTAAGATAAAGTACAACCAGATAGCATACTGTCATGTCGAGTAAGAAAGTCCTCCCTATATATGTCCAAGCATCCATTACAATATACATCATATGTACAGTAATGGCCTTTAGGGCATACATATAACTAACACGTCGCCGTGGGTCTGTCGTCTCTTGGTCTTCCCCCTGGTCCATTTTGTTTTATATGTGTAGTGGGGTTTTTACGAGCTATGCACGTGTAGATCCTTGGACTTCTAAAAATTCAAAATAAAACAATATTAAAAATAATGTGGGCGATGGGATTTGAACTCTGGTGGCTTGGTTCAGCAGTGCAAGGTCTTACCAATGAGCTACAAGCTCCTTCTTGCTATTAAAAAGCAAAACAAACTTATATCTTGTGCTCAGGCAAAAATACCCCTTTCTGTAATTTTTGAAAAATTTGTACAAAAAGTTGTACAGGAAATTTATGGTTGTTACACTTTCACACGGACCTAATTAAAATAAATCTCGTTTTCCCAGGGGCGTAACCCCGTTAACACCTTTCTAAACACCTACTTGATCGGCTAATTGTAATGTGTAAAACTCTCCCAGGAGTAACTCTTACTCGCAGTGAGTATTGGGATCCAACTATCTCATAGAAGGTATGCAATCTCATTGCAAATTTCAACACTTGAAATTACCGATAATATTTTGCCCCTAGCGTCCTATGACTTGACAGAGGTCAACAAACCATAGTGCGCTAGTCAAGTTCAACCCGTCATTTCATGATTGAATTAAATCCACCCGCACGACCCTTGACAGAGGTCAACAAGGTCGTACGATTACCCTAATCCAATCGCATCATATGCTTTGCAGATAAGCATTAATCAGCTACGGCACACTACGCCTTGACAGAGGTCAACAAATGCAGCACGAATACTAAATACTATTTATCTGAAATGATGGAGGGCTACGACATGTTTTTAAGAAAATCCTTTGCGTAATGAACTTGATATCGTTGTAGAATCGAGTGATTTTGAAAAGGAGTGTTTTTTAGGCTTTTACTAGTTTTGCTAAAGAGGTCACTCCTGGTGAAGGGGTCTCGGCTATTTCTTTATCGAATAAGGTGCAGGATATTTCACAAATACCACTATGCAAAGCAAAAACTATAGAAGCAATCAAAAGACAAACCGAGTGGGTTGTAGCATCTGCCAGTTTCGCTAAAGAGGTCACTCCCGGTGAAGAGATCTCGGCTCTTTCCTTATCAAATAAGGTGTTGGATATTCTACAAGGAATACTGCTATGCAAAGCAAGAACTAGAGCTACCAGTTTTTAAAACAAGTTTCTACAACATATTTGGGTTTCTTTTTCTTTCATTAATCTCATTAATGAAGTCTCATTAAATTATGCTTCCTAAGTATCACAAAAGAAACGAAAGCAGCAATAGTTATTATATATCATATATATAATATAGGCATTCGTCTCAGAACATATCGAGTGATCACATTACAGAATATCAGCAGCAGAAGAATCATATATGAAATATTGGATATACTAGGAATTCCGTGTTTTAAATTAAGCCAGTATAAAAAACGGATTCCACGGTCGCGATGAATAGCCAAACCCACATCCCTAGACCCCTACGAGAGCGGCAAGCAACCCTATCAATTCTAGAGTTAAGAGACCCGGTCTCGACTCCTCGAGATGGTCTCCCACTGGACCCTAGAACCCGGTTACTTGTGCTCCCCGCCTTGGATCTATCCTAATACGGAAAAGTAAATAATATACATCAATGGTGATATCATCCTCAACCCGGAAGTGCCCCAATAAAAGAATATTACATACAAGCTTTTACATGAATGAAAATGAAAAACTCTCATCTCACATAAAAACCCTCGGCTATTCAGAACACGATGATCCAATATAACATATCACAGCAATACATAACATCACATGTCATCAACGTAAGTAAATATGCGTATCTCAATTGTCGTTGACGTATAACAACGAAACCGGTGATACACCATATATTACACTTACGGTCACAGAAAAGAAAGTGAAAAACTACAACAATTGGAATCCGCAACCACCTTAGACATCACAAACCCAATGTATCACATACTTTGGATTTCATGCCTAACCAAATGAATTCCTTAGATATCACATGCCTAACAGTTATAAACCCCGCATTTTAGTCTCGATATTGAAAACACTTTCCAATAACTTGTCGGGCAATTCAACAAGATTCCCGATTACCTGATCGAATGCTCGTCGGAAACTTTAGTAGACGGCCGCACCCCCGATGCTGTCGACGAAGTGCACTAAGGCGGAACACCGCGGCCGTGAGCACCCGAACGGATGCTTTTGGCGACAGGGTTCTCCTACAGTCACTTGGTCGGGGCTATGGGGCGTGGCTATTTAGTAAGGTTACCCGACGAGTATCCGCATACGCTACGTGATTGCGACGGACTTTTGATCCACATCAAAATTCCGTGGCAACCAATCAAATGAGACTAAACTGCTAGATTAATAAAATTCAAACTAGTTATCTCATAACTGAATTTGTGGATTCCAAATACTGTATCACAATCACAAATAGCTAGACGATTTTAAACTTTTCAATTGAATAAGCAAGCACCCAAAATTTCCCAACAAGCTCAACACTTGAGCGGAGTTCAAAAAGTACCCAAAAACCGCCACGGCTACTATGAACCATCCGTAGAAGGGCCGACCCATGCCCCACTCATGTCGCCACGGAACTACGGCAAACCCCAAGGTATGACCGCGGTTCCGCGATCCAAAAAGTCGAGTTTGGGTATCGTTCTCCTAGAGGGTCCACAGAATCGCTTGCATGATTTTCTGAAAATTTTAAACTCGGAAAAATCCAACTCTTGGAAAATTTCGGCGAGGGAAAAATTGGGTTATTGATATCCGTTCGAACTTTTTAGCATCGTTTAAATAACCCGAATACATGTTAAAATTACGACTACGAAACACTCCGAATTGCGTTTGCAGAAAGTTAACATCACATGCAAATTTAGCAAAAACTAGCAACCAGAGACTGGAACACATAAGAAATTTGAAGCCAAAATACCATGAAAAAAATGAGCACACCGGTTTTTCCCTACATGTGGCCGGCCCAAATTCTACCAAATTGCCTCAAATTTCTTCTGTGTTCATGTCATAACACATACAACATTCTGCAGTTGCTAAAAAAAATTTAGAGCACTTTAAAAATTCGACAGAAACTAGGTATTTGTGTTGCAAGTTTCGGAGCAGTTTCGGTTTCGTAATCTAACAAATATCGTTTAAATCTCTAGCTTGTCTCTGATACCACTGTAGGCTTACCTAGGTCGGCAGCGAGATTTTGGGAGGTATCGTTCATGCCAATTTCTAAAATTTGTCGTTCTAAACAACGCTAACCCTAGAATCTTAACAAAAGATTTAAACCAAACGATATGTAAACAACTTTACAACTATAGTGAATGAGGAATACAACCTTTGTAGACCAGTCCTTCACTTCTAAAGCTCCGTGTAGTGGGCCCTTCGCTGTGAGTAGTGATCTCGCGAACTCTAGTATGGGTTCCCTTGGAGAAATGAACAAGCTTGCACGAAGTCTTCGAGGCCAAAGATGATCTACGTCGAGAAGACTCAAGCTCATGCTAGCTCTTCCCTAATGTGAATTAGCGAAGCAAACATCCTAAACTAAATGGCTAATAATAGAGGATGATGAAGTAGGAATTGGGCTCTCTTTAGATTTCTTTTTCTCACAATATTTCATCACCTAAGAAAAAGCTAGCAAGCCTTTTCTCATGAGGAAGAAAATGAAGTGATGAGATGAAGAATGAACTCATGAGATTAGAAATGCAACCATGGTGAGTATATGTCATACACTAACCCTTATAGAGACTAAATCACGGCTAAGTGTTATGGTTAGCTTAATAAATATCTTAAGCAAGACAAAAACATGTGGACTTAATCAATGTTCTATAAGCTTCATCCAAGCTCCAAGCCATGACAATTTCCATCATTTTGAATTACTTAATAAATAAATACAAACCTTAACATTAAACCTAGCATGGTGTGAGTCTCATACTTCCATGTTGCATGTGTAACCTAGCATGACACACCAATATATATCACATATATATTTTGTGTGCTAAAAGAAAACAATACAATTAACATATATGTTAATGTATCAAAAGTGAGAAAGAGAAATGCTTAAGTGAGCTAATATTAGTTAATGTAATTTAATATATCAAATATATAATTTTACATCAAATTATTAAATCAACACTTGATTTAATAATCCGGCTATATCACATATAACCGACTAATATAAAATGTAACAACTTATCAAATCAACACTTGATCCGATAACTCGGCTATATCACATATAACCGATCGATGTCACATATCGCGAGAATGCTGTATCACATACACGCATTAATCTCGGTCCCACACACATCACATATGTGCTCCTGCTTCATTTCGCATGAACCAGGAAACCTCTGTGTAGAACTCTAAAGACTCGTCAATACGCCGGCAGTAGGTGATGATCATATCAAACACCCACAAGCCGCAAGCGGTCTGCTAAACATAACGGCCACCCGGGTATTGAGCGATCAGAAGATCAACAAGCAAGCCTGCTCATACTCCTGCGAATCCAATCAGTAACACTACCGTATAGTTCGGTCTCTTCGTCAGATATGTCGTATATCACAGCCTGGGGGTGGTATAACGTCAGACCTCATAGCCTGATAAGTCATGCCAATGCAAAGTCCATAACGATTCGAGAAACTACTGATAACACTTATCAGTAAATCTCAGCAACCCTGATCAGGGATTTCATGTTATGGCCAATCGAGCATTGCGCAACATCAACTCCCAATACCGGGAGAGACGAATCCCCTCCTTACGCTCATTGCCTCCATGTGACTCGGGACTGTACCTAAAAACCACATTTTTGCACGATCTCTTGACCGTGGTATGGTAGAAATCAAAACACAGTAGGAATCACACAAGACTCTATGACGATCTCGGGTCGACAGACTAACATGTACCAGTGTCACTAGAGAACTGCTATCTGACGATAGGTATAATACCATTTAGGAGTTCTCGGCGAGTCCGATCAGTGTACCCAGTCTCCACTGAGCACCCGTATACCTTCTCTGATGTCAAACACTAATGGATGTGGGATCATCTATCACCCATCATATGGGTCGAGAAGCGCATACGCTAGTTTACTCTAGAGTATCGATGCCCTGTCTCGATACTCCCACGACTAGGAACAATGTAAGGATGTACTTACCGACTACCTCTGCCCCATTAGTATGATCTGCATCATAATCCTGGTAGTCAAGTACTCATCCTAAGGGCTTTATCAACATGTAATAGAGAGACAATAAATGTATATGTTAAGATAAAGTGCAACCAGATGGCATACTATCATGTCGAGTAAGAAAGTCATCCCTATATATGTCCAAACATCTACAATATACATCGCATATACAGTAATGGCCTCTAGGACAATAAATGTATATATTTGTCGTTATATCGCCTTAATTTGTTATCACACTTTATCGAGCACTTACCGAGCGCAAGTTCGCTGAAGGGCATTCCAGCCTGTTTCTTTATTTTCTTGGAATGTTCGTCAGATGACTTAAGGACAAAGCATGAAGAGCCGACAGAAGAGGAGTAATCTCAGATTTCGTCGTAAGTGGATATCTAGTTCTTCTTTCCAGCTTTTATTTCAGTATGCCTCTTGTTAGAGTTTTCGTTATGCTATCGTTTCTTGTACTCAGATTTTTTGTCACTGTTTAAAACTCTGTGAAACCTTGAATGCAATAGTTATTAGTTGCATTTTGTTCTCATGTTTATTCTTATTTTATTTACATTGCTTATAAACGTTTAGCGTATTTTTTGCGAGAAAGAACCTTCTCGGATAAATACGTCGCAGACCTTATCACGTGCCGTTACTGCCTTTTGGGAAGTGGGGCGTGACACTCACGCTCAGGAAAAGTCCGAGAAGGGAGAAGTGACTTGAGTAAGTCGTAGATCACCGATTTCGGTATTCGTAAAAGGTATGATTCCGCCTCTCCCCCCTCGCACTTGTCGCTTCTTTTCAAATTTGATTTCTGTAATGTTGTTTTTACTCTTTTTGAAATCTATGACGCGAATAGCGCCCTCATGCTCGTCTTTATGATCTAAGAATTATCTCAAGTACGGTTAGATTTCTTGTTCGGTAACTACCCAAAAACTAGTTTTTAAACGTCCCCTTGCGTTTTTGACACCATGAAAATGCCCTATCAGAATCACTGCACTGAAACATAACTGCGCATGCTAAACCCTATTTTATTTCATGCCAAAATGACACTGGAATGCTGTCGAAATTACCTTAAACGACCTTTTTGATACACATTGAATTCCCACCAGAAAGGGATCAGACTTTACTCGAATGACCTTTATTTGTAAACCTAATCACTAGACACCTTATCGAACGCCTTTCGAGATGTTTCACTTGCTTTAAACAGTGACATATGGATCGTGCAATTGTTATACTTTTGCTCATTTATGAATCACATCATTATCTAAACCTGTTACTGTTGGTGATATATGCCGTAGAGGCCATTATTGTATCATACTGGTTTGTATATTACTTAATGGAAGTTTGGGGATTCACAGTTGTATTGACAGTCTTGCTCAAAATGGTAGTATGCTACTTGGTTTGTTTCTACCTTAATATGTGCATGTGTTTCTTTTTAGCATATCGCTTATACATATTGGTAGAGCCCTTAGGATGTTTGTTTGATTACCAGCGTTGTGATAGCAGTCACACTAGTGGGAGCTGGATAGTTTATAAGCACATCCTTATACAGGTCCCTAGTCGTAGGATTATCGAGACGGGGCATCGATACTCCAGAGTAGACTAGTGTATACGCTTCTCATCCCAGCAGGGGAGATGGTCTGTCCTACAGCCATTAGCATGTTGTACTGGAGATAGTATGAAGGTGCTCATTAGGTTATGAGTACACTGGACAAGACTCGTTGGGGACTGTTAGTGGGTATTATACCTATCGTCGGGTAGCAGTTTCCAGGTGACATGAGTACAGCTTAGTCCGTTGACTTGACACCGCTACTTCGCCTCGAGTGTGTTCCCACTGTACTTTGATTACTACCCTACCATGGCTCAAAAGAGTCATGCAAACATGTAGTAGTTGGGTGCAGTACCGAAGAACTTGGAGGTAGTAGCGGTTAGATATGATTCATTTCTCCCGGTATTGGGGGTTGATATCGCGCTGTGTTTGGAGAGCCGTTACACAAAGTCCCTGGCCAGGGTAAGCGAGATTTACTGGTTGATATTCCAGTAGTTTCTCATGGTGTTTTGGGCTACACCCCGAGGACACTATAAGTCGATGTCGCACACCCCACGTGTTCGCGGGGAGGCGGAAATTGCAAAAAATGATTTTTACGGGCTTCGCAACACCGACTAGAACCAAGGATCGATCATAAATCCTAGCTAGCATACTAGTTGAGGTTTAACTACTCGGATGAATGTTATACCTCGTAGTATCGTGTCCTTCGGGACTTCTTGTTGTTCTCCTCGTCATCATAGGCTCCGAGGATCGAAACGGATCGAAGCTTTCTCGTCGGCTTTCTCGAGTCAAAGACGATCCACTCGAGAGCTCCAAGCTCAAATCCGAGGTAAGTAGGACAACTCTCTTGCTAAATTAGATGACCTAGATGATATAGAGAATGAAGATGAGTTAGTTTGTCTTTTGGAACCCTAAGTTTCTCAACTCATGAGACTTAAGGGCTGAGAGGAAGAAGAAGGAGATAGCTTGAGGAAAGAGAAAATGTTTTTCATAATGATAATTGAGATGGCTCCCTTGATATGACTACAAGCATGGCAAGAAAAATATCTCACCTAAAATATCTAGTGTCACAAAATATCTCACAAAATATTTAAGTCAAATAGCCAAACCAAGTAGCTGCGATATGAATTACACCTTACTTGTTTAACTAGAAATGGTTAAGGTTGCGCGCATGAACGCTGGATATGGGATGGCAATGGAAGGACCCAAATTGAAAAGGAAATCTTGTTTCCATGTCTGGTTGGTTCCGTGAGCTAACTCATAACGATCACATAATTTAAACACATGTTTAACATAGGGTTGGGTAGTTTGGATAGTAAGGCCGTATAACGCGTCTCAGGAGTCTCCTCACACATATCATATTTGCTGTAATTTCGATCTGTAAACGGAATGCTAACTCACATGCCATATTTGTTGTTGTTCCGAATCGTAAATAGAATGCTAGCTTATATATCATATTTGCTGTGATTTCTAACCGTAAACGGAATACTAACCTTCCTATCTGCTATTGTTCCGTGGGACTAACGGAATACTCTTGAGAGTGCATGTACTCTTATGACACCAAACTAGAACACGTGTACGTGGATAATAGTTACTAAACGACGTTTGCCTGCACTTTTACCTAAATACCGTGACACCTTTTCATATACACTTTATTTCACCTTGTTGCACATAACTCCCGGAGAATCCTGCTCGTAGACTTAGAAATCAACGCTTTTCGATGCATGAAAAACAAGATCGCTTAATGGATGTGTCAGAGGTCTCCAAATTCCGTAGAATTCGATACACAACCTATCTAACACATGTAGATCATAATGGTCGGTGCGGATCAGTGAAAAAAACGACGGGTCGTGTGTTTGTAAAGTGAACCTCAAAATAAGAAATGAAGCTAGATCTCATAGAATCAGCTCTATAACTTATCCACTTGAAATTCCTACCAAAACCCATCTAAGAGACAAACACTATGAGCCCACCTATCTGACATTATTACTAAGGTGTTGTGGGTTATATCATTTTGTCTAGGTTTCGGTAGGATTTCAAGTGGAAGGAGAAACATCGCTCATTTTTTAAATTATATTTTATGAAAAGAAGGAGAGGTATTTTTGTGTTAACCATGTGTGTTACCGCTATGATTGTAGATATTGTTGAGGGGTAGAAGTGCCAAGCAGATAAATAGCAAGGGGTCTTCTGCAACTAACCCTTATAAAATGCCACACCCCAATGCACCTCTTGGGGCCTGTTTGGTTGCAGGATTATGGGTTTGGATTTGGATTTTGGATTGTGGAATCCTAGGATTCCACAATTTTGTGTTTGGTTGCAAGATTAGGATTTCTAGGATTCCTTTGTTTTTTATGGGGGGCCCACCACAAAAGAAGGATTCATGAATCCTAAAAATTTTCAAGGATTCTCAAGAATTTGGCACTATTCATTGTCCTTTTAGATGGGACCCATGCACTTTATTTATTTAACAATCCTCTCTCTCTCTATCTCTCTCTAAAATCCTCAAATCCAAATCTTATTTTTTTCCACCAACCAAACAAAGATTACAAGGATCTACAAATCCAATACTAGGAATCCAAAACCAACCAAACAACAAATTACCAAATCCAGAAATTTCAACCGTACTGTTTTTGGAATCCAAATTCCATAATCCTGCAACCAAACAGCCCCTTGCTACCGAGGACTTTACCTGGGACCTACTGGTCAGTTGTTGGGTCATTCTGGGTTCAAAGTATTATTATCTCTCCTTCATCACACACCGTTTCAGGAAATGACTCTTCACTTCCGACCGACTCCTCACTCTCTCTCTCCCTCCTTCAAAATAAACCCCTAAATTTCTCTCTCTCTAGAAACCCTAATCATGGCTCGCTTTCGAAACTCTAGAAATCGTACTTTCTCTCTTCACGCTTTTTTCTATTCCCCTTTCTCTCACTCTAATCGCTCTCATTCGATCTTTTGCAGGTCACGGCGACGGCGACGATGACTCAGACTCCGATTTCGACGTCGGCTCCCTTAGCGACGACTCATTCGCTCTCCAAGACGACTTCGATGATTTCCTCGAAGTTCCTCGCCCCTTACCCCCGAGGCCCAACAAGAGGAAGAAGAAAGAGAAACTTTCAAACCCTAACCTCGGATGGGTGATCCTGGAGAAGGAGCACGAGAAATGGGTCGACGAGCACTTGATGGACCCCGAAGACGACGATCGCCCGTCACCGGAGACGGTGGAGCCGTCGCCGGCGATCATCCTCCCTCTCCTACGATTTCAAAAGGAGTTCCTTGCTTGGGCCTTGAGGCAGGAGGAATCTGAGGTCAGAGGAGGCATTCTTGCTGATGAGATGGGAATGGGCAAGACTATTCAAGCCATTTCTTTAGTTTTGACTGCCCGCGATCAAAAATCCAACTTTGGGGGCCTGAAACCCTCGCCGTCGTCAAGTATTGGGACTACTTTGATTATTTGTCCTGTCGTGGCTGTTTTCCAATGGTGTGGGGAGATTGAGAGGTACACTGAGAGGGGGAGTGCTAGGGTTTTGGTTTATCACGGGCCGAAGAGAGAGAAGCTGGATTATGATTTCACAAAGTATGATTTTGTGATCACGACTTATTCGACGATCGAGTGGGATTATAGGAGGCATATGATGCCGGAGGGGAAGGAGTGTAGGTATTGTGGGAAGAGGTATAGTGTCAAGGGCTTGAAAATTCATTTGAGATATCATTGTGGGCCGAATGCTAGGAAGACGGAGAAGCAGGCGAAGCAAGATAAGAAGAAGAAGAAGAATGAGCTGGAGAAGAAGAGGAAGAAAAAGGATGAACCTGAGAAGAAGAAGAAGAATAAGCAAGTTGATAATGGTGTTGATAACCTAGGGGATGGACCTCGGGGGAAGTCGTTATTGCATTCTGTTATGTGGGAACGGATTATACTGGATGAGGTATAATATATCTTTGATTGATTATGCGACTTGATTAGCCATATCTTATTAGTAATTATGTTGATAGTAGAAATTATTTTTATCATAATCAAATCCATTCTTCCATCACACGGTGTTATTAAGCACAGAACCAAATTTTTTTATCAGGATTGGTGGATAAATTGATAAAATTAGGAAGGTTGTCTTTAAAGTTTCTTTTAATGAATGTTGATGGGTTGGCAGTGTTTCGGTTATGACTCTTGGCTTTATTTGTGCCTTTGAGTAGAATGTAATTTCCCACAGCAAAGCTGCCATATTTTTTTCTTTTTGTATATCCTTTTCAGCCAAGAAAATATGGAGAATGCTTACTTGTCTTATAGGATTTTGGCACGCTCCTCCCTCTTCCATATTTTTCCAGGCCACTATGGTTTGAATCGTGAGAGGATCGACAACGGTTTGATTGGCAATCCAAACACCTAGGCAAATATTTCATGGAGCTTTGTGCTCTTTAACTGATACTATTTTGATTGCAATATGATGACGACGACGACGATAGTTTGTGGTTTAAGAAACTATAGTACTTTTTATTTTGCAAGTTACTGTTGACTGTCAGTCATGGCTGTTTCTCCTGTGAGGTATTTTAGGCTTCCCTTGAAGTTTTTTGCGCTTAAAACCAAAATACATGCCTTTTGTTTAGGCCGCTTTGGATCTTAATCCCTTGAGGGGCCTCTGTTGCTTCTTTTGCATGAATCACATTTGTCTTTGATGCCAATCTTTATTTGACTAAAATGTTCTAATCTGATAATACAGAAGGAATTAGATCTTCATTGGGATCTTTGTTGTGGTTTTAAATCTACAGGGAAAACATCTTGTGATAATCTATTATCCTGATATTGTAACTTCTTACTGCTTGTTGAAGCACCCGATAATTGATAAGATATGATTACTAGCTGGTGAGACGAATGAAAGACATTATGGTTATTAAATTTGCTGCATCTTTGAGGGTTCTATTTCCCTAGGCACCAATTTGTATATATCTTGTTTTTAATAAGATTTTGCAGTATGACCTTCTGGTAATTATCATCTCAAACATTTCCTCTTTTAATGAATTTTCCATTGTGAGCATTGGTAGAGGTTTCTGTGACATGATTGGATCCGGCAGCTACAACATTTTTGTGCCTTTCTAGTGTCAGCTGTTCCTATAAAATCCTTGATGTCATAGGGGTTTGGTTATTTGATAGTTAATGGAACATTGGGCGACATCCAATTTGAAGCTGCTAAGCAGCGAAATCCAACTTCAGTTTGCAGGTGACTGATTGTCGTTTATGAGTCTTTGATGGGCCCTACTACACAATCAAACTTTATGGAAGCAAAATCTGCTCTAATCTTCGATATTATGAGCTAAGAAAGAAATCCCATTAGTAATGAGATTCCTTCTTACTTAAAAATTAGGGGTTTAATATTTACTCTGGTTGTAGATTTTTGATCTATCCATAACTTTTTCGGTCTTACTGAATATGTATAAACTCTGAAATGCTGCTATACATCAATTTGTGTTATAATGAGTGATCATTGCCCTACATACTACTGATGCAGGCTCATTTTATAAAAGATAGAAACAGCAATACAGCAAGGGCCATTTTTGCCTTATGTTCTCTTTATAAGTGGGCTTTAAGTGGAACTCCTCTGCAGAACCGAGTTGGAGAACTCTATTCGCTGGTTTGTTTACGCAAAATCATTTGACTGCCAGTATGTTTATAAACTGGAAGCTGACATAATATGTCACATGCAGGTCCGCTTTCTTCAGGTCTACCCATATGCCAACTATTTTTGCAAGGATTGTGATTGTTCTATATTTGATCATACGTAAGTTTTTCTTTACCTGAGTACTAGTTTTACAGTACTATTATTTATTTATTTATCTTGAGAAAATCGGTTAGGTACTATCAGTATCATCACAACATGTTATAAGATTTTCTACAATCTGCAGTACTAAAATGAAAGTAATGCAGTAAACTGAGTATTTAATTTTATGCACATTGTATGTGCAGAATATGTTAAATATTTGGTGTGAATCCTTGAGGTCTATGAACGCTTCTTGAATAAGTTAAATCACATTTTTCCTTGGACTAGCTGTTTAGCAAGTGTCGGACCACAATGTCCTAAAGTTATTGTATATATATAACTGGTATCATGAGAATATTGGGGTAATTAAATGATCTTTAATCCAAATGGTGCAAGAATTCAATTTTATCTACCTACTGACAGTCAACATATATGCAATGTAATGCTATTTGGGCACGTCGTCATCTCATCTCAGGGACTTTCCCATCATAATGGTGTCATAATGTTGTCAGCTATGGAGTAAGAGCAGGGTTACATTCGGATTGGATATGGAGCATATATGAGCAATATCATATGCATGTTTGTTTTCTAGTGACGGATATAAATACGGATATGAGTCTAGTTTGGTAATAGAAAGTCATATCCCTATTTGACAAAATTGGATACATATACAAAGCGGATATGAAAGAGATAGATACGGATACAAAACGGATATGAGTAAAAAAAATTAAGATAAAACAAATATAGATGCGAAGAGAAAATGTGTGTACTTATAAGTACGACTTTAAATATTTGATAGAGACAAATATACATACCAATGAATATTATATGAATAAATAAGTATGTTCACATATATACTATAAATATTGCTAGCCTATTTTACCTACTTTAAAAAATGATGAAATAATGTCAAAATATTCTTTTAAATGCATAACATAAAATATGAGTAAAAAATATATGGTTTAAATAAAGCATTATTAACTAAAAAATTAATTCAAAATTATAATTTTTTTGTATTTGCCCATGGATAGCCGTATGGATACGTATCGGAATTCATATCTCCGGATAACCGTATCCGTATAATTTTTCTAAAAACATATTTGTATCAATATTGGGAAAATATTTAAACTAAGTGGGTAAGTGAAAAAGAGTAGAGTCATAGAGCCTTGGGGTTATAAGCTTTGGTATACGGGTATAGATAAAAATCGTAATGAGGTAGGCATAATCATAGATAGATGGTTGCTTGAGGATATAGTTGAGATTATGAGAAAAGGTGATAGAATTTTACTGGCTAAACTTATTTTAGGTGGAGAGGTCCTTAATGTTATTAGTGCTTATGCACCACAGATAGGTCTTGATGATGCTAGTAAGCGTCTATTCTGAGAGGATTTAGACGAGATGGTGCAAAGTATACCTAGTGGAGAGAAGTTATTTATTGGTGGTGATCTCAATGGACATGTAGATACTAGCCGTAGTGGGTTTGATACTATCCATGGAGGTTTTGATTTTGGACAAAGGAATGAAGTAGGTGGCTCGATTCTAGATTTTACCTTATCTTATGACTTGATCTTAGAAAACACCTGGTTTAGGAAAAGAGAGTCCCACCTTATCACTTTTAGGAGCGGATCAAGTGCTAGTCAAATAGACTTTTTTCTGACGAGAAGAATAGATAGAAGTTGTATCGACTGTAAGGTAGTATCAGGTGAGAGTGTAACCACTCAAGATAGACTTTTAGTTCTAGATTTTCGATTTAGAAGAGAACCTAGGAAGATTAGACGTAAAGTAGAGACTAGAATTAAATGGTGGCGATTGAAAGAAGATAACCAAAAGGCTTTTATAGATTGTGTAGTTCGAGAAGCGGATTGGCAGTCGGAAGATAATTCAGACAGAATTGAAAGAAGGTAACCAAAAGGCTTTTATAGATTGTGTAGTTCGAGAAGCGGATTGGCAGTCGGAAGATAATTCAGACAGAATATGGAACAAAATGACTAGTTATATTAAGAGGGTAGGTAGAGATCTACTTGGTAGGTCGAGAGGTGGTGCTCCACATCGAGCTTTGGAGATGCTCAGGAGAAATAGGCATTAAATGGCTGACAGATCTGTTTAATAAGATTTGGCGGACAAAAAAGATGCCAAATGAATGGAGGAAAAGTATCCTTGTACCCATCTATAAGAACAATGGTAACATTCAAAGTTAAACTACCGTGGAATAAAACATGTGTCACACCATGAAATTTTGGGGGAGAGATTGAACACAGGCTAAGAAAGGATATTAAGATAACAGAGAACCAGTTTGGGTTCATGCCTGGACGATCGACGACAGAAGCTATTCATTTGCTTCGTCAACTTGTCGAGCGTTTTCGAGAGATGAGAAGAGATTTGCATATGATATTTATCGATTTAGAGAAAGCGTACGACAAGGTACCTAGAGAGGTATTATGGGGGACAATGATGAAGAAAGGAGTCCCCGTCAAGTATATTGACATAATCAAGGATATGTACGATGGAGTAGTGGCAAATGTGAGAACTTGCGGTGGCCTAACGAGTGATTTTTCGATTACAATTGATTTACACCAAGGATCTGTATTAAGTCCATTCCTGTTTACCATTGTGATGGATGAGCTTACTAGAACTATCCAAGATGAGATACCTTGGTGTATGCTATTCGCTGATGATATTGTTTTAGTAAATGAGACGAAAGCAGGGGTTAATGCCAAATTGGAATTATGGAGGCAAGTATTGGAATCTCGAGGGTTCAGATTGAGCAGGTCCAAGACAGCATATATGCATTGCAAATTTAGTAAACAGAGAAGTCAAAATCATATTGGTATAACATTGGAAGGGCAAGAGATATCACCGAGCGATCAGTTTAGATATCTAGGTTCCATCATCCAAAAGACGGGGAGATCGATAATGATGTTAATCAAAGGATCCAAGCCGGTTGGTTGAAATGGAGTGTAACAGGGATTTTGTGTGATCGTAACTTTCCGTTAAAATTGAAAGGGAAGTTTTATCGGAGTGCTATTCGGCCTGTCTTATTATATGGTACAGAATGCTTGGCTCTTAAGAAGCATCATACACAGAAGATGCACGTAGCGGAGATGCGCATGCTCGTTGGATGTGCGGTAACACTAGAAAAGATAAGATGCGAAATGAGTATATTCGTGCAAAAGTTGGTGTAGCACCTGTGGAGGAGAAGATGCGGGAAAACCGGCTAAGATGATTTGGTCATGTGCGACGCAGACCTATGGAAGCACCGATTCGACGAATAGATACTCTTGATATGGGCAATGGCAAATGGGCAAAAGGGAGACCGAAGAAAACATGGATGGAGGTGATACGAAACGATATGATTGCCAAAGGCCTCAATGAAACTATATTGTTCGATAGGAGTGAGTGGAGGCGGAGGATTCATGTGCTGAACCTGGCTTGATTCTCATGTTGGTTCATGTAGCCTATCCCATATGCTTGGGATAAAAAGCTCAGTTGTTGTGTTGTTGTATATCCATATCTATAATATGACCGGATCTAAAAGTCTGTATCCGACCGGATATGAAAGTCTGAATCCAGAAAATATCCGGATATGAATCTGGATATTATCCGGATATGGATATATGTATCGACTGATGGTTGAATCCACCAAAGAATTGACAAAGTTATGCAACCAGCTGGCAACTTGATGCCAAAACCTTCCTTTTTGATGCCATATAGCTAGGTAACTAATAGCAAGAGAGGCCAAGAGGGCCATGATGTTATAGAATCTTATATCCTTGGTTGGGTGGCTGGTAAATTTACCTATTTTTGCTATATATAAATAACATCTTTTCTGTCCATTGTATGTTTTAGTTAATATAGATTGCGCCTATGCTATTGTGGATATATCTGAACTGATTACTTTTCCAATGGGCATGTCATGTATTTGATCTTGCAGAGCTTCCTCTTCTAGGACCTGTCTCAACTGTCCCCATTCTATCACAAGGCATTTTTGCTGGTGGAATCGAGTGAGTCTTAGAAATGACAATTGCATTATTATGCTTACGAGTGTAGTTATCGAATTGAAGCTTCTCCACATATTTAAGTTTCTCCGATAAATTGCTATTTGTGACAGTACATCAATAGACCAATACATGCTGATGGCAAAGGTGATGATGGCAAAAGAGCTATGATTTTTCTGACAGGTAAACTACTGAAAAGCATTGTGTTGAGGCGTACTAAGAAAGGGAGGGCTGCAGATCTTGCTCTTCCTCCCAGAATTGTAAGTTCTGAACTAACCATATCTATTTGTAATCCATTACAATGGTGTGCCCTGTAGTTTTTTAATCTTCTCAAGAATCATCTGTTTCTGTTACTGTTGCAGGTAAGTTTGAGAAAGGATTTTCTGGATAAAAATGAGAAGGACTATTATGAGGCTTTATACACCCAAAGTTGTGTCCGGTTTGATGCGTAAGTTTTTTTTCCCATTTGTGTCTGATCTATTTTGATTCCACTTCCTGTAAGCTTCTTCAGTTTAGTGCTTTTTCCATACATACGGGTGAATGTAGCAGCTTTAACTTTTTATTGGTTCATTTTGTAATAATGATTTAGCAAGGGACAAATTACTCGATTCTTGCTTCCCAAAATTCTCCAGAAATTTGTTTATGAGGATTTGTTACTTAATAAGACTTATTGCTTATGTATACCTTGTTTATTTTCAACTTCAACCTTCTTGTGTTGTAATTGATATGAAGATGGATACAACTAGTTCTCACTGTCGATTTCCTTGTTTATCTTCTTGCCTCGGGCTGTAGGAGGAGCTCCATATTCACATAATAGAACCATCGTTTCTTCCATATTTTTCATTTGGTCTTTTAATTTGACTTTCAATGTTTTCTCCTCTTTTTTCCCCAGCTATTAATGCCTTTTTTAAAATATTAAACATTGAGTGCAATGCCCTCACTTATTTACTTGAATGTTTTGTGAGGAGCTGTATGTTGAGATTAGCAACAACTTTGAGCTAAATTTTCTAGAAATTATTATAATCTAATAGAACATTTGAGATTTGGTCACTATGCATATGTGGACAATCTAGATGCTTCTATACCATACTTGAAAATTTTTGAATTAAAATCTAGAGATTATTTCTTAAAGCTTCTTGCTCATACTTGGCGTTTTAAAGTCTGGACTCTGGAGACCCCAAGTATAGAATACATAGAGGGTTACTTTCATTTTCTTTTGTTGTAAGCAAGAAAGAACACTCAAGTGTTGACTGGAGTGAGAGCTTGCTAGAGTATGGTGTGAGAATAAGAGATGGCCAATTCATTGCAAGGAAAAAAATGTCATGCTTTACACAGGCTTTGTTTGCTACATAGTGATATTGAGTCTCTGATGTGCCTTTCTCCTGGCATGTGATAATGGAGCATTACTTCTCAATTCTAAAGTCTCGACACACCAGTGGCACATAAAACCGGACAACTGACAATTACCTTTTACCTATATTCTTAAATGTTTATTTTCAGTTTTTGCTTGGGACTGGAGTACCTAACTTCCTTCTTTTTCATTTGTTAGATATGTTGGGGCTGGGACGTTAATGCATAATTATGCCCATATCTTTGACCTCCTTACACGACTGCGCCAGGTACAAAGGTTTCTTTCTTTCAAGTGCTAGGGAACATGCTATATGTTTTTCTTGCTTACATGCTTTATAAGCAGGAGTCCTTTTTATTTCATCGAAGAATTTTTTGTAACCGAATATGTTTTGGTTTTCGAATTTCCCCTAGAATAGAGATGTAAATAAGTGGCACTATCTATTTATCATGTAGCTATTTCCATAATGCCCACTATTTATTCATCTTCTTGGTGTTACTTTGCTCATGTTACATTGCCTAATTACTTATGTTCAAGGAGTCATGGATCAAAACGGTTAATTTATCTACGTTCTTTTCTTTTTTAATCATGTCAGGCTGTCGACCATCCATACCTTGTTGTCTGTTCTAAAACTGCTGGATTTATAAAAGAGGAGGAAGAAGAAATGGGTACACATGAATGCGGCATTTGTCATAATCCAGCAGAGGATGTTGTGGTGAGTTGTTTACAATTTTTATCTTATATATTTGAATTTAACAAAGCTGGTTGAATAGTTACGTATAGCAAGCTATTTTGTATAACAGCTATTTTGATGATACAATGTTAAAATAAATTCTCATCGTCTTCTTATGTTTTTCACAGGTTACCGCATGTGATCATGCCTTTTGTAAGGCTTGTTTAATTGATTACTCTGGAACTTTGGGGAATGTGTGTTGCCCTTCATGTTCAAAACCTTTAACTGTTGACTTGACGAGCAACTCTGGAGATAATAGTTCTGCAACAGCCATTAAAGGTTACAAGCGCTCAGGAATACTAAACAGAATTAAAATTGCCGACTTTAAGACGAGCACGAAAATTGATGCATTGGTAGGATTTGCTATATATATATAATTGCTATTATCTTCATGAATTTGCACCCATTAATGCAGAAGTAGTATTTAATTAACGCCCTACCCATTTTTTAAACCATCTTTGCTATGTTTAATCTGATTATTATGCATCATGAAAGTTTTGTTTGGCAGTAATTTCATTTGTGTCTGTTAAAGGAAAGAGAGCTGAACGTTTTATGGAATGGGATAGTATGTGGTTACACTCTCATGTTGTAAAATCAAGGATGTATTTGCAACATTCATTTTCTGTACATCATACACTACTACTATATGTCCACGGGTATCATATGTTCTCAGGAACTCTTTTTTACCATATATAATTTATAGTGATGTTGTAGTGAGTCTTGTGACCCTGAGGCCGGCTTTTTAGGCCTCGTTTGGCATGGGGTTACGGTTTGTGAAACCCCGGTTTTGCGGGGTTTCTCGAAAAATTGAAACCATGGCTCATATGGCAACCAAAATAGAGTTCGCCAAGCCACGATTTCAAAAAGTTTGGAGGGGTCGAAACCACATTTTTTCTGAACCCCAAAAAGAGTGGAGTCTCTTAAAGTTTCATGCTCTCTCTCTCTCTCTAGCACTTAAAAATTAGTTAAAAATGAAACCATGGTTTCATAAATCATGTTGCCAAACGACCCTAAAGTTGATGAAACCCCAATTTTACAAAACCGCAGTTTGCACGTGTGCAAACCATGGGTTCATTTTAACTTAATCGAAACCATGATTTTGGAAACTTTGTTGCCAAATTAGGCCGCTGTGGTCATGTCCCCTTCTGTAGTCATATGTACACCAATTCATATATTTATCTTTGTTGTTTCAAATCATTTCTTGTTATAGCTGCTGCTGTTTTGTCTGACCCGTGAAATTCATGGTTATTAGAAAGAGGAGATAAGAAACATGGTTGAAGGTGATGGCTCTGCTAAAGGAATTGTATTTAGCCAGTTCACATCATTTCTGGATTTGATCAATTTCTCATTGCAGACGGTAATCTATTATGATACTTTGAATGATCATTTTGCATACCCTAGGTTTAGGAATATGGACGATCTTGATTAAACTTAAATGTTGAATTTTGCAGTCCGGCATTAAGTGCGTTCAATTGGTAGGAAGTATGAGTCTTTCTGAGAGAGAGAAAGCAATATATACGTTTACTCAAGATGGAGATTGCAGAATCTTTCTTATGAGCCTTAAAGCTGGAGGTGTGGCTCTTAATCTGACTGTAGCATCCCATGTGAGCAATTTCCTCACCTCTCTTTTTAATTAAATAACAGTAACTTTTAATTCTGATTATGGCTGGCAATTATGAAAGTTTGCTCTTTGCTTTCTTTCGTTATTTGCTTACATGATATATTTCAATACTACATTCTTTAATGTTGATATGTTAATTTATAGATATGCTATTCCTAGATTTGCCAGCTTTGGAAAGATAAGAATGGAAGTTAAATAAGATGCTCAGATACTCTTATAGTTTCTTGTATTTAGAGTGTCTAAATATTTTACAGTCATACACAATTCTTTGACTACCTTTGGTCATACTTGGTTTTCTTGTTAATCACCTAAAACCGGTTTAGGTTTTCCTGATGGACCCTTGGTGGAACCCAGCTGTGGAGCGCCAGGCTCAAGACCGAATTCATCGTATTGGACAATATAAGCCAATCAGGTGCTTTAATCAGAACACAACTGTCTTCATATTATCTTTATCGGTCTTTTCTACATTTAATTATCATATTGATCATATTACACATGTTTATTAGAATCGTTAGATTTGTGATTGAGGACACGATTGAGGAAAGGATACTGAAATTACAAGAGAAAAAGGAACTTGTGTTTGAAGGGTAATGTTTGCTTGATGTTGACCATCTTTTGTTAACCTCATTGATATCATAAGCTGATTTGTACGACCTAATTTGATTTATAGTACTGTTGGTGACTCTAAAGATGCTTTTGCGAAGTTAACAGAAGCAGACTTGAGATTTTTGTTCCAAAACTAATTTTTACTCGTGCCGAGTAAGGTAACCGCTTAGGTTGTATAGTTATTATTTACATAAATTTTGAGCATACTATTAAACCTGGGATGTGTGCATTGTCTATGGAATTTTGCATCACTGCATGAAGGAGGTGATGTTTAAAATTCATATTGCAGATTCATAGGGTTCTTATTAATCACTCATGTAAGCTTGGAAATCACTTATTTTGGTACTCTTGTGAGTGTCGGATGAGGTTGATTATGATATTTATTGTTGAATTTTGATCTACGTTCTATAACTGTACTAATTAAGGTCCATTCTTTATTTTTCCCCGTGGTATCTCATTCTAACCCTGGCCACAGTTATTGTTGGTTTTCTAGCTGATGTGACCTTTTTTGTGAAGGCATATCAATCTAGAAAGCCTCATAGAGCCCAGCAGGTATCATGACTTTTTTGTTAGCATATTCAAATCTCATAAAGTTGGACAATATATCTTTTAATTGTTCCTACATGTGGATGGAATTCTGAATTTTAATAATTTTATCAATTTTTTAAGATTGATGCGGTGACTTGGTCGTTGATTTCCTGATTTTTAAATTTTCCTTGGCTACCCTTCTGTCAAAACCAGACTTTTCCATATTTGAAATGCCTAGACATTTTTCGGTTTGCATGTGGTATTATCATTAATTTTGTGATAATAGTGTTGATTCCATTTACAGTTTTTTAGTATTTAATTTTTTTATTTCTGTTACCCCTAGCATCTACATGACATTCATATTATTGTAGTGATTTTATGATGTAAAACGGTTGAAAAGTTGATGTTGTGATATCGTTAGCATTTCCATGGTGCATTATTTTTATTTTTTTGAGGAAAAGAGCAGGGTCTAAAACAAGCCCGTCTCATGGAATATATAATCAGTAAGACACAAAAACAAAAAATACTGTAGCAGTCAGTTGCAAAACAAAACATATGGGTTTAAGCGACATATCCAACATGGAATTAAAAGAAGAAAATAACAGACGGAAAGAAGAACAGAAGTCCAGGTCGAGCTCTAAACACACAATTTTACTCATCTCCATGATTCTTATGTTTTTAGCATAGGTACCAAGACATTGGTTATGCTTGCTTTTAATCAAAAAAGTGCCGTCAAAATGAGGGAAGTGTTTAGCCTTGAATCTTTTTCATATCCTATAAAAGTTCATTTACTTTTTGGTAAGAAACCTATGCTTTATATCTGTTTTACTGACTTGTTCTGCATCACTGGATTTTAGTCTTTTGTATGCCGAGTCTTCTTTTTATGATAGTTCTCTCGGAAATGAGCTATGCTGCATGAAAGGGTTATATGTAATCTGCATTCATGTTTGTGATGGTGGTTAGGTCCATTAGTTGGGGGACAAGGTTCTTTTGGCTATGATATAATGTGAAGAGTACTTCGCTTTCTTTTTTACTGAAACCAGAATGTCAAGTGCATTAAATTTATAGATAACGAGTACTATTTAGCTCTCTTTTGTACTGAAACCAGAATGTTAGTGCATTAAATTTATAGATAATGACGAGTACTACTTAGCTCTCTTTTGTGCATTAAATTTTTAGATAATGACGTTTCTATCAAGTATTTCACAATATTGTTCTTATTTACATGTCCTTGTGTTATTATATATATAGCTGTCCTGACTTCATGATATCCTATTACTGTTACCAGGTTTGCTGGCTCGCATGTTTTGTGAGCTTCAAAGTCGATTTTATCTATCAGATAGCTGCTGACGTCTTACTCCATCTTCTTTAATTTTGGGGGCCTGTATGAAAAATGCCGAGACCAAACATTATTTTTTGCTTGAAAGGAAGTTAAAAGCCTCAAGTTCTATCAAGATCTTTAAATGTTGGATTATACATGTATATTCCCCCATATGCAAAGTTCTGTTGGTAAAATACATGTACTTAATATTTCCCGGAGTTTTGTTACTATCTTAAACTAAGCTTACCGAGAACTTTTGATGACCGTTAAGTAAAGAGGGACTTGTGAACAGGCCCCTGCATATCCCCTAGCACATGGGGGAACTGCATGCTGGGTCCCACATGTGCCAGTGGGATCCGGTCCCCTGTTTTACCCGACTTGCTGGGGCTTTTTTTTTTCCGCCGGGGGGGGGGGCAGGTTGGTTGGGGGAATCTCTGGCCCCTTGCCTCTTTAAGTAAAATAGGTGCTCATTATTCTTTTTTCCGACTTAAAATAAGTACCCAAATTTCTGTGTTTGTTTAGCAAAATATGCAGTCATAATATGATTTGGGTTATGGTGTCAATCATTGATTCTTATTTGTCGAGAGATTGATTGTAGTTTAGAAGGAGACAATACGACGTGCTTTTCTCGCAATGTAGTTTTTGATTTGGCAATGTAGTTATTGGTTTGTCTAAATTAGACGTATCTGATTGTCATCACACAGCTTGATTGAGGCTTATCTGGAAGAAGCCCCTAGTGGTCCTTGGAGTGACATTGTCATTAAGGAGGCAGAGGCTATATTGTTTGATGTTACTCTGATTACTTTTAATAGCTGTACGTTCATTCATCTAGTGCCCTAATTTTTCAGCTCTCTTTTTTAGCTACTTGATCGGTTGCTAGCTTGTCAAGGTTATTAAAGATGATTATGTTCAGACTAACGAAAGCAACCTGTTTTGTTCCTTATTTGGATGCCCATCGAATCTCTTGGATCATGATGAAGACTTTTTGATATTATCTAACACATGTTCATCCAGCCTGGAGATTAAATTATGTAATCTCAAATATTATCTGTGATTAATCATATAGAATGAATGGATATGGAGACCTATAATAAAAGAAGGCCAACTCAAAATCAGGGGAGGAAAATATCCTCCTACCAAATGTGAACGGGTCGTAAACATTTTGTCTACGGTGTCTGATCACTGTTTTGTCTCTTCAAAGAAGTGGGATTGTGATGGGGGTTTATGTAGCTCTTGGATTTGCATGATGGTGGACTTCAGAGTGAATTTGTGTTTACACCGAAGATAATTTTTTAGATTAAATTATATTAAAATAATATTTTTTAAAGCGAACCATTTTAAAAGCAAATTACGAAAAAGATGACACTTTCTGTGCTGTGGGCGTCACGTCAGCGCCAGCGTCTCTGTGCTGTGGGTGTCACGTCAGCGCCAGCTAGGCGCTGGCGCTGGCGTCAATAAATATTATTTTTAAGAGGCGCAATTTTACGCTGGCGTCAATAAATATTTTTTTAAGAGGCGCAGTTCAAACTGAGCCCATTATAAATGTAGTGGGTGCAGATTCAAACTGCGTCCCATGCAAATGTAGTGGACGCATTTTGAAAGTGCGCACCATACATTTGTAACGGCGTTCCTTAAATGAAGCAAAATAATATGAATCATTAAGTTCACCGTTTTCATTGTTGGGACTTTGTTTTTTTTAGGTGCAGTTGCAAACCATGTCCCAAAAAGAAATATACTCATTCACGAGTTTGTATTTTTTTATGGCGTAGTTTGTAGGTGTCCCAAAAGAAAACATAATCATTCATGGGTATGTGTTTTTCTGGGACGTGGTTGCCAACTGCGCCAAAAAAAAAACACATGCCCGTGAATGATTGTGTTCCTTATATAAAAAGTTCAATCTCTTTCTCTCTATCTCGAATTTCATTCTCTGAGCCGAGCTCTCTCACACTCTTTCAGATCTCATCACTATCTCTATTTTTCTCCCCCTCAGTCTCGCTCTCTCTCAATATTAGGATCTTCATTTGCAGGATTGTTATCAATTGATGAAATTAAGATGTGCATCCTTTACACCGTCGTGCAATTTGTATACACAAGAATAGACTATTCTAGTTACGAAGATATTCTCAATCGATTACGGGAGGTATGAATTGGCCGATGAAGATCGATCGTGAAATCCTACGGCTCTTGCACTAAACCATATTGGATGCCCTCCCGTCTCTCCCTGAAGAAGTAACCCATGGCCGCCATGGGGAAAGCAAATCGCTATCTCCATTTCTTTCATTCTATAGGTCTTCTTTCTGGTCACAATATCGAGTACTCCGCAAGCTCTCTCTACCGTATCTTTATGTGCCGTCGGACTTTGAACCATCTTGAACTCACTCGAGATTCCGGGATAGGTAATGAGGCCATTGCAAGTACAGATCGGATCAATTCTGTTGCTGCGGAGCTTAGTAACAAAGAGGATTTATTTTTAGAATTTTAGTGATGAATTATGGTGTTATTATTGTTCTTGCTATCTATTTTGTTTGCGTCATTCTTGTGTATGTTGTAGATGTGTGTACCATGTGTGTGTAATATATTGTGTATGAACATGTGTTTGTGTGATAGAGAATCAACGTTTCAATTAAAATAAATTAAAGTGTTTTTTTGTAAAGAATTAATGTTTGAAAATCAGACAGCGCCTCCTTCGTAAATTTTGAATAAAATTAATGTACATAGATAGTAAAATAATAGCATGCATAGACGGAGCTAACTCAACGTCCAAACGACGGAGACACAATCTACGCAAAATATACGACGTCCAAACGGCGAAGACCAATAAGCTGAAAACAATAAACAATGTAAAATAAATAGCGAAGTTATCGCAACACAATAAAACACAATATAACACAAATACTCTGTGCAATCTAACGAAGTCGTCATACTATCCCTGATGTCCTCCTCTTCGCTACAGGACGTCGAGACTGTGACAGTCCGGCTTCATTGGCGGGAGGTGGCTGAGACGGCTCTAACTGTGATGGTCCATTCTCGTACTCTTCGAGATGCTGAGACGACTCCGACTGTACCCGTCTAACTCTTGTTCGTGTATATGTGATAGGAATGGCTGGTGCAGACACAGCTGGTGGAGGCACGGGTGGTGCAGACACGGCCGGTGGACGTATGAATCTGTTTCTCATCATCACACTCCTGATGAGGGACTTGATGTTCATAAAGTATCTCGCTGAGTCCATGGTGCCATTAATCCCCTCATCAGCTATATCCTATAACGCGTAAATGGTTTGAACCTATATTGATGGTAAAAAAGATAATAAATTTCATAAAAATAAGATTATATAGTTTTAAAAGATTTGATATAAAGTTCCAAATCTCTCTATATTAGACCTCGAGACGTATATGAGGTGGGCGGAGGGGCGGCTGTGATGATGAATCTGCGGGTAATCATCCAATACCAGGCAAGGTGCTGGTCTATTGGTATACCTGGTTGTATCTCATCGGTTATGTGGTTTACCCGACCGTACCATCGATCCACCTAAATTTGATGCTTTACGAGCCAAGCATTCCCAACTAGCGCTCCACCCTGATGCGGTGTCCGCTCCACCGCGCTTGTTGTGTGTTGCCTCAAGTCGAACTGGCGAAGGACAGGATCTGACACGTGCATCTGAATAATATCGTTGCAGACGATCGGCATCCGCGCACGCCAGAAGCCAGCGCCTGCCAAGTATAATGGATGCAGAATGCCTATCAAGTCAGGTGTGTACGGTGTCCACGTAATTGATGCTTCCTCCATGACATCGAACTCGTTGCGGTAGAAGCGGAGGCTGCGATCCGGTGTCATATCCCATGACCTGGGCACATTCCACCTGCATAGAGATTACCTACAAGTTAATATTCCAAAAAAAATTGAAATTTGAAATATGCGCATAGGTTCAATTGCTTACTGGCAACCATATGGCTTTTGGCCATCTAAAGCGAACCATGTCGTAATGGTTTGATGACCAATAAAGAGATATGTCCATGACCATATCTGAAATAAAATATGATAGAATACGGATTTACATTGAATATCAATTTAAATACGCAAAATTAGTAGAATGCGGTTTTAAGTATTTTATACATGAAGAAGCGTCGACCAACCCCCAAAACTCTTCTTCTCCATCAATGCAGCTATCCTCAGCTCGCTGTAGAGGAATGAGAGAACTGCACTCCCCAATGATAAAGTGGCACTGTTCCCGCCAAAATTTTGGCTCAAAACCTGCTCCTTATAAAATAATAACAATAAAAAGAAAGAAAGAAAGAAAGAAATAAATAAATAATTATAATAAAGGAGAAAATCTCCCCTTCAGAGCAAAGCTCTGTTCAAATTCCAAGGCGGGAAATGAAGCAACGCTTCTGTTTCCCCCAATCAGAGCAAAACTCTGTTTAAAATTCAAATAATAATAAAGGAAGCAACGCTTCAGCTGACTTGCGCTCTGCGCTGCGCGCCACGTGGCAGCGCAGTTGCGCTGCGCGACATATATCAAGCGCTGGTGCGTTTGCGCCAAACAGAATTAAAATTCCAGTAAGATCTTTCTGTTCTTCTTAAAACAAGAAGATTGTCTTCTGTAAAACAGAAGCTCTTGGATCAAAAATCCAACGGTGGGGAAAATTCCCCAAATCACTCAGAGAATGATCTCTTTAACAAATTTAACCAATTAATGTGCACTATATAAAGGCCCCTAGACTCCAATTCAATTGGAAACATGAAGATCAAAAACAACAACACAGAGAATAGAGAGAGCTCTGAAAAATTGTGAAAAGAACTCAAGAAGAGAAAAAACGTAAAAACCTTTATAAAAAAAAGAATTTCTTCTGAATAGATCATTGATCTAAGAACAAAATCAATGATCTTCAATAAATAAAAAAATAATAACAGTGCCTTGCACTTTTTTATGAACCATTGATTCTGAAATCTTAAAGATTCTTTTCTTGAATCCAAAATTGGATCAAGTTATTGAACAGTGCCCTGCACTTGCAAAATCCGCACTGTTGCGCTCCTGGGTTGGCGCAAGCCACCAGAGAGCGCCACGTGTCAGCTCCAAGACCACTTGCGCTGTGCGCTTTTAAGATAGAGTATTGCTCTCTGAAGTTGGCGCAACTCACCAGAGCGCGCCATGTGAGCGCAAGCGCAACAGCGCAGCGCACTGCGCTGTTGCGCTTGCGCTCACCCGAGCATGACACGTGTCATCTCCATATGCGCTTGCGCTCTATAATTGGCGCAAAGCGCCTGACAGGCCACATGGCCACTGTCAGTTTGATTAATGCACTGCATTATTTACAGAAGGGTCAAGCCCAATTAAGAAAGGCTTAACATGCCTAATTAAATGCAATGCATTATTTTAAAGAAGGGCAGAGCCCAAACAGATGCTCTGCATCATTTATAAAGGGACAGAGCCCAAATCAAAAAGGCCTAGCAGGCCAGAATGAAATGCAGCGCATTATTAAACAGGGGCAAAGCCCTAGCACAAGCCTAATAGGCCAAAGATAAAAACGTTGAATATTCTCAACTGGACTTAGCCCAATCATGGCCGTAAGTCATCAAATTAAATTGACTGAGCAAGACTGCTCTCTTAAATCAATTTACATCCGGTTCAAGGGTACATCTCTGAACTCCTCTGACACCTATCGTTGTAATCCTTCAACGACGTTAGAGAGGTGATGGGTCCTGACAACCACACATCGATACGGACTGCGGGGTCCTTAAACTCGTGGACCGAAACGTCCTTAAACTAATATTCGTCCCAAAATGGGAACGTTGGACCGAAATGTCCTTAAACTAATGTTCGTCCCCAAATGGGAATGATGGACCACCATGTCCATAAACTGGAACATGGACCACTATGTCCCTAAACTGGAACAATAGAGCCAATTGCTCTCTTGTCGGATCCAAACGATCCCGTTAAGTTGATCTTAGTCTGGAGATTAGGCTAACGTATCCTTAACAAACGTTTAAGTTGATCTTAGCCTCAAACATGGCTAACGTGTCCTTAAACTAATATCTGTCCCCAAAATGAGAATGTTGGACCACTATGTCCCTAAACTGGAACAATAGAGCTAAATGCTCTCTTGTCGGATCCAAACGATCCCGTTAAGTTGATCTTAGCCTGGAGATTAGGCTAACGTATCCTTAACAAACGTTTAAGTCGATCTTAGCCTCAAATATAGCTAATGTATCCTTAAGCATTCAAACAGACTTTAGTCCCAAATTGGACTATAGATCCCCCAATCAACTTTGGTTCAAGAGTACATCTCTGAACTCCTCTAACACCTGTCGTTGTAATCCTTCAACGTCGTCAGAGAGGTGACGGGTCCCGACGGCCATATATTAAATGGACCACTACGTCCCTAAACTGGAACAATAGTGCCCCCTAAATGCTCTTTCCGTTAAGTTGATCTTAGTCTCAAATCAGACTAACGTATCCTTAATGAACGTTTAAGTTGATCTTAGCCTCAATATGGCTAACGTATCCTTAAACTAAAACACCAAACCCAAATCTAAGTAAATACGGATTTGGACTAATCCACGTCCTACAGGCGACGAGAATAAATTAGTCTCCGTATACGATCCACGGGCATCCACAAACAAAACAAACACCCACGACACGAAGTGAAATTCTAGAGAAGGAGAAAGTTGTTACCGCGACGCGGTAGCGTAATTAACTGCAGGGGCTTGCGCCTGCAGGGAAGAGCGTCTCCACAATCAAAAACCCCTCAAGCGAGGGGGAATCTGACGAAGTGTTCTAAATCGGCCGCATCCGTCTAAACCTCCGATACACGGTGCCATAAATCAACTTGGCATCTTCGGAGAGGTGGACGGATAAAACCAAATAGCATCTGCCCCGAATCTCAGGCAAGACGTCCTCACGTCTTGGCCGCCGTTCGGAGGGGAACAGATTCTGGCACGCCCGGTGGGACCTCTTCCTCTTTCCACTCCACACTTCGTGTGTCGTGTTCGCGAACAAATCGCGGTTTGCTGTGGTTGCCTGTGGATTCAAGGTACTTAGATTTGGTGTCTTGCTCCGTGCAGAAAACAGAAGAACAATGGCTTCAAACTGCACTACCTGCAACTGCAACTCTCTCTCCGTCCCTGCTAGAGGAGTGACTTCTGGCCCCGAGCGGCCTCCCTTTTCAAGATGCCAGTGGAGCAGGTAACTCAAGCCACCACTGAACTATTCTTCGGGACCATGATCCCATCCATAAGCTTCGATGCCCCAATGACGTTGCAAGAAGCTCCAAAGAAGTCGGTCTTTGATCGACTTACCACTGCCGCGGCCCCTCTCAACGGGTCGCCCAACTCCACTGCCTCAGTTTTTAACGGACTTGTCCAGAGCTCCAACGGGCCCATGAAGAAGCCTGCACTACCAGAAGGCGTTATCCCGAAGCGGATAGCCATCCCTGCTCCCGTTCCAGGCAAAATTTCCAATGTTGCTTCCCCTACTCGGAAGTCCGCTTTTGATAGGTTGGCTGTCCCCATCCAACGGACGCCGGTCTTTAAAAGGCTAGTACCAGCAAATTTTGACCAACACAAGGGGCATGAAGAGGTCACTCCTACGGTTAGAACAACTCCATCCGCACGACACGCTCGACGTCGCCACTGGCGCCGAGTAAGGAAGGCTGGAGGCAACTCCCCCTCTGGGACAACTCCGCCAGCTCCGATGGTGGGGATCGATACTGCTGTTCCAACCGGGAACAGCTTTGAATTGCTGAACACGGTGCGCAGAAACTCTCCTACTGCGGCGTTGAAACGAACTCCTTCACCTGTAGAGAATACTCCAGAGAAGAAGCTAGAGCAGCCCCTTCAACGGCTGTCCTCTAAAATTTACAAAGTCTGGCGACAAGTTCAAGAGTCAGTGGTTGATCAAGACTATCTCCGCCGACAGAAAAAGATGAAGGTTCAGCAGGAGAGGGACTGCTTAAAGTCACAAAAAGTGACAGCCGGATGGGTGCCTGCTGCAACGGCTCCCTCAACGTCAATCACTCAAAAGAAAAGGAGGCCGCAAGAAGCCCCTGTGAACGTGGCGAACCGTAAAAGCGTTGAACACAGACGCCCCAAGTCTGGGGGCATGGTAGTGCACACTGTTTATATGGCTTCCGGAAAGGAGGAAGGCCGTGCTTCGACTGGTCACCGACCGCTCACCCGATCCGTGACAAAAGCCCAAGAACAGCAGCAGAAGCTTCAGGAAATGATGACTGCAATGGCTGCGCTTACCAGGCCAAAAGAAAGCTCGGAGGCGTCATCAGAACAGCGTCACGAACAAGAAACTGACGCTGACTTCCTACGTAGAGTCCTCGAAAAGAAGGACAAAGAAGCCGCAGAGCAGGCGGCTAACATAAAATAAATGGCGCTCCTCTTCCAAGATATTGTAGGGATGATATTACAGCTAGACCCTCCAGCTGATGACCCTCCAATCATTGTCGAAGACGATAGAGGGGAGACATCTAATCCTCCTCCGGCTCTTTCAGCAGCCAAGGAGGAAACTATCTCCAAGGCCGCCCTGGATGACTATATAACTCAGCAAGTACGGGTTCATCAGGCGAATGAAGCAGCTGTGCAGATTGTTAGAACCGGACGACTTTATCCAAACTGGTATGACCAAATCAGTTACCCGCCGGGATATACCATCCCAAAGTATCACGTATATAAAGGGACAGGGAATCCACATCAGCATGTCGCTCAATTCAGGGCCTTATGCGGCAATACTGGAGGCGATGACAAATTGTTGCTTCGACAATTCGTCGGCAGTTTAGCAGAAACAGTCTTTGAATGGTATTCGGAGCTACCTAACGACTCTGTCAAAACATTTGCGGAGATGGAGCTACTGTTTATATAAAGATTCGCGAGTGCTAGTGGACGCACCCCGATAACAGCACTGATCAATGCCAGGATAAGGCCAGGCGAAACGTGGGTCCAATATGCAACACGATGGCTAAACCTATGGTCGAAATGCGAACAACGTATCGAAGAAGCTCCAGTGGTGGGCATGTTCGTGGGCACTCTCGATCCGCAGGGGACTATATCCTAATTCATGATGTTCTTCAGGCCGACCACTTTCCAGGCCTTGATCGACAAATTAGCCCAAATGGACCAGATGGGCCATGGACCGTCTCTTCCAAAACTGGACTCTTGAAATGAGAAGAAAGGAAAAGCGATCGTTGTTTCCAATACTCAACAACGGTCGAGCAAATCAAAGCTGGTTGCTCGCCAAAACAATACGCGTCCACCCCCATCCCTCGAGGAGAGACTGGGACGTCCTTACTCGTTTCCTCAGAATAAAACAAGGAAACTGTTCGAGCTGGCCACGCGCAACGGACTCATCAATTTGCCGAGTCCAAAACGTCCGTTGCAGCCAGGCGATATCAACGAGCCCGATTATTGCCCTTACCACTACACGGTAAGTCACCCGATCGAGGACTGTTTCGTCTTTAAGGGATGGATCGAGGATCAGTACCTACAAGGCAAGTTTGCGCTGTCTGAAAAGTGGAAGGTAAACCCACCACAGCCACACACTCCAAAGAAGACGGACGCACCGGGGGCAACTTGTCATCTGATATCTCACTCATTGGCGGATGATAAAGAGACTCCTTGCGCCGAGAAATCGAGGGCGGACCCTGAATCAGAAATTCTGCGGCCGTCAGACGAGTTGATCGATGCCTTCCTGAATGAAATTCATCTGAAAGTTAAAGCCAATCAGGAGCGTGAGATGACCATACTGGAAGGAGCTAAGCACCGATTACTAGACCAAAGAGTCGAGGCACTCTTGTCAAATCGAAAGACATCCACTGCGGATAAAAATAAATTCAAGACGAGGAAAAGGTTTGCTAAAGCCTTATCAGTGGGAATGAAGCTACCACCCTCTGAAGAAAATACTCTCGGTGGAGTAGAGATGCATCCTAACTTCTGCTTATATCATCATAAGATCATACATCCTACCGAAGACTGCGACTCCTTTCAGTGTTGGTGGCAAGGGTATGTCGCTCAAAAGCAACACTTCAACAGGACAAAGCGTGAAGCTCGTAGACATCAGAAAAATGCGGTAGATGAGCGCAAAAGAGCCGCCGCCGACTGTCACATAGCCGACACCAAGGGATCGCAAGTTATCACCTTTGGAAGCGACTCTGACGAAGAAGCTGCCCTCAATCCTCTCCTCAAGGAATCCATTTCAAAAATGAAAGAATTGAGGAGTTGCGAGAATGTTCAGCTGTGCAATCACACGCTACTCGAAAAAATTCTCGGCCCCGCAAACAAAGGATCGAGCAGAAAGGATAAAGGGAAGGGAAAAACAGCCCTCGTAGCCAACACTCAACAGCAATCGAGTGGCCCTAGACCGGTTGTTTGCCGAAACAACAAGCGGCAACCCCTCCATGAAAAGTTGAAACGTCCTTACTCGTTTCCTCAAGATAAAACACTGAGACTGTTCGAGTTGGCAGTGCGCGACAGACTCATCAATCTGCCGAGTCCAAAATGCCCGTTGCGGCCAGGCGATATTAACGATCTCAATTATTGCCCTTACCACCAAACGGTAAGTCACCTGATCGAGAATTGCTACGTCTTCAAAAACTGGGTTGAAGACCAATACCAACAGGGCAAGTTCGTCATCTCCGAAAACTGGAAGGTGAGCCCGCCACAACCGCACGCTCCGAGAAAGATGGATACGCCGGGGGCATCATGCTCAGTCATAGAAAAAGCCCCATAGACCGAAAAGTCAGTAAACTAGAAATTCGCCTTAAATACGGCGACAGTGGACCACTACGTCTTAAAACTGGATAATGGACCGAAACGTCCTTAAACTAATGACGGACCAATACGTCCTAAAACTAGCTGAGGACCGAAACGTCCTTAAACTATTACAGCAGCATCCTCAGGCTGACAAAAAAAAAGACGGTATGTCCATAAGCGAAATGGGTACGGATGAAAACCCGAAACGGCTCCGTGAGTAAAAACAGCAGGGCTACCGGCGAGTGTTCGTGAAAACCCGAAAGGGCGCGACCTCGTTTAAAAAAAAAGAATAAAAAGAATAAAAAAAAAGAGACGGTATGTCCATAAACGAAATGGGCACGGATGAAAACCTGAAAGGGCTCCGTGAGTAAAAACAGTAGGGCTACCGGCGAGTGTTTGTGAAAATCCGAAATGGCGCAACCTTGTTAAAAGATACTTACAAGGTCCTCTCGACCTTGTAAGGAGAAACCACCCGTGTGAGATCCTTACGACACACAAGGGAGCAACACACTTAGGGATCCTCACGATTTCTAAGGAGAAATTACACCTGCAAGATCCTCACGACCCGTAAGGAGAACTCTCTTATGGGACCCTCACGGTTCATAAGATTTGAAAGTCTTAAGTTACAGAGACCTGAACCTGTTCTTAAGCAACTCCCACAACCTTCGATATGCCCTACAAGCGGCTCAATACTGACCCTTGTATACAATCCACGGACGCGAATAAACATTTCCCTAACCAAGTCCCACCCGTGACTGGGGATATGTCCATACGGTGAACAACCCTTGTAAATCCTCTCGACTTATAAGGAGAAAACCCTTTAGTAAGATCTTTACGACTTACAGGGGAATATACACTTAGGAATTCTCACGATTCCTAAGGAGAAAACACACCTACAAGATCCTCACGACTTGTAGGGAGAAATACCTTTGTGAGACCCTTACGGCTCATGAAGTCAAAAGCCTTAGTCGACGGGATCCTAACCCTGTTCGCTAAGCCACCTTTGTTCAACGTCGACAGAGGCAAATGATGATTCGCTCCTGACAATATCTCAGTTGCAGCGATGCTGATGCCTAAACCGGTATCAAATTCCAAGTTCTTTCATGGAAAATGATGATTCGCTCCTGGCAATATCCCAGTTGTAGCGATGCTGATGCCTAAATCGGTATCAAATTCTAAGTCCTTTTACGGCAAATGATGATTCGCTCCTGGCAATATTCCAGCCGTAGCGATGCTGATGCTAAGATTGGTATCAGATCCCAAATCCCCTACTCGCGAGAAAAAATCAGCGAGCCAAAAAAAAATGCATACGAAATAGCCGAAATGATGGGGCAACTTGCAAACAAAATCAGCAAGTAAAAATGTATGCATGCAAAATAGCCGAAATGATTGAGCAACTCGCAATAAAAAGCAGCGAGTAAAAATAAAATAAATAGCCGAAATGATTGGGCACCGTGAAAAATAGCCGAAATGATTGGGCAATCGCGATCTTCGCGATATAAAAAGCTGAAATGATAGAGCGTCGCGGAAAGAATAAAAAAAATGATGAAAATGAATGATGAAAGAATGAAACTTTTTGCCCTACAGGTGAGATCACATTGATCCATGTATACAATTCAGGGGCACAAATAAAGAGGGAACCATACCTTCCCAACAGGCTCCATCAGAAAGAGAAGCCAAATCTCGACGGTTCATAGACAACCTAGAGACAATCTCGACATTTGTCGCAATATTGCAGACACAATGTCAACAAACGAAGCAAAGAAAGATCCCTAGCTTCAGGGTCTCGACGTCGATATCGACAACTTAGAGATCACCAATGGCGTTTCTCCTCACTCCAACCAGATGCAGACGTGACGTCAACAACCGACCTCAGAGTCGCAACGAAACGGAGCCATGGCAAAGTCCCTAGTTCCAAATCTCAATGGCCACATCTACAGCCTGGAGACCAACAACAGTGTGCCTCCTCATTCCAGCAGGACACAGATGTTACACCATCAAACGGAGCGACGACATAGTCCTTAGTTCCAAATCTCGACGGTTCACAGACAACCTAGAGACCATCTCAACATTCGTCTCGATACAGCAGACGAGATGTCAACGACGGCGTTCCTCCACAGTCCAGCTGGATACAGATGCAACGTCAACAAAAGACCTCACGGTCGAAACAAAGCGGAGTGACGGCAAAATCCCAGCTCCATCTCAGCATTCGTCTCAATACAGCAGACGAGATGTCAACGGCGGCGTTCTTTCGCGGTCCATCAGGATGCAGATGCAACGTGAATGAAAGATCCCATGGTCGAAACAAAGCGGAGTGACGGCAAGATCCCAGCTCCACCTCAGCATTCGTCTCGTTACAGCAGACGAGATGTCAACAACGGCGTTCCTTCGCAGTCCAACAAGATGCAGAAGCAACGTCAACAAAAGACCCCATGGTCAGTAAAACGGAGTGACGGCAAAATCCCAGCTCCACCTCGACATTCGTCTCGATACAGCAGACGAGATGTCACTACAGCGTCCTTCATCCAACAGGATTCGGACACACCAAAGCAAACGAAGCGAAGGCCAAATTCCTAGCTTCAGGGTCTTAACGGCAAGTCATATAAAGCCTGAAAGATAACCGGAGATCATCTCACACCAGTGCAGAGCGGTCACCACCTCGACGTTCGTCTCGACACGGCAGACACAACATCACCAAAAGGAGCCACGGCAAAATCCCTAGTTCCAAATCTTGACGGTTCACCGGCAACCTAGAGACAACCACGACATTCGTCTCGATACAGCAGACGCAATGCCGCCAAACGAAGCAAATGCCAAATTCCTAGCTTCAGGGTCTTAACGGCAAGTCATATAAAGCCTGAAAGACAATCGGAGATTATCTCGCACCAGTGCGGAGTGGTCACCACCCCGACGTTCGTCTCGACACAGCAGACGCAACATCACCAAAAGGAGCCACGGCAAAATCCCTAGTTCCAAACCTCGACGGTTCACCGGCAACCTAGAGACAACCACGACATTCGTCTCGATACAGCAGACGCAATGCCGCCAAACGAAGCAAATGCCAAATTCCTAGCTTCAGGGTCTTAACGGCAAATCATATAAAGCCTGAAAGACAATCGGAGATTATCTCGCACCAGTGCAGAGTGGTCACCACCCCGACGTTCGTCTCGACACAGCAGATGCAACATCACCAAAAGGAGCCACGGCAAAATCCCTGGTTCCAAACCTCGACGGTTCACCAGCAACCTAGAGACAACCGCGGCATTCGCAAACGAAGCGAAGGCCAAATTCCTAGCTTCAGGGTCTTGACGGCAACTCACATAAAATCTGAAAGACTATCGGAGATCATTCCACACCAGCGCGGAGTGGTTATGACTCATCAGGGCTCTCCAAAATGAGCCTAACCTCAAGTAAAAAGCGGCATGGCAAAATTCCTAACGCTTGCTCTTCCGACGGTCAAAGTGCCAAAGAGGATTGCTTGAAGGCGTCTTGTCCAGCCCCCGAAGGGATCAGAGACACGGCAGTCGCAGGGTTACTCGAACAACATGATTGCCTATCGAGAAATATATCAGCTGATGCGACGGTACGACGACCAAAACCCTAAGTACCACAGACCCTAACGGACCTCTGTCGTAAAGAGCAGAGGTTAACTGTGACGTTAGGATATGCTTGCGAGAATTGCTCGATTCGTCTCGACTCGTGAGGAAATTGATGTCTTTGCGAGAACTTCTCAATTCGTCTCGACTCGTGAGATAAAGCCTTAGGCAGTAGGGATTAAGAAACCTGTTTCCTAAGCACTGGGACCCTGCAAGTCAGCCCAAAACGGTCTCTTACATACTATCCACGGGTCTCACTCTCCAAAGTCAAATCTCGACAAGGAGGGAAACAACCGCTTACGGGTCCTCTCGACTCGTAAGAGGGAAAATTCTCTTATAGGATCCTTACGACTTATAAGAGAAAACACACTTAGGAATCCTCACGATTCCTAAGGAGAAAATACACCTATGAGATCCTCTCGATCCATAGGGAGAAAAGTCTTTGTGAGACCCTCACGGCTCATAAAGTTGAAAAGTCTTAGGCTACAAGGACCCTAAACTTGTCTCCTAAGCCCTCAATTCCATGGCTACTCATAGCTTTGCACTACTTCACCTACGTACATACTTACGTGGGCAAACTAGTGGGGGGCATTTGTTCCCGCCAAAATTTTGGCTCAAAACCCGCTCCTTATAAAATAATAACAATAAAAAGAAATAAATAAATAAATAAATATACAAATAATTATAATAAAGGAGAAAATCTCCCCTTCAGAGCAAAGCTCTATTCAAATTCCAAGGTGGGAAATGAAGCAACGCTTCTGTTTCTCCCAATCAGAGCAAAGCTCTGTTTAAAATTCAAATAATAATAAAGGAAGCAACGCTTCAACTGACTTGCGCTCTGCGCTGCGCGACACGTGGCAGCGCAGATACGCTAGCGCAGTTGCGCTGCGCTCTGCGTGGCAGCGCAATTGCGCTAGCGCAGGTGCGTTGCGCTGTGCGACACGTGTCAAGCGCTGGTGCGTTTGCGCCAAACAGAATTAAAATTCCAGTAAGATCTTTCTGTTCTTATTAAAACAAAAAGATTGTCTTCTGTAAAACAGAAGCCCTTGGATCAAAGATCCAACGGGGGGGAAAATTCCCCAAATCACTCAGAGAATGATCTCTTTAACAAATTTAACCAATTAATGGGCACTATATAAAGTCCCTTAGACCCCAATTCAATGAGAAACATGAAGATCAAAAACAACAACACAGAGAATAGAGAGAGCTCTGAAAAATTGTGAAAAGAACTCAAGAAGAGAAAAAACGTAAAAACCTTTATAAAAAAAAGAAGAATTTCTTCTGAATAGATCATTGATCTAAGAACAAGATCAATGATCTTCAATAAATAAAAAAATAATAACAGTGCCTTGCACTTTTTTACGAACCATTGGTTCTGAAATCTTAAAGATTCTTTTCTTAAATCCAAAATTGGATCAAGTTATTGAACAGTGCCCTGCACTTGCAAAATCCGCACTGTTGCGCTCCTGGATTGGCGCAAGCCACCAGAGAGCGCCACGTGTCAGCTTCAAGACCACTTGCGCTGTGCGCTTTTAAGATAGAGCATTGCTCTCTGAAGTTGGCGCAACTCACCAGAGTGCGCCACTTGTCAGCAGCGCAACAGCGCAGCGCACTGCGCTGTTGCGCTTGCGCTCACCCGAGCATGACACGTGTCATCTCCATATGCGCTTGCGCTCTATAATTGGCGCAAAGCGCCTGACAGGCCACATGGCCACTGTCAGTATGATTAATGCACTGCATTATTTACAGAAGGGCCAAGCCCAATTAAGAAAGGCTTAACAGGCCTAATTAAATGCAATGCATTATTTTAAAGAAGGGCAGAGCTCAAACAGATGCTCTGCATCATTTATAAAGGGACAGAGCCCAAATCAAAAAGGCCTAGCAGGCCAGAATGAAATGCAGTGCATTATTAAACAGGGGCAAAGCCCTAGCACAAGCCTAATAGGCCAAAGATAAAAACATTGAATATTCTCAACTGGACTTAGCCCAATCATGGCCGTAAGTCCTCAAATTAAATTGACTGAGCAAGACTGCTCTCTTAAATCAATTTACATCCGGTTCAAGGGTACATCTCTGAACTCCTCTGACATCTATCGTTGTAATCCTTCAACGACGTCAGAGAGGTGATAGGTCCCGACAACCACACATCGATACGGACTGCGGGGTCCTTACACTCGTGGACCGAAACGTCCTTAAACTAATATTCGTCCCAAAATGGGAATGGTGGAACGAAACGTCCTTAAACTAATATTCGTCCCAAAATGGGAACGTTGGACCGAAATGTCCTTAAACTAATGTTCGTCCCCAAATGGGAATGATGGACCACCATGTCCCTAAACTGGAACATGGACCACTATGTCCCTAAACTGGAACAATAGAGCCAGTTGCTCTCTTGTCGGATCCAAACGATCCCGTTAAGTCGATCTTAGTCTGGAGATTAGGCTAACGTATCCTTAACAAACGTTTAAGTTGATCTTAGCCTCAAACATGGCTAACGTGTCCTTAAACTAATATCCGTCCCCAAAATGAGAATGTTGGACCACTATGTCCCTAAACTGGAACAATAGAGCCAATTGCTCTCTTGTCGAATCCAAACGATCCCGTTAAGTTGATCTTAGCCCGGAGATTAGGCTAACGTATCCTTAACAAACGTTTAAGTCGATCTTAGCCTCAAATATAGCTAATGTATCCTTTATCCTTCAAACAGACTTTAGTCCCAAATTGGACTATAGATCCCCCAATCAACTTTGGTTCAAGGGTACATCTCTGAACTCTTCCGACACCTGTCGTTGTAATCCTTCAACGTCGTCAGAGAGATGACGGGTCCCAACGGCCATATATTAAATGGACCACTACGTCCCTAAACTGGAACAATAGTGCCCCCTAAATGCTCTTTCCGTTAAGTTGATCTTAGTCTCAAATCAGACTAACGTATCCTTAACGAACGTTTAAGTTGATCTTAGCCTCAATATGGCTAACGTATCCTTAAACTAAAACACCAAACCAAAATCTAAGTGAATACGGATTTGGACTAATCCACGTCCAAAGGGCGACGAAAATAAATTAGTCTCCGTATACGATCCACGGGCATCCACAAACAAAATAAACACCCACGACACGAAGTGAAATTCTGGAGAAGGGGAAAGTTGTTACCGCGACGCGGTAGCGTAATTAACTGTAGGGGCTTGCGCCTGTAGGGAAGAGCGTCCCCACAATCAAAAACCCCTCAAGCGAGGGGGAATCTGACAAAGTGTGCTAAATCGGCCGCATCTGTCTAAACCTCCGATACACGGTGCCATAAATCAACTTGGCATCTTCGGAGATGTGGACGGATAAAACCAAATAGCATCTGCCCCGAATCTCAGGCAAGACGTCCCTACGTCGTCTTGGCCGCCATTCGGAGGGGAACAGGCACACTGGTCAAGATCAGCTAAAAGAGGCAGCCATGCAAGACTAACTCTGCTTTTGCTCCTATCCGGAAACAAGCGAACCCCTATCTGATTTAAAATATAGGCTCGTGCGTGCTGCTCGATCGCCGCAGGGGTAGCATCCATGGTAGGTTCAGCACTAAACGCCTCTCGCAGTCAACTCAAGTTAATGTTACTGCCTCTCCTCTGCCCAACAGATGGAATCCTACCCAACAAGCTGGGACACAAATTTGACCAATCGTGGCTGTATTCTACAGCAACCACCTCTTTGTCTATAGGCAGACCAAGCATCACAACGACGTCCTGAAAGATGATAATCATCTCACCAACTCTAAAATGAAATGTGGAGGTCTCTGCTCACCATTTATCTACCAAAGTCGTAATCAAGTCTCTATCCAGACGTATATACTCTAACCTGGATAGAAAATGAAAGCTTGTCCGTTGCAGCTCAGCCTGCACACGGGCATCTCCAGCTGAGATCCTGCTACTCTGAACCGAGTGGTCAACACATGTGATCACATGATCACTCTACCAATTATAAAAAGAGAACTTGTATCAGTAATGTATAAATAATATATCTAATTAGAGTAAATAAAATTACAAAGTTTTACCTGTACTAATGCGGCGTTGGCTGACATGTGGTCAGCCTGCAAGTACAGAACAGTCGTATTTATAGGTGCAGGTTCCATAAGTATATATGTACAATGAAAATGTCGAATTATATTATCTTTGAAAAAATGAGCATGTATACCAAAGAACATATGTGTGTGTATGTGTGTATATATGTTTGTTTTTTTGTGTTTGCACGTGTGTGTATACATGTGTGTGTATTTTCAAAATATAGCCGGTGATTACCAATGGTGACGTGAGGCTGGAGGATTTTTGCATCGTGCCTTATTATGATCATGCTCATTGCAGATGCTGCATCTATTTTGCCTACGTCCTTCTCGTGAATCATCTATAATACCTTTAATACGAGTAGAACGTTGTCGTCCTGCTTGTCTTCTATTGATATGTGGCAATATCATTGGACCATTGTATGCCTCCCAATATTGGCTATCAGGTACAGAATGGAACAACGAGGCATAAGTAGTTTTGTATTTAGAGGCAGAATATCATTTCGAAGTAAGATCATGATGTGTAATGTTCCCCCCACGCTCTGCTCGTGTACATGCTGGAATTACATATGAACAAGGCAATCTTTTCAACTTAAGTATATTGCACGTATAACTGCAGTTCCTACCATCAATGACTACGCCATAATTTTTTCTATCTTTGTCAGTCACCTGCTATTCGGACTGGCTAAATCTCACGATCCAAGCATGCCTAGCTTTAGTAGCCATTTTTGTTATTAATTGTTCGAACTTAGGACATAATTTTGTCGTCCACTCTTGTCCTTCCCGACGTCGTACAAAGAAGTATTTGTTTGCCCTGTGAAAAGTCTGTCCTACTAAGATCTGAATAGGTAAAGATCGAGATCTTTTTAAGACCCCGTTAAAGCTTTTTGAAGCGTTTATAGTCATTATGCAAAATCTTTCGAAAGAGCCCATCTTTTTCTTCATTTTTAAGACTACTTTCAATCCAAGCATATACTTTTGGACATATACGTTTAGGTTCCTCTCTCAGCTATGTATATGTCAAGTCATCTGGTACACATGCAATTTGAGAGAATAAACTCTGTAAGGTTTTGACACTAAGTCCAGCAGTTGAGAATTTGGTTCTGATATGTCGCATACAATAACAATGACTATGAGATTCCGACTATGATTTTCTTAGTGCAGTCGGAATCTCTTTCATCCGGTCAGATATAAAAGTAACGTGTTTTCTCCGCACGGATGGAATATAGAGATGAATGCAAGTAATGAACCACTCCCAATTTTCAGTGGTTTCATCTCTAACTACAGCATATGCCAAAGGATAAAGGCCATCATTTGCATCAGCACCGGTAGCAACGAGCAAAGTCCCTTTATATTTTCCGTACAAGTGTCTCCTATCAATACTGAGAATGGGACGGCAATAAACGAAATCATCAATGGCCTGTTTAAATGCCCAAAATGCATCGGTAAAATATCTCATTCTTTCTGACATTTAAACGTCGGTTATCTTGAAGACGGTTCCAGGATTAGTAGATTTGATGGCGGTAAGGCATCGTGGCAAATGTTCATACGAATATTCCCAATCTCCGTATATTTTAGAGAATGCCCTGTTCAATGCATTCCATGCCTTCATATAATTTATTTCAATGAATAATGTATCTTTCATAAGTACTTGAATCGTTTTGGGGGTCAAATCGACATTCGCTTTCACAAAAAGCAATATCATGTTACATATGAATGTAGAAGTGGCTTGTTTATGATTTGAATTCACTACAGGAATCACATAAGTATGATTACCCGCATACTTCTTTATCTGTCAATGTCCCGTCGGTAATTTCTTCGAGATATATGCATGAAGCCTCCACGGGTAGTTCGCGTTTATTTTATAAACAACGGTGTACATGGTCGTGGTAGTCTTAATTGATTTAAAAGAAACTCCGTGTTTAATTGACCAAATGTTGACTGCTTGAATTAACTTCTCTTTATTCTCGAACAAATCGCCGACTTTCAACATACTTTCAATATCGACTGCCGGAAGCCTATCGGCACAAAGTTGACATTCTCTATTACCGATGCAGATAACATGTGAGTATCTGTCATGTTATCGGCAAGTAGATCTTCAAATTCAACGAAGTCATTATTAACACATAAATTAGTAATCCACTGCCTATCATTTTCTTCGTCAAGAACATGTGCAATTTGCATGCTATCTTGTACTTGAATCTCGTTCTCATCACTAGCATCATCATCATCATCACTTACATCTCCATTATGTTCCAACACCGATGGATCCGTAGCAGGTATATCGGTTGGGTGTGCGGATCCAACATTAGAGATTTGCATGGTACTTGATATTCCGGCTTCATACCGACGAGATCCCGATCTATCGTCTGCAAACGGTGTCCAGCCCGTATTGTATCCCATATTATATGACTGCATGTGCTCGGTATTTTGGGGCAGAATATTGAAACCGAACTTTGGCGTTGGCATGCAATTAAAACCGAAGTTTGGCGTTGACATGCAATTAAACCGAAGATTGGCGGTAATATGCAATTATAACCGACCGGCGGTACATAAGAACCGCATACAAATTTATGAATACTTAGTAACTATAACATATCTTCACTCTCAATAAATAGTGTTCCGCTAAATGTACATGTTGTATAAAGATATATAAGATAATACTTATTTCGTAAAATGGCAATTCACTGGGTCCCGATTAATGTGCCTTAACCTACGTAAATTTGATCTCTATATTGTTCATTATTGGTGGGAGACGTAAAGCCGGTAGAATCATCATTCATATTGAGCATGCGTGTTATTTCTCTTTACGGGGAATGCTTGGATGCTCGAAAAAAAGGATCAGGCACTTCAGAATAAGGTTCGGGCAGTTGGACGGACGTCAATATCTCCTTCTTCACAAACAGCTCGATCGATTTCGATTCTGATGCAAGTATGACTTGTGTATCCTTGTTATCGGATACTTCAATGGCGATATATTCTTGCTCAGTCGGCCATTTGCATATTAAGAAAATATTGAACTCTAACGGATTGATTTTGGTAGCTTTGTACACCATTGGGCATAATTCGTTGTATGTGCTAGACTTCTTAATTCCAGTCATCTTAGTTTTTCCTCCGACATATTCGAAAATATTATTTTTTCCAATTGATAATTGAATACCGAAATACCAAACTAGATGGATATAATTATCTGTCATTTTTCCACCTGCCAAAAATATTGACGCATGCTCTGAGAGTTCTCATCAAGCAATTACTTATTTATCTTCACATTTATACTCACCTAATTACATAAAATTACAATAAAATCAATAGTCCTAGCATGTAACAAGTTGCAAGAATCTGTATCCTATTCATTGATCCGTCACAAGTAAATTTAGGAAAGACCTCTAATATGTTTCCAATCTGTTCGAATTGCTTTTCCAATACGAAATTTTAACCAAATCTTTTTATGAATTATTTTTAAATAAAATTAGGGTTTAGCTATCCTTCTATATGTCCACAGTGGTGATGACGATGGCGAGAATGAAGGTGATTGTTCGCTCGTGAATTTCCATTTAAATCTGCACAAGCGAGAGAATGTGAGATCGAGAATTGACAGGGAGCGGAGGGATCGAGAGAGCGTGAGTGAGACAGAGAGATGAGAGAGAGACCAGAGAAGGAGAGATCGTCGGGGGGAGGGGGGAGCAGAGAGAGGTGGAGAGAGCAGAGTGAAGGTACCTGAGAGAGAATAGTGATGATTGAGGAAAGTAAATAGATCGTATCTATGTAAGTAGGAGAATAAGTGTGCCTTATTGTTTTTCACTAAATTATATAGACGCACTTTCAAAGTGCATCCAGTACATTTGTACTGGACGCAATTTGAAACTGCACCCATTACATTTCCAAGGGACGCTGTTTGTAACTGCGTCCAGTACAATTATAAGGAGCACAGTTTGAAAGTGTACCCCATACATTTGTAATGAGTGCAATTTCAAATTGCGCCCCTTAAATTTTTTTCCATTGACGCTGGCGCTGAGTTGGCGCCGGCGTGGCGCCGAGTTGGCGCCGGCGTGGCGCCGACGAGACAAAAAGTGTCATATTTTTGTAATATATTTTAAAAGTGATTTGTTTTAAAAAATATTATTTTAATATGATTTAATATAAAAAATTGTCCTTACACCAATCCTATTTTTTTGGAAGTACAGTGAATGATCGACAATTTGATTTGGGTTTTAAATTCTATTCTGTTAAGAAAAATAAAGCAAGCAAAGCATGGGGCATTTTTATTTTGATAGCATAGCTTGAAACAAATATAGTATCAAGAGAGTTGAATCAACGTGTTAACAAACCCATGTTCAGCTGTACGTAACAACAACATGGGAATAACTCAATTTTATTTTGTTGGCATGATCGAAGGGGAAGTCAAGAATGCCGTGATTTATGCCGATGTATTTGACATTATGAGTGGTTTTCTTGCAAGCGCTAATGGAAGTGCCATTTCTTTGGAAGTCGGCAGCTCTAGTTGTTCCATTGCAAGTGAACTACCATTTTTGGGTGCTAGAGATGCATATACAATTTTCATTCTGGCTTTTTTGTAAAACATAACCAAACCAAGATAGCAAGCCTAACTTTGGCTCTTGTAGTAAAACTTGGCTTTTTAACATGAGAGTTCATGAATGCAGATCTCATTAATGTAGGTGGAGTCCCCGCGCGCGGGTGTATATATATATATCCCTTTGCCGCAAATAAAGATAATTTTGACTAATCATCATATATTTAATTTGACTGCAGCATTTGTTGTAACTATTTTTACATCAAAAGATAAAATGACACGTTGAGCATGATAAAATGACCACAAGAACATGCCCAAAATTATTCTTAGACCATAAAGGCTAGCCGTAACATGCTGTTATGATAACTGCTATTGGTTTCTAACTAACCACGTACGACCAATGCATAGCCTCATCATGGGTAAGAATTAAGTGAGAGCTCAGCCGTTCAACTTCGGAAGGTGTAGGTGTAGGTGTGTAGGATAGTTTAAAAAGTAAACCACCCACTTGTTGATAAGTAGAATGCAATCAAGAATCAAAATGAATGTAGGCCCCTCTCGTAGTTGCAGCCAAAGAGCTTGTATCCTCAAAGACCAACTCCAAAAGATGTTTCCTTCCTCCACAAATATTTTTCGCAACATTCAACATTTCACAAACCAAATGAAAAGAATTTTAGCAGAAATGACCCCACACACAACACCCCTTTCAATTCTCATATCCCCTCACGTACGCACTCTTTTTGATTACTTTAAAACATTTCTTTATCTGTCCTCCCTCCCCCACAGCTTTAAAAGCCTTGACCCCTCTCTCTTCTTTCGCACCAACATTCAAACTTCCCTTCAATGGCCTCTACCTTCTCAGCTTCTTCAACCACCCATTTGGCTCTCATTCTCATCCTCTCTTGTCTCGCCTCCTCCATTTCCGCCTCGGTTCCGGCCATTTACGTGTTCGGAGACTCGTTGGCCGATGTCGGGAACAATGACTATATCGGCACGGTTTTGAAAGCCGATTTTCCTCATAACGGGGTTGATTATATCGGCGGTAAAGCGACGGGCAGGTTTAGCAACGGGAAGAACTCCGCGGATTTTCTAGGTATGTAGCATGCTTAAATAATCTCAGTTATGAGAAAATACAGGAGGGGGGAGTTTCTTTTTTGGTGACTTGGGGTTTTAATGTTTCAGAGACCATAAGTTTTTGATAGTTGGAGACTGGGTCCATTAACCTTTATTGGGGGTCAGAACTAGAGCTGATTACAGCCAGTTCAAATTAGGACCCCTGTTCATATGGCGAAAATGAAACATGAATAAGGATATCTGCCTGGGCCCTACTAGTCTTTAGACTGCCATTTTTGGAAAAAAAATAATTTTCCCACCACAATTTGTCTCCCTAAAGTTAAACAAAGAGACAAACACCATGATCCCACATGTTTGACACTACTATCTAGGTGGCGTGGGTCCTACCATTTTGTTACCTTTTTAACACTCTTTGAGATCTTAATTTCTTTTCATTTGGAAGTTTTCATGCCAGTTTTCTTAGCAGTCATAATTTGCACAATATCTGCTAATAATTTCTTCAAGCAACATATATAGTCTCTTCGTTGGCCAATAGATTATCACACAAAGATTCTATGATAAATCTAGCTCACATATAAACAGCATGAAATTTTTTAAATATTTTGCAAGGCATCGCTTTTGCCTCTGTTAAGTGTATTGTGTTGCTATTCAAATCTGCAGCTATTTACATCAAGAAATATGTTAGAATTTGATTATTTGGAGTGATGGGTTTTTATGAGGCTTTCAATATAGTTGAGTTCCATCCAAAAGTCCTAAGCCAATTGATGAGGTTTCAATCTATATCTTACATCCATGTGTTTCTCTTGTTGTTTCCAATCTGGACTGTTCTTAGCACTCCGAGTCCCATCATTTGGTTTTTACTTTCAACAAAATAAAGTGTAACCATTCATTTCTAAATTGATACTTGATACTTAATTCTTATACTTTTAATATGAATAAATGGGTAAGAAATGGGAATGGAGAAATACATGGATTCTAAATACCATCAATTATTTCCATTGGTAGCGGCATTTTTTTCATACACAAGACCAAGATAATATCAGGAACATAATATCAAGATTATAGTATCTGAAAACAGGTATAATTAAGAAGTAAAATTTAACTACCATCAATTATTTCCGAAGCAGATTTCCATCGGTAGTGCCCTAGTGGTAGATATCTTCATACACAATACAGTTATATCAGGAATAAATAGCGAAATGGACTTACTTTGCTCCTCTTGATGCTGCAGCTCAGAAACTCGGGCTTCCGACTTCGCCGCCTTATCTCTCAATCCCTTCAAACTCCAACCAAACTCAAGCATTCCTCAATGGTGTCAGCTTCGCCTCCGGTGGCGCCGGAGTCTTAGACTCCACAAATCCTGTAAGTCTCTTCAAATAATTATATTAATTCATAATTAGCATTATTGGATACTAAAACTAAGATGCATAATTCAATTTTATTTCAGGGCCTATGTCTCACTTTCAACAAGCAAATAGACTACTTCACTTCAGTATACACTAATTTGGTGCGACAATTGGGAAGTGCACAAGCTCAGGATCACCTGTCAAAATCCATATTTTCCATTATAATCGGAAGCAACGACGTACTCTCTTATACGAGATCGACTGGTGGCAAAACTCCTCAACAACTTGTCGATTCCATGATTACTGCATTGCGAGGACAATTAAAGGTATATTCGCTTTCTGGACGCATAGCACAACAGATTTTATATGTACAGGACAATTAAAAGTTTTGATATGCTGCTGAGAAAAAGTTATGAATAGGGTATGCGCGCGAAAAGAGAAATACAGGACTCGATACAGAGCAAAGTTTATCAACGGCTTATTTATAAAAATGAACTGATTTCTTTTTATGTTTGCGAAATTTCATGTGTTCTTCAATAAATTGGTTCATTTTCGCCGAAAATATATTGAAGAAAAAGATTGCCAATGCTAGACCATCCAAATATCAGAAAAAGTACAGGAAGATATATCTGATATTTAGATATCTTGGTTGCAGACAATATACAATCTTGGTGCAAGAAAATTCGTATATGTGGGCACAACAGTTATTGGTTGCTGCCCGGCACTCAGGGTTCAAAATGGTACCGGCGCATGTGATGCACAAGCAAATAGCATTTCTCTTCAATATTCTCAGGGTGCAGCTTTGCTGCTCAAAGAGATGAAATCACAATTTGGTGACATGAACTACTCGTTCTTCAACTCTTCGATCGCACTTCAACAATTCCTTCAAAATCCAACAACCTATGGTAAATTAATACTCTAAGTTTGATTTTCTTTTTCTTCCGAGTTCCTCTTATATATTTACCTATGATATTCAGGATTTACTGAAACTAAGACTGCATGTTGTGGATTGGGAAATTTGAATGCGAAGATTGCTTGCATCCCAGTCTCGGGTTTATGTTCCAACCGATCGAACCACGTATTTTGGGATTTGTTTCATCCTACAGAGAAGTCGGCTTCATTACTTGCAAACTTTTTCTTCGATGGATCATCGCCATATGTGTATCCAATTAATGTAAAGGATTTGAGCAACCTTTGAAGAATCAGGGGTGCTTTTACGAGTTTTACAGGTTTAAAGAATATTGGGCAGTGTAGAGATGGCAAAGAAATGAAACGAGGAATATGTGTACATTGAAAATTTATCGAAGAAATTTTCTCAGAAAGTGTCGACTTAAAGTTTTTATCAGACGCGTACATTGCAAAACAAAAAAGCTAATTTTTTTTTAAAAAAAAATTTAGCTTCTCTTCTCTTTATGGCTCCACATTCATCCCTTCGTCACTTTTCAAACCCACTATTTTTTATAGAAAAAAATTCCATGGAGAAATGCTAATACTACCAGGCTGGTGGGGTCCAGCCTTTCTATAGGGTGCATGTCACTTTTAATAATGTCTATCTTTTCTATGATGATATCATTTAAAACGATACGTAAAAGTCTGGTTGGGAATAAAAAAAACCCTGACAGAAAAATAGTGGGCCAGTTCTTTTTCTTAACACAGTAAGGCTCTATATGCATACCGATTGGATGTAGCTCATGCAGGAAGAATTTACTCCAAAACGACTTAATTTGATTGCTAAAAGAGTCCGGGGGATATTCCATGTCTACTCCTTTCATAAGGCCTTAATGTAGGCCCGGTTTTCATAAGGCCTTAATCTAGGCCTATTTCAATCTCAGCCCAAACCTATTTCTAAATTTTTATGGGCCATTATGAACACAAAAGGCCTAATCAATGGAATATGAAAAATAAAACCGACTCCACCAACTACTAAAAGAGGGAGAAAAAAACTCAAATAAGATTTTAATCTATAATGCATCTACAAGGAAAATAGTTTTTTTTGTGCTTTTATACTTAATAATTAATTACTTTTCTGTATAAAAAAACTTGCATCTTTCTTCTTCTTTCCTAAATATAAACTTCATACTAGCATAAAATCTTTACTATTATAACTAGAAGTTTTTAAATGATATCATTAACCAACATGATAAAAAAAATTACAAAAAATGACAAAATTGCAATAGCCAAATTTGAGAATTGAAGATGCTCATCTCATCCATCATAAAAGACAAAAATAAGAAAATGAAAAGTCAACGACTCTCTTTCCCTCTCTCATTCATTACACATTCTCTCTCGTACTCAAAATCCGAAAAAAGATATGCCTATAAATTTATACACAAGCCTTTATATCTTTGTTATTTTGTATAACACATAAATATCTCAATTCTAATATTACCATTAGTCATATTAATTTAATTTAAATTTAGAAAAGCTATAGATATCTTTAGAAATTTTCATGTAATATCCAAGATAAAAAAATTTACACATGTCTTCAATATATATGTTCAGGGTGGATCTCGGTAGGGTAAGGGTCGGCAGTCGCCCTACCTGAATCGAGATTGTTGTGCAAGAATGTATGCTATATGGATAGTTAAGTGGATAAAAGTTATTAACACTCTCTACTTAAACATAGTTATCAATGTCCAATTGGTGAGAGCTTGCAATTTAGGTGGTGTTGGCTCATTGTTCGGATCCAAAGTCTTATAAATTTTTCTTGCCCACACATTTAAATATAGCTTATTACTTTATACACTTTTACCATTAATTATATACCATGTCTTAGACATGTATTTGCAATTCCAATGCATAATCAAATTTGATGCAAACTATTTACAAATGATGTTTTTATCTCTTAATAAATTTCTTTGCATAAGAGTTTCCAAATGGTTGCCTCCAATCTAACATAAATATTGGCCAACCCAATTTTTGTTTATATTCTTTTTCCATAAAACTTTATTTTGTTATATATTTGCAAAATCTCATTTAGGGTATGGTTTTTGAGAGAAATTTTTCCTAAATATTTATTATGATCAAAAGTATAAATTTTATTTCTGCTAACGTTTACAAGTGTTTACGTCTATTAATAAAATCTTTGCATAAGATTTTTAAAAAAAACCTAATTGATTAGTTGATTCTATAAGAATTTTCCCCCAAAGTTAGAGATCTCTAGAGGACGCTGACTGAAGGAGTCCCCGTATCCAAGAGAGAAAAATGTAAAATACTTTTTTAATGAATGATCATTTCACAGTCTAAGTCAAAGAAAATGGATCAAACCCAACAAATTTAAATCTAGACCTTAGGCAATTAAAATTTTGACCACTTCCTGTTCTTTTCTTATTTTGTCAGTGTTATAGTGTAAAATTTTCGTCCACAATAGGTTCAGGATCCGCCACTTAATATGTTATTAAAAATATACACACGTGCATAGCAAGTACAAAATACAAGTGTGTGAGTGTTTGTGTACTGCCTAATCACTACCTTCACGTATCACTGCTCCAAGAAAATCTCTACTTTCATAAGGGCATGTTTGGAGAATGGAAAGTAAGAAGGAAAGTGGGAAAGTGGGTTTCACTTTCTTTCTTCACTTGTTTGGATACTCAAAGTAAATATTAGAAAGTACTTTCTAATCTCATCACAAAATTTCTATTATTCCTAAAATACCCTCATCTTCATCTCCTAACCTTAACCCCATCCAGTCACCACCGTCTCGTGTCGTCTTACAGTCCCTTACCCTTTCCCGATCTCCTCCCTCATCCTCCCGCCTCCCCCACCCCTTCCACCTTCCCCCCGACCTCCCACATCCCTAACCCCGAAGCCCCCTCCACACCTCCTTCTCAACCTTCTCCCAGCCCTTCCCTAAAATCGCCACCTCCACCGCCGCCGCCATCATCATCATCATCTTCTCTGTCCTCCACCCCCACCTGTCCCCGAACTCCCCTCGATCCCACCCCTTCTTCACTGACCTCCCTCAAGCACCTCCTGGTTCTTCTTTCTAGAACTTTTATTTTGTTCTCAGGGTTAGGAAAAAAGGTTGAATTGTCTTTTTACCCAGGTTAACAGTTTTAGGTTGGATCTGTTGGATATGATAGTTTTCTACCAAAAATATTGAGTAGTTTGATACCACAGATCAAAACTACAAGAGAGTTGTTGGGTTTAAGCTCATATTTTATGAGTCATAAAGAGTCTCTAATGTTTTATAAGCTTGATCTGGCCATACAAGTATTCTATACAAGTATTCGAAGGCCAGCATATGTTCTTATGACATTGATATGCATTAAGATTTATTCCCTGAATGTATATCATATATTATTTTTCATATAGTTAAAGCGGCATGTATGCAGGTGGGACGATGGTTGAAATTGTGGATATATCGTTATGCCTTGAACTTGTATTATGAGCATTACTCATATACGAGTGGGTTTTCGGTCCATATGACGCATGTGTTTCACAGGTTGATACCGATATGTTTAAGTAAAGCTAAGCAGGTTACAAAAAAGATGGTAATGTACTCCTGCTGGGATTATTGTGTGCGCCATATGACATTCTGCCGTGAGACATAATAGCGCGGGGCTTCCAATCATGGACTCCAATACTGAAGTTTCACCTATATCAATTGGGGTGGAGGTATTGACCGTATGATCAGGTCGTAACACGACTATTAACCCGTACAAAAATATCACGCAGACCTACTCTAACTATTTTATTGAGTGGGCCCACTTTGGATGAGACTGATTCCGTTTTGGATGACGACACTTGTGTCTGCTCCCCAAACTTGCAGTCTCAGAAAGAATACGCCTACTTAAAGAGGCTGCTTGAGCCATCAAACAGGGTTCAAAGGCCCATGAAGACACCCAAAGGGATCCCCGACATAGAGATCACCGCTACCAAACCAAAAGGAGGCTCCCCACCATGCTAAAAGAGGCTTTCGCCATCCTTTAGAGGTCCCCCGACGTGAGGCCTCCGGTGCACTCAAAGAGACCCCCGACATAGGGTCTCCGCCATGTTCTCATTCGCTCTCTATAAAGGTCCCCGACATTGGGTCTCTGACGCTTTGCTCTGGATGGGTCCCCACTATGCTTAAGGGGTCCCCGATAATAGGATCTCCGCCATGCTCTGTGGGAAGTCCCTGCCACGAAGTGCCTACAGAGGTCTTCGCCAGCATGCTTCAAGAGCTCTCCGCAGCTCCTTGAAGGGGGCCGCCGACATGGGGTCCCCGCCATTCTAGAAAGAAACCCCTGATGGCGGGGGCCTCTACATAGAACGTGAGAAGGCAGCTAACAGCGTCCCCTCCCATGTCTTTAGATCGTGGCCTATCTTTAAAGCCACGATCTTAAGCACTCCTAAAGCTATAAATACTCCTCCAATACCTCCTAAGAAGAGTTATTCACTCTGAACTATTAAAAACTCACAAAAAAACATCGGTGAATTACTTAGGAGCACGAAAGTACTCAAAAGATCGAATTTCCGGAAGAAGAAGAGGAGAAGAGTTGGAACAAACGTAAAGATGGAAGACCAAGCTTCCTTTTCTCTGAAATTTCTTGTGCTCCAATGATGCTCTAAAATTTCTTGTGTTCCGATGATATATGTTTCAACTGCTTTAAAACAAGTGATTCATAGGATGCTCGATAAAACGTTATCCTCAAGATGCAAAGTTAAGAGACCATGCTGTGAACTGTTCAATAATATAAAATTCTTTGATAAGTTTCATGATGACTTTTTAAACTAAATCATGGAATGCTTGCAAAAGTTATCCTCCTCCGGATACTCTGCGGAGTTATCCTCATGTATACGGATACTCATTTGAGTTATCCGTCATGAGATTGTCCCCATAGTGGACTCCACGGGCGTATACATAGGTCGAAAATGAACAAATGCACCAAATATACATATGTGAACACTAGACATGAATCATATGAATGAAGGCTCGAATGTTTATTGACAAAATAACCAATGGCGGGTACCTTGCATGAAAATCAACCGCTGGGGGTGACCTTCAGAACTCTCCGAGCCTAGCCAAAATCAATGGCGGCGACCCCTAGCGGGCTTCTACCAAATCCATGGCGGCAACCCCTAGCGGGTCCCATACCTACCAAACCACCGTTAGAGACCCCCCAGCAGGCCCTTCATCTCTAAAACCAATAGCGGATACCCCCCAGAGGTCCCCGCAACCCAATGCAATCAATGACGGCGCTCCCAGAGGTCCCCATTCCTACCAAACCTATGTCGGTGATCTCTATAAGTCCCCACACCTCTCTATTTTCAATGGCAGAGGCCCCAGAGGTCCTCGTTCCCACCGAAACTCAATGTCGGTGACTCCCAAAGGTCACCGTTCCTACCAAATCCAACGTCGAGTACCCTCCAGAGGTCTCCGCACTTGCTATAAAACTTAATTTTGACATCTGTCGTACCCTAACTAATCCTAAAACTGCCCTATGGCAGGCTAATATCATGTCAACATACCATATACAATCCACGGGCTAATGTCGTGACATAAAAGTGAATAAGTCTGCAAACACCAAAACTGCCCTATTGCTAGTCTAAAATCGGCTTCTATATACAATCTACGGACGTATATCGTGACACAGAAGCCAACAAGTATATTTACCAAATCCTAAAACTGCCCTATGGCTAGTCTAAATTCGACTTCCATATAGAATCCACAGGCATATATTGTGACATAGAATTCAATAAGTATATCTAACAAATCCCTATTGCCCTACAGCTAGTCTAAAATCGGATTTTATACACAATCCACGGATGTATATCGTTATACAGAAATCAACAAATATATTACAACCAAAACCTATCATGCCCCCACAGTGGGCTACATTATAACCTGCTGTACAATCCACGGGCAAATATTGTGGCATAAAAGACAACTGTCGTGACACAGAAGTCAACCATTACTATCTTATTGCCCTATGGCAGGTTGACATAATATAAACCTACCATATACAATCCATGAGCTACCATCGTGACATAGAATTCAACAAATATACCATTCGTTCCACTAAACGTGTCATGCCCTATGGCAAGCTATATTATATTAGTTTTTTATATACGATCCATGGGCTACCATTGTGGCACAGAAGCCAGCTACATATAACCCTTGACCTAATGGACCACTACGTTTCTAAACCGAATGCCAATGGACCTTTACGTCTTTAAACTAAAGAACTCTGCTAAAAATTCCCAACGTCCACGACGACTCTAAACTACTACCCATGTCTGAAACGACTCTAAACTACTATCTATGCCCCAAACCATATACACAAAAACCAAAAGGCCTTACGACAAGTAAAATAACTTAGCGACCATTGAGGCATAGAAACCAACTATAATTGTCCTACAAGACGTGTGCCCTGCAATATACTTTGTGGTTGGACTCTCTTTTTATGGCATTGAAGTTAACCGTTCTACCGAGCATATCAAAACTGTCCTATGATCTGGATGATATATTCTATAAAACCGTATACAATCCACGAGCGTAAACAGTACTGCAAATGCACATCTTCTCAACGGCGGAAGTGTATATAGCGGGAGATGTATTTTTGTAATGTACATAACATGAAATGTATAATACGACTGATTATGTATAAATTAAGATGTAATTCATTACAAACTATAATCAAAAATGCATTGCTATGATTGTTGCTCCTGTATATATCTGTGTTGCTATTGTTATTTAATACTTTATAGAAACAAACCACTCATAGATTATTCTCTCCGTTTAACACGGAGGGGTAATTAACTATATGGGCATACACATGTAAAAAATCTAGTCCCCACAATCAAAAAAACCCTTTCCGAAAGATGGATATGTGAAGTCATGCATGCTACATCGGTCACATCTACTTGGCCGCTCAGCCATATACTTGCATACATCCATGTCGCGGCAACGTGTCGCGCTGAGGAGCCAGACGGATCTGCATCGATCTGATCCCTTAACACCCCTACGGAGGATAAAGGATCCTCGAGGGACCCTTTTGGCTGCGAACACCAACCTAATTTACTTCGCATGAAAATTTTTCGGAAACTTCGTATTTATATTGTAATGAATTTTATCTAGGTTAAGACATAGTTATTGCTGCTTTCAAGTCAATTCTATTTTGAACTATACTTTGTTCACCATGTCGTTTATTACCGGGCGTATAGCTCACCCATCTTTTATATGGCTGCAAATCAAACTGCAGAGTACGGTAAGTAAAGTTCGGGACCGACAGATGAATAGCACTGACAACGCGCGTTTTGGACTTCAGCAAACTAAGACTTTTGTGAGCAGCACTAGCTAGTAGTATTAACTAAGACTATGGATGGATTACCCTTTTGCGCGCCTTTATGCATGCAATCCAGTGTTTTGAAACCTATTTGTATAATCATGATGTAGAACCTTTTGGACATAAATATGAAAGTTTCAAGCGGCTGAAAATCGGTATATTTGAAGTTTTCACATTTTAGCATATTTCGAGAGTTAGATCTTGCAGTCTCGCTCGAATAGCGACATGTTGGTTACGCCTTGGTTCGGGGCATGACAAACTGTATTCTTCTAGATATCAATGAACGTTTATTGAATTAAAATCTAACCAAAAAAATCAACTGATTTAGACTGAAGAACAGCAGCAAAACTACAGATTCGGTGTTTGGATACCATCAGATATTCTCCAATAGAAAATAGCAATTGGTCAAAATCAAGTACTTACGGTACAAAAATGTGAAAAGATTGCAGTTTGTTCTCACCCCCTCAGGATCCCCTTAATGATGCATTTTGTACTGTAGTAAATTGTATCATGCAAGTAATTAGACATCAAAATTCAAAGGCATGCAGGCTCATCTACAATTTAGGGTTGTTTTCTTTCTCAATTTTCAATTCACATGTCACCGTTAATTAGTACAAGAATGTGTAAAGAATGCAGTCTGTCCTCACTCCCTCTCCAGCGCCTATAAAAGCAAAACTGGCCTCAGCTCCCTCCTCTCACATTCAAATTCTGCTCAAAACCCAACTCCATCACCTCAATGGCAACTGCCCAGTTACTGATTCTCTTCCTCTTCCCCTCTTCTGATACTCTTGTATCACTTCTGCGAGGTCTGCATTAGTTCCAGCTGTTTATGTATTCGGAGACTCATTGGCTGATGTGGGAAACAAAATCTTTCTAGATGAAATGCTGCCTTTTAATTATCAAGGCTAATCACCCTCATCACGGTGTTGATTATCCTGGCAGTGTAGGGAGGTATAGCAACGGCAACAACACCGCTGATTTTCTTGGTAAGCAGGTAGCTAGCTGGTTGCATGCTCGAAGATCCTACGCTGCTACGTACGTAACATTAGGTTTTACATATTTTATCTCAAATATTTGCTGCTTTTTCCCTGCTATTTTATATGAGAGAAATACCAATATATAATATCACCATCTCTCTCACACAAATAAAAAGCATGCCGGAGTTACCAGGATCTCTCCTGTACTTGCCCGGCGACCCCCTCATTCCGGTGTTTGCCTTTCAGGAAACTTGGGGAAACTGCCCTAGTCATCAACCCGTAGGTCTCTCCCTATCGGCTATCGTAGCCTCGACTGGGTTCGTGCCAACGACACTCTGCGTGGCCTAAAGGTTGCCTTTCGGGTTTACGCAGCTTCCTCCTCCCAGTACCCGTCATCTGCTTTTTCGCGAGGAACGAAGGATTCCCCAAGCGATTCGATCACCATTACCTGTTTGATTCGGCAGCTTAATGCCTTCTATTTGTTGACACGATGCCACTGGTCAGAGATGACGGGGTAGAGTAAGCTCTAGAATGCCATGCCGTCAAGGGCAGGGGCCGAACTCTATCCATTCTTCTCCCAAACGACTCCGATCAAGCTTGGAGAAAGCGGAAGTAAGAATAGCTTTCCGCTCGTGCCCTTCCCTCGGATAGATAGGTAAAGAAAAATCCATTTACCTTGAGATTTGTCACGCTCCGCTTTCCAAACACAGTTCGAGAAACACTCATTCTCGACATGAATACGTTAAGCGTAATTACAAGTAGAAAGATAATAAATAGAAGAATTTAAAAAAATAATAACAATGTCCAATAACATTTACAGTCCCAAAAACATAGCTAAACACAGTTCGGGAATTCAAGGAACTAGGAATGAAAGATAATCTTGAACAAAAGAAGGCATACTCCAACTAATTAAAGTTAACGTTCAGCTTGAGAAGAAAGGTAGTTATTATCCTGCTCACTCGGCTCAACATTGTACTGAGCTTGGTCTCCTGCCTCAAGGTCACTTGACAGAAATTTCCAAACAAAGAGAAAAAACAAAGAAAAATAAAACGCCCGTCAACGAACTACAGTTCGGTAAGTTTCCAATTTTAAATGAATGTTAAAGTAGAACAAGATATATAAGAAGAAGAACAATCACACACATATCATGAATAAAAGTGGCATTAATAAAGAAACAATAGGATGATATTTATTCTCTAGATTGCACTATCATATTTTAGCATGTTAACTCTCCCGGTGAGGGTTTTACACATAAAGAGAATGTTCCGTTTCCCCTCGGAACAACAGAAATATGGACTCAAGAGATTCATGAGTTGGTAATGTATTGTTCCGTAATATCCGGAACTACGGTGATAATGTATGATTCCCGTTACATGTAAATACCCTCATTTGTCAAACTTCCCATCCCCTGTAAATTATCCATTTTAAGGAGTTAATGCAAATACTAACATGAATTTATGAATATTGCTTGAAATAACTGGCAGATGCATATCAGATTCACGAGTGCGCGGATTCATGGAATCACAGAATCATGCATCCACAGAGTCATGTCGAGTTCAAAATGTAATACCAAGTACTTCATACACATATAACATGAAATTAATAGTAAAAAAATAAAGAAAATTATTTTCAATCAATTACCTATTCTTAACAGTGGTTTTGCCTGCTCAAAAATAAGACACGGTAAGACTTTAAAATTATAACAAGAAAATTATATATCAAATCATAGAGAAAACACACACACATCTATATTATGCATGTTACACATACATGTCCATTAAGCTTTCAAATTCACAAAGTTATGTATAACATTTCATATGCATGATAATATAAATTAGTCATTTGCCATGGAGATTGTTTTTTCCACGCATACTTCTTCAATTTATTTCATCCATGTATATATGATTCATGCCAATAGATTTCCAAGCTTCCATTCTGCCATTCTCTCTTTTTAAAGCATCATTTTCATTTTCAAACATTACAACTCTCGTCCATATTTTCCCTCAGAAGAATTGGGAGAGAATTTCGCATATTCAGAGGCTTAAACTATAGGGTAACCCTCACATTTGCTTCAATAGTAAAAGATTAGATTCTATTTCTTTTTTTTTTTCACAAACTTGCACTTTGCAGGATATTAACAAATGGCGAAATCTTTTAGGCTAAAATGCGGAAACCCTTCACTTTTGGATGCAAAACAGGAAATCCTCCTAAACTCAAAAAACATACGCTTTACGCCAAAAATTTAACACCTTCACACTACTACAATATGGGGTTGCCCCTACGGACTCAGGAATCCGTAGGGGCAACTATTTCTTGCCCCTACGAATTTATCCGTAGGGCCACATCGTTGTCCCTACGGTGCCTTACGTTCTAATTTGCTGTTTAGCCCTACGGAGCCGCAAACGGTGGACCTACGGTTATGTCCGTAGGAGCATATAAATAGGTTATTAATAATAAAAAAAACACAGAAAAGTCATTCATCGTTCCCAAAATTCTCTCTCTCACTCTCCCGCGCCTCATCGTCTGTTCTCACGCCTCGTCGCTACCGCGCTCCACGCCTCGTCGCCACCTTCGTCGGTCGTTCCCACACCTTCGTCGACTTCCCGCGCCTCGTCGCCACCTTCACCGATCGTCGTCGACCACCGATTTCTGTCGTCTCCTCCACCGCGCGCCCGGTTAGTAATTAAATCTTAAATTATTTTTAATTTTGATGATGTTAGGTCTAGAGTTCAGGCCAGGTTCGGGTAGGGGTGAGGGTTTGGCATCGGCATCGGGTTCGGTTAGGGTTAGGGTTAGGGTTCGGTTCTGGGGTTCGGTTAGGGTTGGGGTTGGGGCTGGGGCTGGGGCTGGGGCTGGGGCTGAGGATCGGTTGGGGTTTGGGCTGGGCTGGGGCTGGGGCTAGGGTTCGGTTGGGGCTGGGGCTGGTCTGGGGCTGGGGCTAGGGTTCGGTTGGGGTGGGGCTGGGGCTAGCTAGGGCTGGGGCTAGCTAGGGCTTGGGCTTCATCATCTGATATAGCGAAATACAAAGCGTACTTCAATACACCCGACCTCATTGAGTTTCCTATTGAAGTTCCCGGTCAAACGACATATGCATATTTTTATTCGCCATGAAATCCCAATTATTAAGCTACCGAGGACGAAAAGCCACTTTTGTTAGTCGAGAGTCATGGTAATAGATTTGTCATTATAGATCATAGTCAATTGTTTTTCCTATAATTTTCTTGATCCAGATGCTAATCAACTTGTTAATTAGTTACTGTTTTTATGACGTATTTGTTTATATTTGTTAACAGTAGCCTTTCTTTTGGATGAACATGTTTTTTTGATGCATGTTTCAGTCATGTGAATTCATATGTTGCGTATAACGCTTTATGATATCAGTATCCTACATTTGTAGTTTTACTTGTTGATTGTTATAAATGAATGCCATTGCAATAATAGTTTTTGGTTGATATATTAATTTTTCAAATATTTGCATGTATGTATCCATGCCTGCCTGCATATATGTATATATGAGGATAATGGGTATATTATTAGGTTGCCGTAGGAGAAATTTTCCTTCATATGGCTGTCAAAAGTCAATCCTTAATCTCTTTGTGGATGATCAGTTCTATCAATCTTGATCTCAATGGTTTAAAATCATGTTACACATACAACACGAATGCACAACAAACACATCATTAGAGAGTGATTCAAGATATTCAAGTTTAAACCAATATATGATACTCGATAATAATATGAAACTTTCATATTCTCATCGATACTCATATATGAAACTAAAAGCACCACTTAGTCCCCATCTATCGGTTAACATACGTGCGATGTGCGTCGTGACATAGAACTATACGAAGGTTGTTAAATATCGGACGGTATAGCTCGATACTAACAACTGTCGTATAGTCTATGTGATGAGAAGATTCAATCGTATGGTAACCGATAGATTTGTCCCGTGTGGACAAGTTAGGAATGTATAAAGCAAACACCTTCATTCATTTGTGTTTTCATCCATTTCGAGATATTTCATTGGTACCTTTCCGCTGGTTCTCCGTGTACAAAGATAGATTAGATATTCATTTCAACGTTGTTTCGCAGCTTTGAAATGATTATCTATTCTATTACAGTGTACTCGGAGAACAGCAGGGAGGTGCTGCCGAAATTTACTCGAAACGGTTGAAAGCATAAGTGAATGGGTGTTCGCTCTATACATTCTTAATGGGATAGAAGCCTTACCCCTGACAGCCGGAACACACACATACAACAAGAATACACAAAAAAACGCATAATTAGAGAGTGATTCAAGATGTTCAAGTTAAAACCAATATATGATACCCGATGATAATATGAAACCTTCATATTCTCATCGATACTCATATATGAAACTAAAACCGTCACTTAGTCCCCGTCTATCGGTTAACATACGTGCGATGTTCGTCGTGACATAGAACTATATGAAGATTGTTAAATATCGGACGGTATAGCTCGATACTAACACCCGTCGTATAGTCTATGCGACGAGAAGATTCAATCGTATGGTAACCGATAGATTTGTCCCATGTGGACAAGTTAGGAATATATAAAGCAAACACCTTCATTCACTTGTGTTTTCATCCGTTTCGAGATATTTCGTCAGTACCTTTCCGCTGGTTCTCCGTGTACAAAGATAGATTAGATGTTCATTTCAATGTTGTTTCACAGCTTTGAAATGATTATCTATTCTATTACAGTGTACTCGGAGAACAGCGGGGAGGTGCTGCCGAAATTTACTCGAAACGGTTGAAAACACAAGCGAATGGGTGTTCGCTCTATACATTCTTAATGGGATAGAAGCCTTACCCCCGACAGCCAGAACACACACATACAACAAGAATACATAACAAACACATAATTAGAGAGTGATTCAAGATATTCAAGTTAAAACTAATATATGATACTCGATGATAATATGAAACCTTCATATTCTCATCGATACTCATATATGAAACTAAAAGCGCCACTTAGTCCCCGTCTATCGGTTAATATACGTTCGATAATTTATTCTTTTCAACGACAAACGCACACACAAAGCATATACACGAATTTTCTCCTTTGTCAGTAATTATCCCGTTCTTATATTTCTCAATATAGTCACCATAACCTATAATTTATATGTTATACAGTCTAACATGGCCCATGAGTACGTCAGAGTTAAGGACTGGATGTATGTGGATTGGCAACAACGTATGCAAGCTAAGTTTGTCGCAGGAGTTGCTGCTTTTATTGAATTTGCACGTGCACATAATAAAATCATAATAGAGAAGATTCTATGTCCGTGCGATAGATATGGCAATAAGTACTGGCGGAAGGTAGAATTGGCAGAGCTTCATATTGTAAAATATAGGTTTACTAGACTTTATAAAACTTGGAAATATCACGGGGAAGGAGAAGAATGCAGTAATGCGGCAGAAGAAGAAGAAGAACACGATAATGCGGCAGGAGAAGAAGGAGAATTCGGTAATGCGGCAGAAGGAGAAGACGGTAATTTATTTCCATCAGAACAAATGGAGGATATGGTAGAGGCTGCCCTAGATGAATCTATTCGTACCGAAGATGACATTCCTTCCGGTCAAGGACCGCGTGCGGATAAATATGAAAATTTCATGAATGATGCTAGAAAACCAATTTATGAGAATGCGAAGTATTCCACCCTCTCATGGTTCGTCCAACTTTTCCAGATTGAATGCCTAAATGGATGGAGCAACAAGTCGTTCACAATACTTCTTTCGTTCTTGAAAGATTCTATACTCCCGGGAAATAACGTGCCCGATAGCTGGTACGGAGCCCAAAAGATGATGTCTAATTTGGGTCTAAAGTGCGAGAAGATTCAAGCATGTCCTAAAAATTGCGTGTTGTATCGGAAAGAGAATTCAGATTTGAAAGAGTGTCCAACATGCGGAGAGGCCAGATATAAGCCGAAAGATTCTGATAAGAAGCCTGATATACCTGTTAAGATAGCACGATACTTTCCTATAACATTGAGGCTACAGAGGCTATTCAGGTGCAAGAAAACAGCCGAGGCAATGATTTGGCATCACCGTGCTCCTCCAAGTGAAGATGGAAAAATGAGCCATCCAAGAGATTCACCGGCATGGAAGGATTTCGATAGGAGGCACGCAATATTCAGTAGCGATCTTCGCAATGTCTGGCTCGGACTGGCTAGTGATGGCTTCTACCCATTCAACTATATGGCTGGAAGTCACAGCACATGGCCCGTTGTAATGATAATTTATAATCTGTCGCCTTGGTTGGCTATGGACCAATCATACTTTATGATGCCTCTTCTTATCGACGGACCAAACTCACCGGGAAACAATATCGATGTCTATCTCCGACTTCTGATCGAGGAGTTGAAATCTTTGTTCATTGATGGTGTAGAGACATACGATGCAAACACAAATACAACCTTCATACTGCGTGCGGCTTTAATGCGGACAATTAATGACTTTCCTGCGTATGGAATGCTATCAGGTTGGCCCGTACATGGTCACATAGCATGTCCTTATTGCCATGAACACATAACATCGAAATTCTTGAATTTTAGCAGGAAGGTTTGTTATTGCGGCCATCGACGTTTCCTGCCTCCAGACCATCCCTATAGGTTAGACACGGTTCACTTTGATGGTCATCAGGAGCTTCTTGGACCTCCATCCTCATTGTCCGGAGAGGACGTGACTGCTCAATGGGATGGTTACAATAATGTGACCTTCGGGATGGATCCGACCAAACAGGTCAAACCACCATTTTGGAACAAGTTAAGCATTTTCTTCGAGCTTCCGTACTGGTCAAAAAATTTAGTGCGTCATTGTCTGGACGTCATGCATATAGAGAAGGGAGTATCAGAGCACATACTCAACTTTCTTCTTTGTAAAGACGGGAAATCGAAAGACAACCTGAATACTCGGATGGATCTACAGGAGTGGGGAATAAGAAGTGAATTGCACCCTAGACCGGTAGCGGGTAAACCGGGCAAGTTTGTACTTCCCAATGCCGCTTATCATATGTCATAACCGGAGAAGAAAAGATTGCTGCAGGTGTTGCATGATTTGAAAGTTCCCACAGGTTTCTCAGGATCATTCAGCAAGAAAATAAAAATTGTGAAAAGCAAGATCGATGGGCTGAAAATTCATGATCACCGTATTATCGTGGAGCACCTTCTTCCATTAGCCCTCAGGACTTCTCTCCCTGAATCGGTTGGTCTAGTAATCAACGACCTATGTTGTTTTTTCAGAGAGTTGTGTGCTAAAACACTGGAGGTTGTGACGCTGGATAAACTAGAAAATTCTATTGCATTCATACTTTGCAAGTTTGAGCGTATTTTCCCACCGTCATTCTTCGATATCATAATACACTTGACGGTTCATCTTGCAACTGAGGCTAAGTTAGCCGGACCGGTACAATATCGATGGATGTATCCCGTCGAGAGGTACGCGTAATTTTTCGTTTCGCGCAATTTTTAAATTTATTGTTGTCCTGTATGCCCGTATTTATTTATTCAACATATTTTCATTAGGTAGCTCTACACTCTTAAAAAGTATATACGCAATAAAAATCGACCAGAAGGTTCTATCATGCAAGGTTATCTTCTTGATGAAGCAACCACATTTTGTTCCCGCTATCTGGACGAGAACATTGAGACAAGACTTAACCGGTCTCGAAGAATTCAAGACGGGCCATACGGTAAAGCCGATTATAAGAGGGTAGACACTATGTTTATCAACAAGATATACCGGTTTATCTTGCTTAATTGCGCATGTCTTGAACAAATTAGAGAGTAAGTTTTTTTAGATTAATTGTTATATTTGTGTTTGTGTGTGTATGAAATGATATAATATTAATGCCACAATTATTTGTCGAAAACAGAATTCATTTTAACGAGGTACGTGAGGGGCATCCTGATTGGAACGAAGAACGATTGGAAAAATATCATCAGGATAATTTTTGTGATTGGGTCACAGATCATGTAACTTATTCGAATAACATTTTATTGCTATCAGTTTTAATCTAAACTTGTATCGTTATGTATTTTTCGTAAAATTTGTTTTGTTAGATCCACGATCCGAACTTGTCTGCATCATTTGAGAGTGATTCAAGATGTTTAGCTCAATTTTCTAGTATGGAGGTTGCATATTACAAAGGATTTGGTGTCCTTGGATACAAATTCGAAGTTAAGGATATAGAAACATCTAGAACCACTCAGAATAGTGGGATTGCGATGGTAGGATCGGACGGTGTGATTTATTATGGGTACTTAAATTGTATACTCGGCATCCACTATCCCGGACGATCAGAACCCTTTTATATATTCCAGTGTACTTGGTACGATACGCGAACCGATACGGATAAGTGGAGAAGCAATCTTGGGACTTGGAAAGATGAATATGGATTGACCAGTGTGAACACACTTCGATTTTACAGTCAGGAAGATCCGTTTATCTTTCCGAACCAAGCTTTCCAAGTATACTACTCACAGTGTTTGAAGCATCCGGGATGGAGTGTTGTATGACAATGGAAATCCAGGGATGTCTACGATGTCCCAGAATTCGAGGACAGCGATGAGGATGAAGAAAAGAGAAGGATTAGAGTGCTCCGACCATCTGTTTCGAAGGACGGGTTGTCTTCGGCCGATCATGAAGTTACGTGGGTTAGAAATGACATCGACGATGAAATCCAAGTAGATATGTATAATGCGCCCACGAAACGAAAAAGGTTATCAGCAATGTTATATTATTACTTCACATTTTACGATCTATACATATATAGTCAATACTTTTAATGATTGTCTAATGCGTCCACGAACCGTTTATCTAGATTTGATGACGATGACGGGAATAGCGAGGGACGGCAGGAGCTCCAGCCGCGGCACCGGCAGAGGCAGAAGCAGAGGCAGAGCGGTTCTGCCGCCCGGAGAGCTGCGTAGGGAGCTTCAGAGGGCCGGTCTTGCACCCAGATCGGAGACCCCTTCGGATGCCTCCTTCCGTGTGGATTTTGCCACACCTCCAGGTATATTGCACGCATATCTATTTTGAATGTAATATTATAGATATTCATGCCTGTTTATGTCAAAATTACTTATATTGTCAATGTTTGATTGTCTAGTTGTTGGTGATGCGTCTACATCAGGGACAGAGGCCACTCCCGCGTCCACATCAGGGACAGGGGCCACTCCTGCCACTTCCGTACCCTCCGCATCGTCTGTAGGTCAGTATGATTAAATATAAAATATTTATTCATTTTATATATGCTCTATAGAATAAATATGAACTTCATGAAAATTTAGCGTCAATGTTTATTTTCTAGTTGGAGGGGATACGTCCGCATCCGGGACACTGGCTGTTCCTCACCGGAGGAACTATCGTCCCGCTCGTGGAGCTGCCCGGGCCCAAGCTCATGCTTTAGTCACCGGAGGTATATATCACACTTCAATTTTCGTTTAACCTTGATTTCTTAATACAGCTTTGTTTTAATATTGATTGTCTTGATATTTCTTGCAGACGCAGGGCCTCCCCATCCCCAGAGGGGGACTCGAGGCCCGAATCAGTCCCATAGGCTGAGGCCTGACAGAGCTAGGGGGAGGCGGCATTCCCCCTCTTTTTTACCCTTGATTATTGCTATACCGGTCCTCATGCCGAGAGGTTCGACCGGTATATGGGGGATGAGAGCCGGCTCGTGAAGAACTATCCACTTCACGTTGAGTGGGGCGAGCAGCACCGGCGCTCATTCGCCCTCTTCTTTGATCAGGCTCGGGTATTAATATATATTTTCATTTGATTTATCCAATATATTTATTATTAACACTTGCAATCTAATAACAATGTTTTTTTTGGTATTTTCAGTTGGATTACGATTTTCAGCCTGTACCCGACCCTGATCACCCTGGGAGGGTGCTCGACCTTCATGCTCTGTACAATGGCCTGATGAAGAACATGCAGATCAATGTCCGATACAACAGGAATGAGCTGAAGGCCGACTGCTACTCCCTGTGGATGGCGACTCCCGAGGCAGAGAGAGCGGCCCTCCTATCTACTCCGGGTTTTGCGAGAGTCGACGTAGAGACATGGCCTCTATTGTGCGAATATTTCGACTCTCAACGCAAACAGGTATGTATTTTAAATGTAATTCATTATTTAGGATATAATTTATTTTTTGTGTTCCTTAATTAGAAAACTAAATGTGAATGTGTTGTGCAGAAACATGCCGCTCAAAATATAGAGAATAGGAAGTCGGCGAACAGAGGTCGCCCCACTTATACAGGTGGCTCGAGAAATATTACTCGAGCCATGTAGTTATCGGTAAATTACAATAGACCGGCCTTTGTGATATAATGCAATATTAAGAGTTATTTTCTAATATATATAATATTAAGAGTTATTTTCTAATATTGCAGACAGCTCAGACTCTCGCGCAAGGTGGTACACCGAGCGTGCTGTCCGCATATCTTGCCGTCCGTGGCACCTCGACAGATCCCGCCACGGACGAGCTTCGATATCCCGACGTCGCTACCCAGGAGTATTGCGTAAGTGTTAATATTTATTCAACCCCTATTTGAAATTTTAGTTTTGGAAGGTTCAAATTTAAATTTTATACTTATACTTTACTGCTTAATGTAGGTGTAGGAGCGGGTGGTTGAGCAGGCCGAGGTATCGGGGATCGATTTTATCGGACAGAGCGATCCGAGGCTGCTGACCCCAGTCCTGGACGCCGCACACGGAGGGCACCACGGAGGTTAGGAGAGAGGCCGGGGACTGGGCCCTAGCAGGGCCCATATGAGGTTGGACTCCACCCCGGCGGTTACTTCCTCCGTCTCCAGTGAGCGACGTGTCCAGCAGGAACTGGAGAGCTTGAAGGCCACCGTTCAGGAGTTGAAGGAGATGCTGGTATGTATACTACTTAATAATAAAATATCATGTCATATTATAGACATCAACATATCCAATATTAGTACGTAGCCTGAGCTTATTTGGTTGTAGACTTAGCTTTGATTAATCATACATACATATCTAATTAAAATAAACTACGGTTTTCCAAACTAGATATCCAAATGGGGTTTCGAAATAACTTGATAATGATACAAATTCGAATAATACACAATTCTTACTCGCTTATTACACACGTTAGGTCCAGACGCGAAAGGTACATCGGCCGAACCTCCACATACATCTCCTTCGGCTGCGGCTCCGCAAGCCACTACATCGGCTGCGGTTCCAGAGACAGCTCCTATAGCTCCATCGCCCGCTTAGACTCCCGCAGCCGCGGCTCTGCAAGCCACTACCTCGACGGTGGCTGCGCAAACCACATCGCCAGCTCCACAGCCCGCTCAGACTCCCGCACGCTCCGCATTGCATGATTTATTGACCGAGGAGCAGACGCGCCAGATTCTGGCGTTTATCAGAGGTGGAGCTGGACTGAGATAGGGTAGCTTTTTGATTCTTATTTTTTGAAACATGTATTTATTTATATAATACATATTGTACTACATTTTGGATGATATTGATATTGGTGGTCCTACGGTGTTTATATTTATATCATATTCTGTTTTTTGGTTTCTTTTGTATATTATATGCGTGAGATGTGATTATGAATACTGCGATATATGTTGTGTGATGATTAATTTTATATTTGATCGATATATATATATTATTGTGCACAGGGCGAGAAAAAAATAGGCAGCCCCTTTTTAAAAAACCCCCCTGATAATATGTACCTAAGGATTAATCCGTAGGTACCAACGTTGCCCCTACGGATTAAACCATAGGGGCAAAATATAAGGATAACTGATATTTTCCCCTGTGATCTCAGTATCAGGGGGTCGAGCTTGCCCCTACGGATATACCCGTAGGGGCAAACAATTGCCCCTATCCAGTTATACGTAGGGGCAAAATATCAGGAATCCTGATATTTTGCCCCTACGGATATGTACCTACGCATGTATCCGTAGGGGCTATTACTTGGCCATACGGATTCATCCGTAGGTACACGTAATCTATTTTATAAAACCGTAAATAAAATTAATTTTTTGCCCCTACTGCCTATTCCGTAGGGCAAACGGGACCTATACAGAATTCCGTAGGGGCAAAGTTTTGTCCGCAGGGACAAGTTCAAGGTTTCGACTTGCACCTACGGTGTTTGTACCTACAGGGTGTTTTTTTGTCCCTACAGCTATATCCGTAGGGGCAGTGGTTTGCCTAATCCGTAGGGGCAACCCTTATTTGTAGTAGTGTCAATTTTTTTTGTGTATGTTTCCGAAATGCCCCGCAAGCTTTTCTTCTCCAATTTCCTCTTTTCCCTTCTCTAAATTTTTCTTTTTTTCTTCAAAACTTGTATTTCTCATTTCTTCTCAAAATCTTTAATTTAGATCATCACTTGTCTTCTCTCTTTTCCTCCAAAAAGTGGTTAGGATTGTGTCTCTTATTCATATGCGTTTATGAAACATTTGAACTGGATCATCTATCGATGTGGGCTACCAATAGATGCTAGGTTTTTTTTAGTTGTATATATATCTCTTTTTGGGAAAAAATGGGTTGGCTTGAGATAAGTAATTATATGAGGATATTTTGTGCCTTCCCTTTCCTATAGTATGGGAGCAAGAGAGAGGGATGAAAGAGAGAGATTGTTGAGTGGTGTGAGCACTTTATAGTCTCTTTTGTGTGTTTAATGAAATTCTCGTACTTAGCTCTGCGGATATAGGCCGAGGTGGTCGAACCATGTTAAATTTGGTGTTCTTCTTTAATGTGATTGTGTTGTTTATGATCTTGATGTGTTTTGTATAGGGAGGGTCAATTTCCTCAACAAGTGGTATCAGAGCTACAATGCCCGCATGATGTTTGTGAAAGTGTTTCAAAGATCTTTTGCTCTCTTTGGTTGCATTTGGGTGATCCGTTTGGGTTCCGAGTTCACAAGTTAGCTAGCCATGTTTGATAAAAAGAGCTAGATCCGATATGTTTTGTCGTTGGTCGGGGTGGAGCTTGCAGAGGCTCGTGGTGACTGGATCTTGTTTATGGACAACAGGTATTGGCTAGATCTAGAGTTGGGAAGCCTGCTTTCTCATGGGAACTGAATAAAACATATGAATAAAGTAACGAGGAAAGCCCCCAAGTGGAGCATCACGTGCCCACACGTGATAGGCGTTGTGCTTGGCAAAACTGAACTAAAAATCGGGCCTCACGTGCAGACACGTGACCTTTATAGGCAAAGTCTATAGGCGCCTGAATGAAATAAACAATTGGAGAACTTAATTGGTGAGGTCACGTGCCAACACGTGATGGGCTCCTGATCCCTCTGAACTAATAGAATTAAATTCTAATTAGAAACTTTATGCTTAATTGGTGAGGTCACGTGCCAACACGTGATGGGCTCCTGAGCCCTCTGAGCTAATAAAATTAGATTCTGATAATTGGTGAGGTCACGTGCCAACACGTGATGGGCTTCTGAGCCCTCTGAAGTAATAGAATTAAATTCTAATTAAAAGAAATCAAAAGCCCTAATTGGAAAAATATTTCCCTAAATCCTTCCAAACAAGAAAGATTGCGCTCTGTAAAACAGAATGCCGTTGGATTAACGATCCAATGGTGATTAAAGGTCACCAATCTACAGAAAAATTCTGTACAGGGAAATATCTTCCTAATCTTGTTAAGAACAACAAACAAGATATTTTCTGTAAAACAGAAGTCTTTGGATTAAAAATCCAACAGTGAATAAAATTCACTGATTGATCTAAAAGATCTTTTTGGCTGATTATAAAATCAATCAAAATTTCTCAATGAGAGATTTTCTAAATAAATTGATTCTTTCTTCGTCCTATAAATAGGAGCCAAGAAGGAGAAAAAAGCGAGACAGAAAAGAGAGAAAAAAAACCCTTGAAAGCCAAAAAAAGAGAAAAGAGAATTTAATTCTCCGGAGAGAAGAAGATCTCTTCAAAGAAAAAAACTAGGTAAGAGAAGGAGGGAGATCGCCCCATAAGCTCCCACAAAACAAAAGAGAATTTAATTCTCAAACTAAGAGTTTAACTCTTCTAAAAAAAGAACTTAGTTCTTCCTCTGGTTGAAAATCTGCTGAAGCAGATCTCCCCACAAGTTGAGAATTTAATTCTCATCGGGAAGATCTGCCATGCAGATTCAAAACATAGGAGGAGAATTGAGTTTAAAGAATTTAATTCTTTCAACGTAACACATAGGAATTTAATTCCTCTAAATAAAATTAGGGTTTAACCCTATAAAAGAATTTAATTCTTAAATAAGGGATTTAACTCTCCATGCACGTAAAAGAGATCAGCATCTAACATGATCAATGTCAGATCACGTGTGCCCATGTGAGGCCCCCTCAATGACCAAAAGAGAACAATTGATATCAGGTCACGTGCTCCCACGTGACCCCTGAACTAACCTCTTCAAAAGTATAAAAAGGGAGTAAACTTAAAACAGATCTCAATTTGAGGCGCCTCACGTGACCCTACGTGATCCCTTGATAGTGCTTAGCACTCAAAAAAAGAAAAGGAGAATAAAACAAAGGCAATTTTCATTCTTCAGAGTGCCTCACGTGATCTCACGGATCCTTGATAGTGCTTAGCACTCAGAAAAGGAAAAAGGAAATAAACCCAAGATAGCTCCCATTTTGGGGGCACCTCACGTGTTCCTATGTGACCCCCAAACAGTTGTGTATAAAAGAGGGGGAAATTTCAAAGACAGCGCTCGCATTTTGAAGGCATCTCACGTGTCTGCACGTGACTGTTTGATGAACCAAGTGCTTAGTACTTATAAATGAAAGAGGAACAAAATCCAGAGAACAGTTCTCATCTCGGGCGCCTCACGTGCTCACACGTGAGCCAAGTGCTCGGCACTTTTTTTATATATATAAGGGAATAAACTCAGGGAACAATGCTCACTTCGGGGCCCCTCGCGTGTTCACACGTGAGCTCCTCTAAAGTCCAGTGTTTAACACTGATTTAGTGCTTAGCATTATGGAGTGACTAAGGAAAATCAACCTTATCTCAAATTAGCCAAGTCTTCCGAAGCCAAGACCCTTTTTGTCACCAATCAACCGAGCCCCCTATGTTCAGGTCCCCCCAAACTAATCTTAGTCCCAAAGATGACTAGTGTTCTCTTAACAGATGACATCTAAACTGATGTTCATACCATTCCTTAAATCAAGATATTGGTTCAAGGGTACATCTCTGTAAGTCGATGTACAACACCCCACGAGTTGCGGGGAGGTGGAAATATGTAAAACGATCTTGTTTATTATGTAAACATCGACTAACCGAAGATCTTTGCTAAACAATAATTAACAATAAGCATAGAGTTCTAAGCTACTATGTTAAAAGATTATACCAAACAATTCTAGTCCTTCGTCTTTACGATCTCTATGGCCTCTTTGGATCTCCACGTCCTCCTCGGCTTCCTTTCCGTGATAGACGATCCATCCGAGAACCCTAATCCAAGCTATAACCTCTAAACTTGAGGTTACTTAGTTTCTCTAGTTGCTAATAAAGGAACTAAGATGATGTAGAGATTGGTTATGGATTGTTTAGCTTTCCTAATCCTTGTTCTCAACTCATGAGTGGTAGGATTAGGGTTTGGTGAAGAAGAGAGAGCTTGAGGAGAGAGAAGGTGGAGATGATAATGAGAATAGAAAAGCTTCTCACTTGAATATATCAAACATAATGAATTATCAAATAATATCAATTAAATGATTATTCACCATGCTTCATTTATTCAAGAAGAGTGATTCATCATGTAAGTCATTAGATCATTAATGATGCATTTAATGATATGATGAATCATATGAATGAGTCACTAAAGCATTTAATGAAAATGCCACCTTAACCCCCCATGTCACATCCTTCTAGAAGCTTCTCGGAAATTACGAGAACGCCCCTCGCATCCGTGAAAACACGGAAAAACTTTAGACTGTATAAATCCAATAACCTGATACTGGAATCTGGCTTAAACCAAAGCCGGCTACTAAAAACTGTCCGAATGTCGTACGTGCGTTTAAACACGTATGCGTCCGAACCTTTGTCGTAAAACCATACGACCTCTATATCTTTTCGCCTGGGTTTGGGAAATCTCTGTGTGGGACTTTAAAGACTCGACCACTACGCTGGCAGTGGGTTTAACCACAGACCGCAAGCGGCACTAGCTGTACGTAACGGTCCCCAGGTAGTTGTCGATAAGAAAGCCGATGAGGTAACCCATCCGAAATCCTACTGAGCCTGTCCGTGACAATATCCATGCAGTCCGTTCTGTTCGTCTAAGAGCATCGCATGTATGGTCTAGGGAGGTGGTGGACGTCAGACCCCTAATAACCGTACAAGTCGTGTCGGTATGGCTCAAGACCATCCGAGAATCTACTGATCAGTCCATCAGTAATTCTCAATCAGCCCTGGCCAGGGACTTATGGTAATGACCAACCGATCACCGTGCGATATCAACTCCCTATACCGGGAGAGACGAATTCCTAACAGTCGCTCACTGCCTCCACGTGGCTCGGGACTGTGCCCAACTAAAACCTGTTTGCACGACTCCTTTGAATCGTGGTGGGGTAGTAATCAAAGCACAGTGGGAACTCACACGAGACAAATGACGACCTTAAGTCAACGGACTATATTCACACATGTCACCTGAGAACTGCTATCTGACGTTAGGTATAATACCATCCAGTCAGTTCTCGTTGAGTCCTGTTCGGTGTACTCACATCCAGTGAGCATCTGTATACAATCTTAGGTGCACTCCACCAATGGCTGCGGGACTAGTCCATCGCCCCTCCTCAGAGTCTAGATATGTATACACTAGTCTACTCCGGAGTATCGATACCCAGTCTCGATACTCCTGCGACCAGGGACATCTAAGGATGTGCCTATTGACTATCCAGCTCCCACAAGTATGACTGCCATCACAACGCCGGTAGTCAGGCAAACACCCTATGGGCTTTATCAACATATATATATAAATACCAAGTAAAATATATCATACGTTAAGACAAAGACAAACCAAATAGCGTACTATCATATCAAGCAAGACTGTCATGTACATACATATCCCTAGCATCCTATACAATGAAGGCCTCTAAGGCATATATATCCAACAACCTCCCACTTGCACTAAGGCCTATAATTGGCGCAATGAGTACCCACTGTCTCTACCAGATCCAGTTGTTGGCGTACCGCATGGCCAACATCTCAAACAGTCTCTCGAACTGCACTTGAGGGATGGCCTTGGTGAATGAATCTGCTGTGTTGTCTTTTGTGTCCACTCTCCGTATCTCGATCTCCCGACGATCCACGATCTCCCTGATCAGGTGAAACCGCCTTAAGATATGCCTGGATTTCTGATGGGACCTTGGTTCCTTCGCTAAAGCTACAGCGCCATTGTTATCACAATACAAAGGTATTTGATTGGCAATGAACGGAACCACCTGAAGTTCAGAAATGAACTTCCTCATCCAGACTGCTCTTTTGCGGCTTCACTAGCAGCTATATACTCAGCCTCCATAGTTGAGTCTGCGACGATATCCTGTTTGGAACTCCTCCAACATACCGCCCCTCCATTGAGGGTAAACACAAAACCCGAAATGAATTTAGAATCATCCTTGTCACTTTGGAAGTCGGAGTCGGTAAAAGCCTCTACCTGGAGGTCCTTATTACCGTAAACTAAGAACATCTCCTTAGTCCTTCTCAGGTACTTGAGAATATTCTTCACCGCTATCCAATGTTTCTCACCTGGGTCAGACTGATACCTGCTTACCACACTAAGTGCGTAAGCTACATCCGGTCTAGTATATAACATCGCATACATTATAGATCCTACCGCCGAAGCGTAGGGTATAATGCCCATGCGAGCCCTCTCTTCATCAGTCTTTGGAGACATCTCTTTGGAGATGGTGATTCCGTGACAAGCGGGCATATTACCATGCTTGGAATCTTCCATACTAAATCTCTTTAGTATAGTGTCAATATACCTGGACCGTGAAAGTCCCAACATTCTATTAGATCTATCACGATGGATCTTAATGCCCAGAATGTATGATGCATCTCCCAAGTCTTTTATAGAGAATTTCTGTAACAAGAAAAGCTTTACTGATTGTAGCATAGGGATATCATTCCCTATCAGTAGTATGTCGTCGACGTACAAAACGAGGAAGACTACTGCTCTTTCTACAATCTTCCTATAAATACATGGTTCATCTACATTTTTGATAAAGTCAAATTCTTTAACTGTCTCATCAAAGCAGATGTTCCAACTCCGCGATGCTTGCTTTAATCCGTAAATGGATTTAAGCAACTTGCAGACTTTTCCGCTGCTCCCACTGTCTAAGAAACCTTTTGGTTGATCCATGTAAACACTCCCTTCTAAATGTCCATTTAGAAAAGCTGTTATTACGTCCATCTGCCAGATTTCATAGTCATGGAAGGCAGCAATTGCAAGCAGGATCCGAATGGATTTAAGCATAGCTACAGGTGAAAAGGTTTCATCATAGTCCAATCCTGGTCTTTGACGAAAACCTTTTGCTACGAGTCTAGCTTTGTAGGTTTCCACTTGTCCAAATGCACCAATCTTCTTTTTGAAGATCCATTTGCATCCAACTGGTTTTACTACAGGAGGAGCAACTTCTAAAGTCCATACTTTATTGGTGTACATGGATTCCATTTCGGATCTCATAGCATCCAACCATTTCATCGAGTCACTACTCGTAATAGCCTGCTGAAAACTAGTAGGCTCATCATCATCGATGATGTAATCCTCTCGATCCCCATCTAGAAGAAAACCATAGTATCTTTCAGGAGGATGAGAAAACCTGCTAGATCTGCGGAGTGGCGTTGGTTCGTCATGTTTTATTGAAATCTGAGGTTCTACTAAGTCCTCGGTAGCAGTTTGAGGTTCTGGAATTTCTTCCAGATCTACCGCGCTCCCACTAATTTTTTTTGCAAGAAATTCTCTTTCTAAGAAGACAATGTGACGAGCGACAAACACCTTTTGTTTTTCAGTGTGGTAGACCATATACCCCCTTGAATGCTTGGGGTATCCTACAAACTTGCATAAAACCGATCGTGCCTCGAGCCTGTCCGGATTATGCTTTTTAACATATGCCGGACACCCCCATATCTTGATATACTTGAGATATGGTCTCTTCCCGCTCCACATTTCATATGAAGTGGTAGGTACAGACTTAGTTGGAACTCTATTCAATAGGTATGCGGCTGATTCCAGAGCAAATCCCTAGAAGGAAAGTGGCAACTCAGCACTACTCATCATTGAACGCACCATATCTAATAGCGTGCGATTCCTTCTTTCTGATACACCATTATGCTGAGGTGTATAAGGCGGAGTAAGCTGAGAGAGAATTCCATTCTCTTTTAAGCATCAAGGAAACTGGTACTTAAGTATTCTCCACCTCGATCAGATCGAAGTGTCTTGATGCTTTTACCAGTTTGTTTCTCTACTTCATTTTTATACTTCTTAAACTTCTCAAAAGCCTCGGATTTATACTTCATTAGGAACACATGTCCATACCTAGAGAAGTCATCAGTAAAAGTGATGAAGTAGGAGTGACCACTTCGTGCATGCGTAGACATCGGACTACATACATCACTGTGTACTAGTCCCAAGAGTTCAGTGGCTCTTTCTCCGTGTCCGGTGAACGGAGATTTGGTCATTTTTTCTTTGATACATGATTGACAAGTTGCATATGATGAATATTCAAACGGATCTAAATATCCATCTTTATGTAACTTAGTCAACCTTGTTTCATTTATATGACCAAGTTTATAATGCCATAGGAATGCTTGATTTGAATCTGGAGCCTTTCTTTTACGCGTGTTTTGAATATTGAAAATTTGAGGTTGATTAAGTATGTATATGCCGTTTTCCAGTGTGCCAAACCCAATCAGTTCTTGATTTAGGTGAATGTTCATAACATTTCTTTCAAGCGCAAAACTATATCCTTCATTCGATAACAAATATACTGATATAATATTACACAACATACCGGGAATACAAAAACAGCTGTATAACACCAAAATGTGCCCACTAGTCAACCCTAGGTGATATTCTCCTATTGCAATTGCATCTACATGCATTCCATTGCCCATCCGGAGAGTCATATCACCTGTCCCCAGCACTCTACTATTTCTCAGATCCTGCAATGAATTACAGATATGAGAACCAGAACCGGTATCAAGTACCCATGATGTAGAGTTAAGTGAAAGACAATTTTCGATTACAAACACACCTGAAGTAGAAGCAACCGCTTGCTTCATGTCCTTGTCTTTGAAGGCCTGACAATCCTTCTTCCAGTGCCCTTACTTGTGACAATAGAAGCATTCGTTCTTTTCTGTCTTCACCCTTCCTGCCTTGTTCGTTCCCTGCACCTTCTTGACCCCACCTTTCGGTTTGGTGGCTTTCATCTTCTTCTTCCCTTTAGCTTTCGCTTTAGATTTAGAAGAAGATGATTGGCCAACATACAGAACGGGGGTCTTCTCCTTTTTCAAGGAGGTCTCTGCTACCCTCAACATATTGAGGAGCTTTGGAAGATCAGCTTCCATTTCGTGCATGTTGAAGTTCAGCACGAACTGAGAGAATGTGTGGGGAAGGGACTGCAAAATCAAGTCGATATACAAATCGTTCTCTAGCACGCATCCCAGGTTTGCGAGTTCCTCAATGAGGATGATCATTTTGAGGACGTGCTCTCCTACAGGCGATCCTGGAGCTAACCTCATCTGGAAGAGTTTCCTTGAGGTTTCGTACCTCGCGATACGGGAGTGCTCCCCATACAATTCTTTGACATGGAGAAAGGTGGATACAATATCCATACTCTCGTGCTGTTTCTGGAGTTCATTGTTCATGGACGCCAGCACGATACACTTAGCTCGTTCACAATCTAGATCCCAGGTTTTGCGGACTTCCCTGTCCACAACTGAGGAATCTGGTCTTGGGATAAGGGGAGGAACAGCGGTGGTAACGTATGCTACTTTGTCATAAGTCAGTGCAATATTGACGTTCCTTAGCCAATCTTTATAGTTCTGTCCGGTCAGTATATTTTTTTCAAGTAATAGTTTTAGTCCAGTCATGGTAGCTGCCAGAGAGAGAGAAAAGAAAACACTCAGCATATGCTCTTGCAAGTTTAGATTGGTTTATTAATTTATCTAAACAGGATGGCTCCCACTGTTTCCTCAAATCCTTCTTCAAAACCTAAAAGAAGAACTAGTCAGGATTTAATCACACGTCACAATACTTGCTTAACCTTTCATCCAGGCCGGTGTTGGTACTTCGAGGGAGGTTTTCCAACGCTTTCGCGAAGTTCCTTGATTAAAGAACCTCTTTTCCCTGGAGGCGTAGCCCCTCTAACACCTTTCTCGACACCTACTTGGTTTATAGCATTGATTGTTAAGTGAGAAAAATTCCCGAGAGCAATCCTACTCATCAGTGGGATCGGGATCCAACTATCATTGCATGATGCCCTAGATGGAAGCCACTCTAGTCACCACACTCCAGAAGGTATGCTAAATCTGCAAGTTTCCTTTATGTTTGAAACTCCCGATGTGATTTTTACCCCAAGCTCTTATGACCTTGACGTAGGCCAACAAATCATAAGACACAAGTCAAGTTCTGCCCGTCGTTGTCCAGATCAACTTAAGTACATCTTACATGCCCTTGACATAGGCCAACAAGGTGTACGTCTGTCTTAAACCAATGTATCTATCTATGCAACAAATAGGCACACACACTGCTACCATACACTATGCCTTGACGTAGGCCAACAAGCATAGCATGAATACGATGTGCTGTCTATCTGAAACGACGGAGGGTTACGGCTGGTTTTTGGCAAAAAACCGTTAACGTAATGAACTTGATATGATCGAAGGAACAAAGATAGCTTTTATTTAAAAGGAGTGGTTTAAGCTCCGCATTTAAAATTTGCTTTTTCAAGAAAACCGAATGGTTTTTAGAAATTGTTCCAACGATTCGGTTTAGGTTTTATTTTCTTTGCATTAATAATAATGCGTCTCATCAATTAACCTATCATTACAAATAACAACGAAAATACAACGTCCTCTTATGCCATCCGCATTCGCCACTGGATCCCGTCATCACCCGTTAGGTTACTTAACTAACGACAGAGCGGGGGCTAGGCTAGCGCGGGTGTAAAACATAAGTGACGTCTAAATAGCTATCATATATAGATATTGTACATTCGTCAGACGCAATAATAAGCATTCCAGATCACAGATAAACAATATTGGATTTGCAAGCAATCCGCGTTTCTTTTGAGCCTGCAACGAAATACGGATTACACAGTTATGATGAATAGCCATTTACCCCACCCTAGACCCCTACGGGTACGGCAAACTACCCGCCAAGTACCAGAAGTGAAGCGGTCTGCCTCAACACTTCAAAATACCCGGTAGTTTGTGCACCCCACGTTGGGTCTATCCTAGGAGCAAAAACAGTAAAAGGAAATAATACAACGGTGGCTACAACCGCAACCTGGATGTGCCCCGCGAAATAATATTACAACTTATTACAATTACATTGAATGAATTAATACAATAACCCATCACATAACCCGGCTAATCATCACAACAGTCCAATACAGTTCATATCCACAAACAGTTAAAAAACATTACAAATATGTGCAACCCCCTGCCAACCGACATACTAGCAGTTAGGGGAGGTTTACGAACACATAATACAGTTCACAGATATAATCAAACAAGCAAACATCGTATAATTTCGATCGATTAAACACATTAAGTTCTACTCCAAATCTTCTCTGTAAATTTGAAACCTGAGCAGAAAATAAAAATACCAGAAAATACAAAATATCACAAAAGATGCACAGAAGAAAACTGGGCTGAATCAGCCCCAACTCGGCCGCGGATCCGCGGCGGATCGGTGGGATCGGCCGCGGTTTCGCGGCTCTTTGGCCGATTCAGGAGCCCATTTTTCTTGTGTGTTCTTATATATTCATGATGGTCATTCTGGAGGTCCCTGAAAAATTTTTAGACCCCTTTTTTAATTCGACAGAAACTATGCAATATCGGTGTATTTTCCGGTTTGTTTCGCGTTCGAAATTCATACGACTTTGCAAGCGAGTTAATTATTGTTTAGTGAGGCTCTGATACCACTGTAAGTTGATGTACAACACGCCACGAGTTGCGGGGAGGCGGAAATTTGAAAAACAATCATGTTTATAAAGCGAACATCAACTAACCGAAGATCGTTTCTAAACAATACTTAATAATAAGCATAGAGTTTTAAGCTACTATGTTAAAAGATTATACCAAACGATTCTAGTCCTTCGTCTTTACGATCTCTATGGCCTCCTTGGATCTCCACGTCCTCCTCGGCTTCTTTTCCGTGATAGACGATCCACCCGAGAACCCTAATCCAAGCTATAACCTCTAAACTTGAGGTTACTTAGTTTCTCTAGTTGCTAATAAAGGAACTAAGATGATGTAGAGATTGGTTATGGAGTGTTTAGTCTTTCCTAATCCTTGTTCTCAACTCATGAGTGGTAGGATTAGGGTTTGGTGAAGAAGAGAGAGCTTGAGGAGAGAGAAGGTAGAGATGATAATGAGAATAGAAAAGCTTCTCACTTGAATATATCAAACATAATGAATTATCAAATAATATCAATTAAATGATTATTCACCATGCTTCATTTATTCAAGAAGAGTGATTCATCATGTGAGTCATTAGATCATTAATGATGCATTTAATGATATGATGAATCATATGAATGAGTCACTAAAGCATTTAATGAAAATGCCACCTTAACCCCTCATGTCACATCCTTCTAGAAGCTTCTCGGAAATTACGAGAACGCCCCTCGCATCCGTGAAAACACGGAAAAACTTTAGACTGTATAAATCCAATAACCTGATACTGGAATCTGGCTTAAACCAAAGTCGGCTAGTAAAAACTGTTCGAATGTCGTACGTGCGTTTAAACACGTATGCGTCCGAACCTTTGTCGTAAAACCATACGACCTCTATATCTTTTCGCCTGGGTTTGGGAAATCTTTGTGTGGGACTCTAAAGACTGGACTACTACGCTGGCAGTGGGTTTAACCACAGACCGCAAGCGGCACTAGCTGTACGTAACGGTCCCCAGGTAGTTGTCGATAAGAAAGCCGATGAGGTAACCCATCCGAAATCCTACTGAGCCTGTCCGTGACAATATCCGTGCAGTCCGGTCTGTTCGTCTAAGAGTATCGCATGTATGGTCTAGGGAGGTGGTGGACGTCAGACCCCTAATAACCGTACAAGTCGTGTCGGTATGGCTCAAGACCATCCGAGAATCTACTGATCAGTCCATCAGTAATTCTCAATCAGCCCTGGCCAGGGACTTATGGTAATGACCAACCGATCATCGTGCGATATCAACTCCCTATACCGGGAGAGACGAATCCCTAACAGTCGCTCACTGCCTCCACGTGGCTCGGGACTGTGCCCAACTAAAACCTGTTTGCACGACTCCTTTGAATCGTGGTGGGGCAGTAATCAAAGCACAGTGGGAACTTACACGAGACAAATGACGAACTTAAGTCAACGGACTATCTGCACACATGTCACCTGAGAATTGCTATCTGACGTTAGGTATAATACCATCCAGTCAGTTCTCGGCGAGTCATGTCCGGTGTACTCACATCCATTGAGCATCTGTATACAATCTTAGGTGCACTCCACCAATGGCTGCGGGACCAGTCCATCGCCCCTCCTCAGGGTCTAGATATGTATACACTAGTCTACTCCGGAGTATCGATGCCCAGTCTCGATACTCCTGCGACCAGGGACATCTAAGGATGTGCCTATTGACTATCCAGCTCCCACAAGTATGACTGCCATCACAACGCCGGTAGTCAGGCAAACACCCTATGGGCTTTATCAACATATATATATATATATATATATATAAATACCAAGTAAAATATATCATAGGTTAAGACAAAGACAAACCAAATAGCGTACTATCATATCAAGCAAGACTGTCATGTACATACATATCCCTAGCATCCTATACAATGAAGGCCTCTAGGGTATATATATCCAACAATCTCTTCATACTTCTGATATATGTCGTTGTAATCCTTCAACGTCTTCAGAGAGATGGAGGGTCCCAATAACCAATAACTTTTGGTGCATCCCCAAACGGTTGAACCAAAACCACACAGACTATGACGTTTTTAAACCGGACTATGATGTCCTTAAACTTTACGGACTGTGGGGTCCTTAAACTCATGGACTATGATGTCCTTAAACTTTATGGACTGTAACGTCCTTAAACTCATAGACTATGATGTCTTTAAGCTTTACAGACTATGACGTCTTTAAACTGTTACGGACTATGATGTCCTTAAATTTATGGACCGCGACATCTCTAAACTAAAACAATAGAGCCCAAATGCTCTTTTGTTAGATCTAAATGATCCTGTTGAGTAGATATTAGTCTAAAATTGGACTAACGTATCCTCAACAACGTTTAAGTTGATTTTAGTCTCAAATGAGATTAACGATCCTTAAACCCAACCCAAACCCAAATCTAAGAAAATACGTATTTGGACTAATCCACCCTCCATGGGTGACAACATACATTAGTCTCCGTATACAATCCACGGGCAACCAAAAATAAAACAAACACACACGACACGAAGTGACCATATGGAGAAGGAGAAAATGGTTACCGCTATGCGGTAGCGTAATTAACTGCAGGGGCTTGCGCCTGCAGGAAAGAGCGTCCCCACAATCAAAAACCCCTCAAACGAGGGGGAATCTGACGAAGTTTGCTACAACGGCCGCATCAGTCTAAACCTCCGATACATGGTGCCATAAATCAACTTGGTATTTTCGGAGAGGTGGACGGATAAAACCAAATAGCATCTGCCCCCAAATTCAGGCAAAACGACCTACGCGGTCCCGTCTCTCGTTTTCGGCGGAAAACAAAGCCGACAATGGTGAGATTTGATAAGTGTAATTTATTGTACATTTTCATATCCGTATTTACCTTATTTTATCTATTTAATACCACTAGAGATATTTTTCTGAATAAATGCATATTATAGGGCCTCGAATGCAAAAGTACACAAAAGATGGACTTATGTGCGTTGGACGTAAACAATTTAATGAAGAAATTGATACAAGAGACGAACTAAAGAACCAAGCAGATCTCCAAACGAGTCAAATTAGAGAACCAAGGCACTAGACCAAAGCTAAAACCATTTGGGTTTAATAAGCCGGCTAATCGCCAACTTGGGCCGGCTAATCGCCGCCTTTTGTTCGAGTATTCTTCTGATTTTTCATATACATCTCATGTATTTAAAATTATATGTTTCTATCTCTTGTAATCGGCCATAGAGTCTTTATCTACTGCAGTATTATTATTTTAGGGTTTTTATCTTCTCTTTTAGTTGATAGTCGTCTAGGATTTAAGAGGATCAAAGTTTTGTAAGTTATTTTCTTAATTTTTATGTAATGAATTTCTTTTTTATTATATGCTTTTATTCTTATGCTACGAGTAGATAATTGTCTATCTAAGTTAGATGATTCGTGTGCTATAATTGGTGTTTGATTATATTGTTCTAGTTTTTTTTCTATAATCTTAATGATGAATACCAAACAATAAAAATAAGTTCTTTATTTACAATTATGATAAACTAGATAGATAGATGAGTGATTAACAACCATGAGATTTATTTAGGGAGAAAATATGCGTTGCTGATAAACTAGTTAATTTGATGATCGATTGATGACCATGAAAATTATTAAAGAAAAATAAAGTTCATATTTTTATTGTTTATATTCGATTTAATTAATCTAAGGTTAGGTTAAACTCGCCAATAAAGTAAGGTAGGTTTTTGATTGACGACCATTATATTTACCGAGTAGAAGATTGAATCTAATTAGCCCCTAATTAACTAGAATTTAATCTTTATAATTATTACTTTCTTCATTGTTGATTGATAGGGTAATGTTAAAATCGTATGGACGACTCTGAAATAACTGTATAGAATTTTTCTTTTTAATATAGAGAAAAGTAGTTTCACAGCCTGTGTATGAGTTATAAAATACTTTTATTAAATAAAAGCAAGAAATAACTTGTAGCTTACTGGTAAAACCTTTGCACTGCTATAACGTAGCCTGTGTGTTCGATCTGCATCAGACACAATTAGTTTTTTCTGATTTTTCCTTTCAATTTTTGGAAGCCCAAAAGGTTGCACGTGCAATACACAGGTAAATGAAAAGTTCAGAAAAATCACACATAGTTTATCAAGTGGCACGAATCTCGAGACAATTGCCTCAAGATCGGCCGATGGATATAGCCTAGGGGCCGGCGGGGACGGTCGGATTTGCTCCAATGAAGCCCGTGCTTTGCACACTAGTCTCTTCAGCCACCCCTAACTCCTTTGCACTGTTTTATTTTCCTGTAATCAAATATAGACCTTTCATTTCATAATTAAACCCCATTTTAATACTTTTTAATCCAAAATTTTAATTCTCAAATCCTAATTCTCCACTATAAATACCGTCTCTTATTTTGGCTCAGCACCATTATGAAAATTCTAGACAAAACTCTCTAAAAAAGTTTCTAGTGCAAGTGAAGTAAAGTGGAGTTAGCGAGCAAGTTGGTTCCGGCAAAAATCGAAGCCTATTCCGAAGTTCCCACGACGCCACGAAGCTTACTCCCTTTTCTTAACCCTCTCTTTGAAGTTCTAAACCATAAGTCCCTCTCAAACTCTTTTTTTCTTCATTAAAATTCAATCTTAAAACTTATATCGGTAAGTGGAGTTATTACCGATATTCCTTTTTTAAACCCTAGAAAGTCCTTCTCCTTTATATTTTGTTCAACATAATTTTTTACACAATACTTGTAACCATAAATACCAATATTTAGAATCATTTTTAACCAAGAATCTCATGTGTAACATCCATAATTGAATTTTTACACTAAAATACCTTAAACTTTAATATCACTCTTTTCGATTACATTAAAACTATACTTTTAGGAAAAACTTCACGGGGTAACGACCTAACCCTCACGTACACTGTGGTTACATGGCATGATGTTAATTTGTATAAATATTTGTTTCGAAGTATAAGCTTTACAAAAAAATAACACTACTTTAAAACCGGGTTTCTTTTATCAGGGTATTTTATTTCCTTTGCAATTATGTATCTTCAATTCTCGTTAGGAGACCCGCTAATGGATGATGCGGATTATCGCATATTCTTGGAATAGTAAAGCGAGATGCAGACCTCCTCACGAAGAATTCGATCTCGAAAGAATTTAAATACGGTTTATAAGAAAAACGAATTTTCTAAATAAAATTAATTCTAAAAAAATTATATAAGATTATAAATCCATATTTTAAAAAGATAATAAATCCATACTTTTCTAAAAATGAAAGATTAACAAATGTTAATAAAATACCATCAAGTTATCGAAAATGACAAGTTTCAATAAAATACCATGAACTTTCCAAAGCTAAGTGTTTATCATTAAAATACCCCAAATCCTTAAACTCATGCTCATGAAAACCCAAAATAATATAAACCACCTCTCGAGATTTATTTTGAAACTATATTAAAATAATTTTTATAAAACCCACTCGAGATATACAAAACATTTAAGAACTTTAATAATTATAGGTTTAAGCGGGATCAATTCTCTTGAGCCTCAGAGAGCCAAAGAAAGTAAGTTCTTGTCTATTTAAGGTAGACAACTTAATGGAGTTATCAATGGTAATTGTCTTGTAAAAAGACACAAATCTTACCGTCCATATACAGCAGTTACCGATAACTCCCAAACCTAACTCAAGAGTTCAATCTGTTTATAAGTATCCAACTCAATCTGAGTCTCAATCCTGAATCCATAATCAAACAAGAACCTAAATTCTTGATCATGAATCAAAACACTTAAACTTGATTAAATCAAAAAATGAATATTAGAACACTATGACTTGACATGAATTTAATATGAATACCAGAATACAATGCATGTTATTGAAACTGACTTGACTCGAATCATGAATACAACTTGACATGAATACCTGACACGAATACTTGATATTGACATGACCTCAATCTTGAAAACTTGACGTATTCATGGATTCGAGCAAGTCTAGTAATTTTATCTGTAACCTAGAATACACGGGGTGTTGGGGTAGCTCTTGTGTGAATCCAACGAAATCTCAAGAGTCCCCCTAGATCATGAATGCATGCCTACTAAAACAAGTAAGCTATCATGAGGGCCCGTGTTTCCTTACTTCTGGATTACAGCATATTGAGTTTGAAATACTTCAACACTATGTTGAAGTCCCGTTACTAACACTTAATTCGGGCTCATGGTTCCTTACCCCTGAATTACAGCCTGTTGGATTCGAAAACACACTTGAAATTGGTTGACATTCACTCTTGAACTTACGTTAAATTAGTATACCCAAATAAAGACCTTTTAAGACACTTACATTCACTTCATGTTCACTATAGCTACACTACACGTCCATGCTATACTATGCTCATGTTATTTTTAGCATGATATATAGATACAACTGCATGCTAAATAGAATTGTCATGTTTACATTAAACGACATGCTTAAACAACATATCTCCTAGTCCTTTACTTTATGATATACATTTTCTTTATCATTATACTTTATACTTCACACCCATTTCTTGGGGACTTACCGAGCGAAAGTTCGCTGACGGGCATTCCACCCATTTTTGTTTCTTAGAATATTCGTCAGATACTGCGGAGACTGAGAAAATAGACACCACAAAGATGGAGCACGATCAGATCGCGACTCAGGCCAAGACTAAGTTATCCTTACCTTTCTATTTATATATGCCACATGTTTAGGCATTACTCTTCTTGTATTTTCTTTTAGTTGAGCTTATGTATTGTAAATGAATCAAGTTGAATGTAAATAAAGTTGTTGAAGTTTAAATCTCATGTTAATTTCTTGTTATTTTATATTGTTTCTTTTACGCTTAGCGTATTTATTCCGGAAAATGATTTTCTTGAAATAAATACGTCGTATGTCTCGTCGCGTGCCTACTTCCGTCTTGGAAAGCTGGGTGTGATAATTATACTTTCTATTAGATTGATAGTTTATGGTGATGGATGTATGTATACTTTATGTGCTTTTAATAATTTATAGGTAATTAATTTAAAGATGGAAAATCAAGAAAATGAAGATATTTGTTTAAAACAACATTATCAGAACAAAAATGATTCTAAACCCCAGGTTTTCTCTATTTTATGAATCTATTTAATTTTGTTATTTACTTTCTTTTAAAATATTGCTTTTCATTAGTATACCTCTTTATTTCAAAGTTTAAATTTTTAATCCGTTTAGATTAATTAGAGTTCTCGTCCTCTCTGTGATCGACCCACAAGTGCTATATCGATTGACCGTACACTTACGATATTATTTTAAGACTAAGAAAATCTCCATCAAGATTTGATCGAATTTGGGCAAATTGTGACACCACAAATTTTGATTGGATTTTGTTTAGAATCGACGACTTAGATTGATTTGGTTGTGCATCGAACATTCGGAATCCGATTTTTTGCGATCCAGGAATGCCATCGCATGTTTTGAGGCTCTCAAATGTTAGATTGTTTAAATTTTGCTGTTTGAGGGATGATTTGGCAAAATTAGATGCGGTTTGACAACAATAGCAGTGATCGGGTGTATTGAATTGATCGGCGTCGATGGAGACACTATGGTGCACTATGAGAAGCGGTTATTATGGTTCATAGATGCTTGGTATGTTCAGACATGGTTGGCACATGACGAGTTGGTCATCGGTGATGTCTCGGTATTGGGTGCCGAAGGTTGGACTGAGGTGGAGCAGTGGGATGTTCATGAAAACCTGGTGCACGGTATGTTGCCCGGTCCTGTTACTTTTGAGGAAAGTACAATTTAGAGTGCGGTATAGTGATCATGAGTGCTTGGAAGGAAAGTACGGTATAGTGATTATGAGTGCTCGTGAAAGATTGGAGATTGTTCATGCAAGACAGGTTGAGTTGATCATGATGCTCGTGTTAGAGACAATGATGATGGTGAGATGTTCCCTGCAGGTGGAGCATGGTGCATGCGTCAGTGGATGTTTATTTGTGAAGCGGATTACGAGAACAATAGTGTATCTCCGGAAGGTGGGCTATAGATTCAAGCCAAGTGGAGATTGTTAGGATTGTGTGTCGTATCCGTATGCGTTTATGGATCATTTGGGCCGGGTCATCTATTGGTGCAGGCTACCAATAGTTACTAGGTTTTTTTAGTTGCATATATCTCTTTTTGGGGAAGAGATAGGTTGGCTTGAGAGATATAATTACGTGGGTGCTGTGCCCCCCTCTCTTGTAGTGTGAGAGCAAGTGAGAGGGATGAGAGCGAGAGAGATTGTCGAGTGGTGTGAGTATTTTGTAATCTCTTTCGCGTGTTTAATGAAATCCTCGTATTTAGCCCCGTGGATGTAAACATAGGTGGTCGAACCACGTTAAATCCGGTAATCTTCTTAAGTGTTATTGTGCTATTTGTGAGCTCGATGTGCGTTATATGGTGAGGGGCTCAATTTCTGAGAGCATGGAGTCAAAAAAATATGGAGTCGGAAAAAATGAAGAAGAAAAAGAAATTGTTGGTTTAGTCAATTAAATTTATTACATGGGTATCAGTGGCATTAAAAACTATTATGGATGGAAAAATTAACACCATTATGGTTTTTGAGATAAAATGTATGTTTTTTTGTGTTTAAAGGGTTTCCTGATTTTCATCTAAAAGTGAGGGAGGTTTCCCACATTTTAGCCTTTTTTTATTTCCTTTTTTTTGCAATCTTTTATATCAAAATACATCCAGATAAATAAATCACTGTTAACGGTCATGGAAACCACAATGGAAAAACTAATGATATAACATAGAAGTTAAAAGGTATTTTAGAAATAATAATCTGACTCTAACAAGAACGGTGATTTTAGTCGAACAACATTTACACGGTATCTACAATTTAGCCTTCAGAAAAATTGGATGGATGTGCTAAAAACCCAGATGTCTTGAGGAAAAGAAAAATCTAGGTTTATATCCGATAAATGCGGCAATGTCAACCATATAAATCATGCATTTATACTTTTAACACATTTTCTAATATATATCTGACAAAACACAGGTAAGTGTAATGAAGTAATCTGAAGGCATCACATCAGGGTAGATAAAAACTAAGATAATAAGTTTAGATAAGATTAAAACACATACAAATTTCTATATAATACTCTAGGGCATGAAGAAAGAAAATAATAGATTTTTTTTATATTAAAGGATGACATAAACCTTTAGATTCTAATGGCCAAAGAATATTTACTTATGATTTATAACTCATTGAACAAGGGAAAGAAGAGGGAAATTACAGCTTTGCAACTTGATCTCTAAATCAAGTTGCCAATCGGGTAGAGTTAGTCTCGAATTTGTTTTCGAGGCCGCAGTTGACGGATCGGGATTCCTTCTTTCTTGTCGAAGAAATTCTTAACTTTTGAGTGAAATAGATTGGAGGTGAGAGACAATATTTTTAATATACTCTAGAAAGAAATAAATGAATATTTATTAAAGAAGTAGAAAAATATTTTTGGTTTATTCTTAACAAAAAAATAATAACAGTAAAATTCTAAATCGTAATTGTTTTGGCGATATCAAAACTAAATAGGATATACATACAAAATAATATATAAAATATTTATAAAGTTAAAAATATATATGGTTTGTTAAATATCTTATTGATGAGAGATCTCATTATTATTTAAAATTATTATGACTATTATACTTATATCATTTACTATATTTTATCATATGAAATAACCAAATATCAGCCTAACACTTTTAAATCCTAACAAAACCAAAACAGTCCAACTCAAAGTCTACAATTAATTAAGAAAATATATCAACTTCTACCATGCTCAAAAAAATTGCAAACAGGTGTTTAAACGAAAGGATGCTTTATTAAAGAAGAAAAGAAAAGCAATCGTTACAAGATTTGAATAAGTTATACATAATTTTTAAAATCTTTTCTCACACATTATTCTATATTTAATACCTTAGGACAAAAGGGTTCAAATCCTACATTGGATGGACATATGGAATCATATGCTGTTCATTGCTTCTTAGTATTTTGCAAACCCAAAAATTACTAATAATATATATTAAAGAGAGAGAAGGGAATGCTATGTGTCCCACCACCGAAAAAAAATAACTACAGTGCCCCTAGACACTCCGCATTCTCATACACACGTACTCGTGTAGGCATGCATATGTTTTAAGCAGCACGATCTCTCAACTCTCAAGAGAAAGCACAAGCTTGATCCATAAATGAGAATCAAGCAAGAAGACAACAAAGAGAAAGAGATGAAAAATTGATGCAAAATTATTTATAGCCTACTAAATATTTTGTTGATATGATTTAGTCTAACATGCCTTTTCTATATGATTCAGCTTATTGAATATTACATAAGATCTAATTAAGTAAACGAATCGGATTAAATAGGTCTAAATGGAGCTTATCAAAACCCGACCCATTAATTAAAACTTTTAATGGATCTACATGGAATCCGGATTAGCCGATGTAGAATCAGTTCCAATCCTTATATTTTGCAACGGGTCGAGGCTTGGGCCGGGTGTAGACCCGACCCATTCCCATTGACATGCGTATAAACTTTAAATTATTGCCAGATCTTCATCAAATCTTTCCATTTTAGCGTCAGCTCGAATCTTCAATTTGAATTATTGCCGGATCTTTATCAAATCTTTCTTTTTTAGGGTCAGTTCCGATTCCTGGTCTTATTCGAACTCGGCTTCAGCTCCTGCTTCAGATTTTGTATCTGTACCTGTGTGTGTTCCATAGGAATTCTATATTAATTTGCTAGTTTTTAAGCTGCAGCTGAGATGCTTAACCTACCAACTCCCCCACCTTACCTCTCTGTTCTCTCGGACCCTGAAAAAATTCCAGTAATTCTCACTGGTAGTCAGCCTCGCCTCTTTTGGCGCCGCTGTCGTCAGCCGCTCATCTGATGTAAGGACCTTGAAATAGTTATATGAACTTCCTGAAAATTGGTAAATATTGGATGTTGGATTGTAAGTTGGAATGTGTTGCGACAAATACGTTCACGAAGACAAAACAAACGATATAGAGAAAAAACAAAACCACAGACAAATAGAAAATACGAGAACTTATTAATTAGACGAAGGCGGAGCTTTATTCATAACCAAAAGTGTAGTAGTACAAACGGTGGACGAATACAAATCCCTCTCACAAGTAGTTCTCTCTCAAAAAACCATTTCAAAGTCATCAATATCTAGGCTTACAAAATATTACAATATATATAGTATGCTAGAGATAAGTCTAAATAACTAATTTCTCAACTAATAAATATCCATTTTGCTTGTATATGAGTCTGAATCTGTTATCTCTTACCTTATAGATAAATCTAAATCTGTTATCCCTTATTTTATAGATAAGTCTGAACCTATGAAAAATCAATTGGGATCGAAATGGAAGGCATAGACACCAAATCTCCACATTGTCTCACATTCCCACAAAACTCCTCCACAAAAATTAATAGTAGTTCCACCTCCACCACAAAACCCAAAGGACTCAATAAGTATGCTGCACTCCAATTAAGTTCAAACAATATTTAAACTTAACCGAAAGAGATTTCGTTAACATGTGCCGGATTGTGCCAACTTTCTTCACAATAATATCTTCTTTCTCAACAACTTCCTGCACAAACCAGTACCTTACGTTAATGTGCTTCGTCCTGTCATGATGCATCTGGTCTTTCGTCAAGTGAATCGCGTTTTGGCTATCACAGTAGACTATTATGATATCTTTTTGAGTATCAAGTTCCGAAAATAGTCACTTTTGTTAGAGTTTCTAGCGCTCTAGTCGCCACAACCGCGTCCTATGCAGAATGAAAAATAAAAATCTAGAGACGCTAGAAACTACAAACCCTAGAATCTAAACCAAACACATGAACTAGACAACTACAAAGAGCTTTTAGCTACTATGAAAAAGATTATACCAAATGATCCTTGTCCATCGGTCTTCTACCCTTTTTCTTAGCTCCTCGCAGTCTCCGTGATCAAGCTTGACCGCCGGTCTTCCCTTTGTTGAAGATGATCCACCTGAGGGATTTGGTCCAAGGTTCTAGCTCCACACTAAGAATCAAATGGAGCAACTAAAGATCCTAACTTGCTACACTAAGATGTCTAGAAATGTAGTGAGTTATTCTAGTAATTTTTCTATATCTCTTCCACCCTTGATTCTCAACACATGAGAGTATAAGGAGGAGGAAGGACGAGCTCAAGAAAGGGAGAGAGAAAGAGAATGGTGGAATGAAAAAATCTTCTCATAACAATAATGCAAGCATGATTTTGATAAATGATATTTGCAATATAAAAAACCAACCATACTTGAATAGTGTAGACAAATGACTTAACAATACATTTGTCTACCCTATTCTTCCATACATCCACCATTCTCAAGCCATCTCACCTCTCCACCTCATTTTCATTTTTCATAAATGGAAATACAAAATAAATGAGGTGTTCTCCTTCTAGAATGTCTTTCCCTATAAATACGGAATACACTCTACCGTATATACATACCTGTATTCGTATCAAAATACGAATACCCAAAGAGATAGAATAATACAATGAACATAATACTAGAATATACATATCGAAATATATATGTAAATTATTAAATCAATAGCCGATTTAATAATCCGGCTTAATCCTAAACCTGTTAGTATTATCAACCGTCCGGTCAAAAGTTCGGGTAACCAGTACACTCATTTGATCGGAACCCTGCACGTATTAAAATACAGCCACCACATCATTTTGCCTGAACCAAAGAAACGCTCTGTGTGGGACTCTAAATACTCAACAATACGCTGGTAGTGGGTTTAACCACAAGTACTTCAGCGGCACTAGTTGTACGTAACGGCTACCCAGATACCTGTCGAAAAGGAAGGCCGACGAGCAAGCTCATCCGAACCCTTACTGAGCCTACCCATGACAATCTCCGAACAGTCTGGTCTCTTCGTCTAATATTATCGCATACCGGGTCTAGGGGTTGGTAAACGTCAAACCCTAATAACCCGATAATTTGTGCCGATTTGGTTCAGGATCAATCCGAGAAACTACTGATCTAACTATCAGTAAATCTCAACTGCCTTGGCCAAGATCTTATGGTATTGGCCAACCGAAACAGTGCGATATCGACTCCCTATACTGGGAGAGACGAATCCCCAATAATCGCTCACCACCCCTATGTGGCTCGAGACTTATACCCAACTAAAACATGTTTGCACGATTCAGTAGAGCCACGGTAGGGTAGTAATCAAAGTACAGTGGGAACTCACACGAGATAAATGACGATCTCGGGTCTAAAAACTAACATGTACTCATGTCACCTGAGAACTGATATCTGACGATAGGTATAGTACCTCTGTCGAGTGCACTCACCCCCAGTGAGCACCTCTATACGATCTTAAGTGCCAAAGACCAATAGTTGTGGGACCAACCATCGCCCATAGTTGAGGTCTAGAAACGTATACGCCAGTTTACTCTAGAATATCGATACAGAGTTTCGATACTCCCACGACTAGGGACACATTTAAGAATGTGTTTATAGACTACCCAGCCCCCACATGTATGATCGTCATCATAACGGTAGTTGTCACACCCCGCTTCCCAGAATGCGCTAAGAATGTGTTCATGTCACTCTTCTATTTTTAGTTTACTCTAGAATATCGATACAGAGTTTCGATACTCCCACGACTAGGGAAACATTTAAGAATGTGTTCATGTCACTCTTCTATCTTTAGTTTGAGTGGAAGAGTTGACCATTGGAAACACAAAGCCCTCTCCTGTATTCAGTAACAATCAATAATACGTGTTCACGTAATGGGACCCTGAGTGGGGCCCTCTTCTGTATTCAGTACACGCTGCTATATTGGGACCCTGAGGTTCCGTTGACCGAACTCACGCTCAAACTATCCCAACACCCACGGTCTACATCAAGGTCCAACCACGAACCAAAATACCGGCTAGCCATGACAAGTCTACTTGAGAATTGAAAATTGGTCCCCATCAAGCATGACAAGGCCAGTACTTTAGACAAGCGGCCAAGCCCCGATGTCTTATTTATGACACTAATATAAATGCTCTCATAACCGTTCCATTCCAGTTATAGTTGCACCCATATACGTCCCACAGACGTCGACAATGCAATAATTAAATGGTCGCGCTGATTGTGTACAAGTACATATTATGATCACTATTCGTTCACGCTTTTACGCTAATGTACTTTCCACAATCTAATCACTAACACTTTGGTTATTCTAAAAATAGACATTATGGTATCGATGCAAATAATCACTAGTTACAGAGGGTATAACAGTCATGCAACATGATGAAAATACAGTAGAATACATTACTAATAATGTATGAGCAGCCGGTGTTGTTTGGGTTAGGAAAATCACATAAAATCACACGTGTATAATTTGGCGAAACAGTATAAAAGACGTAAATAGTATATTAAATTATATATACAACAAAATTGATTTCAAGTTAATCGGGCTTCAGCTTTGCGAGTTACGGTCATTCCATTTTAAATGTTCACTGCTGGAAATCCAATTTCTAAACCGGTGGTCCATTTCGTAACACGTTTTACTCATTGTTGCGAGCATAATTAGGCGACGCTACAGTAGATAATATTTAGATTTAACTGTTGTGTTTCCAACACACTAGACGGATCAATAATATATGCTATATGCAGGGAGATGTGCGATGTTCAAGATTATGGTATACATTCTGTTTCTGCAAAGAACTGCAATACATACCGACAGTTAAAAAGGTGTTATAAATACCAAACGACACTGGAATGCAATGAGACATGTATCGTTCGAAAGCTAATTCAATACTCTACACTTCCAAATACGGTTCCGTAAACTTGCGCACTTAAACAGTGAGAAATATGCGTTCTGAAACGGATAAAAGCAGAGATTCTTGCTCTAAACTACAGTCCAGAGCCATGAATCGCCTAAGTTTCTGTTGTCATAATTTATTAAAATTCAGAGATGAACTATGGAGTATTGTAGGTTTATTTGTTGGCTTAGATACGAGCCATGGAACGTTTCATTACGAATCATATTCGATTTAATATGAATTTTACAATATAGCATGCACGGCAGGAATCAAATTTTACGACGCATCCTGAGGACGTCGTTTCATATGCCGAATGTAATCGTTTCGATCCTAATTTTTTATACGCTACACAGTAAAATGAACTATTGACTAAGAAAAGTTTACTACCATTAAGGTTTTAAGTCCGGTAATCGTATCGAACACTTATTACGCTTATATAAATAATATCATAATTATCATTTGTGAGGTTAATTAACATATATGTATATATAGCATGATTTCACTAGTGAAGGGATTCACTTGCCTTGGGTCGCTGATATAAAAGCAACGCGACGTACAAGGTTCATCTCGCCACACGATGCTGGAAACGGTGCGTGGTGTATGCACGATGCATGGCGATCCGGTACTGGACGTGGTGGTGACACGAGCTTAGCACGGTAGTGGACATGGTTGTGGCTCTGGCTCGATGCGTGGTAGGGATGTGGCACGGCGCGACACAGGAGTGGGCCCGTGGGTGATGCGGTGCTGGGTACGGAGTGGGTGTCGTCGTGGTACGGAATAGGCACGGTGGTGGGCACGGGCCGGGTGCGATGCAACACTGGTACAGGGCACGGTGTGGTGCGGAATGGACACGCAAGTGGGCATGGGGTGGCTCGATGGCGACTCGAGGTGGGTATAGGGGTGGCTCGGTACCAGGCACGCAGTAGGCACGATGGCGACCCAGGTGGGCACGGGGGTGGCTCGGTTGTTGTCGTCAACGTCGACAACGGGGTGGCTTGGTTGATGGAGACGGGGCTGTTGGGTGCGGCAGCAAGGATCTCGGTTGGAGGAAAGTCCGGTGGAGTTGAGGAAGGAGCTCGAGGAAGCGCAGGGGGCGGTGCAAGGGGACGGTGGCTGGGGACGCTCGTCGGCGAGGGATGGCATCGCGGTGGTGGTCGAAGTCGGCTTGGGCTATAGTCGAGGGAAGCTCGGGGTCGGTTGGTTGTCGCGGAGGCGGTAGAGCTCGGGGTTGAGTTTGTGAAGAGGAGGCGGAGTTGCTCGTGATGTAGGCGTCAGTTGCCGGTGAGGAGCTAGGAGGTCAGGTTTGTGGAGTTTTGGAAGGTGGATGATCTCGAGGATAGAGGGAGATGGCGAGGGTGGGGAGCTCGAGGAAGTGGGGTCGAGGTGAACGTCGACGGCGGTGAGCTCGGAGCCGGAGGTGGCTCAAGGTTGGTTATGGAGGTTGGGGTCGACAGGGGAGACAGTGGAGAGTTTCTGGTGATGGTGGCGATGACGGCGAAGTCGTGGCGGCGCCGGCGGTGAACGGGAGAGAGAGAACGAGAGAGTGAGAGATGGTGATGAGTGATGGAGAGAGTGCGTGTGTGTTTAAAAAAAGAGAAAAGAGAAATTTTATATATTAAAAGAGAGATAGTATTGTGTGAATTAAAGGTGAATTAAAATTGAGTTTAATGAGGATTAATGGGAAATTAATGAGGGGATTAATTTGGATGTTTAATGGGAAAGTTACAGGGGGAGATTTCAGTTGGAATTTTGGAGGCATTTGAATAGTTAAAAGAGAAAGGGATGGGGTGGGATTTTGGGCCAAGATAATGGGTTTAGCTTTAGGTTAAAATATTAGGTACAAAAATAATTGGAAGAAATATTTGGAATAAATTAAAAAAGAAAATAGGGGAAATTATTATTAAAATACGGACAGTTAGGTATAAAAAGAACTGGGTATTACAACTAGGAATTTCTGAAAGAATTCTCGCATACGTTATATATTGTAAGCTATTAGCCTTCAAAATCCGACCGATAAAGTGCAGACCCGACCCGACCCGATTTTGTATCGTTAATCATATTTTCCGCATCGTATCGCATTGAATTGTATGATTCAAATCATAAATCGTAGGGTACAATAATATCGATATGACATTCCTATATATGTCAAAATCTTTCCATATCATATCGAATCATAAGATATGAATCGTAAATCGTAGGCTATTAACAACTATGGATCAAACTGCTCCCAAATTAGTTTATACTAAGGATTCAGAAGCTGAGATTCTTGTATTAATGAGGGAATGATGACTAGAACTAGAGGTATGCCTCGACGATCAATGAGATAGGTATTAACAGAGTTGAATGGAATAAAATAATTTGTGTAGCCAGCTCTAAATATTGGTAGGGGAGCAAACCCGTTGCGTTGATGTTGTATTCGAAAGTTATGTTAATCCCTTAACATATTCAAGTAGTTATTTTAATAAAACAGTCAAAATTCTAATTGACAGCCATCGCAAATAGCAAAATAATTCTACCCCTGATGCAGCAATGAATATAAATTAAAGGATGGATTATAATAAATTACTCACCGTCGTCTTGGAAGCGAGAAGCCAACATTCTTTCTCCCATCACCAATTACATAACATCTTTCACAAAAGCCGTTGCCTTATACTTCTTCCCGGCCCCCTCCAATCTTCAAAAAGATCACTTCTGCCACCATACTCCCTCTTGGCTTCCGGTCTATTTGATATGACTATCCCTTCATCAACCGCATGCTCACAACCAAAAGCCTAATGGCAAAGGTAACACCTACCCATAGATCATAAGTAATTTAATCCTCAGGAGCAGGCTTTTAGGGACGCTAAATATAGTAAGGGATTCATTACAACAGAGGAACCAAGGCAGCACATCAATAACCCGAAGTATAGAGAATCAATAACCAACTACTAGGATTATCAATGGATAATTATAATATTTAATCGTCGATATGTATCTAATTGTTAAACCCACCGTTGCCGGTCCCAAGTCCGGATGAGAAAGGGTGAGAGTTGTGCTAGGCTTGTGATAACCAACGTAAACCTTTGTCACATTCTATGACATGAACCATAATAAGAATATTTTTGGGACGTCCCCTACTCAGCAACGCGCTACATCGGATCCCGGATGTAGTGTTAAGTATGCAAGGGCTTCTAGGTCGTTGTCCAGAAACGGCGCGTTACATCGGATCCCTGGTGTAGTGAAAAATAAGCCAGGGTTTCATAGGATCCGTCTAGCTTCCTGGACCATAGGTTCCCTTGCGGGTAGACTAATAAAATTAGTGAAGGTGATGATTAGGAGAGTTGGTATTATGTGTTTGCAAGAAACTAAGTGGGTAGGTGAAAAGAGTAGATTCATAGAGCCTTGGAGTTATGAGCTTTGGTATATGAGTAGAGATAAAAATTGTAATGGGGTAGACATAATCATAGATAGACGGTTGCTTGAGAATATAGTTGAGATTAGGAGAAAAGGTAATAGAATTTTATTGGTTAAGCTTATTCTAGGTGGAGAAATCCTTAATGTTATTAGTACTTATGCACCACAAATAGATCTTGTGACGCTAGTAAGCGTCTATTCTGGGAGGATTTAGACGAGATGGTGCAAAGTATACCTAGTAGAGAGAAGTTATTTATTGGTGGTGATCTCAATGGACATGTAGGTTCTAGTCGTAGTGGGTTTGATACTATCCATGGAGGATTTGATTTTGGATAAAGGAATGAAGTAGGTGGCTCGATTCTAGATGTTGCCTTATCTTATGACTTGATCTTAGCAAACACCTGGTTTAGAAAAAGAGAGTCCCACCTTATCACTTTTAGGAGCGGATCAAGTGCTAGTCAAATAGAATTTTTTCTGACGAGAAGAATAGATAGAGGTTGTTGTATCGACTGTAAGGTAGTGCCAGGTGAGAGTGTAATCACTCAACATAGACTTTTAGTTCTAGATTTTCGATTTAGAAGATAACCTAGAAAAATTAGACGTAAGGTAGAGCCTAGAATTAAATTGTGGCGATTGAAAGAAGGTAACCAAAAGGCTTTTATAGATCGTGTAGTCCAAGAAGCGGATTGGCAGTCGGAAGATGATTCAGACATGACATGGAATAAAATGGCTAGTTGTATCAAGAGGGTAGTTAGAGATCTACTTGGTGAGTCGAGAGGTGGTGCTCCACCATCTAAGGACACATCATGGTGGAATGAAGAAGTAAAGGCTGCTATTAAAATTAAAAGGGATTCTTATAAAGATTTGAAGAAAAGTAGAGATGTGAAGAGATTTGAGAAGTATAAAATGGCTAAAAAGGAAGTTAAGAAAGCTGTTCGGAAAAGCTAAATCTAAGATCTATAAGGAGGTGTACGAGAAATTAGACACTAAAGAGGCTGAAAATGATATATACCGGATTGCTCGGATGCGGGGAAGGAAAACCAGATACTTATGTGCGGTGAAGTGTGTCAAAAATGAAAATCAAAAGGTTTTAGTTCGAGATGAGGATATCAAGGAAATGTGGAGAGATTATTTTGACAAATTGTTCAATGAGAGCTTTACTAAGAATTTGGATGGACTTGTCATTCAATCTCAAGATATAAACCGTGATTTCATGCGTAAAATAAGATTACCTGAGATTAAAGAAGTTTTGAACAGAATGAGTTTAAGAAAAGCGGTTGGTCCTGACGGGATTCCTATTGAGGTTTGGAGATGCTTAAGAGAAATAGGGATTAAATGGCTGACAGATCTGTTTAATAAGATTTTACAGATAAAAAGGATGCCAAATGAATGGAGGAAAAGTATCCTTGTACATATCTACAAGAACAAGGGTAACATTCAAAGTTGCTCAAACTACCGTGGAATAAAACTTGTGTCACACTATGAAACTTTGGGAGAGAGTAATTGAACATAGGCTAAGGAAGGATATTAAGATAACAGAGAACCAGTTTGGGTTCATGCCTGGACGATCGACGACAGAGGCTATTCATTTGCTTCGTCAACTTGTCGAGCGTTTTCGAGAGAGGAGAAGAGATTTACATACATATGATATTTATTGATTTAGAAAAAGTGTACGACAAAGTACCTAAAGAGGTATTATGAGGTACAATGATGAAGAAGGGGGTCCCCCGTCAAGTATATTGACATAATCAAGGATATGTATGATGGAGTAGTGGCAAATGTCAGAACTTGCGGCGGTCTAACGAGTGATATTCCGATTACAATTGGTTTACATCAAGGATCTGCAATAAGTCCATTCCAGTTTACCATCGTGATGGATGAGCTTACTAGAACTACCCAAGATGAGGTATCTTGGTGTATGCTATTCGCTGATGATATTGTTCTAGTAAATGAGACGAAAGCAGGGGTTAATGCCAAATTGGAATTATGGAGGCAAACATTAGAATCTCGGAGGTTCAGATTGAGCAGGTCCAAAACAGCATATATGCATTGCAAATTTAGTAAACAGAGAAGCCAAAACCATATTGGTATAACATTGGAAGGGCAAAAGATATCACCGAGCGATCGGTTTAGATATCTAGGTTCCATCATCCAAAAGGATGGGAAGATCGATAGTGATATTAATCAAAGAATCCAAACTGGTTGGTTGAAATAGAGGAGTGCAACAGGGATTTTGTGTGATCGTAACTTTCCGTTAAAATTGAAAGGGAAGTTTTATCGGAGCGCTATTCGGCCTGCCTTATTATATGGTACAGAATGTTGGGCTCCTAACAAGCATCATACACAGAAGATGCACGTAGCGGAGATGCGCATACTTCGTTGGATGTGTGGTAACACTAGAAAAGATAAGTTGCGAAATGAGAATATTCATGCAAAAGTTGGTGTAGCACATGTGGAGGAGAAGATGCAGAAAAAACGGCTAAGATGGTTTGATCATGTGTGACGCAGACCTATGGAAGCACCGGTTCGACGAATAAATACTCTCGATATGGGCAATGGCAAAAGGGCAAAAAGGAGACTGAAGAAAACATGGATGGAGATGATACGAAACGATATGGTTGCCAAAGGCCTCAATGAAAGTATATTGTTCGATAGGAGTGAGTGGAGGCGGAGGATTCATGTGCTGGACCTGGCGTGATTCTCATGTTGGTTCATGTAGCCTACCCCATATGCTTGGAATAAAAGGCTCAGTTGTTGTTGTTGATATGTAACTAATTGTTACATTTCTCAAGAGGTAAACAACTACGAATAATTAACAAGTAAACAAAGATGATAAGATAATGAGAATGAAAGAAACCATCAAACATGCATTCACCACTTAACTACACTTACCAGAAGAGCGGTGGTTCGCGTGGCTCCAAGTCTTTGCTTCAAACTCCAATCAAGTTCAATGTTTATGATACCATGACATAAAGGGATATTCTCGGCCCGCTGATAATAATCAAAATGCCTTGCTTTTGATCTTCGTCTCGCATGACCCATTGATTGCATAGCATCTTCAAGATTTGAATTTTTCTCTATTAGGATCTACTTGATTCGGTAGGTTTGTGACCGGTGCCTGTTGCTAATGGTAGTGGTGTGGCGGCGGCTCGTAATTGTCGAAAGTATTACTGCGAGCCTTGTTGGCCCATGGCACATCTTGGTTACGGCGGCGATGGTTTACTCCATAACCGTCGAGGGAAATCCATCAAACCCTTGTCACATGGCACATCTTAGTTATGTTGGAAATTCCCTTTGAGCCTAAGTTTTGCATCTTCTTTCTGGGTGTCTACTATGGTTTTATCAGTTCAGAGATAATATTAAATAAGCTACTGATTCTTTCCAAGATAAGATTCCCTTTGCAATAAACTGCTCCCGATCTTCATGTATCTTCTCCAACCATCCCTTTTCAGTCGTAGTAATTTGCAACACCCATCGATTAATACGGACATACAACAAAACCAATCAAGAAGGCAACTATAACAATACAAATACCTTAGAACCAAATCTTTTGGAAATCCTACTTCCATGAATTACATATCATTGTTTTAAAAATACGGAAACAGATATCTGATTTTATTTTATTTAGTTCATCTTTTAATTTCTTTGCTGAAGACAATTTGCAATCTTGGAGCACAAAAAATCGTATTAATGGGCGTGACACTTATCAGTTGTTGCAGACAGCATTAAGGATTCAAAATGGTACCAGCGCTTGCAATGCACAAGAATACAACATTTATCTTCAGTATGCTCAGGGAGCAGCCTCACTACTCAAAATCGCAATTTAGTGACATGAACTACTTGTTGTTCAATTCTTCAGTCAGCAAGTATCGAAACAAAGCTGCTGATTTCCTCTGCAGAATGCTGACTTGCTTTTGGTTGGAAAACTTTACCGTTCTCTTGTCTGGTTCACACTGCAGTGATTTTTTATAAACTTCTAAAATCCAACTTATTTTTATTTCACATTTTGAATACTCTTTGACTATCACTCTTCAATGCCATCCCAATGGTCAACGGAAAATACAGCTGACAGGTAAATTTGGCTCACATAACAGAATAGACATAAGCAAATGATAGCAAATCAGGAAAATTCTCTAAATGGGAATTGATGATCACCTCACGTATTGTTTGCCTGGTATGTTCCCAGTATGATATGTGGCCACACAGAGCAAACAACAGAGATCTGTGAAAACAAAGAACCTAAGTTTTTATGTGTACAATAACAATTAAAAAATCTGATTTCTCTCAAACTATAGACACCAACTTCCATAACAACTACAATCCATGCCCTTCTTATACTCATTGCCCCTGGAAAACCAACCAACACCCACCTACCTACGCATGTGCCTGCGCACGCACACACACATATACACACACTAATATATATGTAATTTCCTAGCACTACCTTCATACCACTACTTAAATTTCTATGCCGTTGCATCAAGACTTTGAAGTCATGATAAGGGTCAAGGTATGTAAGTTCATATTCTTACACATCCCCATGGGCTGAACACCATTTTAATGGGGCCAATGCCTGGGCTTTGCATAGCAATATTTTATTCTTTAACTTATCCGCTTTATGTGTACGCTTGGTGGCAATTTAGCCTAGCTTGTTATGATACCAGCTTAAATATCCCTGCCACTTCACCAAAACCTCGAAGCTATCATAAGGGTCGATGGATATAAGTTTATATTCTAACACCATCCAACTGGCAAATGTAAATCGAACTTTTCGCGATGTCGCTGAACATGAAGAGGTAATCAACCAGACATGAGACATGATCCAACAACAGTATGTTACTTCCTTAATACGAAGTTTTGTCCTCCAATGTGAACATTAATTCTAGGGGTGTCTCCTCCTTGTAGTTACCGGATGTCCAAAAACTAGTCTTGTACATCTTTGAAGCATAAAGGTCTCTATTATGTCCTTGATAGAAGTGGAATTCTTAAAGATTATGTTAGTGCCATATGGCAATGATTTACCTCTTTAAATGACAAGTTGCAGGACTCTGGCTTCTCTTAATGTGTGTTCCTCTCAGTATACACATTTTTTTAAAACCTCCTGTGGACAATGGATGCATTCATTACTCAATTTAGGCATTTGCCTTAACCATATTGTAAATGTCCACACATTTTCCTCTTAATGTGAGGGAAGTGGCAATTTGTGGACAATGGAATTCAAAACCCGCCTGCGTAAGTTTGCAGCCTATTATTAAGGAGAAGGAAACATTTGTAGCATGAAGATGGATGGCACATGAGCATGTTAATTTATCTAAATTTTCTTCAAATCATTTTTCTTCAGACATATACGTCATGGCACATCAGCAACATAATAAATTGTTGGTGTTCAAACACCAAAAGCTTACATGTAACTAACAAAATGTATATTAAGCCGGAACATGCTTCCTACATCAAATGCTTACATTTTTACTTGGGCAAATGTATATTAAGAATAAATTAATTAGGACAGACCCATCTACTAGTTGGAGACTGAGCATGTTTTCTTTCATATCATATTCAAAATATTGCAATTGTAAAAATATGAAAAGAATCAGCGAGCCTTTATCCCAAGCATATGGGATAGGCTACATGAATCAACATGAGAATCATGCCGGGTCGATCACATGAATTCTCCGCCTCCACTCACTCCTATTGAACAATATACTTTCATTAAGGCCTTTGGCATCCATATCTTTTCGTATAGCCTTCATCCATGTTTTCTTTGGTGTCCCTTTCATCCTTTTGACTTGGCCTAAATCAAGAATATACATTCATCGAACTGGTGTTTCCATAGGTTTGTGTCGCACATGACCAAACCATCTTAAGCGGTTTTCTCGCATCTTTTCCTCCATAGGTGCTACACCAACCTTTGCAAGAATATTCTCATTTTTCATCTTATCTTTTCTAATGTTACCACACATCCAACGAAGCATGTGCATATCTACTACATTCATCTTTTGTGCATGATATTTCTTAGAAACCCAGCAATCCGTACCATATAATAAGGGCCCTAATAGCACTTCGATAAAACTTCCCTTTCAATTTTAACGAAAAGTTAAGATCGCACAAAATCCCCGTTGAAAATATGAAAAGCATATAGTTGAAAAAATGAACTCTATGTCTCCAGTTCCACCCATTCACATTCTAAATCTTTGTCCTCAAGAATGCAGCTGAACCCATTCACATTCTTAATCTTTGTCATGAAGAATGCAGTAAGAAAAAATGACCCCACTCCGTGTCTCCATTTCCACCCCTTCACATTCTCAATCTTTGTCCTCTTCTCACACCCCTATAAAAGCTTACCTAGCCTCATTTCCCTCCTACAGTCAAAACTCAATTCAAACTTAAACTTCCACCCCCTCAACTCAATGGCATCTACCTCGTTCTCTCCATATACCCATTTATTATTATTATGATTCTTCTATTTCTTCACTTCATCTACATTTTATGTATTCAGAGAACAACCACCATATTGCATGGTCTATCATGAAGGCGGATTTCCCTCACAACGGAGTTGATTATCCTGTGGTATAGCCACTGGGAGATTCGGCAATGGCAAGAATACTGCCGACTTTATTGGTATGCAGCTTGTTGCATCTCTCTCTCTCCCTCCACACCCACCCCACACGCGCGCGTGTGGGCGTTGTGTGTGTGGCACTGCTGACTTTCTTGGTATGCAGTTTGCTGCAGTAGCGTGCATGCATGTGCGTGCCTATAGTGTCATCGTAGCGTGCATCATGTAAAACTACATTACGGGTTACATGTTGTCACGATTGATTTGACACAGCAGACCCCTTATTTAAAAGGCGATGTAAAATTAATTTAAATTGGCTCATACCCTTAATGTTTATCAAAGACTTCACCTATTAATTGTTTTATTAGAACATAACACCCTAGTCAAAAATCATGACATATTTCCTCTCCAAGTCAAATTAAGATTAACCCCAATATGGTATATCAACTAATTGAATAAAAATAAATCGACATCATGTGATAATACTGTTGTCACTTCAGTGTCGTTGTAGGGTGAGACGTCAATCTGAATGCCTCGTCTCATATATGTTTCTGAATAACAGTGCTTAGGGTATCAGAATCAATTAGTAAAGAGGTTGGGTCCATTATTTAGTATATAGCTCTCTGAGAACTGGTAGAGAATTTTCCATACCCTTCTTCATAAAGGACTATCTGAAAATATACTGCTATATATGTAATGTTGAAGTTAATGTTACCTTGATTTGCTCCACTATCGCTTCAGCTGAGAAGCTCGGCCTTCCAACCACCCCTCCCCCCCCCCCCCCAAAAAAAAAAATATCTCTCCATTCCCTCGTACTCCAACAAAACTCAAGCATTCCTCAACGGCGTCAACTTCGCTTCAGCCTGGAGTCTAAAAAGACACATCATTTAAGTCCCCCCAACCCCCCCCCCCCCTCCTCTCCCTCAATTGACTATGTCAGAATAAGAACTTAGGAGGAGGATTCAATCATATTTCAGGGCCAATGCATCCCACTCGGTAGGCAATAGACTACTTCACTTCGGAATACATCGATTTGGTGCTACAGATAGGAACTGCAAAAACACAGGATCGCCTATCCAAGTCCATATTTTACATCATGATTGGAACCAACGACATACAGAGGAAAGACATGGATCCTCAACTGCTCGTCAATTCCCTTATCAGTGTATTGCGAGGACATTAGAGGTATTATAAAGCACTTAATTCACTTAAAATCGTGCTTTCAACAAGTAGATATTCCAAATATTTTATTTTGTATTGGTTGCAGACTATTTACAATCTTGGTGCACGGAAATTCGCATTCACAGGCACATCGCTTATTGGTTGCAACCCAGCATTCAGGAATGCAAGTGGGCACTGCGACGACGAACTAAACGAAATTTCTCTCAACTATGCTCAGGGCATAGCCTCACTACTCAAAGAGATGGACTCACATTTCAGTGACATGAACTACTCTTTCTTCAACTCCTCGTTGGTACTTCCAGATATCCTTCACAGTCCAGCCACCTATGGTATGACTAAGTTTAATTTATTATTTTTTAAAGTTATTTTTGTCTAAAAACTGTAATCTAAGTTGTTTGTTTACGATGCAGGATTTACAGTAGTTGAGAGCCCATGTCATGGCCCTGCCTATTTTTTATGCCACACATCTTCAAGCCTATGCCCCGATCGATCATACCATTTATTTTGGGATGGCCACCACCCAACAGAAGCCTCGGCAAAATTGCTTGCCGGAACTTTCTTCGATGGACCATCACCATATGGGTATCCAATTAATGTAAACGAGTTGAGTATGATCTCAAGTACAGGACGCATTTCTGAGTGATATACAGGTCTAACAAACCTGGCAATATGGAGATAGCAAAAACTGTAATGGCAAAGCCAGAATAATTATCAAATAAAGCGATCTTTAAAGAGTATAAGCAATGTGTTAAAGTTTCTACATTCTTATACCACCTCGTTGGTAATTCTTCTGTATAATATTGACTTACTTTCTATTGCAAGAACTTTTCTTTTCTTATTCAGTACGCGTTTACTAACTCTTTCCATTGTGAATTCATACTATGGGAAAATTTTAAGCAAATCTATTCCTTTATCTTTATCTTTTGATCTTTTATCCTGACCGCTGGAGAAAATAATTATCCTCATTCCTTGATTCATATATAAGTATATAATCATGAGGCTAATATATATAGCTCATATATATGGGCTAAGAATTGGTCTTGGTATGGAAAAATCTTTAAAATAAGGAAAATGTAGAAGTGCAATCCTAATTGTACAAGGGATACTAATTCTAAGGTTTGCTTATTCTTGTGATATCATCCATCTCTTAGTAATAGCTTCCAATGATCAGTCACATATATAAGATGATACTTGGTGAGATAACTACACAAGTCCTGCAATAGCTAAGCCATACTTTTACTATCTTAGTTGTGCAGACATAACAACAGCAACAAGCCTTTACCCCAAATTTTTTAGGTCGGCTAAATGAATTCATTTCTATTCTGATTTGTTAAGGGTCATCTCCTTGGTTAAATTGACGCTTCAAAAATCATTTCAAACTCCCTCTATCCATGCTAGTTTAAGTCTACCCTTTCATTACCGTGTCAACAACAATTGTCACTTCCTCTAACTAGAGCATTATGTCCAAACAATCTCAATTGTTGTCGTTTTAATTTTACACATCAAAAGCTTTTAGAAAGTGCATGTTCAAAAACTCCAAAAGCCCTTACTAGCAAACGTATTAATATATTTTTTACCAGCTTAATGACAATGATAGTGAATGCTTTAAGTATGTGTCAATATAAAGTTCAAAATGAATACAGGGGAACCAAAGTTACGCAAGTTGGAACCAAAATAAATATATTTTCTGAGATAAATACACTGAATACAATTAACCGAAATAAATACATTTTCTGAGATAAATACACTATACATCAGCATACAGCGCGCCATGAAATGCAAGTATATGTCAAAAGAATTCAATTTTAGTCAAACACCATACGACCAAAGGAGTGCATAGGAAACCATGATTTTAAGTTGTAAGCCAACTATTTAGATTGAGCAAACTTAACGCTTATCAGCTGAATGCACCTATCGAATTGTTTTTTTAAGTTGTAAGCTAACTATTCATATGGTGCATCATGTAAACTTTTGCAGCATTCTACCTCTTAGAGTGGAAATTTCAGTTTGCATATTTAGAACTGGAGTAGAAACTTGAAAGATCTTTAATTAAAGAGGAGAATTTTCAAGGTTCGAGGTTTCGGCTGAAACCACCGATACGTGGTGGTTTCGTATCGGTTTCAGTGAAGACCGATACGAAACCCGAAACCGATATGAAACCAACCATACGATATCGTTTCGGCTAAAACCTTTATAAATTATTTTTTTATACCATTTTTACTGTCATTGTGATCATTGCAGGCCTTCGTTGTTAGAAAACCGCAAAAAAATGAACCCAAACCCTATATTAATACTTATCTAAATACACTTTCAATATATTTTGCATCATGCCTGGGTTTTTCAACACTATGATCATTGTCTTGTAATATAGAACCATAAATTTAAGTATTTAATATATATACACTTATGTATATTGTATTACCGTCGAAACCGAAACTCAAACCGAGATTAGCGAAACTAGCCGGAACCCAGCGAAACTAATAAAATTATAAGAGACCGAAACCGAGTTCTTGAACCTTGGAATTTTACATCTCATCAAACCATGGGGTTACAACAACAAGCATTTACATAACGAATTTCACAAGAGTTTCTAAATGAAAATCATTTACTTACAATTAACAAATTACTAGTTCTATTACAACCTCATAATCCATAATGTCATTATCGACGTATTTTCCACACTAGCACATACAAATTTAATTATTAACACAAATCATTCTATCAATGCAATAAAGTAGAGAACACACTCTAGATTAGTGGTTGTCATTGAAGTAGGCAAACGGTGACACCAAAGTTCATCGAGGTATAGCGGCTGAAGGGTTGCCTGCTTGTCCGGTTGTCAACTCACTATGACTGACTGATGCAAGTGCTATAGTATCCATGGAAGGAAAACTGCAAGTCTCACGACGTTTAATCTCATGTTTTGCTTCTGAATCGCCCTCGATAGCGAGCGTTGAGATATAGACAGTTACACCCTCATTCAATCCATGGTTTCACTTCTAGTCATTAAGACAACAAATAACTTCGCTTGATACAAGCCTTGCATCATCTCTACTAATCATTACTTTGACCACACTCTCATGCTCTCACCTTGTATTCTTGGCTACAAGTCTACAACAATACTTTGTTGCCGATGAGTGTTGAAGCATGCCTCCTATTCATTTAATCCATGGTTTTGCTTCTAGTCATTAAGATAACAATAACTTCACTTGATACAAACCATGCATCATCTCTACTTAATTACTTATCATTATTTTGATCACGCTCTCATGCTCTCACCTTGTGTTCTCTCGACTACAACAATACTTTGATGAGTGTTGAAGCATGCCTTCTATTCAAAGCAAGATTTGGATTCTTTGGGAGTATTTTTCTAGTTTGCATTATACTCTCTCTTGTCATTACCTTATTGTAGCTATGATATTGATTTGGCATGGTCGAAACTTAAGGAGAGATCATATGCCTTGTTTCCTAGCGTTTTGATGGAAATCGATACCTTTAATTCTCCTACCGTTTTTTTTAAAGAATCTTGGACTGATGACATTTGCTACAGTTGGTCTTCTATCTTTATTATGGTGATTGACCCCGTCATTTGTTTCGTACCTTATATAAAATTACTATTTAATGGCTTTGAAACAAACAAGGAGGATATCTGATCATGTCCTGATGAGGATGGACCAACGAATATAAAAAAAATATCCTTCTTATCACTCGTTCGAGCCTTGCATGTGTACACGTCATAAATGAATATCATCGATGATGATTGGGCATAGCAGGATTGTTTAACCCTATGTGCAACCCGCATATATATGATGTGTTGATTTTGAATGGTCTTAGGGTTAGCAGAATTTAAGTTCATGTTGCAATGGCGATGATGACTTTGCAAGTTTCAAATTTCAACTATACCATTATTCATTGCACAACCTCCATGTCTTTGGTGCATTGTATAGTGGGATATTTCAATAACTGAAATAGGTTTAGATGTGCTTTAAAACTTCTAACCTTTTGCAAAATATGAGCCTTTAAATTAATGCCAATATTGATCCAACAAACATTGAAGGGGTATTCTGGAACTGAAATGCATTTTATTAACTTAGCTTGCTTATCAGTATAAATGAAGGGGTTTTCTGTAATTGGTTAAGGCAATGATGATATATTTCATGAGAAATATGAGCTTCTAAATGACATCAAAATCAAATCACAAACTATGATGACTGCTGTATTATTGCTAATACAACTCACCAGCAAGTTCACAACTACTGCAATTAGCACTGCTTTAAGCAACATCATAATATTGTAGTTGACCTTATCTGGAATTTGGATTTTCATCATGAGTTGGTCTTCAATTTGGCTTTAAGCATTTAAAGTTTTTGCAATTTCCTCATCCATTATAAATGTTTTCTTTAGGTATGCTCTCCTTGGTACTGGCGTTTCCATTAGAACATCTATTTGGAAACTTGTGGCTTCCATCAAACTTCTCTCCTTTGTTTTCTCCTTGTCTACAGGTGCATAGTTTTGCCAGAACACCATAAAAGCAAATCATTTGGTGAAATGATGAAACAGAATAACTCATTGTTAGTTGGCTCTGTTCGTGTCAAAGCTGCTTCCGGGTATTTATAAGCATTGAAGTAGTCGTTAGAGTGGCAAGAGTGTCCACATGCACCGAACAGCTAGTTGTCTTTTATATATATTCCTTGGGTATTTTATTCCAAAATTTTGAATTATTTTTGGTTGTGCTTTAATCATGTGCAATATCATTCTTTGTTTCAGTAAATTATAGGGGTGTTTCTTGTAAACATTGGTGTTTTCCGTACGATAAATATGATGGGTGTTTTCTGCAAATTATGCAAATTATAGGGGTACTTCAAATTCCTGATCTTCGCTACTCCTAAAGTATAATATACTCCTAAACAAACACAGAATTCCAAATCCGCACATTTTTCGTGCATGGCTTTCAAATCCTATTTTTTTAATCCATGAAAACAAGCATGCCCTAAATAGATGCAGGCACAATCACACATGTCATTGCTATATGAACATCCATCACAAGAAGCATGTAGTATCAAGTAGGTAAAGCCATTTTCATGTTCAAGTAGAAAATGATTTCATATTCAAGTAGGAAACTCTACAGTTTATGACATGTATGGAAATGATTTAACTTTATTTTCAACTTTGTAAACAATCCAATCCCAAGTATCATCATCAACTAAACTCCCTCAACAAGTAATCTAATTTACAAAAGACATTAGAGAGAGGATAAAGAAAGAAACTTTACCTAGCAATGGAGCAGAGCAAATCCAATAGCTTTCATCACAACATCTCCTTAATGAAATCAAGATTCAAAGTATCCCTCACAATTAAGATCAACCCCAACATCAACACCACCAAAATCCCCGACGACATTATCCTCTGCTCAACCTCCTTCGGAATCTTCCTCCCTCCCCTTGCCGCCTCGACAAGCAGCAAAGCCAGCGAACCCCCATCCAACGCCGGCAATGGCAGCAAATTAATCGCCGCCAAATTGATATTAATCACCGCCGCAAATTGAAACAGTCCATCGGCGCTGGACCTCGCCACCTCAGCCCCTACGGCAATGATCGCCACAGGCCCCGAAACCTTAGAAGCCGATTGTGAAAAGTTTAAAAATGTCTGCTTTAGCCCATCAAAAACGGTCCCAGACAAACCCACAAACTCCTTACTCGAAAAGATCAGAGCTTCCCCCAGATTCTTCGCCCTAAGCTTAAAAACTCGATAATTCGGTGACAGCTGCACTCCGATTCGCCCTGTCCCATCTCCGCTCTTGTCGGGCACCACATTGAGAGCCAAGATCTCTCCAAAACCCTTTCTCGACACTCTGAGGGGGACCGATTTGTTAGGGTTTAGCTTGATGGCGTCAACGAACTCGCCGACGTCGCCCGACGAGACGATGACGTCGCCGGGGAGCAGCCCGTCGCGGGCGGCGGCGGAGTTGGGGCGGACGTCGGGGACGAGAACGCCGGCGAGGGGCTCCTGGACGGGGATCCCGACGGTGATGACCTGGGAGAAGATGATGAAGTAGGCGAAGACGAGGTTGGCAGCGACGCCAGCGGAGATGACGATGAGGCGGTCGAGGATGGGACGGTTCTTGAGGAGGTCGGGGTCGTCGGCGGCGATGCCGGAGTCGGGGTCGTCGTCGGGGAACCCGACGAAGCCGCCGAGGGGGAAGGCGCGGAGCGAGTACTCGACGTTGCCGGAGACGAAGCGGGCGAGGACGGGGCCGAAGCCGACTGCGAACTTGCTGACGTGGATGCCCTGGAGGGTGGCGGCGAGGAAGTGGCCGGACTCGTGGACGACGATGATTCCGGCGAGGATCGAGGTGGCGGAGAGGACCGACTCTAGGGTTTCGATTGAGGGGAGGAGCTGCGCGCGTGGGATTATCGAGAGCTTCTGACGGCGGCGGCCGCGGCTGTGGTAGGGTCGTAATTTGTGAGAAGATGGCGGGTGGAAGTGGAGGAGGTGTTTGGTTGTTGTTGGGGTGAGGAGAGAGAAAGTTGGGGTGAGGAGAGAGAGAGTGGGCATCTTTTGATTTGGTTTTTAGGGGTTAGAGAGGGGATGATGATGGGGTTTCATTTTTGATGGGAGAGGAAGGAAAGTGGAAGGGGTGGAGGGAAAAAATGAGGGGTTTTTGGATTGGATAATGAGTTCGTATTGTCATGTGGATAATAATAATAATAATAAACTAAATTAAAGTAGTCTCTATTTCTATATGTTGAAAAATAAATTTTTGCTGCAATTTTAAATAGAGACCAACAGAACATCCCATGCCACAGGAGGGAATTTTATGCAAATGACGCCCAAAAATATCAAACCTTCGCTCAGTTTTTTCAACGATTGTCATCACGATCTTCATCTTCATTGTGTAAGATGTGGATGCACCAAGTTTGGTTTAATTGCAATTTACTATCACCGTTGATTTTGTGATGTAAAAAAACTAAAATGTTATGCTATCAGAAAACTGTTAATTTTGCATTCATTACATCAACGGTGAAAAGATTTTGGATTTTTATCAAATTTGGTATATCCACATCTTGTACGATAAAGATGAAGATTGTTGATCCTTAAAAAAATTCGTGAAGATTTGACTCTGATCGATGCAATAGCAGAAAATTTCCTCACGTCCCCACTTGAGAGATCGTTTTCTCTTTTGAATATTAAATTCCTTTTTTGGTTTTTTGCTAACAACCACCCAACAAACACAAAATTTAAGATTTCACGTTAAATTTGTCCCCATGTGAAAACCCTAAATCCAATCAGCACACAGAGGGACGAGATTGAGGCACTTCTTGATAAGCTTCAAAATCGATACTTTACTTTTGTTGAGGGGAAATTCTGTAGAAATTTTCTTCATTTAAAAAATATGGTAAGCCGGTGGATCCGGAAGAGGCTTTGAAGCTTGTGATTTTATTGAGTTAAGGGCGATATGGTTGCAATGGCACCATTAAGCTTGTGATTGTATCGATTTTTTTCATGTGGCTGTCCGGTATTTAATTTTACAATTTTAGTTATCGGCTATAGACATAGACATAGACATATCCTCCACCGAATAATGTTTCGCTCCAAAATTTTGGTGGTTGTCTTTATGGTGAGCGGCGGGCTTTATTTATTTTTGTCTTTATTGTGAGCGGCGGGCTTTATTTATTTTTATCTTTATTTTTAACTAAAACTTCTATTGAACCTTAGCCAGCCCATTAGGCGTTTTATTGATTAAGCATTGAAAAAACATACGGCAAAGAATAGGAGTACTGCTCCTTGCTCTACTGTATTTGCAAAGAGAATACATACCACTACCAAACAAAAGAGCTACAAAAAAGCCAAAAAGATCAAAGACTATGAAATTTGGATTCCAAAATAGTAGAATTTCTGGATTTGGTAATTTGTTGTTTGGTTAGTTTTGGATTTCTAGTATTGGATTTGTAGATTCTTGTAATCTTTGTTTGGTTGATGAAAATAAAGTGTAATACCCAGCCCCTTTTGTATACTAATACCCGTATTTTTGTTATTCTTAAAAATTATTTATTTTATAATTATTATTTTTTAGAATTTTAAAACCCTAACCACACTTCCACCTTCCCCTTCATTACTTTTCATTTCCTTTTACTTTTCTTTCTTTGTAGCCAGGCCATTTCCTTTCCCCAAATTCTTTTTCCCTATTTCTATTTTCCCAAGTCCCCGATTGCTTCCCTATTTGTCCTCGTGATTTTGTAGGTTTTTGGTTGCTCAAGTTTTAATAATTGTTTTTTTCCAAAACCAATTAAAATCAAAACAAAACAAATTAATTTCCCTTTTAAAATAAACTCAACCCAACTCCATTCCTTTCTTCTTTTAAATTAATTTTCCCGGCCCAAGTCCCCTCTCACCACACTTTCTTTTCCGGCCCATGAAAAAAAATAAGAAGGATTTTTAATTAACCCTTAATTCCCGGCCCAGCTTTTCAGCCCGCTCCCCTATTTCTTTTCTCAATCTTTCTTTCCGGGCCCGGCCTTTCACCTCCCAAGCCCGTGCCCCTCCAACCCGACCCGACCCGACTACAACTCTTTCTCCCCCCACTCTCCTTCTCCTTGTAGGGTTTCTAGGCACTCTAATGAGGTCTCACAAGGCATCAACCATGCCAATTTCACATTTTACAAGTGCCGAGAAACCCTAATACGGATTCGTTGACTAGAGTTTAGGCGAAAAGTGAAACTAGTTAACATTTTAACTAAAGGAAAGAGACTACAACCTTTGTAGATCCGGTTCTCCACTTCCTTAGCTCCACGTAGACGTCCTCTCGCTGTCCATATCGGATCCCGGACTCTAGCATCGGCTTCATCGGAGAAATGGGCGGGCTAGGTCGTCGGCTTCGATGCCGAAGATGATCTACGTCGAGGCAACTCTAGATCGAGCTCCAACTTCACCAAGTCGTGAAACTTGTGAAGAAAACACCCTATACTACTTGGCAAGAGATAGAGGATGAAGAAATAGGAGGTGGGTTCAGTTTAGAATTGGATTTCTCACTCTTTTACTCAAGATGCCATTAAAGCTAGTAAGCTTTTCTTCCTGTTCAAGAGAAAGAAGATGAAGATAGAATATGATAAGTGTTACTTTAAAATGAAAATAATATCAATACTTATCATATCCTAACCTTGATTAGGTGTAGAGAAAAGACCATGGTTAGCTTGAATGGTTAGGGTTAAGCATGAAGACAAAATGGTCACTTTAGTCAAAGCTTCATGAAGCTTCAACAACAAACAAAGAAAGCCACCATTTTCTCTTTTATCTTTTCCAAATAAATAAATAAATAAATAAGTAAGGAAAAGAAAAACCCTAACCATTACATAACCATGGTTTAATCCTTACACATACTCAAGTAAACATGTATCATCAAACATGATACAATCAAGTGTACACAAAAATATATCACATATACAATGTGCACATCAAGTGAGAAAAACCTTTTAAAGTGAACCAATACCAGTTAATGCAAAGTAATATATCAAATATATAATTATACATTAAATCATTAAATCAACACTTGATTCAATGATCCGGTCATGTCGTACATAACCGACTAGTATCCAATGTATCGACTTATCGAATCAATCTTCGATTCGATAACTAGGTTATATCGCATACAACCAATCGAAACATTCATCGCGAGAATGAAATACGGTATCACATACACGCATTATTCTCGGTCCCGCACATATCTCATATGCGCTCCTATTTCGTTTCGCTTGAGCCAGGAAACCTCTGTGTAGGACTCTAAAGACTCGTCAATACGCCGGCAGCAGATGATGATCATATCAAGCACCCACAAGCCGCAAGCGGTCTGCTAAACGTAACGGCCACCCGGGTATTGAGCAATCAGAAGATCGACGAGCTAGCCCGCTCACACTCCTGTGAATCCAACCAGTAACACTTACCGTGCAGTCCGGTCTGTTCGTCTGATATGTCGCATATCAAGTCTAGGGGTGGTAAACGTCAGACCCCAATAACCGATAAGTCGTGCCGATGTGAGGCTCATAACGGGTCGAGAAACTACTGGTAACACTTACCGGCAAATCTCTGAACAGCCCTGGCCAGGGACTTCCCTGTTACGGCCAATCGAGCACAGCGCAACATCAACCCCCAATACCGGGAGAGACGAAACCCCTCCTATCGCTCATTGCCTCCATGTGACTCGGGACTGTGCCCAAAAACCACCGTTTTGCACGCCCTCATGGACGTGGTAAGGTGGATATCAAAGCACGGTGGGAATCACACAAGACTCTATGACGATCTCGGGTCTGCAGACTAACCTGCACAAGTGTCACCTGAGAACTGCCATCTGACGTGAGGTATAATACCATCTGGGAGTTCTCGGCGAGTCCGTCCAGTGTACCCAGTCTCCACTGAGCACCCGTATACTATCTCTGATGTCAAACACCAATGGATATGGGATCATCCATCGCCCATCTCATGGGTCGAGAAGCGTATACGCTAGTCTACACTGGTATATCGATGTCCCGTCTCGATACACCCACGACTAGGGACCTTGAAGGATGTACCTATAGACTACCATGTCCCCACTAATATGATCTGCATCATAGTCCAGGTAGTCAAGTACACATCCTAAGGGCTTTACCAACATGTAACTATAAGACAGTTTAAAGAGACTAGTATATATGTTAAGATAAAGAGCAACCAGATAGCATACTATCATATCGAGCAAGAAAGTCATCTCTATATATGTCCAAGCATCCAATATAAAATACATCATCTGTACAATACTGGCCTTTAGGGCATACATACAACTAACAATCTCCCACTTGCACTAGGGCCAGCTGCTGTAGTATCGCATACCGAGCATCCCGAAGAGTCTCTCAAACTGTATCCGGGAAATGGCCTTCGTGAGTGGATCCGCCGTGTTGTTCTTCGTGTCAACCCTCCTGACCTCGATCTCCCGGCGATCAACTATCTCCCGGATCAGGTGATACCGCCTCAGAATATGCCTGGATCGCTGATGGGACCTGGGTTCCTTGGCCAAAGCCACCGCTCCATTGTTATCGCAATACAAAGGTATTGGATGCTTAATGGATCGAACCACACCAAGTTCAGTAATGAACTTCTTGATCCAGACAGCCTCTTTAGCAGCATCGTTGGTAGCGATGTATTCAGCCTCCATTGTCGAGTCTGCCACGGTTTCCTGCTTGGAACTCTTCCAGCTAACCGCCCCTCCGTAAAGGGTAAAGACAAATCCCGACTGCGACTTAGAGTCGTCCTTATCACTCTGGAAGCTCGAATCGGTAAAGGACTCCACTTGGAGTTCTCCGTTACCATACACCAAGAGCATCTCTTTAGTCCTTCGCAAGTACTTGAGAATGCTCTTCACAGCTGTCCAGTGACTCTCTCCAGGATCAGCTTGATACCTGCTCACTACACTTAGTGAGTATGCTACATCGGGTCTGGTACATAGCATCGCGTACATGATAGAGCCTACAGCCGAAGCATAGGGTATCCCTTGCCTGCGAGCTCTCTCCAAATCAGTCTTGGGAGACATCTCTTTGGAGAGAGTGACTCCAGAGATCGTGGGCAAGTTCCCACGCTTGGATTCTTCCATACTAAACCTCTTTAGTATGGTGTCAATGTACCTGGATTGGGACAATCCCAATATCCGTTTGGATCTATCTCTATAGATCCTAATTCCCAATATGCAGGAGGCATCACCAAGATCTTTCATTGAGAATCTTTGTGATAAGAAGAGCTTGACCGATTGCAGCATAGGAATATCATTTCCTATCAAGAGTATGTCGTCCACGTACAATACGAGGAAGACAACCTTACTCTCTGCTACCTTCTTGTAGATACAAGGTTCATCTGGGTTTTTGACGAAATCAAACTCTTTGATAACGACGTCAAAGCAGATGTTCCAACTCCGCGATGCTTGCTTTAATCCATAAATGGATTTAAGCAGCTTGCACACCTTCCCGCTGCTCCCACTGTCTACGAAGCCCTCTGGCTGAGTCATGTACACGCACTCTTCTAAATCACCGTTTAGAAAGGCGGTCTTAACATCCATTTGCCAGATTTCGTAGTCATGATATGCAGCGATGGCAAGCATGATCCGGATGGATTTAAGCATAGCCACTGGAGAAAAGGTTTCGTCATAGTCCACACCTGGTCTTTGACGAAAACCCTTTGCAACAAGTCTAGCTTTGAAAGTCTCCACTTTCCCATCTACACCAAGTTTTTTCTTGAAGATCCACTTGCTCCCAATGGGTTTTACCCCTTCAGGAGCAACTTCCAAAGTCCATACTTTGTTGGTGTACATGGATTCCATCTCGGATCGCATAGCATCCAGCCATTTCACTGAGTCCCTACTCGTGATGGCCTGCTCGAAGCTAGTTGGGTCATCATCCTCCATGATGCAATCCTCGCTCCCACCATCCATGAGAAAACCGTAGTATCTCTCAGGTTGGCGAGGAACCCTACTAGATCGGCGGAGAGGCTGAGGTTCATTGGGAGCTACTGAATCCTCTGGTTCCACTAAATCTTCTGTTGTGTTTTGTTCAGCTGGAACCTGTTCCAGTTCTACCTCAGAGCCACTAATCTCTTTTGCAAGAAATTCCTTTTCTAAAAAGGTGGCATGTTGAGCAACAAAAACTCTTTGTTCCTCACTGTGGTAGAAGATATACCCTCGCGAATGTTTGGGATATCCAACAAATTTGCACAAAACAGATCTTGCCTCGAGTTTGTCCGGTTTTTGTCTTTTGACATAGGCCGGGCAACCCCAGATCTTTATACAATTAAGATATGGTCTCTTCCCCTCCCATATCTCATATGGTGTGGTAGGCACAGATTTGGTGGGAACCCTATTCAGTAGGTATGCCGCTGTCTCCAGCGCATATCCCCAGAAGGAAATAGGTAACTCAGCTGTGCTCATCATAAAGCGCACCATATCTAATAGGGTGCGGTTCCTCCGTTCTGATACACCGTTGTGCTGTGGTGTATATGGAGGAGTCAGCTAAGAGAGAATTCAATGCTCAAGTATTCACCTCCTCGATCAGATCGAAGGATTTTAATACTTTTTCCGGTCTGGTTCTCGACTTCTTGTTTATATTCTCTAAATTTCTCAAAAGTTTCTGATTTTTGTTTCATCAGGAACACATATCCGAATCTAGAAAGATCGTCAGTGAATGTAATGAAGTACGAAGAACCATCCCCGGCATGTGTAGACATAGGACCGCATACATCACTATGTATCAGTCCCAAGAGTTCAGTAACTCTTTCTCCGTGTCCCGTAAACGGAGTTTTGGTCATCTTGCCTTTGAGACATGACTGGCAAGTGTCATAAGATGAAAATTCAAACGGATTTAAATATCCATTCTTATGCAACTTAGCTAGTCGTATCGCATTGATATGACCCAGTCTACAATGCCATAAGAAGGATTCGTTCAGTTCTGAACTCTTCCTCTTGTGTGTGTTTGTTATGCTCAGAACTGTTGATTGATTTAGAACATAAATGCCATTGCACAACGTGCCTGATCCAACCAACTTTTGGTTACGGAAAATGTTCATAACATTATCCTGTAATACAAAATTATATCCCTCTTTACTCAATAAAGAAACCGATATAATGTTGCATATTAGGTTCGGCATGTAATAGCATTCGTTCAGAACCAATGTATTACCAGTTGGTAATGCAAGGTGATATTCCCCGACAGTCTTAGCTGCAACAATTGCACCATTTCCAACTCTTATGTCTTTATCACCTTCTCCAAGTTCTCTACCTTTCCTTAGCCCATGTAACTGATTACATATATGGGATCCTGACCCGGTATCTAATACCCGGGACGTAGAGCAAATGGAGAAACAGTTCTCAGTAACGAACACACCTGAAGAAAATGCATCAACATGTACTTTCTTCATTCGGGTGGCATGGGAATCCTGGTATTCCCCTATGTCCTGTTCATTCCCATAACCTTTATAAGAAAGAACGGAACCAACGTTCCCCAACACAGTATAACATGCGGGTTCAATCAATACATCCATATTATTATCTTTATTAGGGCATGAAATGGTCGCTACCTGGAGAGAGAGAGAGAAGAAAACACTTTAGCGTATGCTCTTGCAAGATCAGATTGGTTATTATCTTATCTAATCAGGATGGCTCCCACTGGTTTTTATCAAATCTTTCTTCAAACCCTAAAAGGAAAGACTAGCCGGGATTAATTACACCCTACAACTTCGCCAATCTTTCAGCCAGGCCAGTGTCGGTACTTTGAGGGAGGTTCCCCGTGCTTTCCCAGAGGCGTAACCCCATTTTCCCAGAGGCGTAACCCCGTTGACACCTTTCTAGACACCTACTTGATCGGCTAATTGTAATGTGTAAAACTCTCCCAGGAGTAACTCTTACTCGCAGTGGGTATCGGGATCCAACTATCTCATAGAAGGTATGCAATCTCATTGCAAATTTCAACACTTGAAATTCCCGATAATATTTTGCCCCAAGCATCCTATGACCTTGACGGAGGTCAACAAACCACAGGGTGCAAGTCAAGTTCAACCCGTCATTTCTTGATTGAATCAAACCCACCCGCACAACCCTTGACGGAGGTCAACAAGGTCGTACGACTACCCTAATCCAATCTGCATCACATGCATAAGCAGATAAATACTAGTTAGCTACCGCACACTACGCCTTGACGGAGGTCAACAAACGTAGTACAAATACTAAGTAGGATTTATCTGAAATGACGGAGGGCTACGTCAGGTTTTTCTGAAAACCTATTGCGTAATGAACTTGATATCGTTGTAGAATCAAGTGAAGTTTTGAAATGGAGTGATTTCGAGGCTTTTCTAGTTTTGCTAAAGGGGTCACTCCCGGTGAAGGGATCGTCGGCCCTTTCCTCGTCGAATGAGGTGCGGGATATATCATATATATCGCTGTGCAAAGCAAAACTCTAAAAGCAATCAAAAGCAAACCGAGTGTGTAGCATCTGCCAGTTATTGCTAAAGGAGTCACTCCCGGTGAAGGGATCTCGGTCCTTTCCTCATCGAATAAGGTGCAGGGTATATCATATATACCGCTATGCAAAGCAAAACTGTAGCTACCCTTTTTGTTTAAAATTTGATTCTACAACATCTTTTAGGTTTCTTTTCTTTCATTAATCACATTAATGAAGTCCCATCATTTAAGTCACCTAAACATCACAGATAAATACGACGTACATTTATGCCATCCGCATTCGCCTCGATGTCCCCTCGTGCACCGTTAGGTTAGGTAACTAACGACAGAGCAGGGCAGGGCTAGTGCGGGTGCAAAATATAAGTAACGTCTATATAATATATCATATATACTATATACTGTATCCATCAGAACATATCAAATGATCACATCACAGATATCGCAGCAGAAAATATCATATGAAATATTGGATATACTAGGACGTCCGTGTTTTTAATACGAGCCAGTATAAAACACGGATTCCACGGTCATGATGAATAGCCAATCCCACACCCCTAGACCCCTACGAAAGCGGCAAGCAACCCTACCAATTCTAGGGTTAGGAGACCCGGACTCGACTCCTCGAGATGGTCTCCCACTGGACCCTAGAACCCGGTTACTTGTGCTCCCCTCCTTGGGTCTATCCTAATGCGGAAAAGTAAATAATATACAAAAGGTGACAACCTCCGCAACCTGGAAGTGCCCCAATAAAAGAATATTACATACAAGTTTTTACATGAATGAAAATGGAAAAACACTCATCTCACATAAAAAAACCCGGTTATTCAAACACGACGATCCAATATAACATATCCAGCAACACATAACATCACATGTCATCAACGTAAGTAAGTATGCATACACCGATTGTCGTCGACGTATAGCAACGACAATCGGCAATAGCACTGCATACTACACTTACGGTCACAGAAAAGAAAGTGTAAAACTACAACAATTGGAATCCGCAACCTCTTTAGACATCGCATGCCTAATCAAATGAAATACTTAGACATCACATGCCTAACAATTATAAACCCCGCATTTTAGTCTCATTATCGAAAACTCTTTTCAATATCAAGTGAAACTAAACCGCTAGATTTATAAACATTCATTCAGTTATCTCATAACTGTTTGTGAATTCCAATTATTGTATCCCATTCCGGATAAATAGAAAATATTAAACTTTCCGATCGAACATTCGAACACCCAAGTTTTCCCGAAACCGTTCAACACATGAAATAAGTTCAAAGACATTCACTTCATGCCTCAGTACCAATGGTCCAGCCGTAGAAGGGTCAAGCCAACGCCTCACATGTGGCACGCCGTACGGCCCCAAACCCGAAGGTTCAAAGGGCAGTTCAAGACGGTCACATAATCGAGTTAAGGTTTGATGTCTTCTAGAGGGACCATCGCGTTACTTGCACTACTTAGAACGTCTTTAAACCTCAGAAAAATCCAACACTTGGAAATTTTCCGGCAGGGGAAAAATTGGGTATTTATATCCGGTCGAACTTTTTAACATATTCTAAAATTACCCGGAAAAACACATAGACAAAGCTTGATAATCCGATCGAAACATCGATTCCCATTGCAACCCCAGAACACTCAACTCTTGAGTCAAATTAAAAATTCCCAGAAAACTCAGCATCAGAAAAGAGGAATTACTGTGCAAAAATGGGAAGGTGACGTCATCAGATGGCCGCGGAACCGCCGCAGAAGCCAGGCTTCTGCCGCGGTTCCGCCACACATTGGACATATCTTTTGTCAAATTTTGCACCGTAATTCTTAGAATTTCCTGCTGAATTTTTTAAGCATTTTTAATCTGGAAAAAACCCAGTTTTTGAAAAAAGTCCAGAGAGCATATTTGGAATTAGGGTTTCGGGTCGATCGGACTTCAAACTCCGTCTACGCATCGCCTAAGGCTCTAGCTAGGCTCTGATACTACTGTAGGGTTCCTAGGCACTCTAATGAGGTCTCACAAGGTATCAACCATGCCAATTTCATATTTTACAAGTGCCGAGAAACCCTAATACGGATTCGTTGACTAGAGTTTAGGCGAAAAGTGAAACTAGTTAACATTTTAACTAAAGGAAAGAGGCTACAACCTTTGTAGATCCGGTTCTCCACTTCCTTAGCTCCACGTAGACGTCCTCTCGCTGTCCATATCGGATCCCGGACTCTAGCATCGGCTTCATCGGAGAAATGGGCGGGCTAGGTCGTCGGCTTCGATGCCGAAGATGATCTACGTCGAGGCAACTCTAGATCGAGCTCCAACTTCACCAAGTCGTGAAACTTGTGAAGAAAACACCCTATACTACTTGGCAAGAGGTAGAGGATGAAGAAATAGGAGGTGGGTTCAGTTTAGAATTAGATTTCTCACTCTTTTACTTAAGATGCCATTAAAGCTAGTAAGCTTTTCTTCTTGTTCAAGAGGAAGAAGATGAAGATAGAATATGATAAGTGTTACTTTAAAATGAAAATAATATCAATACTTATCATATCCTAACCTTGGTTAGGTGTAGAGAAAAGACCATGGTTAGTTTGAATGGTTAGGATTAAACATGAAGACAAAATGGTCACTTTAGTCAAAGCTTCATGAAGCTTCAACAACAAACAAAGAAAGCCACCATTTTCTCTTTTATCTTTTCCAAATAAATAAATAAATAAATAAGTAAGGAAAAGAAAAACCCTAACCATTACATAACCATGGTTTAATCCTTACACATACTCAAGTAAACATGTATCATCAAACATGATACAATCAAGTGTACACAAAAATATATCACATATACAATGTGCACATCAAGTGAGAAAAACCTTTTAAAGTGAACCAATACGAGTTAATGCAAAGTAATATATCAAATATATAATTATACATTAAATCATTAAATCAACACTTGATTCAATGATCGGTCATGTCGCACATAACCGACTAGTATCCAATGTATCGACTTATCGAATCAATCTTCGATTCGATAACTAGGTTATATCGCATACAACCAATCGAAACATTCATCGCGAGAATGAAATACGGTATCACATACACGCATTATTCTCGGTCCCGCACATATCTCATATGCGCTCCTATTTCGTTTCGCTTGAGCCAGAAAACCTCTGTGTAGGACTCTAAAGACTCGTCAATACGCCGGCAGCAGATGATGATCATATCAAGCACCCACAAGCCGCAAGCGGTCTGCTAAACGTAACGGCCACCCGGGTATTGAGCGATCAGAAGATCGACGAGCTAGCCCGCTCACACTCCTGTGAATCCAACCAGTAACACTTATCGTGCAGTCCGGTCTGTTCGTCTGATATGTCGCATATCAAGTCTAGGGGTGGTAAACGTCAGACCCCAATAACCGATAAGTCGTGCCGATGTGAGGCTCATAACGGGTCGAGAAACTACTGGTAACACTTACCGGCAAATCTCTGAACAGCCCTGGTCAGGGACTTCCCTGTTACGGCCAATCGAGCACAGCGCAACATCAACCCCCAATACCGGGAGAGACGAAACCCCTCCTATCGCTCATTGCCTCCATGTGACTCGGGACTGTGCCCAAAAACCACCGTTTTGCACGCCCTCATGGACGTGGTAAGGTGGAGATCAAAGCACGGTGGGAATCACACAAGACTCTATGACGATCTCGGGTCTGCAGACTAACCTGCACAAGTGTCACCTGAGAACTGCCATCTGACGTGAGGTATAATACCATCTGGGAGTTCTCGGCGAGTCCGTCCAGTGTACCCAGTCTCCACTGAGCACCCGTATACTATCTCTGATGTCAAACACCAATGGATATGGGATCATCCATCGCCCATCTCATGGGTCGAGAAGCGTATACGCTAGTCTACACTGGTATATCGATGCCCCATCTCGATACACCCACGACTAGGGACCTTGAAGGATGTACCTATAGACTACCATGTCCCCACTAGTATGATCTGCATCATAGTCCAGGTAGTCAAGTACACATCCTAAGGGCTTTACCAACATGTAACTATAAGACAGTTTAAAGAGACTAGTATACATGTTAAGATAAAGAGCAACCAGATAGCATACTATCATATCGAGCAAGAAAATCATCTCTATATATGTCCAAGCATCCAATATAAAATACATCATCTGTACAATACTGGCCTCTAGGGCATACATACAACTAACACTCCTTCCCGCTCTTTTCTTTCGCACCTTACCCACGTCGTCGTCACGAACCCACAACCCTGCCTCGTCGCCCACGTCGCCTCGCCACTCCCCAACGCGCCCGCGATCACGGAACTGCGCGCTCACCCTTCCCTAACTCCTCTCCCTCACTCTCGTACTCTCCTCCCCCTTCCACACTACCTTCAGCTCGCTCTCCCGTCCACGACCGCGATCGCCCATCGCCGTGGTTCACACGCCAGCGTCGCCTCGTCATTCCTCTCTCTCTTCTCTCTCCAAAACCCAAGCCCCACTTCACTTTTCCCCACCTCGCCTGCACAACTAAGCCTGGAACCGAAGTTTCACCGAGCCTCCCCGGCACACCTCCTCGCCACCGACGAACACCCCGCTGGGCTCCCACGACGACAGCGACGACCAACTCCATCACCATCTTCCTGAGCACCGTGCTGTAACCCTCGCCATCATCCCCTCGCTTGCACCGCACGCCTGCAACCTTCCGCGCCAGAGATCCCTCCCCGTCGGCCAAGTCCATCGCTGACGACCCCTCCGGCGTCCCCCTACTCATCCTCTCTGCTACCAAACCGTCGCCGGCAACTCCAACTGTGCCCCACTAGCAAACCCACCTCAGCACTCCGACACCATCTTCATCGCTACCGGGCTCGCCCTGGGCTCACTGCCGTCGCCACTGCTGGTGCCGTGTCGGGCTTCTCATCGTCGCGGCCTTGACCATCACCTCCCGTTGCCGTCGCCTCCAAGCTCCATCTTCTTCACCAAAGCCTAGCGAAGCTCTAACCTAGCTATTTTACTGCCGTGTCGGGTACAAGTCGCTGTACTAACCGTGCCGTCGCTGCAGGCTGCCGCCATCATCACCTTCATGACTATCAAACGTCTCCAGGCAAGTACCCTACTTGCTGCATGCTATATTATATCCGTTACATTTCATAATGCTATAAATTCCACGTTTACGTTCGTGAAACCTTATATAACATAAGTGTTCGATGCAAGATCTGAATGAAAACCTTCATTTAATTTGACGGAACTTAACTACATATGCTGGACCGTGTAATAATGACCCTTGTGTAGAAATTTCACTGGAAGATACTATTGTTATTGGCTTAAACGAACACCCCCAACTACCCCCGTAAAAACTAGGAATTTTCCCGCACCTGAAAATTGTTAAAATCACTATTAATTGTGAACATATTGAAATTAGGCGTTCGAGGGCTCAAATCGAAGCCGACTCGACGACCGGTAACCTTATGCAAGTTTTTCATTGTTTCTGTACTGATATTATGACGAGAATTGGTTCGGAGAGCGGCTCTGGACTGCAGTCCAGAGCGACTCTGATTATTGTTTTCTGCCCCGTAATGTTTACTACCTTGTTTCCTGAACTCGTATGTTGCGGAACCCTGCATTTTATTGAAGATAGAACTGTTAGCTAAATAAATCAAGTGATTTCACCCCATTTTATCGTCGTTTACTATTTTAACTGCAATTTAAAAGATCGGGACGTATAGCAGTCCCAAACAGAACCAGAACCGATACCCTAGTGTTGAACAGTGCATAACTTCTGACGTAGAGACGCGATTGAGAATCCGTATGGTGAAACCTCATTGATAACCCTAAATTGAATTCAACTGTAGCGTCACTAAATTCTGATCCCAATTGGGATTAAAATGCGTTACGAAACGGATTTCCGATTCTGAAACCGGATTTCCAGTAGGGAACGCTTAAAATGAAATGGCCATATCTAACGATCCTGAAACCCGATTAACGTGAAAACAAATTTGATGGATAGATAATTAAACATACTGCTTACCCCTTTTTATTGTTTCGCTAAATTTTGCACGTAGGATTTATGATAATTTATGCAAGTGGTAGGACACCGACTTATGACTTCTTAATCATGCCTTACATACTGTTTTCTCATCACATCATATATATGTCATTGCATTGGTAACCTAGTGATCATGTGCATTACCCAGTGTTAGGTATTAGTGGTGATTGTGGCAAGTACGGTAGTGTTTGAGTATGAATGGATAAGTGAAAATGACACGTACTTGTACACAATCAGTGGACCCTATTGTTCTATTGCATTGTCGACGTCTGTGGGACGCGTATAAGTGTGACTATAAGTGGTATGGGACACTTATGGGAGCACTTGTATGGGTGTCACAGGTAAGGCACCAGACACTGTCCATTTATCTTGGGTATCAGTCGGGACGTGCTTGATGGGGACCCTGTCTCCAGTTCTCGTGCAGACTTGTCATGGACCGACCGGTATTTGAGGTTATGGTTAGCGTTTGATGTAGACCACGGGGTGTGGGGTAGTTTGAGTGTGAGTTCAAAAGAATCTCGGGAGTCCCATGCCGACATATATATATGGAGATATATGGATATTTACAGGGATATTACATGATTATTACCGTACGTTTTATTTGGGCCTGTGGTCCCTTGCCCTTGGGTCCTACCCTTAGGGGGGATACTCACAAGTGGTTGACTCTCACACTTGGACTGACGATAGGTTTAGTAACGTGTACATTGAGACTTAGAGACTAATAGGGATAGTGACATTGACATGCATTGCTTACTGAGTCGACACACCTGGCGTACTACTTTACTGCTTTACTGTTCACCTGCTCTTTTAGACACCCGCATTGGCTACCTCATGTTCATATCGCTACTATCTTGATTTACTGTTATATATTCATTATTACTGTACGAGTTACCACTTGCACCTATGTATATATTACTATCGCGTCACTCTGACGACCTGAGTATGCATGCTCAGAATGAGAAGTGAATCTAGCTTGGACCAGGACCAGACGCACATCGCGGACATCTTGATCAGCTATCCAGAGCTATACTCTTTTGATCTCCATCAGGTTAGTTCCTTGTATCTGTTTTGTCTCAGTTACTGTATTTCTCATTACCTGTGCGTTATTTACTGATTACCACGTAAAGCTAGAAGCCGAAGTGTGACTGTGACAGGATATTCTCTTGACCGTAGGAGCATGGCTGGCCTTGTCAACCCCTCGTATTCCGTATTTTGGGAAGCGGGGCGTAACATGGTTTTGTTGGTATCAGAGCCAGGTTTTGCTATGATTGGGATTGCAGTTTCCGAGTAATGCTTGACAATTTAAGTCGCTCTTTCGGCCCAGATTGTAAACTGTTATCTTTGACTTGAATCTTTATTATTCGTCATGCCATATTTTGACTCCATCCGTTAGAGTTTTGGGTGACTTAGTAGAGTTACGTGGTTGTAATTATGAACTGTAGCATAGCTACAATACTGTACTCTATTGGGTAACTTGGAGTTCTACATTTGTTTTCTGCTCGATCGAGTTTCACCTCACCTGATATTCTTGTTTCATTGTCAATTTTATATCTTGTTCTGATTTTTCCCCTGTATCTTATGCCGTCCTAAAATTGTTGTTTCAGGATCATGTCTCCCAACGACTCTTCCTCTTTCTCCACTCCCCAGAATCAGACCGTAGAGATTCTGAATGCACTGCAAAGTCTGAAGGAAGCCCAGGAGCGAACAAACGACCTGTTAGCTGAAGGACTAAGAAGGCAGATGACTCAGGCACCAGCGGAAGCCTCCAATCGTAAATGGATCCCTGTTAGACGAGGAAAAGAGGTGAAGATGAAGCGCCCACTTGTTCCCCCGCGACAGAAGCAGCAGAAGACCCAATGTTGTGGGTACTGCAAGAGGCCAGGACATCTTCAGAGGGATTGTCGCCGCGCCCAAGGGAAATGCCTGGTCTGCGGATCCAGCGAACACTTTGTCAATGGTTGCCCTAAAAGGAAGGAGCTACAAGGAGGCGGTTCGTCCACACTCTCCACTTCGGCGAAGTGATGGTTATTTCGTAGTTCGAGCTTCGAGGATAGTGCGGACCCCGCGCAGGATTCTACTCGCGAGACAGGAATGTGGCAGTCCAGAAATCAAAGAAGAATTATCACGTTTTCCTACTTTCAATAAGGATGTTGTCACTCTTTTGTAAATATTTCCTTTCGTTTGAAATCTTGTATCCGTCGAACTTTTAGCTGAATGCAATAAAGCTCTGAGTTGTGATGTATGTACCGTTCTCTTGCTTCTCACTTTATTCTATACTATTCATTGTATCAGCATTTTTACATTTTAATTTTTCCGTCCTTTCCTCCAGCATATCCTCCCTGTGCCACCGTATCCTTGGATATCTTCTTAATGTGTCCCACTTCCTAATCATGACTCTCTCTTTTCAGGTCATGGCCCACTTTGGAGAAGCGTCGCCCCTAGATCAAGGACACACGGTCGTGCGTTTTCTTGGACTGCATGCTGGTGAGTTCAGATGGCGAGATCAACGGTCCACAGGTTATTTTCGAGAACAACGATTCCGAAGGTGAGGGATTCGTAGCCCCAGAAGTTAACTTGATCAGCGACTCGAACAACTAAGAGGAGGACCTCGGAGAAGACCCATTAGAGGAAGATTCCGAGAAGGACCCGATAGAAGAAAATCCAGAAGGGGAAAACCTTGGGGAGAATCCAGAAGGAGAGAATCACATGGAAACAGACCTCGATGAAGAAGCTCCAGGCGAGACAGAAGGACCAGAAGAACAAGACCCCGCGGCAGAAGAACCGATCCCTGCGAGGCGATATGGGATGGGCGTCCCTATCTGAGCGCGCGAACTTACCGTAACCTGCTGGACCTCCACAACCGCGACTGACATGCTTTTTTCTCCTCTAGCCAAATAAAATCTATATATAGTTTAGGGCTATCTTTTATTCGCAGTGGATGCCTTGTTCGGACTTTTCTGAAATGAAATAAATTGTTGAGTTCGCTAATCTTTTGAATTTTTTTTGTTCACACGATGCTTGACTGTTTCCCCTATACATTTATTTTTCCTCCTGAGATCTCTGACTGTCCACCCCTGCACTTTGTGCTGTTTTGACCTTCGCTGAGATTAAAAAGTACCGCACCTCGATCTTTTGAATGGGCCACCCTTCATCCTTCGTATGTGCCTCGTTTGAGACCTTTCTGGAGGAGAAATTGATAGTGGAATTTCCGAGTTCGCTAACCCTTAGAACTTTTGATTCACATGATGTATCGACCGTTTTCCTTCCCATATATCCCTTCCCCTCCTATGATTCTTTGCTGCTCACCCGTACACCCTGGACTGACCCGACCCCAATCTCTTCGACCTTCAGTCTACAGCTATCACACTCTGACCTTTTGAGGGAGCCATATTCCATCGTAATCCCTACCCGGGCTAGCTCAATACATCTTTGTGCCATTTCCTATTACCCTAACTATATTTAGGGACAACGTTATTCGGAAATTTAGTTTTCATTATTCTGTATTTATCGAAAAGTGCGCGTTATTGACTACTTCCGTTTTATGCATTTTAAGTACACTACTATTCTTCCTATTTTTCGGTAGCGCGGCCATATATTGCGCATATTATTTTGCGCTATGTTTCTTATCTTCACCATGCGGTTTTCTAAGTTATGTTAAAATTGTTTGATTGATACGTTATTTTAAAATGTTTTAACCTATCGACGAATCCTGCACTATTTTATTATTGCTACTTTATTTTCCCGGGTATTGTGCTTATAGTTACTATTATAAATGGTTATGCTTTGTACTTATTATTTTAGCTGCGCTACTTTTGATATGCGAGGTGTGCACATGTTTAGGATTTCGATTTTATCTAGCACGTCTCGAATATTATTACTCGTTATTGCTATTCTATTTTTGTACATATAGGTTACTCTTATAGTTGTTTATGCCTTATACTTATTAAGACCTATCCTTTTAGTTGTGTTATTCTTACATATATAGGCCTTCAAAATTTTATCCACCTGTTTTAAGTAAATCACTATGTGTTAGTGTTCGATGTGGTAGTTTTTCGCTTATTGTGTTATAAGTTATTGTTCATTTTAAATTTCGAGGACGAAATTTTTCTAAGGGTGGTATGATGTAATACCCAGCCCCTTTTGTATACCAATACCCGTATTTTTGTAACTCTTAAAAGTTATTTATTTTATAATTATTAATTTTTACAATTTTAAAACCCTAACCACACTTCCACCTTCCCCTTCATTACTTTTCCTTTCCTTTTACTTTTCTTTCTTTGTAGCCAGGCCATCTCCTTTCCCCAAATCCTTTTTCCCCATTTCTATTTTCCCAAGTCCCCGATTACTTCCCCATTTGTCCTCGTGATTTTGTAGGTTTTTGGTTGCTCAAGTTTTACTAATTGTTTTTCCAAAACCAATTAAAATCAAAACAAAACAAATTAATTTCCCTTTTAAAATAAACTCAACCCAACTCCATTTCTTTCTTCTTTTAAATTAATTTTCCCGGCCCAAGTCCCCTCTCAGCCACACTTTCTTTTCCGGCCCATGAAAAAAAATAAAAAGGATTTTTAATTAACCCTTAATTCCCAGCCCAGCTTTTCAGCCCGCTCCCCTATTTCTTTTCTCAATCTTTCTTTCTCGGCCCGGCCTTTCACCTCCCAAGCCCGTGCCCCTCCGACCCAACCCGACCCGACTACAACTCTCTCTCCCCCCACTCTCCTTCTCCTTCCCGCTCTTTTCTTTCGCACCTTACCCACATCGTCGTCACGAACCCACATCCCCGCCTCGTCACCCACGTCGCCTCGCCACTCCCCAACGCGCCCGCGATCACGGAACTGCGCGCTCACCCTTCCCTAACTCCTCTCCCTCACTCTCGTACTCTCCTCCCCCTTCCACACTACCTTCAGCTCGCTCTCCCGTCTACGACCGCGATCGCCCATCGCCGTGGTTCACACGCTAGCGTCGCCTCGTCATTCCTCTCTCTCTTCTCTCTCCAAAACCCAAGCCCCACTTCACTTTTCCCCACCTCGCCTGCACAACTAAGCCTGGAACCGAAGTTTCACCGAGCCTCCCCGGCACACCTCCTCGCCACCGACGAACACCCCGCTGGGCTCCCACGACGACAGCGACGACCAACTCCATCACCATCTTCCTGAGCACCGTGCTGTAACCTTCGCCATCATCCCCTCGCTTGCACCGCACGCCTGCAACCTTCCGCGCCAGAGCTCCCTCCCCGTCGGCCAAGTCCATCGCCGACGACCCCTCCGGCGTCCCCCTACTCATCCTCTCTGCCACCAAACCGTCGCCGGTAACTCCAACTGTGCCCCACTAGCAAACCCACCTCAGCACCCCGACACCATCTTCATCGCTACCGGGCTCGCCCTGGGCTCGCTGTAAGTCCACGTTGCCGACCCCGGTTCTTGCGGGGAGGCGGAAACGGTATAAAAATCAAATTTTTAGCGCACTAGGCAACATGGACTAACAAAAGTCGGGATCTTTTCTAAACAAAACTAGCTACCAAGCTAAAGAGAGTTAGATACTCGGAAAAGGTGTTATACCTGACTTGAACTCCTTCTTCTTGAAACCTTTGTAGAGGTTGGATGGTGCTTTCTTCGTCGACTTCTTTCGTCTAAAATGGATCCACCTGAGGGTTCAACCTTGGGCTCCTTTCTCGAACTTTGAGAGAACTAAGGTCTTTGGCTTGCTAGACCTTCAACCCTAGAGTGAGTAGAGAGTGGTTTAGGGTATTTTTATCTCAAGGAGAGGTTTCTCAACACATGAGAATGAATCTCCTTGAACTAGAGGAGGAGGAGGAAGAAGAGAGGAGAGAGAGTGAATATGATAGAATGAAATGGTTTTTTACAACCATAACCAAATATAAGTGATTTATCAAAAATAATATTAATCAAAAATGAAAAGGTGATGGTTAGTTTGAATAGACCATTATCATATCACCATAAATGATTTTGCAAAGATCAAAGAGCATCTAAAAAGCTAATGATGATGGTCAAAGTTTCAAACCTAGTCAACTAGTCAACCTTGGTCAACAAGTCAACAAGCCCAACCATGACACAATTTCATTTAATTAATATTATTAATTGATATATCACAAGATCATTAGGGTTTGGAAAAAGACGACTGTCAACTGTGCATACACACCCGTTCCAAAACCCCAATGAAAAAACTCTTCCTCCGCCTCAATCAACTGTGCACACACACCCGCGTTCATGTTCCGAGGAACACGAACACAAAGAGATAAAACCAATCCCAAATCATATACTAGGATCCGGCTTAAACCAAAGCCCGCTAGTATAAGCTGTCCGGACAACAAACGTGCACAAGTGCGCGGATGTGAACGAACCCTGTCGCAAAACCATGCGACCTCTACTCATTTTGCCCAAAGGCGAATAGCCCTTTGTGTGGGACTCTAAAGACTTGACACTATGCTGGCAGTGGGTTTAACCACAGACCGCAAGCGGCACTAGCTGTACGTAACGGTCCCCAGGTAGATGCCGATAAGAAGACTGACGAGGTGAACCCCATCTGAACTCCTACTGAGCCTGAATGTGACAGTCTCCGTACAGTCCGGTCTGTTCGTCTGATACATCGCATGGCGGGCCTAGGGGGGCGGTAAACGTCAGTCCCCTAATAGCGGTACAAGTCGTGTCGGAGTGAAGCCCAGAACACCCTGAGATAACACTGGAAACCTACCAGTATATCTCGCTTGCCTTGGCCAGGGACTACTCGTGTAATGGCTCTCCTAGACACAGCGCGATGTCAACCCCCAATACCGGGAGAGACGAATCCTGTCTAACCGTCACTGCCTCCAAGTGCTTCGGGACTGCACCCAACTACTACCTGTTTGCACGACTCTTTTGAGCCATGGTAGGGTAGTAGTCAAAGTACAGTGGGAACACACTTGAGGCGAAGTGACAGTGTCAAGTCAGCGGACTAAGCTGTACTCATGTCGCGGTGGGGCCGGCGTCGAGGTCACGAGGAAGCTAGGGTTAGGGTTCGGGGTTCTCGCGAGATGAGGAGGAGACGAGGGCTGCGTAAAATATATATATAGGGAGAGGGAGAAATGAATAGAGAGAGATAGAGGAAGAGAGATTGTAGAGATAGAGAGAGAAGGAGATTTGAGAGAGAGATAGAGAGAGGCGGAGAGAGAGAGAGATAGGAGAGGGGCCCACGAGGGAGTTAATTCCCTCGTGATTGGCTGAAGATATAAAAGGAAAAAAAATTTAAAAGATTTAAAATGTTAGAACAGTAACAGAAAATATTATCGTATATATAAATTAGTTTCCCAATATTTAATTAAATGGGCCTTTTTGGCGCTAAATGAAACATTTCCAAATCGCGCCCGGGTTGCGCCCAAAAGTTCCAAATTCAAATTATAGGATTTTAAGCGAGTTCCAAATGTTGAAAAGAGGTGTTTAATGATTAAAATGCATGCCCCCAAGTCGGACACTTGTACGCGTGCGTAGACGTCCAAACTTGCCCGTTTCACCGAACGGGACGAAATCTCGACACGCGGACGCTACCACGCGACTAGTGGTGACGAGTAGGCTAACATGGATATTTTTAATTTCATTTTAGGTGTTAAAATTTGTTATGTGCCAAAAATGACTTAGCCGGTTAAAATTTAGCAAAAAGCACCAAATAATCAGGATAATTGGAATGAGCAATATATAACACTCAACTAACAAAAGAAATAGTATTATTGGGCTCGGGTGTTACATCATACCCAACTACAAAAGAATTTCGTCCTCGAAATTCCCAAGAATACAAGATAGCTAACTACGGGAAAAGGTGAGGAAATTTCTGCCGGATCTCGTCTTCTCGCTCCCAAGTGGATTCTCCATGCGATCGATTACCCCAAGAAACTAGCACAAGAGGGATAACCTTGTTCTTAAGAACCTTTTCTCTTCGATCCTTGATTTCGACTGGTCGCTCCTCAAAGGTTAGGTCCTCCCGTACAGTCAACTCTGAATGATCCAAGACATGAGTCTCATCACAAACATACCTTCGTAGTTGAGACACATGAAACACATCGTGCACTCCTGCCAATGACTGTGGTAACGCCAAACGGTACGCTACCTCTCCAACACGCTCCACTATCTCGAAGGGTCCAACGAATCGAGGACTAAGCTTTCCCCGACTTCCAAAGCGAATCACCCCTCTAGTCGGTGATATCTTCAGGAATACCAAATCACCCACAGCGAACTCTAGAGGTCTTCTTGACGTGTCGGCCCAACTTTTCTGTCTGTCTTGAGCTGCCTTCATATGCTTCCTGATTGTATTCACCTTCTCGACTGTCTGTACCACCAAATCTGGTCCTAGTAACCTTCGTTCACCAACATCATCCCAACAAACCGGTGAACGGCACTTACGACCATACAATGGTTCAAACGGAGCCATCTGAATAGTCGCTTGGAAACTATTATTGTACGAAAACTCCACCAGGTGTAGATGATCCTCCCAAGAACCTTTGAAGTCCAACATGCAAGCCCTCAACATATCTTCAAGGGTCTGGATCGTCCTCTCCGATTGTCCATCAGTCTGAGGATGATAAGCTGTGCTAAACTTCAATCGAGTCCCCAAACTTTCTTGTAAACTCCTCTAAAAGTGCGACAAGAACCGAGTGTCCCGATCTGACACGATGCTTACCGGTACTCCATGCAATCTCACAATCTCCTGCATGTACCGCTCTGCCAAAGTCTCTGTCGATTGACCAACCCGAAAAGGAATAAAGTGAGCTGACTTGGTCAACCGATCGACAATCACCCATACTGCATTGTTGCCCTTTGGACTCCGCGGTAAAGCCGTCACGAAATCCATGGTTATATGTTCCCACTTCCACTGAGGAATCGGAAGTGGTTGCAATAAACCAGCAACCCTTTGGTGTTCAGCCTTGACTTGCTGACACACCAAGCACTTAGCCACGAAGCGAGCAATCTCCCATTTCATACCTTCCCACCAGAAGTGCTGTCGAATATCTCGGTACATCTTTGTCCCTCCTGGATGTACAGAGTAAGCTGAACTGTGTGCCTCCTTCATAAGCTCTTCACGCACATCCCCTTTTGGCACACACACACGGCTACCATATCTCAACGAACCGTCTTCATGGATCAGTAAATCGGTTCGTAGTCCGGCTTCAACCTGCTCTCGAAACTTTTGCAGCCTAGGATCCTGCGATTGCGCCACTTTAATCTTCTCAACTAAGGACGACTGTACTTGCAACTGCATCAACTGTCCCGTAGCATGTGGTAGCACAACCTCCAAGTCAAATCTCCGAAAATCCGCAATGATCTCCCTCTGTGCAGTCAATATCTTAATTGCTGGTAACCGACTTAGCGCATCTGGCACGACGTTAACTTTTCCCGGATGGTACTTGAGGTCAAGGTCGTAGTCGGCCATCAGTTCCAACCATCTGCGTTGCCTCATGTTCAACTCCTTCTGAGTGAATACATACTTCAAACTCTTGTGATCTGTAAAGACTTCGACTTTCTCGCCCAAAAGGTAGTGTCTCCAAATTTTCAGGGCGAAGATCACGGCTGCAAGCTCCAAGTCATGAGTCGGATAATTCTTCTCATGAGTCTTCAGTTGTCTCGATGCGTAAGCGACGACTTTCCCATTCTGCATCAGAACACATCCCAATCCTTTTCCGGATGCGTCGCTGTGAATCACCAGTCCTCCTGAATTGTCTGGTACGGTCAGGATCGGGACGGTTATCAACTTTTGCTTCAACGTCTCGAAGGCCAATGCACATCCATCCGTCCAAACAAACGGTACCTCCTTGCGCGTGAGCTTGGTTAACGGCTCAGCTACACGAGCGAAGTTCTCCACAAATCTTCTGTAGTATCCGGCGAGTCCAAGAAAACTTCTTATCTCCGCAACATTCTTTGGAATAGGCCAATCTCGAACTGCTGCAATCTTTTCGGGATCGACGGCGATTCCATTGCCCGACACGACATGCCACAGAAACTTCACTTCTTCCAACCAGAATTCGCACTTACTCATTTTCGCGAATAATTTCTCCTGTCTCAGCGTCTGCAGTGCGATCTTTAAATGTTCAGCATGCTCCTCCGGACTCTTCGAGTATACCAGAATATCGTCAATGAATACCACAATAAACTGGTCCAGGTATGGTGAAAAGACCTTGTTCATCAAATCCATGAATATTGCCGGCGCATTCGTCACTCCGAAGGGCATCACTAGATACTCGAAATGTCCATATCGAGTTCGAAACGCCGTCTTGCAAATGTCTTCTGCTTTTACTCGGACCTGATGATATCCTGATCGCAAATCCAGTTTCGAGAATACCCTCGCGCCACTAAGCTGCTCAAAAAGTTCTCCAATGCGAGGGATCGGGTACTTGTTCTTAATAGTCACTCGATTCAATTCTCGATAATCAATGCACATCCTTCTCGTGCCATCCTTCTTCTTTACTAAAAGAACTGGAGCTCCCCAAGGCGAGTTGCTGCTTCGAATCCAACCTTTCTCGAGTAATTCACCAACTTGTTTCTTAACTTCTTCCAACTCCACCGGTGCCATCGGATAATAAGATTTTGATACTGGCGCTGCACCAGGAATAAGGTCAATCGCAAACTCCACATCTCGCTTCGGCGGTAAGCCCGAAATATCTGTAAATACATCCATAAAGTCGCGAACAACTGCCGGCTCTTCATTACTATCCACTACCATTGCTGCAAGAACACTGTTTGTCGGCCTAGCCCTAAACTCGACTGGCCCGACAGAACTGCTTCCTCCAATGAAAGTAAACTCAGGGTGTCCGGGAATCTGGAAAATTACCTTCCTTGCCCTACAGTCAATGTGGGCGTGGAAAGTGCCAAGAAAATCCATTCCCAAGACTGCTTCATAACTGCCCGTATCTATCACCAAGAAATCTGCAAAAAGCTCTCGTCCGCAAACAACAACTGTACAATCTCTACATTCCTTACTAGCTATGATTTTCCCATTCCCAGTGTGTATGTCCCAGAAACTAGACAGGGTCGTACAGGTAATCGAGTGTGTAGTTATAAATTTGGATGACATAAAACAGTGGGATGCTCCGGAATCAAATAATGCTAATGCAGGAAAACTATGAACGAGCAAAGTACCTGAAACCACTTCTCCTGATGCCTTGGCTTCCTCAGCTGTCAACGTGAAAGCTCGAGCCTGCTTTGGTCCTTGAGTCAGCTGTTTCTGCCCTTGGAACGGTCTCTGCGGAGGCTTCTGTATATCATCTCTCGTGCGAAGCTTCGACGGACAGGCACCAACTGCGTGATCGGCTGCCCCACAAACCAGACAAAGTCCCAGTCTTCTTCTACAATCCTTATGCACGTGCCCAGGTAAGTGGCAGTAGGCACAGGTCACGCTCTTCCTTTGGTCAACGATCACAGGCTTCTTCATGGGTGCTACGCCTCGACGGTCCACTGGAATACCTCTGCGCCCATGATCTCGGTTAGGTACAAATGCAGGCTTCCTAGCCGCAACTGCTGTCTGGTGAAGGTTCCCTTTCGATCCTGATAAACTCTGCTGCTCTCTGGCTGCCGTAAGAACCTGCGAGAAAGTGGTCAAACCCAGGGAGACAATCTGCCTCTGGATTTCCACATCCAAACTGCGCAAGAACCTTCGCGCCCTGTCTGCCTCCTTGGCGACTAAGGGTCCAGCGAAACGGCTGAGTCTCGTCCATTCCGCTGCATGTACATCCACAGCTGCTCCATTTTGTCTCAGCCCAATAAACTTCTCTTCCATTTCCTCCCGTGCAGTCCGCGGGAAGAACTTCTCCAAGAAACTTTTAGAGAAATCCGCCCAACTAATTGGCTTGGACAAGCGGGTCTCCTCCACAAGCCACCACTCTCGGGCGTAATCCACCAGCTGAATGCGTACCACATCAACTCTCTTGTCTTCTGGGATCTGTGCCGCAATCAGTAAATTCTCCGTGTCCACTAGCCACTGCTCGGCTGACAACGGCTCCTCCAAACCAGTGAAAGTAGTAGGACCCAATCGTCTGAAATCTGCCACGGTCCCTACTCGGTCAACTGGCTTCGCTACAGCGGTGTTTACAGACTGCTGAATAGCCTGCAAACCCTCCTGAAATGAATCTGCTTGCTGCTGGATCAGCTCAGTTTGCCTCTTCTGATTTTCCAACATCCCACGTATCACTCCTAACATGGCGGCTTCATCCACACGCCTCTGATACGTCTTGAGATTCTTATCTGCCATGGTCCTGAAATCAAAACAAACGACATTAGCATGATGATAGATTCAATATATAAATCAAGGCTAAAACTCCAAGATACTTAAATAGAGTACGGCATTGTAGCTATGCCGCGGTATCATAGCCGCAATTACTTAACTCCACCCAAGTCGCCTAAGTCCTAGAGATAACAAGAAATTAGGTTTTCGAGTTGACAATACAAAGTAAGTTTGCATGTCGACATGATCCGGAAGAATGATTCAAGGATGGTAAAACGGTCAAGGTGGCAGGACATGTTTCCTAAACACGGGTATTCTGATTCGTGTATTGGGTACAATACCCAACTACAAAAGAATCAACCCGACTAACCTATGTCTCTGATACCAAAAGAACCATGTCACGCCCCGCTTCCCAGAGTACGCAAGGTTGGGCACGTGACATAGCCAACCATGCTACCTGTGGGTAGGAAATATCCATCCACAGTCGCATTACGGTTGTAGAGATATCAAGAACAAAAATAATAAATTAATCTAAGACATGTCCAAATCCATAATAACAAGAAATAATAAACAATGAGTGCGGAAGCGAAAGATCCAATACAATAAATAAACAGTACGTCCCATAATGCGGGCTCACATATGAAATGAAATGAAAATAAATAAACTAAACCTTAAGGAACTCACAGTTCAGCCTGCTGGCTGAAGTACTCCTGCTCGGTCGTCGATAGTGGTAAGGAATCTGGGCCATGCAAAACCCAGACGTCAGCGCGTCATGTTAACCAAATAATATAATATAAACATGGTAATAAGCAATGCAGGTATGAACATGAATAAAGCAGTACTAAGAAATAACAGAGCAGGGTAATGTGCAGTGGTGACTAAACTGTCCTATCAGGTTTCTACTCTATAGTCTTTGAAATCAATTGATGAATCGTCGATGTAACTCAATAGTATCCCGTGCGTGCTCGGGACCACGGTCAAGGTCCTCGGGGCTGAATCCGAGACGTGCCGCTAAGCAGTAATAGGTAGTAGGATGGATGAGTGATGTCAGCATCATCACTCCCGGACTGGCCAAGCCCGTAAGACTGATCAGAACAAGTATCGAACTGTTGAGTTACAAGTCGGTTTCACCTTTGATTTCCCCATACCCCCAAGTTATGTATGTCAGGTCAGGTATTCAGTAGTCCAGGATTAATGTCAACACAAGATCCGGTAAAAGCGGGTCTGTCTGGATAGACAGCAGGAATGGTCCAAAAGGACCCCAAATCAGGTTTGTAGTCCAATAGGTTGAGTCGGTATGTATATGGTGTCATGTCCGGTGTATCAGTACATGTGTCAGGTGTATCAAGATCGGGTCAGTATATGATGCAATCAAATGTATGCTGATAACAGGTATAGTAACGAATAAGGAACAACAGCAGGAATAGTAAATAACAATATTATTCCATGTAAACACAGTGATGCTTTGTATTCTCTTATTAACAGGTTCGAGCACCCTTGGGGTGCAATAATCACAGTGTAGCGCAATATTAATAACAGTAGGCAATAAAGATATAAGTGTGCGACTATTAACCTCTAAATAGTAAAATGATTAGCAGGTAGTTGTTATAAAGGTTAGGTGGCAAAATACGATTTAGGTGGCAGTATTATAATATACATCATATTTCATCCAATGAGATAAGTAGCAATACTAGTTAATATAGCAAGTTTGTGAGTCAAGCATTTAATTAGTTTAACGTAGCATGTAGCAAGAAATCTTGCCTCGACGGTTTCGCAAACCGGAAAGCACGGATGCAAAGTCGGCAGAAAACACGAGACGGGTGCACGGGCCACGGATCGAGTCCCAACAGCGAACAACGGGACCACACGGACCAGGGTACTTCGCTGGAGTGTCGGGTCCAAATGACGGCACGGCCGGATTCCGGCAAAAGTCATCGGCAACGAAGTTAGCAACACGATAAACGTACTAAGATCAGCGGGGGGAGATTTCGCACAAAAGGAAAGATAAGGGATGCTTACAGGGAGACACCAGGGGGCAACCACGCGGGCTCGACGGCGCTGGAACGCCGGCGAGGCAGCGACGGCGGCTGCGAAGGTTGGACAGCCTCGGGGTTTGCTGGAGAGGGCGGTGCGACGAGTAGAGGAGGGTGGTGGTCGGCTCTGGTGATCGAGGGGGAAAGGAGGTGGTCGGAGGTGGCGCGGGTGACGTCGACGAGGGTCGACGGCGCGTTTCCGGCGAATTGCAGAGGGTGGTAGGGTTGTGGTTATGGGTTCTGTGGTCCGGCGAGGGGAGGAGGAAGGCGACGACGAGGTCGGGACGAGGAGGAAGAGAGGGAGTCTCAGGCGTCGTTGGTGACGGGAGGCGGCGTCGACGGCGAGATCTGCGGCCGGTGTGGCGTCGGGGATGGGTGCAGGCGCGGAAAAGAACGGAGGAAGGAGGTTGGAGGGTGCGGCTAGGCTGAGGAGGTGTTGACGGCGACGGCGAGGTCGCGGTGGGGCCGGCGGCGAGGTCACGAGGAGGCTAGGGTTAGGGTTCGGGGTTCTCGCGAGATGAGGAGGAGACGAGGGCTGCGTAAAATATATATATAGGGAGAGAGAGAAAGGATTAGAGAGAGATAGAGGAAGAGAGATTGTAGAGATAGAGAGAGAAGGAGATTTGAGAGAGAGATAGAGAGAGGCGGAGAGAGAGAGATAGGAGAGGGGCCCACGAGGGAGTTAATTCCCTCGTGATTGGCTGAAGATATAAAAGGAAAAAAAATTTAAAAGATTTAAAACGTTAGAACAGTAACAGAAAATATTATCGTATATATAAATTAGTTTCCCAATATTTAATTAAATGGGCCTTTTTGGCGCTAAATGAAACATTTCCAAATCGCGCCCGGGTTGCGCCCAAAAGTTCCAAATTCAAATTATAGGATTTTAAGCGAGTTCCAAATGTTGAAAAGAGGTGTTTAATGATTAAAATGCATGCCCCCCAAGTCGGACACTTGTACGCGTGCGTAGACGTCCAAACTTGCCCGTTTCACCGAACGGGACGAAATCTCGACACGCGGACGCTACCACGCGACTAGTGGTGATGAGTAGGCTAACATGGATATTTTTAATTTCATTTTAGGTGTTAAAATTTGTTATGTGCCAAAAATGACTTAGCCGGTTAAAATTTAGCAAAAAGCACCAAACAATCAGGATAATTGGAATGAGCAATATATAACACTCAACTAGCAAAAGAAATAGTATTATTGGGCTCGGGTGTTACAATATATGTATGGAGTTAAACTCCTGGGATGCTTTGAAGCTGATGAAGGGGGTTCTTCTTCTTCCTTCTGTTGTTTGGCCGGATCTTGAAGATCAAGAAGTAGGAGATTTTAAAAATCACTCCTTTTTGAGATCTGATGGGAGATCTATGTTTCCCTTTATGGGTTTTGTGGTGGAAAACTACTTAGTTTTGGAAAATAAAGAGTAAAACTCTTGATTTAATTCAAAAGAATTGAGAAGGTTTAGAACCTTGGAGAAGGAGCAGGAGGCACAAAGAACCCTAGTTTTTGGGGGAATGAAAAAGTCTATATTTTTATTCATCATCATGTTGCCTTATATAAGCTTACATATTTACATATAGCCCCTTGGACTTTACAAAAATAGCATTTTAGCCATCCCATGGCTCATGTGCCATTTCATTTTGCACATAAGCCATGGGCTTACAAAAATTTGGCTTTATACCGATTTTGCATACATTCATGCACAAAAATTACATAAAAATTATTTGTTACATGATTTTTGTTGTTGGCATGGGGAGGCTGGCCGCGAGCTCGACTTGGGCATGGGCCCGCTTGACCTGGGCTTGGGCCCACCTAGCTTGGGGTTGACCTTGACTTTGACTCGGTCAACCGGAGTGTAAATTTTTACCCCAACAAATTGCCCCCCATCAATAAATGCACACAGCATATGTGAGTCATGTGCATGAAATTGATGGATCTTCCTTTGCATGGAGGCGACTTGCTTTGGTTCCCACTTTTTGGGATGCACTGCCCTTTTTACGATATAGACGGTCGGCGCTTAACGCGTCTCCGAGACGGAGTGTCCGTGGTAGACGTTTCCCTGGCCCGGAGCGATCAGGTTCCTGCTTTGTAGGAAGTCTGCACTGCCTTTTTTGCGACATGGACGGTAGACGCTCTGATCCGGAGCGATTTGGTAGACGTGTCCCCGGCACGGAGTGTCGCTGTTGGACGTTTCCCTGATGTGGAGTGTCTTTATTGGACGTTTCCCCGATGCAGAGTGTCGCTGGTTGACGTGTCCCCGCGACGGAGTGTCTGTTGTCGATGTGCCCCCGGCACGGAGTGTCTGCTTGACGTTTTCCCGAGGCGGAGTATCGGCTGGTTGACGTTTCCCTGATGCGGAGTGTCTGTGTTGGACGTTTCCCAGATGCAGAGTGTCGCTGGTTGACGTGTCCCCGGCACGGAGTGTCGCTGATCGAATTTTCCCCGGCGCGGAGTGTCGGGTTGATTTTCCCCGGCACGGAGTGTCGCTGATCGACTTTTCCCCGGCGCGGAGTGTCGGGTTGACTTTTCCCTGGTACGGAGTGTCGCTGATCGACTTTTCCCCGGCGCGGAGTGTCGGGTTGACTCTTCCCCGGCACGGAGTGTCGCTGATCGACTTTTTCCCGGCGCGGAGTGTCGGGTTGACTCTTCCCCGGCACGGAGTGTCGCTGATCGACTTTTCCCTGGCGCGGAGTCTCGGTGGTTGAGTTTTTCCCGGCGCGGAGTGTCGCTGATGGACTTTTCCCCGGCGCGGAGTGTCGGGTTGACTTTTCCCCGGCGCGGAGTGTCGCTGATCGACTTTTCCCCGGCGCGGAGTGTCGGGTTGACTTTTCCCCGGCACGGAGTGTCGCTGATCGAATTTTCCCCGGCGCGGAGTGTCGGTGGTTGATTTTTCCCCGGCACGGAGTGTCGCTGATGGACTTTTCCCCGGCGCGGAGTGTCGGGTTGACTATTTTCCGGCACGGAGTGTCGCTGATCGACTTTTCCCCGGCTCGGAGTGTCGCGGGTTGACTTTTCCCCGGCACGGAGTGTCGCTGATCGACTTTTCCCCGGCGCGGAGTGTCGGGTTGACTTTTTCCCGGCGCGGAGTGTCGCGGATCGACTTTTCCCCGGCTCGGAGTGTCGCGGGTTGACTTTTCCCCGGCACGGAGTGTCGCTGATCGACTTTTCCCCGGCTCGGAGTGTCGGGTTGACTTTTCCCCGGCGCGGAGTGTCGCTGATCGACTTTTCCCCGGCTCGGAGTGTCGGGTTGACTTTTCCCCGGCACGGAGTGTCGCTGATCGACTTTTCCCCGGCACGGAGTGTCGGGTTGACTTTTTCCCGGCACGGAGTGTCGCTGATCGACTTTTCCCCGGCGCGGAGTGTCGTGGGTTGACTTTTCCCCGGCACGGAGTGTCGCTGATCGACTTTTCCCCGGCGCGGAGTGTCGGTGGTTGACTTGATTCCGAGACGAAGCATAATTTCGACAGGGAAGGCAGGTACACCGAGGCGAAGCATCATTTCGACACGGGGTGCATTCTGAGACGAAGCATAATTCCGACGCAGAGCTTGCTGGTTTGATTTGATTTGGGTTGACATCAGCATCGCTACACTGGAATATGGTACCAGGAGCGAATCATCATTTGTCATGAGAGGATGTGGGAATTGTTTTTCTGTCGGCATTTGCATTGCTGCACTGGAATAATGCCAGGAGCAACTCATCATTTGCCCTTAGAGGATTTGGGAATTGGTTTTTTTTTTGGCATCTGCATTGCTGCACTGGAATAATGCCAGGAGCAACTCATCATTTGCCCCGAGAGGATTTGGGAATTGGTTTTTTTGTTTGGCATCTGCATTGCTGCACTGGAATAATGCCAGGAGCAACTTATCATTTGCCCCGAGAGGATTTGGGAATTGGTTTTTTGTTTGGCATCTGCATTGCTGCACTGGAATAATGCCAGGAGCAACTCATCATTTGCCCCGAGAGGATTTGGGAATTGGTTTTTTGTTTGGCATCTGCATTGCTGCACTGGAATAATGCCAGGAGCAACTCATCATTTGCCCCGAGAGGATTTGGGAATTGGGGTTTTTGTTTGGCATCTGCATTGCTGCACTGGAATAATGCCAGGAGCAACTCATCATTTGCCCCGAGAGGATTTAGGAATTGGTTTTTTGTTTGGCATCTGCATTGCTGCACTGGAATAATGCCAGGAGCAACTCATCATTTGCCCCGAGAGGATTTGGGGATTTTTTTTTGTCGGCATCTGCATTGCTGCACTGGAATGATGCCAGGAGCAACTCATCATTTGCCCCGGGAGGATTTGGGAATTGGTGGCTTAGGAGACAGGTTTAGGTCCCTATCACCTAAAGCTTATCAATTTTATGGGCCGTGACGGTCCCATAAAAGCATTTTCTCCCTACGGGTCGTAAGGATCCCGTAGGCGTATTTTCTCCCTAGGAGTCGTGAGGACTCCTAAGTGTGTGGCTCCTTTGTGAGTCGTAGGGATCTCACGAGGGAATTTTCTCCTCACAAAGTCGAGAGGACTTTGCGAGTGCATTTCATCTCTTTTTCACGAGTTTGCGCCCTTTCAGGTTTTCACAAACTCGCCGGCAGTCCTGCTGTTTTTACTCACGGAGCCCTTTCGGGTTTTCATCCGTGCCCATTTTGCTTGTGGACATACCTTCTTTTTTTTCTCTTTTTTTTTGAATCTTCCCCGCCGATGGGACTTTGAATGTGATCTCGCTGGTAGGACTTGGGAGAGATTGGGATCGTTTTACGCCCGTGGATCGTATACGGTTTTACAGGATGTATGATCCAGACCGTAGGGCCAAAAACATTTCGGGACTTTGTTGGCGTCTGCATCGCTGCACTGGAATGTGGTACCAGGAGCGACTCATCATTCGCCGTTGGGGTATGGTAGTTGGAATTTGGTTGGCGTCTGCATCGCTACACTGGAATATGGTACCAGGAGCGACTCATCACTCGCCACTTGGGGACTGGGGAGCGATGGCTTAGGAGACAGGTTTAGATCCCTATCGCCTAAGGCTTTTCAATTTTATGGGCCGTGAGGGTCCCATAAAGGTATTTTCTCCCTGCGAGTCGTAAGGATCCCGCAGGTGTATGTTCTCCTTAGGAGTCGTGGGGACTCCTAAGTGTGTTTTTCCTTCGTGAGTCGTAAGGATCCCACAAAGGTTTGTTCTCCTCATGTATCATGAGGACACATGAGTGGATTTCCCTCGTTCCCAGTTTAATGACTTAGAGGTCGACTGTTTCCAGTTTAGCGACTTAGAGGTCATCTGTTTCCAGTTTAAAGAATTAGAGGTCTACTGTTTCCAGTTTAAAGACTTAGAGGTCTACTGTTTCCAGTTTAACGACTTAGAGGTCGCATGTTTCCAGTTTAAAGACGTAGAGGTCATCTGTTTCCAGTTTAAAGACGTAGAGGTCATTTCTTTCCAGTTTAACGACGTGGAGGTCAGCTGTTTCCAGTTAACGACGTGGAGGTCATCTGTTTCCAGTTTAACGACATAGTGGTCATCTGTTTCCAGTTTAAAGACGTAGAAGTCATCTGTTTCCAGTTTAACGACGTAGAGGTCATCTGTTTCCAGTTTAAAGACTTAGAGGTCATCTGTTTCCAGTTTAAAGACTTGGAGGTCATCTGTTTCCAGTTTAAAAACTTAGAGGTCTACTGTTTCCAGTTTAAAGACTTAGGGGTCTGCTGTTTCCAGTTTAACGACTTAGAGGTCATCTGTTTCCAGTTTAACGACATGGTGGTCTGCTGTTTCCAGTTTAACGACGTGGAGGTCATCTGTTTCCAGTTTAAAGACGTAGAGGTCATCTGTTTCCAGTTTAACGACGTGGAGGTCAGCTGTTTCCAGTTTAAAGACTTAGAGGTCATCTGTTTCCAGTTTAACGACGTAGAGGTCATCTGTTTCCAGTTTAAAGACTTAGAGGTCATCTGTTTCCAGTTTAAAGACTTGGAGGTCATCTGTTTCTAGTTTAAAGACTTAGAGGTCTTCTGTTTCCAGTTTAAAGACTTAGGGGTCTGCTGTCTCCAGTTTAACGACTTAGAGGTCATCTGTTTCCAGTTTAACGACATAGTGGTCATCTGTTTCCAGTTTAAAGACTTAGGGGTCTGCTGTTTCCAGTTTAACGACTTAGAGGTCATCTGTTTCCAGTTTAACGACGTGGAGGTCATCTGTTTCCAGTTTAGAGACGTGGAGGTCATCTGTTTCCAGTTTAAAGACTTGGAGGTCATCTGTTTCCAGTTTAAAGACTTAGAGGTCATCTGTTTCCAGTTTAACGACGTAGTGGTCATCTGTTTCCAGTTTAAAGACGTAGAGGTCGTCTGTTTCCAGTTTAACGACTTGGAGGTCATCTGTCTCCAGTTTAACGACGTAGAGGTCATCTGTTTCCAGTTTAACGACTTGGTGGTCATCTGCTTCCAGTTTAAATACTTAGAGGTCTATTGTGCCCAGTTTAACGACTTAGCGGTCATCTGTTTCCAGTTTAAAGACTTAGAGGTCTTCTGTTTCCAGTTTAAAGACGTAGAGGTCATCTGTTTCCAGTTTAACGACTTAGAGGTCATCTGTTTCCAGTTTAAAGACGTAGAGGTCATCTGTCTCCAGTTTAACGACGTAGAGGTCATCTGTTTCCAGTTTAAAGACTTAGAGGTCTATCTGTTTCCAGTTTAACGACTTGGAGGTCATCTGTTTCCAGTTTAACGACTTAGAGGTCATCTGTTTCCAGTTTAACGACATAGAGGTCTATTGATGGCGAGCTTGGAATTTTGGGGTAGGGGCCGGCATCAGCGTTGCTAACACTGAAGCAGAGGTGCCAGGACACATGAGTGGGTCTTCCCAATGAAGCACAATTCCAAAGGCGGAGACCAGCCGCGAAACTGGTGGTTGCGGTGGGGCATGTGTATGCTGAGGATTATTTGAGCCCGTGGATTGTATACAGCAGTCAATTTGGGGACTAGCCGTAGGGCCAGAAGAATTTTGAGAAATTGGATTTTGGTTAGCGTCTGCATCGCTGCACTGGAATATGGTACCAGGAGCGACTCATCATTCGCCACTTTTTTTTGTTTTTTTTTTTGTTTTACCGCGATTGCTCTATCATTTCAGCTTTATTTTCATTTTTATTTTTACTCGCTGATTTTTATTACGAGTTGCCCTATCATTTCGGCTTTTCTTTATTTTTCTTTTATTTACACATTTTTTTGTTTATTCACATATTTCTTTTTACATTCCCAGTTTAACGATTTAGAGGTCGATTGTTCCCAGTTTAATGACGTGGTGGTCGATTGTTCTCAGAGAGAGGCAGATCTCTGAGAGAATCAGTTTGACGAAGAACTTCGGTCTCCGTTTGTATGAAATTGGCGGTCGCATCTTGACTGTTTACTAACACGCCTTTGGACAGTTCTATCTCTCCTGCCTTGTATTGCCTTTTGACCCAATCTTTGAAGACAAAGCAGTCCTCAATGGCATGACCTATCACCCTGTGATAGGGGCAATATTTTGGGTCGTCGGTCATATTCTCTTCTTGCGGTCTCTTTGATTCTGGCAGTTGTAGACCGTTTCTTAGGGCGTCCCTGAATATCTTGTGGACCTTTTCCCTCTTGAAGGAATAGACCTTTTCCAGCTTCTCTTTCAGAGGCGACTCCCCACCGGCGTATGTATCGGAGGGACTGGAGGCTGATTGCGGCCGTTTTTGGCGAAGGCGCTCCGCTTTTAGATTGAAAGGGATATCGGTTGGCTGCCCCCGGGTATCAATCCCTGGCTCATGAGCCAAAATTTGATTCTGCTGTAATTGCAATCGGGCGACTTGGGTCGCGAGATCTGTCACGACGTTTGCCAACTCGTCGACTTTGGAATAGACCTCGGCAATTTTCTCATCCCTGTCCTGAAATTGCCTTTGAAGCCATTGGAATAATGCTTGTTCTGTAGTTCCGGCTATGACAACCGGGTAATCTTTATTGCCTGAGCTCAATTCCGTAGGAACCACGGGCTCCTCTGGCTTATCGGCCTGAGCGGGCTCTTCATCATTTAGATCGAGCTGATGCTGGGTAGCGTCAACCATGTCATCACCATGGCTGTGAAGAAGAGGAGGGTTCGTTTCTTCATGTCCGGCCATGTAGACAGTGTGGATAACACACTCAGCCATTCTTTCATCACTGGCAGCTGGTTTCGCGGAGCGGTTCGGGCTTTGGAAATTCATAAATTTTAACATGGCCAGAGCCCTAGCCCTTTTGTTGGCTCTATATCTGAGCCGCTTCTGGCTCAGCTTCTCTGCCTTAAGCGCTTGGCAGGCTTTTGCTCTTCGGGAAGCCGCCATAGGCCGAGTGATGGGGATGCTTGAGAAGACATCCGCCCGTGTGTCCGTCGAAGGTATCGCCTGGGCTTGCCCACGACGTCTGGCAACTGCTTTTGTTCCGATGGCTTTGCCCCCAGTTGAGGCCATAGAAATCCGTCCAGACACCGATTTGCGTTTGGGTTGGGATGCCTTCGAGACCACCACATTTGGCCTCTTGCCTTTCGAGGCCGGTTTGTCTGCTACCGGGGCTTGAGGAGCCGGGATGGCGCCAACAGGTATGAACATAATAGAGCCGAATGGTAGCAGCGGCTCATCCCATTGTCGCCCGAGACTGGCCGGAAGGACCGTCCTAGAGTCTATCCTCATCGTGTAGGAGACGAGAGATGAGTTCATCATCGAAGACATCGTCGGAAGGTGATTGCTTGAAAATCTGCATGAAAGAGCATTATTTTAGTATAAATACAGGTATGTACATTGATTGAGCTCGCATGAATGCTTAACCCGAAATATGGGAGGAGAGACTGGTCCCACCGGGCGTGCCAGAATCTGTAGGGTGTTTTTCGTCACCCCATTGAGATGGGAATACGCACGCGCTTGTCAGGCGTACTACAGATTCCCCCTGCCCAGGGTAGGCCGGGGTTTATTGATTGTGGGGATCCGAATCTCCGGCAGCCGCGGACTAAGCTGCCGTTAATTACCCCTCGCCTTTGGAGCGAGGGAACCTCCGATTGACGGGTTAAACTGGTCATGCGAACTCAATGTGCAGTGTGCGTGTGTTGTGTTTTGAAAGAGGGGTTTTGGATATATCGGGAGCCACACAGAGTTTTTACGGGGGTCCCGCTACCCCGGATAGCGGGATGGGGGTCAAGGGGGCTAGCAGCCCCCTTGCGGGGTGCGGGGCAGCGCCCCGTTAGAAATTTTTTCTAACAGGGACAGTGTCGTGGAGCACGCGTGTGTGCAAATATGTATACATATGTATATATATATACGTATATATGTATAAATGTATATATATAAAAGAAAGAAAGGGGGAAAAGGCATCCAAAGGATGTGTGGGGGGCAGCACCTTGGGCGCTGTGCGCCTAGGTGCTGTGCGCTCAGGCGCTAGAGTGCCACGTGTCGGCCCGTGGGCGTTCTGCGCTTGAGCGCTGGGCGCTTGAGCGCAAGCGCGCCACGTGTCGGCATGTAGGCGCTTTGCGCTCGAACGCCTGCGCTTGAGCGCAAGCGTGCCACGTGTCGGCACGTAGGCGCTTTGCGCTCGAGCGTCTGCGCTTGAGCGCAAGCGCGCCACGTGTCGGCACGGGGGGACTTGCGCTCGAGCGCCTGCACTTGAGCGCAAGCGCGCCACGTGTCGGCACGGGGGAGACTTGTGCTCGAGCGCAAGCGCGCCACGTGTCGGCACCGGGGCGACTTGCGCTCGGGCGCTTGCGCTTGAACGCAAGCGCGCCACGTGTCGGCACCGGGGCGACTTGCGCTCAAGCGCTTGCGCTTGAGCGCAAGCGCGCCACGTGGGCGACTTGTGCTTGCGCTTGAATGCAAGCGCGCCACGTGTTGGCACCGGGGCGACTTGCGCTCGGGCACTTGCGCTTGAGCGCAAGCGCGCCACGTGTCGGCACGTGGGCGACTTGCGCTCGGGCGCTTGCGCTTGAGCGCAAGCGCGCTACGTGTCGGCACGTGGGCGCTCTGCGCTTGAGCGCCGGCGAGAAAAAGTAGCTTTTAGCCTAAGAAACAGAAGCTATGCTTCAGAAAGGAAATATTTGTTATGTATATATGTATGGAGTTAAACTCCTGGGATGCTTTGAAGCTGATGAAGGGGGTTCTTCTTCTTCCTTCTGTTGTTTGGCCGGATCTTGAAGATCAAGAAGTAGGAGATTTTAAAAATCACTCCTTTTTGAGATCTGATGGGAGATCTATGTTCCCCTTTGTGGGTTTTGTGGTGGACAACTACTTAGTTTTGGAAAAAAAAGAGTAAAACTCTTGATTTAATTCAAAAGAATTGAGAAGGTTTAGAACCTTGGAGAAGGAGCAGGAGGCACAAAGAACCCTAGTTTTTGGGGGAATGAAAAAGTCTATATTTTTATTCATCATCATGTTGCCTTATATAGGCTTACATATTTACATATAGCCCCTTGGACTTTACAAAAATGGCATTTTAGCCATCCCATGGCTCATGTGCCATTTCATTTTGCACATAAGCCATGGGCTTACAAAAATTTGGCTTTATGCCTATTTTGCATACATTCATGCACAAAAATTACATAAAAATTATTTGTTACATGATTTTTGTTGTTGGCATGGGGAGGCTGGCCGCGAGCTCGACTTGGGCATAGGCCCGCTTGACCTGGGCTTGGGCCCACCTAGCTTGGGGTTGACCTTGACTTTGACTCGGTCAACCGGAGTGTAAATTTTTACCCCAACACTACCATTTTGAGCAAGATTGTATATACAACTGTGAATATCCCAAGCTTCCATTAAGTAATATACAAACTAGTATGATACAGTAATGGCCTCTAGGGCATATACACTAACACTCGCTGCCGTCGCCACTGCTGGTGCCGTGCCGGGCTTCTCATCGTCACGGCCTTGACCATCACCTCTTATTGCCGTCGCCTCCAAGCTCCATCTTCTTCACCAAAGCCTAGCGAAGCTCTAACCTAGCTATTTTACTGCCGTGTCGGGTACAAGTCGCTGTACTAACCGTGCCGTCGCTGCAGGCTGCCGCCATCATCACCTTCGTGACCATCAAACGTCTCCAGGCAAGTACCCTACTTGCTGCATGCTATATTATATCCGTTACATTTCATAATGCTATAAATTCCACGTTTACGTTCGTGAAACCTTATATAACATAAGTGTTCGATGCAAGATCTGAATGAAAACCTTCATTTAATTTGATGGAACTTAACTACATATGCTGGCCCGTGTGATAATGAACCTTGTGTAGAAATTTCACTGGAAGATACTATTGTTATTGGCTTAAACGAACACCCCCAACTACACCCGTAAAAACTAGGAATTTTCCCGCACCTGAAAATTGTTAAAATCACCATTAATTGTGAACATATTGAAATTAGGCGTTCGAGGGCTCAAATCGAAGCCGACTCGACGACCGGTAACCTTATGCAAGTTTTTCATTGTTTCTGTACTGATATTATGACGAGAATTGGTTCGGAGAGCGGCTCTGGACTGCAGTCCAGAGCGACTCTGATTATTGTTTTCTGCCCCGTAATGTTTACTACCTTGTTTCCTGAACTAGCATGTTGCGTAACCCTGCATTTTATTGAATATAGAACTGTTATCTAAATAACTCAAGTGATTTCACCCCATTTTATCGTCGTTTACTATTTTAACTGCAATTTAAAAGATCGGGACGTATAGCAGTCCCAAACAGAACCAGAACCGATGCCCTAATGTTGAACAGTGCATAACTTCTGACGTAGAGATGCGATTGAGAATCCGTCTGGTGCGTTAGAAACCTCATTGATAACCCTAAATTGAATTCAACTGTAGCATCACTAAATTCTGATCCAAACTGGGATTAAAATGCGTTACAAAACGGACTTCCGATTCTGAAACCGGATTTCCAGCAGGGAACGCTTAAAATGAAATGGCCATATCTAACGATCCTGAAACCCGATTAACGTGAAAACATATTTGATGGATAGATAATTATACATACTGCTTACCCCCTTTTTATTGTTTCGCTAAATTTTGCACGTAGGATTTATGATAATTTATGCAAGTGGTAGGACACCGACTTATGACTTCTTAATCATGCCTTACATACTGTTTTCTCATCACATCATATATATGTCATTGCATTGGTAACCTAGTGATCATGTGCATTACCCAGTGTTAGATATTAGTGGCGATTGTGGCAAGTACGGTAGTGTTTGAGTATGAATGGATAAGTGAAAGTGACACGTACTTGTACACAATCAGTGGACCCTATTGTTCTATTGCATTGTCGACGTCTGTGGGACGCGTATAAGTGTGACTATAAATGGTATGAGACACTTATGGGAGCACTTGTATGGGTGTCACTAGTAAGGCACCAGACACTGTCCATTTATCTTGGGTATCAGTCGGGACGTGCTTGATGGGGACCCTGTCTTCAGTTCTCGCGCAGACTTGTCATGGACCGACCGGTATTTGAGGTTATGGTTGGCGTTTGATGTAGACCACGGGGTGTGGGGTAGTTTGAGTGTGAGTTCAAAAGAATCTCGGGAGTCCCATGCCGACATATATATGGAGATATATGGAGATTTACTGGGATATTACATGATTATTACCGTACGTTTTATTTGGGCCCGTGGTCCCTTGCCCTTGGGTCGTACCCTTGGGGGGGATACTCACGAGTGGTTGATTCTCACACTTGGACTGACGATAGGTTTAGTGACCTGTACAGTGAGACTTAGAGACTAATAGGGATAGTGACATTGACATGCATTGCTTACTGAGTCGACACACTTGGCGTACTGCTTTACTGGTTTACTGTTCACCTACTCTTTTAGACACCCGCATTGGCTACCTCATGTTCATATCGCTACTATCTTGATTTACTGTTATATATTCATTATTACTGTACGAGTTACCACTTGCACCTATGTATATATTACTATCGCGTCGCTCTGACGACCTGAGTATGCATGCTCAGAGTGAGAAGTGAATCGTGCTTGGACCAGGACCAGACGCACATCGCGGACATCTTGATCAGCTATCCAGAGCTATACTCTTTTGATCTCCATCAGGTTAGTTCTTTGTATCTGTTTTGTCTCAGTTACTATATTTCTCATTACATGTGCGTTATTTACTGATTACCACGTAAAGTTAGAAGCCGAAGTGTGACTGCGACAGGATATTTTCTTGACCGTAGGAGCATGGCTGGCCTTGTCAACCTCTCGTATTCCGTATTTTTGGAAGCGGGGTGTGACATAAAGTGGGATTTGGATTTGATGATTCTTGAGAGAAATAGATAAAGAGAGGATTATTAAATAAATAAAGTACACGGATCCCATCTAAAAGTACAGTGAATAGTGCCAAATCCTTTAAAAAATTTAGGATCCACGAATCCATGTTTTGTGGCGGGCCCTCCATAAAAAATAAAGGAATTCTAAAACTCCAAATACTCAACCAAACACAAAATTATGGAATCATAGATTTCACAATCCAAATCCAAAGAAATCCTGCAACCAAACAAACCCTAAGTCAAAGGTAAACATTGCATGTCCCATCTAGTGGTTTTCATCAAGACAGTGTTTGCCTTCTCTGCCTCTAGTGTTTTCCAATGTATTTGCCTCCTAAGATAGAAAGAGGGAACAAAAATTCATGTAGAAGGGTTTTGAAAGACAATCAACCGAAATCTGCATTATAACTAAAAATGAAAAACCTATCACCACAACTTCATCACCAGAGAGACGCTCCCTTTCGATATTAGACACAATCTTTCATGAGAAATGACTTCATTATATGTATTATATATCCAAATTCATCAAAACTTGTAGATTTAATGAACCGGGTTCTGGTTCAATACATTTTCTTGTATCCATGTTCATGCAGCCTACATACTATGGTTCAATGCATCTTCTTTGAATTAAGATTCGCTCCATCAAAACATAAATGTTGGTGAATTTTTTGGCATGTGTGTTCATTAATTGCATGTGTGTCTAAATGTATATAAATTTGACAGTTCTAACAATACATAGCCGAACAAAGACTTAAGACGGTTGGCATGGTATAAGACTCCTAACATGTAAAGGTTTCTAATTTAAGGCATGGAGGCAATTTTTAATATTTTAAAAAAGAGTATACCAATGATATATGAATGAAAACTAATGGATGCCAAGTTGTCAACTAAGGAGCGGTGTGAATTCATGATTTTATAACCAAACCATATTTTAGCGTGTGTTTCGGAAAGTGGTATGAAACCATGGTTTTGTAATCATAGGATGTTTGGTTTACCTAAACCATGGTTTTATAACTATAATTTTTTGGAAAATTTTTTTATTAAAAATTAAAAATTATTCAAAAAATCTACCGAATCCATTCAAATTTTTTATATAAAAAAAAACAACAAAAGAGGGCCCGTCTTACCTTTCCCACCGCTCCCATGAGCGGTGGGAAACACTGGCCGCTTCTCCGTTCCGGGGAGAGATGCTCGCGTTGAGCGGTTACGCCGCAGCCGCTCAACGCTAGAGGGAGCGGCAAGCGTCACTCCCTCGAACAGTCCTAAACATGAGTTCTATTATCATGGTTACGAGAACACTCAAGAGAACATCATAGCGGGTCTAAAGAGACGCTGCACAAAAACTTTTAGCAGTTCTATTATTTATAATTAACTTGTTCAAGATCCTGTGGATAAAATGTTGCTTAACAATCTAACTCGTCTTTTGCAATAAGGCCCGTTTGTTTGACCGGAAGTGCAAAAGATAGTAATGAAGTAACTTAAAAAAAAAATTGTTATGGAAGTAAACCTAATTTTTACTTCCAATGTTTGTAATATTTTTTTAAGAAGAAAGTAAATAATGCAGTAAATACTTTTTAATAATAAGAAATTATTACACTTTGGATGTATTAAAGAGAAGCAATAAACAGTTAATACTTTTTCTTGTTATTTGTGCCCCATGGCTTTTTCTAACCCAAAATGAGAGAGAGAAAATTTTGGAAGTAAGCATACCATGTAGGATCCACTTCATCAATTGAAAGTAACTTCTAAGTTCTTCTTCCATCAAACAAACACTTGAAGTACCGGAGGTAGGTTTACTTTCGGCACTTCCATGCTACTTTGTCAAACGAACATGTAAGGTAGAAACGCAATTTACAATTTCGTTGTGGTGTGCAATAACTGTTGTTGTCACCACACACACACGGCATAACTACCCCCCATATACATGCACACGCAAGCATAAAAAGAGTTTTAGAATTTTGCATATTTAGTTTTCTCCTTTCTTCCTTTCCTTCTAGTATGGTTGCGGTTTGGTAGGAATAAGTCGTTTCCCGTTGCCATGAAACCTAACCTGCTCTGAGAACATAAGAAAACTTAATATAAAAGAATAATTGATTTTGGATTAAAGGTAAATAGAATAATTTTGCATAATGATGATGCTCGATATCGGTGATCTCCCAGATCATGACACGTGGCAGATGACGTGTCCCAAAGCTCACAAGAAAGGACTTACAGTGGCCGACCAGGCCACTTCTGTGCCTGTCCCGCAAACAAACGCTGGATCAACTCCGAGCCCCCTACACAATTGGCCTCCTCGGCCTCCCAGCTCGTCTCCGGGCTACTACAGAACCAAGATACCTCGGCTCTTCCGCTCGTCCACGAGCTCTCCCGCCGAGGTCATCTTCCTCGGTCTTATCGACCGACCAACGGCACCACTCAGAGGCGCAACCGCCATCCCGCGAATCTCGCCATGCACGAGATATCCGCCGGCCACATCCCACGTTCCACGCCATCACGATTCCCCATTAACGAGCCTGTCTCTCCATTAATGCGGGGTCCCGCTCATCACGCGGGCGTGACGTCTGGAGCGTAACGGCCGGCGTGATTCTCGCGCCTGCCTTCCTGCTGCCACCGCTATTGTAATACCTAGTCTCTATAAATAATTACTGTATTTTAATAAATAACTTCCAAATATTTTTCCCAAATTTTCTACTAATTTTCTATATTTTTCCAATTAATTTAATTATATTTATCTTATCCTAATTTAACCTAATCCCTTTAATTTTTCCTAAACTATTCGCTCAGCCCAGCCCATTCCCCTTTCCCTCGCCCTTCACACCCAACTCGGCCCAACACCCCCTACCCGACCCGCTCCCCACTCCCTTTCTTCTTCTTCTCTCCACTTCTCTTTCCCGTTCGTTTCCCCTGCTTCTCCCCCGCTCCACGCGCCCACTTCCCCCATGACCCGCGCCTCGCGACCCCGTCTTCACCCCCGTTTCTCATGCCCGTGCCACGAGACCCGCACCCACGTCCGCTCGCAACTTCTTCGCGTCAGCCTTCACTCGACCCGCTCACTCCCCAACGGCTGCAAGACCCTAACGGCGCCCCCACGCTCCTCGCGCTCGCCTACGAACCGGCCATCTCCAACAGCCACGACTCCCCTCTTCTCTCCAACACCTCTTTCTCCATCTCTATCTCAATCCCCGTCTCCTTTCCTCCCCTGCTCACTACTAACAGCCACCACATCCGAACTCCTTTCCCCTCTCGATCCCTCACCGTCGAGAAACCATCGCCACAACACCTCTTCGACAACGTCGACCATCACCGTTACTTTCCAGCTGCCTACATCACCCGACGAGCTCGTTACCACCAGCTTCCCCTCGCTACGAGAACTCACGCCTGCGAACTCATCGCCGTCGCAACCTCATCGCCTCGCTGACATCCGCTGAGCCACCACCTAGACCGCAACCACCTCGACACCGGCACCTCCTCCCGACACGCCGCCCTCACTGCAACCACCTCGCCGACAAACCGCCGCACTCCCCAGCGCCACCATCACCTTCCTCCTCTGCTCCCCACCTCCGAGCCGCGAGCTCCGAGCAGCAAACACCCTTGTTCCCTGCGCCCTTACCTGAGCTCCGACCCCGTCGCCTCCGCGCCTCAAATCGACTACCCCAGCACACCACAACATCCCTCCCCACCGACCCCTGAAGCCCCCGAGCTCCCCTACACCCACTGCCTCCACCCGACGTCCACGCTCGCCGCTGTCGCCGCTGCTCGCGCCGTGTTCGTGTCCGTACGACCGTCGTGGAGCCGTCGTAATAGGCAAGTGAACGCTAATCACTTACTGTAACACCCGAGCCCAATGCTACTAATTTCAGTTACTGTTTGAGCGTAATGTGGTACTCTTTTTACTTATCTTGCTTGATTGTTATTTACTGTAAATTTTACCCGGCAAATTCATTTCTGCATATAACAATTTTTGGTATCTAAAATAAAATTAAAAATATTCATCTTGGCCTGCTTGATACCCCTAACCCTGTGGTAGCGTCCGTGCGTCGTGTTCTCGTCCCGTACAGTGAAACGGGCGAGTTTGGACGGCTATGCGCGCGTACGTGTGTCCGTTTTGGGGGCATGCTTTTTGATCATAAAACACTTCATTTTAAAATTTAGATCCCGCTTAAAATCCTATTATTTCAATTTCAAATTTTTGGACCTGACCCGGGCGCGATTTGGAAATGTTTTACTTTGCGCCAAAATCCCAAAATTTTAATATTTAAACCATCGAATATATTTTTCCTAACTATATAAAATTCACTGTTGATTTAATCTGTTAAATCTTTATCTAAATTTTCCTAAACCTATAAATCATTTCCCTCAGCCAATCCCCTCCTCCCATTTACGTCCCGTGGGCCCCCTTATCTCTCTCTCTCTCTCTCTCCTCAGATCTCTCATATCTCTCTCTCTCTCCTCATATCTCTCATTTCTCTCTCTCTCTCATATATTTCCCTCTTCTTCCTCTTCTTTTCTTTTTTCACGTACCCATCCTCGTCGAACCCGGCCTCCTCACACCTCGCCGCCGCAGCCTCAACGCCGACACCACCATCACCGGGCTCGTCGTCCCCTCGCCCTCGACCGAGCCTCCCTCTCCTCGCCACCTCCTCCTCCTTCTGTCGTGTACCCGAGCCCGCGCCTGCACCCATTAAACCCACCACCACCACCTCACTCCATCATCGCCGACGACCCCTCGCCACCGCCATCTCCTTCCACCTCTCCTCTCCATCTCCTATCTGCATTAACCCTGCACCCAGCTTCTTTCCGTGCACCCTGCACTCGCGCCGCGGCCACCTGCAAACACCCCTGTGCGCGTTGCACCGCCGTGAGTCATCGCCGGTGATCCCGTCCTCGTGTCCCCGGCCTCGCAAACACTCCTCGGTGAGTTTCGCCTCCCCTCCTCTCTTCCTTTCTTCTTTTCTCTGTTATTTTTCTGATCTGCAGATTTCTTTAGCCATCGTCGTTGGCCACCGCCGGAGCTCCGTCGGCGTGGTCGACCGTCACCACCCTTCCCGCAGCTCCTCGTAAGCACCCTCGTCTCTATCCTCATTCTCTTCCCTCTTCTTGATTCTTCTTTTATTGTTTCATGAATTCTTGAAATTTGTAGATTCGCTGTTTTTGATCTCGCCGGAATCTGGCCGTGCCGGCGACATGTCCCGACGTTCCAGCGAGGTACCCCGACCCGTGTGGTTCCATTGTTCGTCGTTTGGGTTCAATCCGTGAACCGTGCGCCCGTCGCGAGTTTCCCCGCCGACATTTATCGTTCCGTTTTTCCCGGTTCGCGACCCGTCGAGGCAAGTACCCCTTGCTACATGCTATACTGTATTTACATATATATTATGACACCCTAAACCTGTAAATTTAGCTTGGTACGATCATTTCCCATTTTCAGGTACAATATTGTATTATATCATTTTATCTTTAAAATTGGAACCTACAGCGTGCAATTAAACCTAATAACCACATCTACCTGTTTAAACACATTTCTAATATTAATATAGCTTATGGAATTTATCTCTGTAGTTTTGTTCCATCCGGACACTCGTATGTATTTTAACCTGTAATGGCTGCACTGAACCGTTATATAAATCATTGCACCTCTAAAAGTTCTTAAACTTGTTAACATGACTAAACTGCTATAATTGTCTTACTGCACTCTTGTAATCATCTCTGTGACACAATTGATAACTGTATTGCAAATCGAATGAATCTGCCTATTGCTTAGTTCATTACTTGTATCATGTTGTTGATAACCATGTTGATTATATACCTGATTGTGAGCACACCTGTGTATCGTTTACATCTTGACCTAACTTGTTACATGCTGTTGATTGACCCGACATGGTACCGTACACTGCTTGACTTGACCTGATGTACCATGACCTGACCCGTTACCTGATCTTATGTCTAATGCCAACAAACCTGACATGTAGTCCTTACGGACCGTTCCTGTTGTCTATCCAGACAAACCTGCTTTTACCTGATCCTGTGTTGGCATTAGTTCTTGATTACTAAATATCTGACTTGACATACATAACTTGGGGGTATGGGGAAATCAAAGGTGAAACCTGACTTGTAACTCAACAGTTCGATACCTGTTCTGATCAGTCTTACGGGCTAGGCCAGCCCCGGAGTGGTGATGCTGACATCACTCGTCTATACCTGCTACCCTTTACTTCCTAGCGGCACGTCTCGGTTTCAGCCCGAGAGTCTTAGACCGTGGTCCCGGGCATGCACGGGATACTATTGAGTTACATCGACGATTCATCAATTTGGTTTCATGGACTTTGGGATAGAAAACCTGATAGAACAGTTAGTGTACCCACTACACACTACCCTATACTGCTTTGATTTATATTATTGTTACCCTTGTTTTATTCATGTTTATATTGCATTGCCTGTTACCCTGTTATTATTATATTACTTGTTGACATGACGCGCTGACGTCTGGGTTTTGCATGGCCCAGATTCCGTACCGCTGTTGCAGTCCGAGCAGGAGTACTTCAGCCAGCAGGCTGAGCTGTGAGGTGTCAGTATTAGTTAGTTTTTCTTCCTGGATTTTATTCCTGATGTGAGCCCGTATTATGGGACATACATTTCAGTTATTTGTATTGGATCATTTGCTTCCGCATTTATTTATTATTGACTCCTGTTATCTTGGATTATGGACATGTTTTAGATAGTTTATTTTGTTCTTGATATCCCTACAGCCGTAATGTGACTGTGGATGGATACTTCCTACCCACAGGTAGCATGGTTGGCTATGTCACGTGCCCATTTTAGCGTACTCTGGGAAGCGGGACGTGACACTTGCTATGCATGCTAAGTAATAATTTTTAATTGGAGAAGAATGAACTTACATAATGCGAAGTACATGCTATACATAAATACACACACATGCCCGAATACATCGATAAAATCGTAATTCGATTAGTTTAGCGAACCCTCTTAGTTTGATCATATCGAATGGGACCCGACTAGGAATTTACTATCCCGTATCGACATCATTTACAGTTTCATCGAAAGACAACTAGCTTGATCAATTAACCGAAACCGATGTTTTGACCGATAATCGTACATAATATATGTGTTCGACGTGATACTTGAGTGGAAACCATATCTTAGATTACCGAAATCTATGATCAGAAAACCCCTTACTGATTGATGATCGTAGTGTAAGGATTTACGTTACATGTATCGTGCTTATAACTCTGTAGCATCGCCCCTAAAGACGACGCTAAAACTGAAGTTTACCGCATAGGTTAACCCACTAAAATCTTTGTAAAATTAAATACTGGTTGGAACATAACATTCCATGGCTCATATCGAAGCCGACTTGAGAATATAGAACCATATTTAGTTTATAATTTGATATCGATAGATTACGGCAACGAGTTTTGACCGGGGATGCAACTCTGGACTGCAGTCCGGGGCGGCATTCTACGGGGGAAACCTGAATTTAAACACCTGTACATACCTGCATAAAACTGAAAATGCGTGGAGCCCCATATGGTCGCGTATATAATTTAGTTATCTAACCCCTGAATCTGGTCTCGTGTCGTTTCACCGTCGTTTGATATTTAATTTGTATTTTAGAATACCGTGGTGTCCTGCTGTTTTCTGCAGTGACAGTTTGTACACTTCGATATTAAACTGAACATATCTCCCAGCATACAGTGGATGTTATTGATCCGTCTGATGCGTTGGAAACCTAACTGTTAAACCTAAATATTATCCAACTGTAGCGTCACCTAATTATGCTCCCAACTAGGAGTAAAATGTGTTGTGAAACGGACTTCCGGTTCAGAAATTGGGTTTCCAGCAGTAAATACTTAAAATGAAATGACCATAACCAGCAGAACTGACACCCGATTGACGTGAAACCAATTTTGATGGATAGATAATTAAACACACTACTTACCCCTTTTTCATTGTTTTGCTTAATTCTGCACGTATGATTTATAGTAAATTATTCAAGTGGTAGGACACTGGCTGCTGATATTTTATTCCTATCGTAATTAGTTGCATTCTCATCATATCATGTAGTAGTGGTATCCTGATGTGAATAGTGGTCACATACATTGATAACCTAGTGATCATGTATATTATCCAGTGATAGATATTAGTGTTTTGATTGTAGCAAGTACGTTAGTATTAAAGCGTGATTGAATAAGTGAAGTGACACATACTTGTACACAATCAACGGACCCAGTTAATTTATTGCATTGTCGACGCCAATGGGGCATATGTAAGTGTAACTATAATTGGTATGGGACGGTTATGGAAGCACTTATATTAGTGTCATAGGTAAGGCGTCAAACATAGTCCATTTATCTTGGATACCAGTCGAGACATGCTTGATGATCCTGTCTCCAGTTCTCGCGTAGACTTGTCATGGACCAACTAGTATTTGGGTTTATGGTCGGTGTTTGATGTAGACCACGGGGTGTAGGGTAGTTTGAGTGTGAGTTCAACGGAATCTCGGGAGTCCCATTGCCGGCATATACCGTGATTTTGGGAGTTGTATGGATGGTGTTACTGATTATTATCGTGTGTGATTCGGGCCCGTGTTCCCTTGCCCCTGGGGCCCTACCCTTGGGTTAGGGATACTCCTGCGTGGTTGACGCTCATACTTGGACTGACGATAGGTTTAGCGACTTGGACAGTGAGACTTAGAAACTGATAGGTTTAGTGACATGCATTGATTACTGATTCGATATACCTGCTCTACTGTTTACCTGCTTTATTGGTTACCTGTACTGGCTACTTCATGCTCATGTCATTACTCCATGCTTGCTGTTTCATGTTCATCATTATTGCACATGTTTATATTTGTATTTATATATATTGCTATTGTGTCACTCTGCCGACCTGAGTATGCATGCTCAGAGTGAGAAGTGGATTTAGCTTGGATCAAGACCTGACGTACCTCGAGGATATTGCGGACATCTAGATCAGCGACGCCAGTGTTATCTTTCTTTTCACTCTATCTGGTTAGTTTTATATCTGTTTTGATTTAGTAACTGCATTTCTCATTACCTGTGCATTGATTACTGATTACCACGTAAAGCTAGAAGCCGAAGTGTGACTACGGCAGGATGTTTCCTCGACCGTAGGAGCATGGCTGGCCTTGTCAACCCCTCATATTCCGTATTTTGGAAAGCGGGGCCAGACAGCTATATAAACCCCTCTTTCAGACGGTTCAAGTAAGCCATTTTTACTTCACTAAGCCGTCACTCTGCTCGGATTTCCTCTCTAACTTGACCGTCGGAGGGTCCTCGGTGGTACAACCACCCCGGGACTTCCTTGCAGGTAGCTCGGCCCAAACAACTTCAAACCCATTGAGATCCACACGCTTCAGGAGCCAGCCTGCAGATCCAATCTCGGCCGTCTATCGCCGCTATCAGTAGATCAACGGAAGGTAACATCTTGACGTGATTCGACACACGTCAGCCGGCGCCGTCTGTGGGAAAACTTGATTCCACTAAAACAAAAGTTCATCTTCCGATCTCAAACCAATGGCGAGCGGTCATCACGATGATCCAAGCACCAGCCGCCGCCTTCCCCTCAATAGAGGCGCGGACGAATCTCCTCCTCCGAACACCATCATCGCCCTCGCCGCTCGAATAGATCGACTCGCGTCCGTCGTGGACGCGCTCGTCCGTGTCCAGATGGCGGGGCAAGGTCCCCAGGTCGTCGCTCCCCCGCCCCGGGACCGGAACCTCTACAGAGGGAAAGAAGACTCCGCTCGTGTCGGCACTGCCGACCACTGCCTCGCTACCTCCCACGGCCGCAGATCTCCTGGGCCAATACATTCTGCGACCCGCTGGGCGCCCTACAGTTCAACACCGAGGTTCGTCGCCAGAGCGCCTCGCCCCGAGCCTCTTCGTGCCCATTTCCCTCCCGAAGAGATATCGGTCAGCTCGCCTGTTCCAGGCATGACCAACACCCCCTCCCTCGACGGGGTCGCGCGGACAGGATTCGCCACGGTGGCTCGAAGACTACCTCGCCGGGGGATCTAAGGAACCTCATTGAGAGAAACCGGGGCCGCGCCCAGACGCAGGTCTCCAACAGCAGAGGCCGGGGATCAGAATGTGCCGAATCGTCGGGATACTACGGCCGACTCGACGCCCTCGAGAAGAAGATCGAAGGTATGCATCGGGAAGGCCACCGTTCGAGCGACGGGGCTAAGTATGCCGCCGACTCGCTCACCAAACCATTCACCGAGGAGCTGCTCGCCGTCCACGTCTCCTCCCGCAACAAGCCCCCAAAGGTCTCTCTCTTCGACGGTAAATCTGACCCGAAGGACCATTTGGACGCATTCACCGCGGGAATGAGCTTCCAAGACAACTCTGACGCCGCCCAGTGCCGAGCCTTCCCGGCCACTCTCATCCGCTCCGGACGAGACTGGTTCTGAGGACTCGTGCCGCGCTCGATCTCAACTTTCGACGAGCTGGCCACCCAATTCCTCGGCCACTTCGTCGGGAACAGGCGGCAGAAACGAACAGTCGACCATCTCTTCACGATCAAGAGCGGGGACAAAGAGACATTCAAAGCATACGTCACCCGCTTCTATAACGCCCTTCTCGAGGTCTCAGAGTACCAGGACGAGACGTTCATCACAGCACTTAGGTCTGGTCTTAGGCACAAGGAGTGGTTACGCTCCTTTGCATTAGCGCAACCTAAGACCATGGCCGAGGTAAAGGCCTGGACCGAGCGCGAGGTCCAGCTCAAGTCCGAGGTGAACTCCAACCTCCCCGGGGCAGAACAAACCGACCAAAATAAGAGGGTGAGGGAAGAGAGAAGGAGACTCGAGCGGCCAAAGCCCTACCTCCTGAAGTTTCAGGAGTACACCCGCTCAACGTCTCCCAGACAGTGCTGCTACAGGAGGCTAAAGGCGAGGGGTTCTTCAAGCTCCCCCCGATCTCGCAAATGGCCTCAAAGCGAAGCCGGGGCCCCTACTGCGGTTTCCACCGGTCGCTAGGCCACTCCACGGAGAGCTGTAAGCAGCTCCGAGACTACATCGAGGAGCTCATCCGTTCGGGACACCTCGCAGCGTGCTTGCGGGACAAGAGACCGGCTGACCGCGAGTAGGAGCAGCGTCCCCCTCCTGGAGAGTTGACAATCGACTAAATCATGGTCGTGTCAGCGGAGGGCACATCGGGTACCTACGAGGCTCAGCGTCCCACGCCGGTCAAAGAGGCCAACAGACATCCGAGGAGCTCAAACTGCACCAATAAAGGGAGCATCTACTATCTTGTACTTCTTTTTGCTAAGGCAATGTAAACTTTTCGCAAGGTCTTTTTGTTTATACAATAAAAGGGATCAATAAAACATTGCAAAAGGAAGAGTTCTCTTTATTCCAAGGGGTACCATAGAACATTGCTCGCTGTACTCCGAGGATATCTCCACCAGCCAAGCCCTCGCGGCCTCAGACCTCTGCCCCTTACGCCGAGCTAAGCCTTGACCAAGAGGCAGCCGAGCGGCTACCCTGCTCGGCTATCCCTGGCTGGTAGTTCACTACTCCGCAATGCCAGGGATCAAAGCCTTCACCAAGAGGCAGCCGAGCGGCTAACCTGCTCGGATATCCCTGGCTGGTAGTTCCCTACCCCGCAACGCCATGGATCAAAGCCCTCACCAAGAGGCAGCCGAGCGGCTACCCTGCTCGGCTATCCCTGGCTGGTAGTTCACTACCCCGCAACGCCAGGGATCAAAACCCTCACCAAGAGGCAGCCGAGCGGCTACCCTGCTCGGTTATCCCTGGCTGGTAGTTCACTACCCCGCAACGCCAGGGATTAAAGCCCTCATGTTCAGTTGATAAAACTGCACATTTGTTATTACTTTTTCCTACCATTTTCATTTTAAAAAAGGTCTTTATTATAATATATCATACATATGATGGTTTATATGTAAAAATAATATTTTCTATGTGTTGATATATTATAATTAGTATTTGGTAGGAAAATGTATATAATATTATTGACCTAATCCTAGTAGAACTAAGTCTACTAAATATTATTTAAGTTGTTGTGCAGAATTTTCAGGTCTTAAATCAAGGAAATCAAGTTGTTAAAGCTAACCTGTCTAATTAAGAAATCAAAAGTAAGAAATCAATTCTGGCAGAAGAAAAGAAAAGATTTCCAAATTCTGAAGGTTCCAAGGATCGCCAAATGTCACAAAGAGCCAGCCCCAGAAAATTGATTGACGGTCCTGATCATCAGGCCGCGGATCCGCGGCCCGAGCCCCTTGATGCCGCGGATCCGCCGCGTTGGTGGGGAGTTAGAGTCTCAGAAAATTTAGCGTGAATCTTTACTACTGGCTTCCAATTTTAGAAGCTGACTTTTTGGCTTTGGGACTATAAATAAAGACCGAGAGCCTCTTGGAAAATTTATCAAGCCAACGCGATCACGAAGTCCAAGACGGCTCACGCATCCAGGCTGGTCATCAACTGTTCGTCTACCTCCTTAGAAGAGATCGAGAAGCAACTAGAAATTGTAATCATTTTCTAAGGATTCAAGTGTAATGAATATTGTTGATTAATAAAGGTAGCTTTCTTTTTCTTATTCTATTTCTTCGTAGTTTAATTATGCATTTTCTCTCCATATCTTTTTCTCCCAACATGCGCGAGTAATTCTCCGCTTGTTAGGGTTCGTAGGATTAGGGTAGGCTAATGGATGATGAACATCCCTAAACCCTTTTTAAGTCCTATAAAGTTTATGAACTTTATCAAAAGAATCATTAACATCCTAATCGGGCGCGCTAACAATTCTTTGTTAGTTCCGACCGCGATTAGAGATTAGATTAATGATTGTTTTGGTAAAGGCTAGATATGAACGGAGTTCCGTGTCGAGATAAGGGTTAAGAGTGGGATTCCTTTTCCCTCCAGAAACCCTAATCTACACGCATCACCGTCGTTCTAGTTTTAAATCTATTAAAGGATAAAAAGGGTAACTTTTAATTAATCATCCATAACTACTAAATCCTAACGAACCCTACAAGCCCCCTTATTATATTAACTACATCCCTAAAATAATTTAGATCTATATTTTTGCATTAGTGCTTAACGTAGATCTAGAAACCTTTTTAAAAAATTCTTTATCCCTCCTCTCTCTTTTTCAACACATCTAAAATAAGAGTAAAAGGTTCCACGTTTCCCAGAGGACGACCCGTACTCATCTCGGTCTAGCTACACGCGACACCGTTATTGATTGCTGTTAACTACAAACATACACCTTTTCGTACCAATCACCTCACCAAGAGGCGGCCGAGCGGCTACCCTGCTCGGCTATCCCTGGCTGGTAATTCCCTATCCCGTAAGACCAAGGATCAAAGACCTCACCAAGAGGCAGCCGAGCGGCTACCTTGCTCGGTTATCCCTGGCTAGTAGTTCACTACCCCGCAACACCAAGGATCAAAGCCCTCACCCAGAGGCAGCCGAGCGGCTACCCTGCTCGGCTATCCCTGCCTGGTAGTTCCCTACCCCACAACGCCAGGGATCTAAGCCCTCACCAAGAGGCAACTGAGCAGCTCCACTGCTCGGTCCATCCGTAGATGGCTTCGTACGACCCCTCCAGTGCTAGGGATTAAGGCCCTCGCCAAGAGGCGACTGAGCAGCTTCACTGCTCGGTCCATCCTTAGCTGGCTTCGTACGGCCCCTCCAGTGCTAAAGATCAAAGCCCTCGCAAGAGGTGACTGAGCAGCTTCACTGCTTGGTCCATCCTTAGCTGGCCTCGTACGGCCCCTCCAGTGCTAAGGATTAAAGCCCTCGCTAAGAGGCGACTGAGCATCTTCACTGCTCGGTCCTTAGCTAGCCTTGTACGACCCCTCCAGTGCTAAGGATCTAAGCCCTCACCAAGAGGCAGCGGAGCGGCTACCCTGCTCGGCTATCCCTGGCTGGTAGTTTCCTACCCATAACGCCAGGGATCAAAACCCTCGCCAAGAGGCGACTGAGCAGCTTCACTGCTCGGTCCGTCCTTAGCTGGCCTCGTACAGCCCCTCCAGTGCTAAGGATCTGAGCCCCCACTAAGAGGCAGCCCAGCGGCTACCCCGCTCGGCTATCCCTGGCTGGTAGTTCCCTACCCCACAATGCCAAGGATCAAAGCTCTCACCAAGAGGCAGTCCAGCGGCTACCCCGCTCGGCTATCCCTGGCTGGTAGTTCCCTACCCCACATTGCCAAGGATCAAAGTCCTCACCAAGAGGCAGCCGAGCGGCTACCCTGCTCGGCTATCCCTGGCTGGTAGTTCACTACCCTACAACGCCAAGGATCAAAGCCCTCGTCAAGAGGCACCGGGAAGCAGCCCTACTCGGCCATCCTTAAGGATCAAAGCCCTCGCCAAGAGGCACCGCGCAGTAACCCTGCTCGGCCCATCCTTAGTAGGCTTCTTACGGCCCCTCCCGCGCTAAGGATCAAAAGCCTTCGCAAGAGGCAACCGGGCCCGCCCTTGCTCGGTTATCCCTAGCTGGTAGCTCCCTACCCTACAACGCCAGGGATCAAAGCCCTCGCCAAGAGGCACCGGGCAGCAACACTGCCCGACCCATCCTTAAGGATCAAAGTCCTCGCCAAGAGGCACCGGACAACAACCCTGCTAGGCCCGTCCTTAGTAGGCCTCTTACGGCCCCTCCCGCGCTAAGGATCGAAGCCCTCACTAAGAGGCAACCAGGCCCGCCCTTGCTCGGTTATCCCTGGCTGGTAGCTCCCTACCCCAAAAAGCCAGGGATCAAAGCCCTCGCCAAGAGGCAATCGAGCAGCTTCACTGCTCGGTCCATCCTTAGCAGGCCTTGTACGGCCCCTCCCGCGCTAAGGATCGAAGCCCTCACCAAGAGGCAGCCGAGCGGCTACCTTGCTCGGCTATACCCGGCTGGTAATTCACTACCCCACAACGCCAGGGATCCCTCGCCAAGAGACAACTAAGCAGTTTCACTGCTTGGTCCATCCCTAGCAGGCCTTGTACGGCCCTTACAACGCCAGGGATCGAAGCCCTCGCTAAGAGGCACCGGGCAGCTACCCTGCTCGGTCCATCCTTAGCATGCCTCTCCGAGCCTTCCACGCTAAGGAACATGACCTCACCAAGAGGCATCCGGTCTATCTACGTCTGAGCGATCTCCACCTCGACTTCGGGGCCATAGAGATACC